>VDFB02270651.1:565396185-565436135 GCA_007258455.2 Sequoia sempervirens | reverse complement strand
GGGTATGACATGACCAGGGATAATCATGTGACACAACACCCCCCTAGATGAATGCATGAAAGTGTTTGCGGTTTTCCATAATAATTGCTAAAAACAAAAGAAAACCAATATAAAATAAACAACATACAAACCTCAGTTGGATTATCGTTAAAGCACATCGGCGGGAGTCGGTGAGGAAACAACGACGGATGATGAGGGTGCTAGCACAATCATTCAATCCAACCAATGATCAACACCAAGGCAGTCATTGGGATGGCGACAAAAAGGACATAACTTGGTGGAGAGAAGAAGGCACGTGACTGGAGAATGAGAGATTGTGCATAGATTTGAACGCAATGAGAAGGCAACAGGGATAGGTCACACGAATGAGAGGGAATGATTGGAAGTTGAGCGGTGGTGGAACCAACACCAGGGTGGTGTGGGAATGAGAGAGGCCGGCATGGCGGGTGTTAAGGTGTGGAGGGAGGGAAGGCTATGGGGTAGGGTGGGGATTATGTGGCAGATGGTAAGGGGTTTAGGGGGTTTATGGGGTAGGTGGGAGGGTTTGGCGGGGGGGCTAGCTATGGGGTAGGGGAAGGATTTGGTGGCAGGGCCGACAATAGGGTAGGGGAAGGGTGAGGTGGCGGTGGGGCCGGCTATGGGGTAGGGGAAGGGTGAGGTGGTGGTGGGTTGGCCCGGTGTTTTTTTTTTTTTTCTACTTTTTTTCCTTTATTTAGTCAAATCATTCTTGGAGGAGGCAAAAAGGAATGACAGGGAATTCCCTAGCTACTTCCAAAAATAAGGCTTCCTTGGAAAGAGGCTTTTTGTAGAGCTTCAGTCTATGACCATTGACGAGGAGACGTCTATGTTCGGAGTCCATGGTACATAGGCAGACAATGCCATTATCATATACTGTCTTAATCTCATAAAGTACAAGCCATCGCGTGTGAAAATTTCCTTTGAAGTCCTAAAAGTGCAAATCATACAAAAGCGCCCAATCACCAGGCTGAAAGGATTGGTGTCGAATGTGACAGTCATGCCATAAAGCACGTTGTATTTGGACAAACTCAGCGTGAAAGAGTGCTACTTGGCGCATTTTATCTAAGGAGTGTAGTTGATAAATGCATTCTTTTTGGGTATCAGAAAGACTCATTCCCAATTGAAGTGTAGTGCATAGGGTCTTGATCTCATACTCAATAGGAAGAACTGCTTTCTTACCATAGACAAGCTCATAGGGGGTCAGACTAGTGGTGGTCTTCCATGTTGTGCGATAGGCCCACACAGCTTCAAGAAGTCGTGCATCCCAATCATGCTTATGAAGAGTGACTATCTTGGTGAGGATGTTCTCAATTTCCCTATTGGTGACCTCCACTTGCCCATTGGCTCTAGGATGATAAGGCATCGACTTGTGATGGCAAATTTCATGCTCTCAAACCAAGGCCGAAATGAGTTTTGATGTGAATTGCGGGCCCTGATCCATCGTTATTTCTCATGGCACCCCAAACCTTGTGAAGATCTCAGAATATAGGAAGTCTGCTACCTTTGTATCTTGGGCATGCTTCAAAGTTACCACTTCGACCCACTTGGTGACATAATCCGTATATACAAGGATGCATTCCTTGTTTCTTGATGGCGGGTTGATTGGGCCAAAAAAATCCAGGCCCCACTTCTCAAATGGATCTATGGAAAAATATGGGTGTAAGGGCATCTCATCGGAGTGTGTAGGGCGGCCCATATGCTGGCACTTGTCACAATGATGAACATAGTGCTTACAATCCCTATGGATCGTAGGCCAATTATAGCCTGCAGTGAGGATCTTCTGAGCAGTCCTTTGAGCAACAAAATGTCCTCCACATGGTTTTGTATGGCATGCATGAAGTATATCGAAGAAATCATCTTCGGGTACACATCGCCGCATGATATTATCAATTCTGGTGTGAAAAAGCAATTTTTTGATCCATGTGTACTAGCCACTGAGTCCAACTAACTTTCAACGTTCCCTTGGAGAAAAGTGTGGTGGAAACTTGCATGTGACTAAGTAATTTGCAATATCAGCGAACCATGGACTCTTTGTTGATATGGAAAAGAGGTGTTCATCTGGAAATGCATCGTCAACTAGAGTGGGTTCATTGTTCGGCTGTTGCAACCTAGATAAAAAGTCTACAACCACATTTTCTCGACCAGGCTTATCAAGTATAGTTACATAAAATTCTTGAAGTAAGAGAAACCATCTAATAACTCTACCAATGACAACAAGGTTTATTCATTAAAAATTGAATTTTTGAATGATTTGTATGAACAAACACCTTGTAGCTAGTAATATAATGACAAAATTTACTAATTGCATAAACAACAGCTAAAAACTCCTTTTCAGTTACTGTATAATTTACCTCGGCTCCCGTGAAGTTCTTACTGATGTAGTAGATGGAGTAGAAAAGATTGTCTTCCTTCTATCCAAGCACGACTCCCATATAGGAATCTGAGGCATCAGTATGGATATGAAAAGGCAATTCCTAATTTGGCCCTCGAAGTACTAGTGTGGTTACAAGTTTGGTTTTAATAGCTTTGAAGGCTTCTTGACATTCCGTTGTCTAGGTGAAAGCTACATCCTTAGCTAACAAGGCAAATAAAGGGGATGCAAATTTACTAAATTTTTTGATAAACCTTCGGTAATACCCTTCATGGCCAAGGAAACTATGTACATCCTTTTGACTAGTTGGCGTAGGCAGGTCTTTAATAATTTTGATCTTCTTGGGGTCCACTTGATACCTTTAGAGGAGATGAAATGACCAAGCACTATGCCTTCCTTCATGAACATGTGACACTTTTCATGGCTTAATGAAAAATTGGTATCTATACATCGTTTAAGCACTTTTTCTAAATTTATTTTAGCCTCCTCATAAGTATTACCATGTACCGTGAAATCATCCATATAAACTTCAACACAATCATTTACAAGGTCAGAAAAAATACTTAACACTGCCCTCTAAAAGGTAGCGGGGGCATTGCACAACCCAAAAGGCAAGACATTATATGCGAATGTGCCCCATGGACATGTGAAAGTAATCTTGTCCTGATCCTCTGGTGCTATGCAAATTTGATTATATCTGCTAAATCCATCTAGGAAGGAGAAAAATTGCTTACCTGCAAGAGTATCCAACACTTGATCAATAAAGGGTAATGGAAAGTGATATCTTTTTGTAGCTTTATTGAGAGCTCTGTAATCAACACAAATTCTCCACTTACCATTCTTCTTGGGAGCCACAACCAGAGGAGCACCCATTGACTATCTGAAATAGGATATATAAACCCAACATTTAACAATTTTTGTAATTCTTCTTTAACTATTTCACGCAAGGTGGGATTAAGTCTATGTTGTGGTTTCCTAATTGGATGACTACCTTCCTCAATATAAATATGGTGCGTGTAGGTGTCTGGATGGATGCCACACATATCTTGGTATTCCCAAGAAAATGCATCTTTATTAGTTCTAAGTATGGCAATAAGGTCTTGTATCTGTTCAGGGCTTAAATGTGGATTGATATTGAGTGTGCGACTAGGTAAGATTTCCATGGCTTCTGATGAGGCAGGTGAATCAATGGATAGAACCCAAGAATCATGATTCCTTGAAGAAAAAAATGGATTGTATAGGAAATGGTGAGGTAGCAGTTGATGTAATGTGATGAAGTGTTGAACAGACCACGAGCTGCCTACTACTAATGGAAATTTCCCAAAAGGACATGTATTTACATTTGAAGGAAGAACCAAATTTTCTAAGAGTTGGTCTGACTCATACCTATTTTGGAGCAAGCTAAGGAGAATATTATCCTCTGTGGGTTCTACAATGTCTTGTGCTTGCTCAATTTTTAGAATGGGTAACGACTCATCTAGGTCACTATCAACCCAAACTACATTTTATGTTTCTAGTAAGGGTTGTGCAGGTGGATACAAAGTTAACTGTTTTGTTTTCTCCCCGTTAGAAATAACCATATTACCTGACCAAAAATTGATAAATGAATTTGCAGTAGCTAACCATGGTCATCCCAAGATCAAGGGGTATCCCCCTAGCTTTATTTTGGGTTGCAAAATCATAAAGTTAGTTGGATATTCCCACGAATCGATAGAAAAAATTACATCTTCAATCATACCTTCTGGTTTGACTAAAGAATGATCTTCCATTTGGAGAACTGTGGGAGTGGGTCTAAGTCCTTCAAGTGACAATTTTTCCTTTGTTTCATTTTTCATGACATTAATTGCAGCACCCAAATCAACGAGTGTATTAGGAATAGTAACCTTACAAATGCTTACCTTGATGACAGGGCTCCTTGGATCTGAATATTTAGGAATAGCTAGATTTTTGAGCATAAGGTCTGCCAGTTGTTTAATGAATTGTACGGTCTTCAGGTCTTGCTTCTTCTTTTGCTTCCAAGTGCATAGCTCTCACACTGTCTTGGTGTACATTGGAATGTCTTTTATGGCTTGCAATAAAGGAATTTTGATATTAACATTACGAAGCTCATTAACAAGATCAAATAGGGGTTGCAGAACCTCCTTTTGTACTGGATTTGATTGAAATATATTAGGAAATGGGGGTTCTTTGACAAGCTCATCTTCAGGTTCATCATTAATTTATGTGATAGTAGGTCCCTAAAGGGATTTTCCTAACCTCAATTGAACTCCTTCCACCTCTACATTATTGATAAGATAAGTAGGATAACTTGCCACCTCATTATTATATATAGGTTGTGTTGCCTTATTGTTGGGATTTGGATTCAGTTGGATTGGCATTGATGTGGGCTTTGGTGATTGAGGTGGATTGGCTGATTGGTTCAAAGATGGTGGTATAGGTGGGAGATATTGTTGTGGCTACTGATATGGGTTGAGAATTGGAGGAGATGGAGGTTGTGGTTGTGATGGTTACTGTTGTTGATATGGTGGGGGTTGTGGCATTTGTGGCCTCCATGCTTGTTGCCATGGTTGCGAAGCATACTGATATTGTGGCATTCATTGAAGGTTAGCAGGAGGTTGTTTCCAACCCCCGTACTATCTAGTCTGATTGGAAAAGGAATTGATTTGGCTAGGTCTTGGGGTGAAATAATCATTTAACATTCTAGGATGCATTGAACGAGGTGGAAAAGGTCACCTAGGGGCCATATAGTAGACAGATTCTTTGGAATATCCCATATCATTCATATCTACAGGAAGAGGTCTTAGGGTAGAGCTCTTACTGGCTTCCTCTAGGGATGAGATATTTGTCCTATTATAAGGGCAATCTTCACTGCCATGTTTCTTCTTACATATAGGACAAAATATTGCTAGGGCCTTTTCTGCCTCCTCTTGATTTCTACAAGGATACAATGTATCTATCTATTTACCCATGTGACTCAATAAATCAGTTTTAAGGTCTTCGAGTAAATTACATATCTCATGCTTGGTGATACCTGTTGAAGTTCCCACATAATGCAGCTTGCCTAGATAGTTCCTTCTCGAGGACTACAACCTAGAATAGTTCCTGCAAATATCACAAATATCATCAAAGTCCATCTTAGAAATATTCCCTTTACCTATTAAATTTCATTCTTCCATGACATCATCTCTTATGCCTCTAAGAAACAACATTTTAACAGTATCATCATTCAACCCTTGTTGATGAGATCATTGAAGACTGAACATAAAGTGTTCAAGATAATCTTCCACAGACTCATCTTCCTTCTATGTCATATGGAATAGTTCGTTCTAGTTTTCCTTGGTTTTACAGTATTCTTGGTACTTGTCCAAGAAAAAATCCCTCATGACATTCCATGTCCTAACGTTCCTGAGGTTCATAAACCAACACAGGACTACATCCTTCAATGTGGCTGGGAACAGTTTGAGCTTCTGTGCATCATTCTGATAACCATAACTGTTGTACAACACATCAAATTCAAACAAAAACATGTCAAGATCCTCAGTAGAAAGGCCACAAAAAATAGGTAAAGTTGAATGAGGAATATTCTTCATAGGGGTATCTCGCTCAGGATATGTGATAGGAAACTCAAAAGTAACCAGATTATTATTGGCCAATGCCCTATTATCGTTGTTGTTGTTGTGGTTGTTGTTGTTGTTATTATTGGGATCCATGACGTCTAATGCCCAAGGAGTAAAATAGGTTCTAAATGGATCGTGGGTTTCTTCTGAGAATGTACCAGCTTTAGCCCCATAAGACTCTTGGAAAAAAAATTCAACCTTTTTGTGTAATATCTCACAAGAGCTTGAATGAGTATTTGTGGGTGTCTGAAAAATAGTGGTCTCAATAGCACACTTCTCAAGATCAGGTTTGGGTAATTCTAATGATTGCAACTTAGTTTTTAAATTCTCCTGAGTTGAGCTACTTCCTTCTATGGATGGTTTTGACTTGTTTTGCAATTCTTCAGTTTGTGTTTCCTCAATGGATGTTTTTGATTTGTTTTTAAGCTCTTCGGGTTGTGAACTAATTCCCTTTCCTTTTCTAATGAATCTTCCTCTACTATCCCTACTATGATTTATACACCTAAATGACTTACAACAACACAAATCAAGAGTACTCACCTAAACAAGGTTGACAACTGTACAGGTTTTCTTCAAGACATATTGGTCCTAACTTATCTTACTACAACTTCACGCCTTTAATACCTTTCCTTGACAACAATGCCAAAATGATTGGGTAAAACTGTGGTTTAAGATTATGATAGAATTTCGTGTTTGTATTTGGTTTATGGAGTCCCTCAGTTTTTACCTAGATGTGTCAATCCGAGGTTGTAAACTAATGAAAGGTATAGTGGTTGTTTGCTCAAGGGATGAAGGTGGTAAGTCAAGTGAGAATGTATGCATATACAAGTCTAAATAAACCAATAAAGATTAAAACACACTTCCTTAAATTGTATTAAAATAGAAAGACCTATTTTAAACTCTTATCTACTCTAGCAATCTTAACTCAATTCTACTAATACATGATTTATCTCATAACATCATTAACAGTGATAAAAAAACTAGAATTAATTACTGAAATCACACTAATGTAATGTAGGCGATAGGAGCTGTGTATTCGGGCGACATGACCTCTATGTCCAGGTGACAAGATACAATAAGCCTAACAGATTATTTGCAATGTTTATAAAATAGATTATATACCATTGTCATGTTTCTATCCCGCGGCCTGTGTCCATATCAAACATTAGTAATGCTTGAAATGCTTCACTCATTATGAATATAATTGAAACTCATTCATTACCACACACATACTATATTATTAATATTATTGAAGTTGCATACAAATCAAATAGCTGCTAATACACAGAACAAATGCAAATAATACCTCACACAACAGTAAATAAGATAACTCCAAGCAATGGCAGGGAGCGGGCCCTTTCCCCCAACTAATTGAATGAAGTGGAAACACTAAGATACTCGCAGCTTAGTCTTTCAACAATACTATGTATTAATTCAAACTTGTAGAACAAAAATTAGGATGTTCTCATGCTCGTAGAAGAGCATATATAAAAGTCTTAATACAAAATAGAATGCTTAGAATATCATGTCCACCGATCATACGTGGATAAAAAATGTTTACCGATATATGAAAAATAGTAATATGGCCTACAACCTACTATTTTTCAAAAGCTATTAACCCATATCAATCCTAGTCACTAAATTATTAGCTAAGACTATACTAGGAGACAACCACTGAATGAAAACCAGTAAATCACATGGAAATTATTGTCTTCTTGCTTTGCCCCTTTTTAACTTGTTTCACACAACCACCGTGATTAGTGATTATAAACGGTTGATTGCCTAAGAGTTTGCATATCATTTATATTATATCGATTCACTTTGATTCTAACAAATATTATGGCAATAAAGGAACAATAGGCCAAAGGGGTAAACTATTATGGACACAAAACCAGAAAAATCATGATAATAATTAAGAAAACTATTGACCTCATCAAGAGATAATTGTCCAATCATAGTGCGGAGAACAAAATATATGGCCAATATTTAATATTTTGATTTGGTCAATGACTAGGTGGTAAAACGATAAAACTCCTAGTTAGGTGAATGAGATTGTGGCACAAAAAATGAAGTAACTAATCCAACTACATTTTTTCTGATGATTGGAAGGAATGGATGACTTCATTAATGCATAGATGATCACGAAATATGGAACAAGTCAATCAAGCATGTATGGAATTAAATAAAAAGAAAACCCTAAGATTACAAAATTATAAATATAACAAGTTCATTGAATGAGGTTGATGGTGCATAGCTCGAAGAGATGAGACTTGTCAATGAAGAAAAGGTGTAAAAAATTATAGCATAAGGTATTGTGCTATGTGATGACCAAGTGAATGTACTGAGAAGGAGACCTAGACTAAATAACAAAGAACATCATCTAGGGTATGCATTTTGTGTGTAGTGCAAAAAGCTAGAGCAAATAAAAGGAGATAAGAGAGGAGAGAGGGATGAGTTGTTGACATTGCAACAGCAATAGAGTTAGAGGAAATGCTTGCAGAGAAGCTATATTTAGAATTTGGGTTTCTAGATCATTGTATAGTGCGAGATATTTTCACTAGTGTGTGAACCAATTGTTCAGTGATGCTTTTTGTGGTATGGGAGAAATGTATTTGCTTCACATTTCTTTGTTGTTTATCTTCAGGTTGTGTAGATTTGGGAAGTTGCTTATAATATTTTTATCTTTCTATATTCAAGTTTTGACTGGATTTGGTGCAGTTCAGTGAGAGTTTCATTTATCAATATGCAATTAAGGATTATCAGTTGTTCCGAGTTAAAGTATTTGTTGATGCAAGCTTGGATGAAGTGTTTTATGAATCTTAATTAGTTCATGGATTATTCTAGATTGAGTTCAAGTGAATTATGTTGTCCAAAATTTTTGGCTTGGTTTAAGGAAGCGTGTAATTAATGTCTATGGTGTTTTGCACGGGTGTTGGCGGACCTTATGTTAAACACTACATGCGAGGCTTGTGGAAGTGTGTTGAAGTGTGTTGAGATCTATTTGGTTCCTAATTAAGGATTTATGTAGGTCACCTTTCATTCCTATCCACAGTAGGAATGTTTAGGTGCTGACCTATTTCAAATTTGAATGTATAATGGCTAGTGGTTGACATTGGAGAAATTTTTCTAGGTAGAACTTGATATAAATATGTATGGTGTTGATGCAAGAGGAAGGAAGGAAAGAGTAAGAAGCAAGAATGATGCGAGATTGATGCAAGTGATGTGTGTGATGCAAAATTGAGTAAAGCAGTGTGAATTTCATGTTACGGTTCTTGAAGGCAGTGAGTTGAAGGCATCCAAAATCTTTCATGTGAGACTACGAAAGTGTATGAGAAATTGTGGTGGACTCCTTGTTGCATTGAGAAGTGTTTTCTCTATGTAACATTCTTCTTCTATCTTCTTGTATTCTTTTTGTGGTAGTGAGCCCTGACTGTGAGCCTTTTGGATAGTGTGTCCTTTTCTGGCAGTGAGCCCCTTTGTACCAATTTTGCTATTATTTATATTATGAGCTAATCCTCACCATGGTTTTTCCCTCATTGGGGTTTTCACATAAATCTGGTGTTCTCATGTGTATAGTGTTGTGATTTTAATTTTTGTTATTTGCATTTCATGTTTAATCAATCTAACATAATAAGGGCTTAATGAATGCTTGTGGATTTGATTACTGTTGAGGGTTTTGAAGGTTTAATTTTCTACAACTGATTCACCCCCCCTCTCAGTTGTCTTGTTCATTTCAACACTATGTTAATCCTGCTACACCTCCTACAAATCAATCAAGTAAGAAAGCATATGAAAATAATGCTAAGGAAAAGAATGCTATTCTTTGTGGGTTGTCCAATTCAGAGTCTATCAAAGTTATGCACTATCAAACAACCCATGATATTTGGGGCAAGTTAAAGAGCATATATGAAGGTTATGATAAGGTAAATTAGGCCAAGATACAAACTTACAAAGGTAAATTTGGAAGTATCAAGATGAGTGAAGAAGAGAAGATTAAAGACTACCTCCTCAAGGTAGATGAAATAGTTAATGCAATTAAAGGCCTAGGAGAAGTGAAAGAGTTAGTGGTTGTCAAAAAGGTTTTAAAATCCTTACCATCTAGATATGATTAAAAAAAAATTGCAATAGAGGAAGCAAGAGATCTGGAAAACTCACTCTTGATGAGTTGCATGACACCTTTATTGCCTTTGAGGTGAGAATGGGAGATGCAGATACATCCAAGAGAGAAGTTGTATTCAAAGAAGCCAAAAAGGAGAAGGTAGAAGCATCTACATTCAGATCAGAGGATATTGATGAAGAAGAAGCTAACTTTGTCAGGAGGCTGAGAAGAGGCTCTCAAAAATACAAAGGTAAGTTACCCTTTAAATGCTTTAACTATGGTAAGATTAGACATTTTGTTGCTAAATGCCCCTACAATGAAAAGGATAACTCTAAGCAAGAAGAGGATAGTAAAAAGAAGAAACCCTACTTCCCCAAGAAGATGAACTTTTTAAAGAAAATGAAGAGTCTATACACACAAGAGGAAAGTGATTTATTTGATGTTAGTGATAGCTCAGATGATGACCATGATTGTGCCTTTGTGGTTGAGGGAAATGAATTCCTATTCATGGAAAAAGAATCTATAGATCAAACTGTCCCATTGCATACAAAATAATTCCTTTCATTGAATCAAATAATAATGATACATAATTTCCATATGAAATTTCATTTTTACAATTTCCATGGAGATGGATACATCAATACATAGCTTCTAAGAGCTTACCAACAATAGAGATACAAATGGTCTAGATGTCCCTACCTGGGCATACATTCTAGAAGTCCCCATTGTTGGTGCACATATTCTAGTTATCCCCAATATTGGTGCTTACATCCCAAATCTTGGCCACCAATTGATGAGGAGAAGCATCACTCAAGCACTTTTTTGCCAACCATGGACTTACTACGGTCCCCTGCACATCTACCTAATTGGTAAGATGGACCTACCCTTCAACAAAGAGGTTGGATTGGTAACCTCATAACAATAATGACCTTCCCTAAGCTTGGTGTTATTTCCTACATGTCTAGATCTATCACACAGTGGCTACAACCTACCATATGACATTACTTTCCTAGAATGTAAACCCGGATCACAATGAATTGACAGTGTAAGCAGTGGCAACTTATACTACTTTGGCCAAAGTATTCATCACCCCTAATTTGAAATGGGCATCACACACTCACCCACCTTCCGAGCTCAATTTTTATTGACCATTCATAACCTATGCATAGGCTATCCCCTTCATTGTATTATCTAACCCTAGGAATAATCTATGAACTCTTAATAACAAATAACCTCATAATAAATAGCTTAATAAACTAATGTATATCTCAACAACAAATGGTTCTCATAAAAAATATAACCTCATCAATAAATGATATTAGCTCAAAGGTATGATCTCAATAATAAATGACCTCAATCAAAAAAGACATTTCTATCATTAAAGGAATCCACATAAAAGTACAAACTCATCAATAAATCAACTCTATTTAAAAGTACAATCAACAATAAAATGATCAAAAGAATCATATAGGTTATCTTCAACCTACTTGCTTCAATCAGTAATCAAATAGCAACCGTAAAAAATAGGTTAATCTCAACCTAGGATTTCAATCAAAAGTAAAGTAACATTCAAATGAACATAAACTCGTCATAAAACTTCTCTTTCAAATACCTCAAACATTCATATGTTTACTATTATATCATCTGGAGGACATAATCAACTTGTAGGAGTTGGTGCTTTTACATCCATAGTCCTCTCACAATATGGTTTTGGGTTACCGAAACATGTTTCCTCTTTTAGAATTCCATGAATAGGAAAATACTATAATTCAAATTAACATAACTAGTAAGTACAACTCTCAACCCTATTGTTGAATATTAATATATCCTTCAAGTTTATACCCTACACTAGGGTTAAGACTCTCTTCCTATCTCAAGGGGACATGAGTAATTAATCAAGTAAAGATTATCAATCGAGGGTTACATAACATCTTAATGATGACATTTCCACTAAGTAGTTCAAAGCAACTCTATAACCCAACTTCACAAATTAAGCTTCTACTATATAAGCTCTAACTTAATCTAATATTTAATACCAATTTAAACACCCAATCCTTAATATGGAGTATATTCATACACTCAATCAATAGAGATTCCTAGACTAGATTCATAAAGAATCTTTTACTTCCACATAAAGAAGAGAATAACCTATCCATTATAACAACTAAACATATTTTCCAACAAGGCATTCAAAAAAACACAATCTTTTCAAATTCATACAAAACATAAAAGAGTAGGAATCAACATGCCTATTTATGCAAAGCTCCAATCGATCAAACTGGATTCCTAGCTCAGCCTTCCCAAATCAGCAAGCTATTCCCAACTATCTCTCTTCCACTCAACAAAAACTTACTCCCAAAACCTCTCACAAACACTCAAACTCAGAAAATCATAATAACAACTCAAAAAATAAGCATCAAGTGTGCATAATGCATACCAAATGAGGGAGAAAGCACCTCTTTTTGTACACCAAAGTGAGCAACTGCGGGATAGAAACAAGCTATCAAATATGACACTTCTCAATCCAAAAGGTTTGACTCAACAAGGAAAAGAAAAGGTGGTAGCTAAAATCATTGCACAGTAGACACATGCATAGTCAGATTTCCTCATAAGGAGTGAGTTGATTCATTCAATGGACAACAAGAATCTTAATCAGAAATGCAAGGTTATTGTTTCTATAGATCGACTTGCTTTCTAGCCAGCTTCACATTTGACTATTTCTCACATTACAATTTACTTCAAAGGATGGAATTTGTATTGCAAAATAGAATTCTACTTGATTTGAACTATTCATAGTTTGGTGCCACCAAAACATCACATGCCCTATTATTTTGGGTTGCAATTTAGCTTAAAGACTAAGTCAAAATTCATTTATATGCTTCAAATTATTATTTCCTTCTTAACATTTGACTGTGTCTTGCATTCTATTTACACGTATTAACTTGGTTAAATATCCACATGCATATAATAGTGTTGCATTCTTTTATTTACACAACAATTTAATTACTTATACATTTCCTATGGTTTAGCGTAGCATTTATAGTTTATGTGCAACCTTTAATTTCTATGCTTTATACATTATGTATACCATGCACTCATAATCATCTACGTGCTTTAAATAATAACCAACACTTAACAAATCATTATATATATATATATAACATAATGTGTTTATATATGTATGTATATATATACTCATCAACTCATAAATTCATTAAATGTATATTCTCATATTTTCATATTTCACAAAGTATTAATGCATGCGTATATATACATTTGTATATATATATATATTATTGCCTCCATAATTAAACACATATTTGCAATCATATTGACTAACATATATACACAAAGTGTATATATTAACTCATTGATTAAATATAAACACATAAGGAAGAACTCACACATACCAAAGAGACTTAAGCACCTAACCTAAATCAAGAATGTCCACAATTAAAACCATATCCTCTTAAAATTCATGCACAAACAAGACTAAGGTAACTTACCATTTCTTGAAACCACTGACTCGACTCGACCAAGTAAAAGTGAGTGCGCACGTAAGCTCAGTTAGGTCTTATTAAGGGTTACTAGACCAAGTTCTTCTCCTGAGTGATACTTCCCCTCTCTTTCAGAGGCTTGAACCTGTACCTACATTCACCTTAGCACCTAATAATAGTAGTTAGTTGTTCACATGAAATATATTAGCATCATAACACATTTGCATCATCAAATCATTAAAGTATTCATAAAACAATACATATTCATACATTTCATTTTCTTCATAACATACCTTTAAAAACAATAACATCTTAATGCATATTTCAGTATTTCATTCTCCTACTAAACATATTAAAGTCACAATTTGTATTTATCAACATTTTCAATCATGAAGGTAAAAGTAATTTAGTAACTATGAAACGAGGTGTAACACTTTTGGCTGGTATTTGATTGAGGTGTTTTCCTATTTGTCAAGAAATGGCATTCCCTTGGGCACAAATCTCTATCTTTTTCCCATGTGACAAGCCATTTCCATTTCTACTCAAGACTATTAGCTATTCTTTGACTACATAACACTTTTCCTTAGTTGTTTCTTTCGTGTGAAGACTCAATATTGAGTAGGTGGTTAAAATATAGGCCACAAGTATTTTCTTTTACAACTAACTATAGGATTTGGAACATCTTGATTCGGCTACAATTATTGGATCTTATTTTTATTAGGAGGACCAATTTCTTTCTTTTTTAGTTGTTCATGAGAGGTGTAAATCTTTTTTCAACAAAGAAAGAAGGGGGATATACAACTTTTGTTGAAAGAGGGAAGTGGAAGTTTGTTTTAGTAGAGTTAAAGAAGAATAAAATGGAGATTCTACAAGGGAGAAGGGGAGGTTAAGAGGATGGAGGTTGTGTTTCAAAGCTTCATTTGAAGAGAATAGTTTGGTTATAACCAATTTCTACATTAGTGTAACTCTTTGTAATTTTGTAAGAAAGGTCTATTATGCTACAAATATTTAAATAATTTTGTCATATTTTTACATTGTAGCTTTTATTTTCCATATGGGTGTTTAAGTGTGTGTTGGGCTACTAGATTAGGTTGTCTTTCATTGGGCTCCATGGTCTAGATTGAATCAAATAATAAACATTCAAGGATTTTAGATCCCTTTACAATGATATAAATAATTATTTATACAAATTTTTAAGGTGATTAGCCGATATAAATTTAAAATAATTAATACATCTAGAACCAAAGAAAAGGTGTGCAAAAACACGCATCTCACTTACATCTTGAGCATGTTCTTGTTCCTACTTTAATTTAATTTTCTTCAATTGTCATGAGTTACTATTGAATCTTTATGTAATCTATTCATGTAACTCTTATTCTTGGTGTTTTGCATTTAGCACATGAACCTTTTGAATTTAATATGTTTTTCAAATTAATGGATGTATCCTACTCTATTGTATTGTTCTCAAGACAAATATCTTATTTCTTAATCATTTTTATGCACAATATCTTACCATTTTCCTTCAAGATTAGGATAATTATGAACCATAAAATCAAATACCACATCATCAAAAGCAATGGTCTATGAGCCTTACATATTTGATAATCCTTTGTTAGTCTCCAAATGAGTATCTTGTTAGAATATGAATTTTGAGCCTTTTATATTAATTTTTATATCAAGTTTTATGCCTTAACTCTTTTTTCTCACAATACATTAGTCTTGCAAGCCCCAACAACCTTTTCTTTGATCAATAAGATTAAGCTTCTATGACACATTCGAGATAATTCCATTAGGAGTTTATAATCCAAATGATTTGGAAATCTATAAATTGATCCAATGACATACATGAATGATATTATAAACATGTGAAAGATTCACCCTCTTTTGATTGAACCTTTACAAAACTATCTTTGCATCCAATCAATTAGATATAACATAATGAACATTTTGTGGGCCTTCTCAATGTGTCAATCCTTTGCAAATATCACATGCCTTACATCATTTCTCTAATTTCTTTTGCTTAATAGTCTACACATAATGTGTTGGGAAAATGTGTCTCAACCTTGCAATTATATAAGGTTTATTGTTGATAAGATATATATATTTCCTAGTTACATTGATAGGTGTATACATTGGGAGCATGGGTGCGAAATGTGAGCATGTTAACAAAAAATCCTAAATGGTCGACATACATTAAATTAATGATATATTTTAAATCTGAACCATTCATTATTAGGTATTAGAAATGATGGTAGATATTTTGTTGGCTTGTCTTGCCCTAGAAGCTAACCTTATTTTATGAGGGCGTTGTATTACCATTGTGGTATTGTGATGTATTTTGAGAGTTTGATAGCGGTCGTGTTGTCTCTGAATCTTTGGTGGTGATACTCTTTTGAGAAGCTTGCTTTGCAAGTATATTGTAATCTTTGTGATCTCCGAAATATATATTGGACAGATTTTGGGGTGTGGGGTTTTTCTCTTGAAAGGGTTTTCCCCACACAAATCACTGTGTTGTGGTATGCATTCAATATTTATGTTTAAGTTTCTATAACTATTAAAGATCTGTAAAGTTTTGCATTACCCTCCTCTCAAGATTAGTTTAGGAAGTTGTTCTGCTACCTTATCTTCCTTACAAGTGGTATCAGAGCTTGATCACCTTTGGTTTCAGTTGTGGGTTGTTGGGTTTTTTGAACTAATCCAAATTTGAGTGGGATCTTGTGCAGAAGATACTTTGTGATCTTGTTGCAAGAATTTTCAGATGGCAAGTTCATCAAGAAGAATAGAGGCAGACACATTTTCTAGAAATAATTTTGAAATGTGGAAGATGAAGATGGAGGATTTGTTGATAGATTGAGATTTGTGGGATGCTGTTGATGAGAATGTTTCAAGGCATATAGATCATGCTTAGGCTATTCAATATGATGTTATGGATTGTAAAGCCAAGGGTCTAATTAGATTGTGCTTGGCAGACTCTATTTTAATCAATGTCCATGAAGAGACCTCTGCACAAAAACTATGGAAGGAGCTTGGTGAGATGTATCAAGCCAAATCTTTAGTGAACAAGATTTTCTTGAGGAAGAAATTATATTCCTTGAGAATGGAAGGGGGTGGATGAATTACAGACCACTTGGAAGCATTCAATATGTTGGCATGGCTCAATTGGCATAAGTTGGTGTCAAAATGGATGAGGAGGAGAAATGTTAGATATTGAACTTTGTTCTTTTCCTGATTCATGGGATTCTCTTGTTATGGCTATTGTGAGTACTTCTGTTATATTGAAGACTGAAGATGTGGTGGGTTCTTTGCTTTCTGAAGAGATGAGGAGGATGATATCCATCACTACCAAGGAGGCTATGAATGTTTTTGGAATACCTAAGAAAAAAGGCAAGAAGAATGAGAAGTGTGACAAATCCAAGTCCAAGGGGAGATCTAAATCTCCTAGAAAGTCCAAAGTTTTTTCTTGGAACTGTATGGTAAGCCTAAACATATTTGTAAGGACTGCAAATAAGAAAATAAGAAGAAACAAAAGAGATTTGATTTTGATTCTGAGTCTGAGAAGGAAGATGGTGATGCATTCATTGCAGTTTTGGCAACTCGTGTAGGTAATGATGCATGGTTAATTGATTCAGGTGCATCTTTCCATATGACCTTTAATAGAGATTGGTTTTTTGAATATGAAGAATTTGATGGAGGTAAGGTGTACTTGAGTGATGATTCTTATTTAAATATTGTTGGTCATGGTAAAGTTAAAATTAGGTTTCCTGATGGTAGAATAAAAATGATTAATGGTGTGTTGCATATCCTTGGATTAGCACAAAATTTATTATTTGTGAGAAAACTAATAGATGTGGGTGTGTAGGTAGTATTTTTTGATGTAGGATGTAAGATGGTTAGAGGTGCTATGGTGATTTCTAGAGGTGTCAAATATGACACATTATATAAGCTTGATGCATGCATTGTTGAGTGCAATAGTACTTCCGTGAAAAGCAAGTCTGTGGCTACTCTGTGGGAAGAGGTGAGGGTTTCACCTTAAGTAGATGGTCATGGCTTCTAGGTACCCAAGGGTGTTCTATCTTCTGAATCAAAGTTATCTATAGAGAAAACTATGTTATGGCACTAGAGACTTGTCCACATTGGAGAATGGGGTCTAAGGACCTTGAAAAATAAAAACGTTGTTGAAGGTTTGTCTGATTGTAATCTTGAATTTGATTTTTGTGAGCATTGCATTTATGGAAAACAAAACCACATTCATTTTTACTCGAGTTCTCATGAATATTGTGGTGTATTGGATCTTATTCATTCTAATGTGTTTGGTCCTATAGATGTTCCTTCAATTGGAAAATCCACATATTATGTTTCATTTATTGATGATTATAGTAGAAGGACATGGGTATACTTTCTAAAGTGTAAATTTGAATTTTTCAGTTAATTTAAAGAATTTAAACAAATGGTTGAGTTGCAGACTGAAAATAAAATAAAATGTATGAGGATTTGATAATGCTAGTGAATTTTTCACTAATGATTTTGATAGATCTTGTAAATATTGTGGTATTCATGGACAAAAGACAACTTCGTATTCTCCACAACATAATGGAGTTGAAGAAAGAATGAACATGACACTGATGGAGAAGGCTAGGAGTATGTTGAGTGGTGTTGGTCTAGAACAAAGGTTTTGAGCTGAAGTTGTTGCCACTGCCTGGTACCTGATTAACAGGTCTCCTACATCAGCTCTTGTTGATAAGACACCTATAGAGGCATGGTCGGGTCGCAAGCCTTCATTAAGACATCTTAGAGTTTTTGGTTACGAGGCATATGCACATGTGCCAAAGGAAAAGCAAACAAAATTGGAGAACAAGGCTGTAAAATGTATCTTCATCATATACAACTATGGTGTGAAAGGATACAAGCTTTGGGATCTTGTTGCATAGAAGGTAATATATAGTAGAAGTGTTATTTTTAGAGAAACTAAGCCTTCTTTTGTTACATTGCAACTAGAACAAAGCAAATAGGAAGATGTGATTCAATTTCCTTCTACACCTGAGAAAGTTGAATCGAGATCCATGGATAGACAAGAAGTTGAGGAGAGCTCATCTAGCTCTGAATCTTCATAATCTAGGAGGAAGAACCTCCAACTCAGATTGTTCATAGGTCAACAAGGCATTGAAAACCACCTGAAAGGTATTCACCTAATGATTGGAGATGTATTTTTTATTTGAATACTAACATGGATGAATCTAGATCTGTAGAGAGGCATTAGGTATGAATGATGCAAAATATTGGAAGCTTGTTATGGATGAAGAAATGGTAGCTTTGAAAGAGAATGATACACAAGATCTTGTACCATTTCCTGAAGGATGAAAAACCTGTTGATTGCAAATGGGTGTTCAAGGAAAAGATTGGTTCAGATGGAGGTATTGAGAAGTACAAAGCAAGGTTGGTTGCAAAAGGTTACTCTCAAGTTGAGGGTGTTGATTATGGTGAGATATTTTCTCCTGTTGCAAAAATGACATCCATTAGATTTTTGCTTGCTATTATTGTTGCTTATTGATTTAGAGGTTGAGCAAATGGATGTGAAAAATGCCATCCTTCATGGTGACTTAGAGGAGGATATTTATATGACATAGCTAGAGCACTACGTGGTGAAAGGTAAAAGTAATTTGGTTTGCAAATTGAAGAAATCTTTTTATGGCCTAAAACAGAGTCCTAGGATATGGTACCAAAAATTTGATACATATGTGTTGAGTTTGGGATTTGAGCATTCTAAATTAGATCATTGTGTTTATTATAAAACTGATGGTGATCATTTCTTGTTTATTGCATTATATGTTGATGATATGTTATTTATTAGCAAAGGGAAAGGTATGATTTCAAAACTTCAAAATTTCAACTTGCTACTAAATTTGAAATGAAAGATCTTGGTGCAGCTAGACACATTCTTGGGATGAAAATTAGAAGGGATAGAGAGAACAAAAAGCTATGGCTTGGACAAAGTAAGTATGTTAATTCAATTTTACAAAGGTTTAACATGCAGGATTGTAGACCTTTGTGTGTTCCTTTTTCAGTTGGAACAAAGTTATCTATTTCAGATTTTCCAACATCTCCATCAGAGATGGAAGACATGAGCAGAGTGCCTTACCAGAGTGCAGTTGGAAGTTTAATGTATGCTATGGTTTGTACTAGACTAGACAATGCCCAAGTAGTGAGAGTTCTTTCCAAATATATGTCTAATCCTGGTAGAGAGTTCTTTCCAAATATGTGTCTAATCCTGGTAGAGTTCATTGGGATGCAGTTAAAAGAGTCTTTAGATATTTGCACAATACCTTAGATTATTCCTTGTGTTATCATAGTAATTTTAATGAAGATGAAATTTCCCTTGATGTTCATAGTTATGTGGATTTAGATTGGGAAGGTGATATTGATAGTAGATGATCCACCAGTGCTTATGTGTTTACTTTATTTGGTGGTGCAATTAGTTGGAGTAAGCGACAAGTTGTGGTTGCTTTGTCCACTACTGAAGTAGAGTATATGGAAACTACTCATGCTTGTAAAGAAGTCATTTGACTTAAGAGATTGTGTTCAAATATTGGAATAAAACAAGGTGCAATGACAATTTATTTTGACAATCAAAGTGCGATCTGTCTAGCTAAGAGCTCGACATTTCATGCCAAGACCAAGCACATTGATGTACAGTATCATTTTGTTAGAGGTATGGTCGAAGATGGCAGGGTGAAGCTTGTTAAGGTAGAGACTTTAATGAATGTTGTTGATTCTTTAACTAAGCTTGTGAGCACAGAGAAGTTCAGATGGTGTTCAGAGACTATGGGCCTTTCGGCCCCTAGCAATTAAGAGACGATGTTTACTCCCTCTCGTTGCTCTTGCAAGGTGCTCAACAAGTGGGAGATTTGTTGGGAAAATGTGTCTGAACCTTGCAATTATATAAGGTTTATTGTTGATAGGATAGATATATAAATATATATATTTCCTAGTTACACCAATAGGTGTATACATTGGGAGCACAAGAGTGAAATGTGAGCGTGTTAACAAAAACTCCTAAATGGCCGACATACATTAACTTAATGATACATTTTAAATTTGAACCATTCATTATTAGGCTTTAGATCTGATAGTAGATATATTGTTGGCCTATCTTGCCCTAGAAGCTAACCCTATTTTATGATGGTGTTGTATTACAACTATGGTATTGTGATTTATTTTGAGAGTCTAATAGCAGTCGTGTTGTCTCTGGATCTTTGATGGTGATACTCCTATTGGAAGCTTGCTCTACAAGTATATTGTAATCTTTGTGATTTTTGAATAATATATTAGGCAACTTTTGGAGTGTGGGGTTTTTCTCCTGAAAGGGTTTTTCCCACGTAAATCACTATGTTGTGGTATGTATGATATTTATGTTTATTTCTATTTAAGTTTTTGTAACTGTTAAAGATCTATAAAGTTTTGCATTACCCTCCTCTCAAAATTAGTGTAGGAAGTTGTTCCTCTACCTTAGATTCCTTACATTATGATGCCTTTCTCATCACACTTTTCAATAAAAGGTTACACAAGCCTTTGACTTTAAATTTGATTACAATTAATGTTCAATGGGAATTGTAAGTGTTAAAGAGTTAAGACCATGACTTTTGAAAGTGAATTATACTTGTGGACTTTGACAACTTTGAAAATAAATTGTTTTAACACAACACCAACCCTTTTATATTCATACTCCACTGCTTCATCATCGAAGCCATGCAATGAACCTACACCTATTTTTAGAAATAAAGGCTTTTTTATATATATTATAATTTTTCCTTTTGATTAGTTTAGCTATAAGCCAAAGGAAGCTTATAAGTTCCTTGAAGGTCATGGAGCAATATTGATATTTTAAAACCAATGGTTCGTGTGGAATCCATCAATGCAAAAAAAGGCTTTGCAAAGATATTGATTGTTTCGATGAATTTTGGGAAACGTCGAACATAACAAAAATTGGGATATGAAGAAAAGTTCATGTTACCATAACTAGCTCATCTTCATTTTCTCTTTTGCCTCCAATTCCTCCAATTAAAAAATAATACTATTATATTATATGCCAAACATTTTAATTCACATGTTTATTTATTGTTAAAAGATACCCAAATTTTTACTATAAGATCCACTAATAAGTGTGCATATGAGCTAATAGATAATATAATGATTATATATTTTTATTAGTAAGAATTATTTAATAAAATTTTCTTGATAATAAGTCCCTTTTTTCCATGAGTTATAAATTACAATAATGAATATTATACTTTGAATTAAATTTCTAAATCACTAATGAAAGTCCAACGTACATATTTAATGATTATTTTCTTTCTTTGTAATTTCAAATGTATTTTGAAAAAGAAGAAGATTGGATGCCATTATATCTATAGTTAAGAGCTTTTGGTATGTATGTACTATTGAGTTAACATTTCCATATAAATGGGACATTTGATAGGAAAGGAGAAGTT
The DNA here is from genome assembly GCA_007258455.2 of Sequoia sempervirens. Classification (NCBI taxonomy): domain Eukaryota; kingdom Viridiplantae; phylum Streptophyta; class Pinopsida; order Cupressales; family Cupressaceae; genus Sequoia; species Sequoia sempervirens. Next base: position 565,414,047 of record VDFB02270651.1, on the reverse strand, counting down.
TCTTTCAAACATTGATTATACATTACTATGCATTATGAGGAACTTTTCCCTCTTGGATTTCATCTTCTTGTGGAGTGTCATGTATCATATCCATGAGTGTAGAAACTTGTTCATTTAGCCAAGCATTTTGGCGTTCTGCTTCTAATCGTTTAGCGCGCTCTTGTTGAAGTTGAAGTTGCAATAATTCCATGGTTTTGCAATCTTCCTCTATTTGTTCATTTAAACCATCAATTTCTCTATCCTGCAACAAAAAATAAGATAAAACAATCCATTGTTTAGTTACTTGTTTAGTTACACACTATTATTATTAGAATGTTACATCTCTTTCCAAATCAAGAAAAAATGAGAACATTTAATAAAGGACGTGTTAATCATGACAACTTATAAATTAAAAAAAATCAAACTTATTATATGATAATAGAAGGAATCGTCCAAACTTCACTCCTAAAACTAATGATTTATAATATTTTACTTTTAAATAAGAAAGACTAATATTTACATTAAACTATATAATTATTTTATTATATAGTAAATAATTTTTTTTTTTGTATTGATCAAAGCTGAAAAAATTACAAAGAAGTCTAGAGGGCAATCGCAAAGGAAGACTGCAAAAAAAATGAACAAAGAGGAATAAGGACAACAAGCAAACAACAACTCACAAAAAAATAGAGGGCAATCCCAAAGGAAGATTGCAAAAAAAATGAACAAAGAGGAATAAAGACAAGAAGCAAACAACAACTCACAAAGATAACCTGCTTACAAACCCAACAATGTTCTTACAAAATAAATGAGGACTAATACAACCAATATTACAAATAGTGAACTCATGACACATAGTATCTGAACACCATTACACTCAAAATTTGAATAGTTAACATTTCATTTGTTACAAACCCAACATTGTTACAAAATAAATGAGGACTAATACAACCAATATTATAAATAGTGAACTCATGACACATAATATCTAAACACCATTACACTCTAAATTTGAAGTTAACATTTCATCTATTACAATTTTTGAATTATCATTAAAGTTTTTCATAAAATTAAAACATTTTCTAATTTGAAAGTATTTTAATTTTATATAATAAAACTCCAAATTTAAATAAAATAATATATTTTTTAAACAAATTCATTTTACTGTCCTAATTCTTAAGAACATTTTTCAAACTTTTGAAACTACCTTTTTATATATATATATATATACTACAGCAGATATAATCTCAAAATAAGAATTTTTTTCCTAAATATTTTAATTATAATCTACATAAAGCAGATATATTTTTAAATTAAGTGTATACTATTCAAAGATATTTAAATAAGAAAATTTATTATTTCATCAATTATCTCAAAATACTATTCATTTTATTTTAAAACAAAAAAAATATTTTTAATTATTAAACCAAATCAATTTAAAAAAAACTTATAGTTAACAAGCCAAAAATCATACAGTTAACAAGCGTACATTTGTCTGAAAGGGATTAAGTGGATTTTATGGGAACAAAATAGTGAGCATTAAAAACCCAATGTATCATACATACTGAAGAACAAACACAGTGCCAATAAGGAGGAAAAAAACTTAAAAAGAATGGCAAAGAGAAGGAACCTTTCTGTTCATTTCCTGAATGGCAATATGCCGCATGCTTTCCACAACATCGACATTAACCAGCTTTCTTTTCTTCCCCACAGACCAACCGCGCGGATAAATCATCTCCTCAAAGTCTGGACATGGCACCACCTCCTCACCCGCCCTCTTTTCCTTCCTTCCACCGCTCATATCAATCTCCTCCACTGCTATACCATACTGTGCGTAACTATCACCCTCCCCTGCTCCATTAAACAAAAAACACAAAACCCTAGTTCAATGTATATACAGCCTGAAACAAAAACAGAAAAGCCAAAAAGAAAACAGAGCTTACACTCTCTTTTTCTGAGAAGCTTCTGTCGATTGTTGTACTGCACAAGCGTATCTGCCCCCATTGTTTCCCCAAATCGTAGAACTTACCCTAAAAATAGCGGACCTTCAGAATAAAAGCAACGGCACTGCTGTAGTGAATGGAGGCCGGGAAAGCGTGAGATAAGCCAAGTGTAATCTTGAATAGTTTGCACGGACTTGTGCAGCATAGAGTGCTTTAGAAGAATCGGTGTGTTAATTTGTGAGGGTAAGGTACCTAAACCCTAAAGTGAAGTTGTTATAGAAGTGGGTCAAATCTTGTGACATGGAATTCGACGACGCCTGAATTCCTCTGAAAAGCGAGTTGGCAGAGGATTAAGATAAGGTCCGCGGCGTTGTTTTCCAAGTTTTTGTTGCATATAAATTGTTTTCAGTTTTCAGTTTTGAGTTCAAATAAAAGGAAATTCCCGCGCAAGCTGTTCTGTTCTTTTTGCTGTGTTCTTCAACCGTAGTTTAAATTTGATGGTCGTATGGCTGTATTTAGTAATTTTTTTTTTTTTTTTTTATACAACAGGGGTGTTCTCGTGACAAAAAAATATTTTTGAAATTAGAAGATTGTAATATATAGGATTTTTAAAAAAATAAAAAAAATAATGATAATTGTTTACTATTAAATTTGGCTCATTCAAGCATCAATATGAGATCAACACAATTTCATTAAGAACACAACCATAAAACTAATACTAGCTCATTTCGAACAACTACTACTAGAAATAACCAATAGAAGACCAAGACTCACAACTTAGAATTCCATCTTAGATGTTCCTTTGGGATTTGAACTTGGGTCTCCACATTGAGAATTCAATGCTTTAACCAATTAAATTCAACCCCTTGGACAATATAGGATTTTTTTATTATAAATTGTCAAATATTGTATAAGATCATAGTAAAATGTATACTATTAGAACATGTTATTGGAAATTTATTATTTTCATATGAGTATTTGGTAGGAGGGTGGTTTTGGAAAGAAAAATATTTCCTTCAAATTAAATGTGATTCAATTATGTAATGAAGAAAGTTAGATAAACTTGTTAGAACATGTTATTGGAAATTTATTATTTTCATATGAGTGTTTGGTAAGAGGGTAGTATGGGAAAGAAAATGAAAACAAAACATTCTTTAGGTCAACTTAATAATGAACAAATACTCTTTTCCAAACCTATAGATGGAAGCCTTCAAAAGACAAGGGCTATTGAAAATAAGTTTCAAGTTTTTGACACTTACAACATGAAAAAGGAGCACAAATTCAAGTATAACATCGGATCTAAGAGGGTGGTAAACGATCTAAATTATTTTTCCAATTCCTTAAACACAAACATCATGACAAAAAGATCTTGTCACTAGTTGATAAAAGTGGCAAAATCTATTATTCTAACAAGGATTTTATGGATGTCCTCCACTCCAATTATAAACAACTCTTCATGGATGATACTCCTCATGATATTGTTATCAGGATAAATTATCATATAAAGATGTAAAAGATCTCTAAAAATTACAAAATTATATTTGTGCTTATTATTCACTGACCCATGCACAAATCAAAATCTTGACCTCAATGCAAAGAGGTTTCCTATCCATTGGTGCCACCATCAAGGGATTAGGATTTTTTTTTGGGATAGGTGGTACATGGTTTTTGATTACCCACCATGCAACAATTGTGAAGTCCCACAATATTTCCTGAGGAAACTATACCGTGAGTTCATCCTGAATAAAATCCTGAATTATTTTGATATGAAGGACTTCTAGGGGAGAGGTGGGGGGTCGGATCAAGATAGACTCGGTGCACAACATGATCCTAGGCGGCAAGCGAGACACACTCTTGCTAGGTCGGATCATGAGCACATTGTTATCCCTTCCATCACAAAGGAGAGTGCTGAGGTAGACACTTTGTAGAATATCACCTCTTTGACCAAGAGTTTCATCCAACATGCCAATCCTATACTACAACACCATCCAGCGGAGTCTTCGAGTGGTAGGCTTCCACCTCATTCATGTCAGGCTTGCGAGGCGACTTATTCATATGACCCCACCAACACTCAGGAGGTTGCTACGCAAGATACATCTGCAACTATAGATATGGTGAGGGCAGTTGACATTTTGAATGAGGCTTATGACATTGATACTCAAGTAAAGTTTAGCATGTTCATTGAATTTAATTTATTAAATTTCAATTTTGAAATACAAGATTAACTAATTTAGTTTTATGATTTTAATAAAACTTTAGGGTCATAGTGTTGATACTTGATACACCAGCCCTACACCTGCTTATTACTCCACTGCATCTACCGTTGAGGTATGTAACTAGTAAACAATTATAAATTTATTACATGTTAATAAATTTTTTATATGAATGGTATTCTAATATATGATTTTGGATGTTGAATAGGCTAATTTTGGAGGTTTCATGGGAACACCTCCTAGTGCCAGTGGAGTTAGACAAACCTTCATGCAGGTAATAGAATAAAGATTTTAACTAATGAATTATACTTGATAGATTTGTGTAGCTTATATTCATATCGTTGATTACATTGCATTGCACATCTTTCAAACTCGAAGTATTACTTCACATTCCATATCTAATAACTAGATGTTGATAGATGACAAAATTTCAACTACAATATAGTTGTTTAGAAAGTCAACATAAGTAGTGATGCAATTACTTCACATAGCATAATTAATAACTAGGACAAGTTTCCAATTGAATTTTCTTGTCATGTCATTCCATGAGACCACTTTTTACTGAGGCATCTTTTCAAAACGTTCACTACCTTGTCTATGTTATGGATGCTTGGAAGGAATATATAAAAGAATAATAGTAAGCAATATCATAGACAAGGCAATGAGTTGTTTGAAAAATTTCTCAAAGAAATGTGGTCTCATGGTGATGTCCATCACCATGAGACCCAATTTCTTTGAGGCTAAACCAAATATTTTTGTGTGGGGGTCTCTCTTACACTTCTAGGGTTTTGAACCTAAAAGGAGAGGTACAAAAATCTTAATGGCTCACTCAAGAACAAACCCTTGAGATTCCAATGCAAAGGAGATTGAAATATGGCAAAGGGGATTGTCTTGAAGGCTGAAAATTGATAAAGGAGAGGTTCACCACCAAGTGTAAACTTGGAAAATGCAAGATGTTTGAAAACACATTGTGAAATGCAAAAAGACCTAAAAAGATGAATATAAATGCAAGTAAAACAGAATAGGAAAGTAAAACAAAAAATTTACACTTGGAAACTTGTAGAGTCTGGAATGAAGTCTGTAAATTCTGTTGATCCTAAAATTTTGACCTACTGGGACTCATTCACCATTCTGGGTGAATTAGTCCTAGATCTAGAAAATTGTATTGGAGCCTGTTTTAGCCAAATGGGTATCCAAATCCACAGAAATATTTGAAAAATAGGTATAGTGGGATTCATTCACCACTAATGGTGAATGAGTCCACTTTGAATTTTCTGAAAACTCGAAAGTGGAATCAAAAGCTCTCAGTCTACTCTTTCTGTTCCTCTAGGTGTCTGGATTTGAAACTTTGATTTTTAGCACTATAAGTGACTTTTTGTGAATATTTTGACATTTCCAATAGGGAGATGACTCCAACAAGTTTTCAACCTATTCTTCAATCATCTCCAAGCCTTCAAAGTACCTAGATCTGTAATCACACAAAGAAAGAGAGAAATATTGATTGTTAAGGAATAGGGGTTTGTCTTGGTCAAACCTTGTTTAGGTAATTAAACCAAAATGATGAAACAAGATAATGAAGCATGAATATGAAGTAATGCAATTAGAAAATTTCCATGATGATGGATCTTGAATTGCTACAATAATGGATGAAGAATCAACCCTTAAATGTCTGAAAAATAATGTTGAATGCTATCTTGATGACCTTGTGAAGACTTGAAATACCTAACCTTAGCTTGCTTGACTTGAATGCATGATGAATGAATGAAATAATGATTAGAAGTTTGTTTATATAGGAAATCCACTCAAATTCCCATTAATTTTACCCCCAAGGCCGACATAGAAGAAAATTAAACTTAAAACCTATTTTTTCCTGCTCAAACCCTGAAAATAGCTCAAATGGGACTCATTCGCCATCCTGGGTGAATGGGTCCCACCTAGATGGGACTCATTCACCCAAAGTGGTGAATGGGTCCCACAGGGGCTCTTTTGCCAACTGGGATGTTGGCGTGTGAAGAAATTAGGTTTATATGCTGATTTTGTGAGGTCTTTGATCAAAATAAGCCTTGGGATGCACAATATGGGGTCATAGGGGCCTATTAATGATGATGTAAAGGGTGATTAGGGATAGGGATACAAAGTTAAATGTGAAAGTGTGATTAAATACACTTTACAACATTAAAATGAGGTCCACATAGCCTAGAAAGGAACAAGGTCCAATTTGAATGTGTAAAACACATTACAACACTAGATTAAGATTAGGTTTAATTTACAAGCCTTTTAGATTAATGTGAGAATGCAACTAAATACATTTTATAACATTGAATTAAGGGAAAAATAGGTCCATTAGACTTAGATGCTTAATACAAGTCTAGAAAAGTGTGAAAGTCATTTACAACACTTTACAACACCTTTCTACGACATGTTTTTTATTCAGTTTACAAGGGCCCAAGACCTAATGTGAATGTTTTATTCACATTACAACACTAAATCAAGGAAAAACTAAGAAAAAATCCACAAGAAGGACCCAAATGAGTGTGAAAATGTCCAAAGATCCATTTTTCTACACTACATTTAGCCCCCACTTTACTAAGAGGATGAACTTGCTTCAAACTCACACTAAAGTAGACATTCAAGAGGGTTCCAATCGTACCAATGTGGACGACAAAGATCAAGGCAGCGGCCAAGTCCCCAGGATCCAAGATCCTAAGTCAAACCAACATAAGCACAAAAGGACACACACAAGGTGTACAATACGTAGTCAAACAAGATATGCGATCATGCAATGCCAAGAATTAAAAGAAAGAAAAATGAGACACAGATCAAAGATGTGCTCACTTTGGGGCCACAAAACATCAGGTCATCCACGGGGTGAGTTGTCCCAAAGAAGTGGTTTAGTGAGAAAGTCATGCCATTATGTTGGCTTCCCACCGTATAAGGAGAAAGTCATGCTAGTGTGTCGGCTTCCCATTATACAAACCATGAAAATGCTTTTGCAAATGCTTTTGAATGTCATGTAAAGATTTTGTTAAAGGGGATTTTGTTTTGTTTATGTAAGGTCTTCTTCCTAGGGAGCATTGTGCCTAATGTCTCCAAGAGAGGACAAGTCAAGGTGTCAGATTGTTTCCCATGGGATGCCTTGTTTGCATCATGCCATGTCAGTAGATCATACACTTGTGGATGACATCAAACCCAATGATGCCACCAAGAAGAGGACACATCACAAGAAAAAAAATTAAAATCACGCCATGAATTTTTGTCCAAAAGATGTCGTCTATGTATGCCCCTACTTTAAAGCGGTTGCTATACCATCACTGTAAGCAATTGCTTTAAAGTAGCCAATGATAAATGAAAGAAGACATGAGAGCCAACTTGCAAAGCCCTATGCCAATTCATATGTTTCCAAATGAAGCTACATCATGAATAAGTATGCCACAAATGAGTCAACTTAAGGCATGTCATACACATCCCAAGCTTGCTCTTATATGTTCATGAAAGGTTAACGACTAGCCAAAAGAGACAACAACAAGTGACATACGAGGAAAAGACTACTTAACCACTTGCCCCCACTTAGTGCAGGACAAGGGTGAGCCTAGAATGGATGATGATATGCTGCTCCTTGCAATAGTGAGTATGCTATGATCCTACAACTATTACATGGAAAAGAGCAGCAACCGATGTTATTTATTTTGATAAGTAAACAAAGTTTCTGCTTGATACATATTTAATGAGATGTCTATCAATTTAGAATGTACCAAGGTTAGAGTTTTCTTGCAAGAATTGTTTGTGATAGTGTTGAAATTGGATGAAGGTTTTTGTTTTGAGGGACAATAACCAAGATCATTAGGCTTTATAGCATCACATCCTTTTCCAGGTTGCTTTAGAATTTCAAAACCTCTTTGAAATTTTTTTGTCACTTTTGTTGGATTTGGTGGTTGTTCAATTTCCTCAAAGTTTGTCCTGGATGTTGTCTTAGCTTTTAAGGGGGTTGAAGTGGACATTTTTGACACTACCTCTTTTTCTCTTCCCTTTTTAGATTCTTTTGTTATGATCATGTATTCCCCCATGGATGTAGAAATGAAATCAAAGGTTTTTGAAGCCTCTTCCAATAACTTTGTGGCTTCTTCAATTTTCTTTTGTATTTCTATATCATTTTTCTTGGTACTGATCATAGCACATGTAACCTTTTTGTTTTGAGGAGGAGAAGGATAATTTTCATGAAATCCTAACATTTGTTTCAAGGCTTGATCCATATCAAGTAATTCAAGATGCTGCAAAGTGAGGTTGATTTCTAGTTTGCACATGATAGTGTTGATGTTTGCTTGCACCATGATAGCTTCCCTATTATGAGAGTTTTTAGGAGAACTAAAAAATAGATGTTCAAGACATTCAATGTTTGGTTCTTCCATATTGACTTCATCAAAAGTAAGGAAATGATCCATGGTTGGATTTTCTTGCTTGGAAATGATGGTTTTTATTTGTTCAATAATGTTTTTCTCGTTATTCTCATTGATGGGATCTTGCAACACCATAATATCTTCTTTACCAATAGGAGAGATATTAGGAGAGGGGGAAATTTGATTGGTGTCCATAATTTCATCATTTTTCTCTAAGGTCTCATTCTCTTGTGCCATAATATTTACCCTAGTAGGAGAGCTTTTAGGAAAGTGACAAACAATAGGTTCATCACATTTCATGGTTTGATTTGATAAAGTAGTTTCATCGCTCATAGGAGAGGAATTAAGAGAAGGATAAATAGTAGTTTTATGGTTACCAATGATTGGAATATTTTGTTCAAATAGGTCTTCCCAAATGGTAGGGGCATCAGGAAAGGGAGGAATAAGATTCTCACGAGTCTCAATAAGGATATCTTCTAACACTAAATTAGGAGAAAAAAAGGTTTGATTGTCATGATTATCTACATTTACATCCATGTGTCCTATAATGTCTTCTTGAGTAGGAGAGGTAGGATTGTCATAGCTCTCAAATAGCAACATATCCTCCACACAAATGTATTTGTCATGATCATTCACGATTGTATCCTTATTCACTAAAGCATTTTCACAAGTAGGGGAGGTTTTGGGAGATGAATGGAGACTAGGTAAAGTAGTGGCCATGATTTTAGCTTCATGTGTCATAATGTCTTTGCAAGGCGAGGGACAAGGAAGACTTTCATGATTGTCAATGATTGTATCTTCTTGCACCAAGGTAACTTCGTCACCAATGGGAGAGATATCGGGATAAGAACAATTATGATTATCATGATTATCGATGCTTGCATTATTTTGTGTCAAACCTTTAGTGGATGATCTTAGTGAGAGGAAGTCCTTAAGGGATCCATCTAACATTTCTAAATCATCACTACTAAAGAGATTGGATGATATGCTTTTTCTAAATGTAAGCATTTTTTGAATTGTTTCTTTTGATGTTTTTTAGTTTTTAGTTTTCGTTTTCTAATGAATCTAATTTAATTGAACTAGGAACTAATGCTGAAAATGAAAATTACAAAAATATAAGGCTATCCATAATTGCCATGAATGTACATAATACTATTTCTAATGACTTTAATGTAATAGAAGCTATGCAAACTTAAAATGCAATGTAAAGACCTAGGATGAAATGCAATTTTTTAGATTTCCAACAAGGTAATTTACTGATTACACTATGCCATGATCTGAAAATGAAATATTGTGAATGCAAATTTGAAATTAAGCAATGCATGAAATGGACCAATTTAAGCTAGATTTTGTAAAATGCATGAAACAAAAAGTCAACCCAGTGAAACAACTAACGAATGGCAGCAAACAAAAGCTTAAAAACAAGGTTTTCAGTGCTGTAAAATTATGTTTCAGATCTTTATAGGGACTTATTCGCCCAAGATGGCGAATGAGTTCTAGTGTGGGTTTTTTCAAAAAAAAAAGGAAATTTTCAATTGTTTTTGATGATTTTTATGTTGTATGACATGAATACTAAATGCAAATACAGTTTTCAGATATTTTCCAATGGTTTGAGATGCAAAAATGCAACCTATATGCACTTCCACTAATGCAAAATTTTGAAACCCTAGAATGCAAATTAAACAATGTAAGATGCAATGCAATGTTAATGTAAGCTATTCCTAGGATGTAAATGCACTCCAAATCAGAAATATGATGCTCTAAATGTAGGTTCACCAAAATGAACCAAATATTTTTGTGTGGGGGTGTCTCTTACACTTCTAGTGTTTTGAACCTAAAAGAAGAGAGGTACAAAAATCTTAATGGCTCACTCAAGAACAAACCCTTGAGATTGCGATGCAAAGGAGATTGAAATATGGAAAAGGGGATTATCCTAAAGGCTGAAAATTAATAAAGGAGAGGTTCACCACCAAGTGTAAACTTGAAAAATGCAAGATGCTTGAAAACACATCATGAAATGCAAAAATACCTAAAAAGATGAATAAAAATACAAGTAAAATAGAATAGGAAAGTAAAATAAAAAATGTGCACCTAGAAACTTGTAGAGGCTAGAATGAAGAGTGGAAGTGTTGTTGATCCTAAAATTTTGACCTATTGGGACTCATTCGCCATTTTGAGCGAATTAGTCCTAGATATGGAAAATTGTACCAGAGCCTGTTTTAGCCAAATGGGTATCTAAATCCACATAAATCTCTAAAAATAGGTACAATGGGACTCATTCACCACTAATGGTGAATGAGTCCACTTTGAATTTTCTAAAACTAAAATGTGGAATAGGAAGCTCTCAGTCTACTCTTTCTGTTCCTCTAGGTGTCCGGATTCAAAACCTTGATTTTTGGCACTGTAAGTGACTTTTTGTGAATATTTTGACCTTTCCAATAGGGAGATGACTCAACAAGTTTGCAACCTATTCTTCAATCATCTCCAATCCTTCAAGTACCTAGATCTAAAATTACACAAAGAAAGAGAGAAATGTTCACTAATACATTTGACTGCAAAATACGACGAAACTGTCCGACAAAATATGTAAAATTCGATGTTCGTTGGGTGCTTGTAAAATTTGATGTGTAATTTCCAATTTTTTTGAAATTTTATCCCCGACGTTCGTCAAAATTTCGATGAACCTGGAGTTCATCGAAATGTCGGCTGTTATTTTCGTCGAATGTTCGACAAACATGAAAAATTAAAAAAAAATCAAATTGTGGCCGACATAAAGAAAAGTGAGTTCACGCCTGATTTATTGCGACAGTGTTTTGCTCTACTTGAGACAGTTTGTGGAGAACTAAGGACGATTTTCTTGGGAAAAATCAGAAAAAATTCAAGAAGATATCACCGGGTTGAGGGTAGTCATTGTCTTTTGCGTAATTCAGTTTGTGAAGTCAGATTTGTAGTTCGAGTTTGAAAATCATATTTTAAAGCAACATCTCATCAGATTTCATTTTAGAGGTTAAGGGTTTTGAGAATTTCATGTCTAGATTTGTTGTGTGGAATCACCATAAGATCACAATGAGGAACAATTCTTGTGATGTAATTATGTGATCCATAACTCTATTGGTCATGTGGCACACTTGTGCTATAAAAAATACATGATGCATTCATGTGTGACCCAAGTTTAATGTGGCTATGTTGTGATAGAAATGGAGGCACTCATATAATGTAGTTAATTCAGGTTGTATAATGTAGGTGTCAATAATCATCATTGGGTGCATTCAGGTTGTCTCAAGTTTAACAAGATAGGATGTAATTATAGCATGATCGAAGAGTGATTACCTCTTGCTGCAATAAAGAGCCTATAACTCTAGTTTATATGCAGAGTGGTTGTGTTATATCAATTATGTAGTGCATTCAAGCACAACCCATGTTTAATGGGCTATTCTAGAGAGTGATCAAGATTTTCTAAACCTTATGAATGTTACTTGACATATATTTGCATAATTTGAAATTCCTTCAGAGGCTTTTGAAGTATCAATGTATCCTATATAGGGTTTAGAATGATTTATTTTAATTAAAAAATAAATAAATGATGTATTTCCCTGTAATTAGATAATGTGGAGATCTCCTAAATCTGCCCAGCACACTATCCTCTTTGGCACTGTATTCATTACTCTAGCTACTAGGTTTTTGCATGTGACATCTTTAATATCTTCATGACCGTGGCTTTTAAATAGATCTCAGTCTTTGCTTTAATCCTTTTCATGGTAACCCTTGAGTTCCATAATCCACCTTCAATCTCTTCTAAGAATGGTGTCTTAAGCTAGACTGCATAGTATGCATATAAAGCAAGTCCTTCATACCTGCCATTGTTCCAAACCACCACTCACTGCCTTGCTTAAAATGTTGCCTCCATAAGCACAATAGCATGTTTTAAAATCATACAAGGATTGACCATTAAGCTCACCACTTTGATCATGAAATTTTTGTCTTCAAACTCAAGGCATTATGGAAGATAACATTGTGAATTGTTTGTTGTGTAATGATTCGATTTTCTTGCACATTTATGCTGCTAACTTCCTTTAAGACTGGGTATTGCACCCTCAGCTGCAATCTCAAATAGCTCACTCACTATCAATTGAAGATTCCTTTCATGAGCATCCTTCTATAAATCAAACTATGCCCTATAGACTGCCTACTTACTACAGGGGACTCATTGTTTCATGGTATTGTAGTTCTTAAGATCCTTCAACCTTATTGACACTACTTCACAGTCCACAAGGTATTATTCACTATTTTCCCATATTTGGTGAGTCTCAAAACACTGCTCAAACATGCAATCCACTACCTCCATTATACAATATTAATGGCTAAGAAGAAACATTGAACCTATGATTACCACTGTTACTTCATTTGGACAGTCATTCCCTGATTGCATTTTCCTTGTCTAACACTACCAAACGCATTTGAAAAACCCTTAAGGTCAGCAAGGGGGTAAGGAAACTCACTGCTAAAATCTCCACTTTACTATGCAAGGTTTGAGCTTTACCATCTTGTCACTGCTTATCCTATTTTTGACTGTCACATCTCAAGTGACTGTCATTTTTCTTACCGTAGATTGCAATTCTGCATAAATACCAATACATAGTGTGCTTGTTATTGGCTACAATCTTTAGGATTAAAGGATTTGTTATTACCTACAATGTCTCAATCTTTTGGTATTGCAACCCCACTAACTGGGCCATAGTTATTGTTTATGTTTCTATGGAGGCCCAGGGTTTGTACCCCAATCATGCCTACCAATGCTTCGTTGTTTTTTATTAGGGATCTCTCAATGTTGAGGGCCCTAGGGATAAGCTCATCATAAGAAGTGACACATTGCATTTTTAACTAAAAGGATAAATCCGTATTGAAATTAGCAATGATGATTCTGACTCCTTGCTCCTTAGGAATGGGTCACTTGCTCTTACTAGCTCGCTACCTCCATTGTTCTAAGAATTTTGTGATCAAGTTCAATATTATGATTTTAGGAGTCTTAATGGTTGGAAATCATAGTAAAATCATAATTTAATAAGTTTTGGAATTAGCATTGTAAAGTGTTTTTTGGGGTCATTAACTTCAGACTATCTTCTCTTTTGCAGGGGTGGTTGCATGCCAAATTTTTTTGGTGTAAAATATCAGAATTATTAGATTATGTTACATGTCTATGAATAAAAATTATTGGAGTGTTACTTTGATATTTTTTGAAGATCTAAATAGTCAAGTTTGGTAAAGAAAAATTATGTCAGATAATATTATTCTAGAACAAAATGAAGAGACACTTGATAGATTGTGAGCTAGATTGAAAAGAAAGGGTGATGGGAAATGTTATTGTCCTTGCAGTAATTGCAAGGGCTTAAAGACGAGATGACTTTTAATCACAACAGCTGAGAAACATTGTAAGAAGCATGGTCAAGTTGAAGGGGGGCATGATTATCGTACATTGGTAAGTTGTTCATTATATGTGTTTATATTGATTGAATTTGTAAATGTTTATATTGTTTTAACATTATATATATATATATAATCACTTGATCATGATCATGGTTTATTTGAGTCTATCATTATTATAAATGTGGGGTGCCCTAGGGTAGATGAAATGGATAATCACAGCCTGAAGAATGTGGTATTTCAAGTGGAAGAACATGGAACTGTGAATATCGGAGATGAAGTTAATGATCCTATGGAAGAAGATGATCATGCACCAGAAAACACTATTGAAGATGATGGTACGAATACATTGATCCATGCCACATTTAGTGGCAGAGCTGATCATGATGATCAAGATGACTTTGATGATGTTCATGATTTACCTGTACTTGACAAAGCATACAGGCCCCTTTATGAAGGCTCTGAAACAACTCTTCTCTCTGTTGTATTGTTGCTGTTGAACTTGAAGGTTATGAATGGTTTATCAAACATAGCAATCTCATGGATGTTAAGGTATGCCATATATGTCATCTTTTTTCATCTATTTTAATTGTTGTTAGTTCATCACTAGTAAGTAAAGGATGAAATATATACCATTAATATTCTTTATCTGAACAAATTATTTTTTGTTGTAGATTGATTGGTGAATTTTTGTTACCACCATCAAATATTTTACCTCGCTCATACCGAGATTTATGTGCCATTATGAAAGATATCAAACGGAGTATCACGCTAATAGATGAACTTCAATGATCACATTATATATCATGTAAATAAGAATTTGCAACAAAATGCCTCGGAATGTCATATCAATAGATATCTAATAGATCAACTAACAAAAAGGGTTCCTCACAAGGTTCTTTTTTATATTCCCATTATTCCACGTATGTAACGACTATTTAGGTGCAAAAGCTTAGTGCAATTTATGGATTACCATGCACGGAATAGAAGTGAGGATACATTCTTTGAATTCCCAAATGGTCTCCGTGATTTAGTGGCCATGGAGGAAATGGCCACACTTTAAAGAAGAACCCTCAACTCGTGACTTTCATTGGGGAGCAGCATTTCCAAAGCAATCCATTTAGAGCTAAGATTCATTTTACTCAAGCAGTGGCCTATTTTGTTATCAACAATAATATTCCCTCCATGGATGTCACACAAAGAGGAGCACATAATATTGTCAATGATTGTTCCAAGTATTTGTTTACATCAATTTTCTTTAATGTAGTAGAATCTCATTTGTCTTATTTGTTGCATAATGACTTATATTTTTTTCATTCAATAGTCATGTACATTAATTTATATATATTGCAGTAAAATGGTTATAATAATTATGTAATGTTTATGTTCATTCAACTAGGTAAGTACCAAGCTAAAGATATGAATGTATATATCGAGCCTCTTATCGACGAGTTACCAGTTAAGTGGAATGATGGCCACTATGTATGACGCCTCCACCAATAGGAGCAAAGACAATTTCAATTCCATGCAATGCTTGTATGGATATTTTGTGGTATGTTATAACATCTCGAACAAGACTTTAACAATATTTAATTTGATGAAGTAGATGACGCGAATGTTTTAAAATAATCTATTCATTATATATAATTATAAAAATTGACATTTAATCCAATTATATATCATCTTGCAGGTCTTCAAACAAAGGGAAAATTTGCATGTCCAATTTGTGGTCCAAAGATGAAATCTCATCTTTCAACAAGTTTAGGAAAGCAGGTGTTTGATGAGTATAGGCACTTTCTCCATAGAAATCATAAGTATCGAACTAATGAAAAATATCTTTTCAATGGGAAAGAGGAGACTACATCAAAACCACGAAGAATGTCACCTCACCTATGGAAGTTGGAATATAATAGAATCAATCGTCAAGGTTATACATCGATCAAATTGTTTATCTATCATATATGATATACGAATTGGTATTTTTATATTGTGTGGTGTTTACTCATGTTGTAATTGACAATGATTGTCTTTGTTAATTTGTTTAACTGATATGCTTCATGAAGGTCATCAACGCATTAATGGTTGGCTTCCACAGGGACTGAAAAGTTATCCCATATAATTTTGTAAGTTTCCCTACTATGAGTAGCTAAAAATTGTGCAACTGTTTGATACAATGCATATCAGAAAGAATATACCGTAAACTACGTAAAATATTGATGGAAGGCATGACAAAAGAAAAACTTGTCAAAATTTGTAGTGACATTTAGGAAGCCAATCATGCAATGAAAAATGTCATTCAATTGAATAGTGATGGAGACCAAATTAATATAAGTTCTCTTCCTTGGTTATTAACATAGAAGCAAAGCAATGCTATAAAATAAGTCATACAAAAAATTTGATTTCCCACAGGATTTGCTGCGAACATAAACAATATAATAACAAAGAAAGGTGAATTTGGGTCAGGGATGAAAACGCATGATTGGCATACCTTCATTAAGCTAATTATTCTAGTATATTATATACACTTGTATAATGCATGTACTTTCGTATTGTGTTTAATACATTTAGAAATATAAATGAAAATATTATTTTATAATTGCTGTAGTACATTCTACCTCTATCTCTCCTGCATAACTTTGACAACAATGTCAAGCAAGTTATATATGATCTTAGGAAAATACATGAGGTAAGTAGCTAGATTTGTTCAATTCGCTGTATACATCTTATAATTTTCATTTGTTTTACATGTTATGTAATATATTGTATATTTTTGTTAAATATCGTTAATATATTTGTGCCTTGAATCACTTGTAGATGGCTATCATCTAAAGAAATCCATAAAGAAGATATAAATTATTGGAAGAGAAAAATTCCTTGTCTAATATGTGAAATGCAAAAGTGTCTACCTTCAACATTTTTCAATGCACAAGAACACTACCTCATACACCAAGTTGAGGAGATTGAATTGTGTGGACCTGTACACACAAGGTCAATGTGGATGGTTGAGAGGAACTTGAAATTTTTGAAGGCTTTGGTTAGACAAAGAGCACATCCCGAGGGTTCTATGGTAGAGGGATATATGGTATACTAGACCATGGTGTACATTACTGAATATCTTCCTATGTTTGGCAAAAGATCCATGTAGATCGTGATTTGGGATCCCAACCCACTAACAAATTCAAGGGGAGTACCTAATGGGGAAAGGTAGATTGAGGAAAGTGAGAGGTAATTATAAGATGATCATGGAGATTAATTGGAATACATTTTACATATGATTTTATGTATATTGTACTTATTTAATTTTTAATCTTCAATTTACATCAATTATAAATTAAGGTTGTATACTGTGGTATTTAACTAATTATACGTCATTTGTGAATTTCAATTTTTTTTTATACAATTGGTCGAGAGTGGATGCACTACATTTGTACATCAAAAAAAATCTTGATTGGATGACGGTATGGATTGAATGATGTCAATAATCTGGTCATGCATTAACATGGGAAGGTGTGGCTTCATTGGTTAAAGAAGCTCATCGTAATGGAGATTCCAATGTTACACAAAGGGAAATTGATTTAGCATATGGTTTAAGAGATAAACAGGTACGTATAAATATATTAATCACCTATATTATTTAATTATTTTCAATTATATTGATGTATATATATGTTGAGATTGTTTTCTTTGCATACATTCGGCCAAGAATAAATATGTTTATCAACTGACGATATTGCAATAATTTTTACATGTTTGACATATTGTAGGTGAAACACCACAAGGCTATGTGGTGCAATGGCCATAAACTTTGAATCAAAATGTTGGATGACATGAAGAAAACTTGTAATTATGGTATAACTGCAGTCTTTCAGGTGACTAATGTTTCATCTAGAAGCGACATACATCAAGAAGTCT
>VDFB02270651.1:565333033-565396085 GCA_007258455.2 Sequoia sempervirens | reverse complement strand
GAAGTTTTCCCTCGGTTGTATTTAGGAAGCCAAAACTATAGGAGGGTAAATGATGCATTCACCATGCATATCACCAGAATGCTTCAGGAGGCAGAGCATGTCAGGATTTCAAATCTGGCCAAAGAGCTCATCAGGAAATACGGGGTGTGGTTCATCCGGTTCCCTACTTTCTCCTACATTCGGGTTGATGGCTATCAAAAGGCCCCGTATAGGCTTCCAAGGTATCCCACTGACCACATCATATTGTTGGAAGTCACCAGGTAAATTTGTGACTTCGATGCCATTGTCAAGAAGGAAAAGCACAAGACGGGATTTGGTGGGGATTTTCCCCTAAGGATTGGCACTGGAGAGGTATGTCCTTCCATTGGTTCTGCCCAAGCTTTAGAAGAAGAGTTGAGTGCTCTTGGCTTGTCTTTCCACTCCAAGAGATCCAAATTTGACATCACAGGAGAAGCTCAAAAGAAGGCCAGTAGAGAGTACTTGCATAAGGTTAACTTAGAGGACTTTTGGGCCAACTATAGTGATGAATATGAGGTTAGGAAGAGGAAATTCTCCCGGCTCCCGGTTGATGCAGTCCGATTATATAATGTAAGGGTAGTTCCTGACCAATTGGAAGATGATGGAAAATTGATCCAAGAACATGCCTATGAGGCCAAAAAGGATAGACCAATTGGTGATGTGGATTGGTTAGAAGAGGAGAAGACAGAATTGAAGCAACTAGTGGATCTAGTTCTCAAATTCACTAAGATGTGGCTCAAACACACGCTGTGGGAACTGGAAAACAAGGGAGTACAGTGCTCATATGCCCTGATGGGGGACTTAGATTCCCATTCTACTTCTGAAGAATCCACCGAGCAGGATCCCAAATTTAAAGGTAAACTGGACTCCCCTGTCAAAACTAAATCTAAAGGTATACAAGAAACAAAGGTCCAGGAAATAGAAAAACAGAGGGGACCAAAAGCCAAGAAGAGGACAAGGACGGAAGTCTGAGCAAAGTCCTGAGGTTGATGCTCCTGTGCCTAAGAGGAAGAGAATTATCAAACTATCAGAGAAGGCTAGCTCCAAGATTGGGGAAGAAGTTTCCGCACTAGTAATAAATGTTGAAAGCTCAAAGGAGAAGGCCAAAGTGTATGCAAGGAAGTCTAGGACTCCTTCTCCTAGGGACAGTATGCCTAAGGCTAACCTGCCTTCGGTGACCTCTCATAAGATGCAGCATGATGATGCACCTCCCACTCACGAAGCTCAAAGTGAACCAGGTGAGGAGGAAAATGTTGAGGATCATCCAGATACTGAAGGTTCGGAATTCCATGAAGGGGAACTCCACAATGTAGAGGCAGAAATTGAAAAGATAATGTAGTCTCCTATGGTTGCACATGCAGAGTCTCCTATTGGGACTGAAGCAGTTGAACCTCCTCCAAGGGAAGAAGAGCCAGAAGAGGATCCATCACTTGAATAGGAGGAGGAACATGTTGGAGAAGAAGAAAGTAAGAAAGATGAGACTCCTGAGAAAAAACATTTGGAAGAGGAGGCACCTAGGGGTCAACAAGTGGAGGAAAAACAAGCCGAAGTGCAATTGGATTCCAGTGTCCCTGAATGGCTTGACAGAGAAATAAAGAGAAAACAGGTGGTTGTGGAGGATAGTCCACTAAACTGGGATGCGCTACTAGCCAGGATTGGAAAGGATAAAGGTAAGAAGAAGGCTAGGGTGATCTCACGAGTCGAGAGGGATGAGGCACATAAAAAGGTTATTCATATTTCTACCCCTATTCCAGATAAAAATAGGGACGATGTGGCTGGAAGTGATTATAATATACAAACTTTTAATCTTGGGCCTACATCAGTTGAGCAGGATATTAGGGACTATGGGGTCTCTAGTGCAGTTATGGTGGATAGATTGAGAAGGGAAGTGAAAGCCAAGTAGGAATTAAAGAAAGAAAATGAAAATCTCAAGAAGTGCTTGGAGGAATTGATGAAACCACTGCAGGCCATTAATCCTTCTTCGTCTGCTACCAATCCTCTGCCTCAAGAGACCATAACTAATCTAGAAAAAATGAAGGCTTCCACCCTTGCCACTGTGAATTGGTTGAAAGGAGTGCAAGAGAAAGATGACAAAGCTATTAAGGAAATTCTATCAACAGGAAAGGATGTTGTCATGGTGACTGAATGGTTGAAGCAGGTGTTAGCATAGGATAAGGAGGATACAGACCTCCTTTTGTAGAAAACCAGGACTCTGATGGAGTACACCCAAGGCGGATTGGTGAGTGTCAATCCTTCCTTCTTCAGGGCCGTCGAGCCGCGGATTGGTCTAATTTTTCCCAAGAAAATCATCCTTAGTTCTCCACAAACTGTTTCAAGTAGAGCAAAACACTATTGCAATATATCAGGCGCGAACTCACTTTTTTTTATCTCGGCCACAATTTGATTTTTTTTAATTTTTCATGTTTGTCAAAAATTTGACGAAAATAATAGCCGACATTTTGACGAACCCCATGTTCATTGAAATTTCGACGAACGTCAGGGATAAACTTTCAAAAAATTGGAAATTACACATCAAATTTTACAAGCACCTGATGAACATTGAATTTTACATATTTTGTCGGACAGTTTCTTCGTATTTTGCAGTCAAATGTATTAGTGCTATTCTATCATGTCCCCAGTTCTTGCATATCCATTGTTAGTCAAACAAATTTTTTAGCTTGCACTTAGGTTACTCTCCTTAGGTCTTGAATCAAACATTATTTATTAATCACCCATATCACGTGAGGTTCATCATCCTTGAGTTAGGGAATATATCATCATCTTTGAGTAGGGAAATCCTCTTGGAGTTTATCATCTCCTACTTTAGCACACCCTCTCTTGATCACTTGTCCTTGCTTCTATCCATCATAGCACAAGTAAAGCCTTGCATAACAATTATCTTTAGACTTAGAGTTGTCTTGAGTTCTTGCATTTTTTATCATATCAAGCTTGTCATTTGCAGAGTCATACCATTCCATTCCCATATCTTATCTTAGAGTCATATTAGTTTGCATTGCATCCTAATCTTGAGTCTCATACAATGTCTAGTCCTAGGAAAAATATTATAACAATCACCTATTCCACCTAAAACAAGAATAAGAATGTTTCAAGAAGAAGGAAACCCTTGGGGAAATTATTTTTATGGGGAATATCGCATTAGTGTTGCAACTAGTGAAAAAAATGAAACTCATAACAAATAAGTAACCCAATCTCATATAGAAAAAATACTTCATGATCATAGATTCACTAAACTACTTAAAGAGGTGGTCAAACATAATCCACAACAATACTTCAAGGACCTTGCTGATGAAGGAACCAAACTGCCTCTTGATTTTGACAAATCATTAATCATGATGAATGACAAACATGAATCTAATGAATCTAAGCATACCAAAATGAACAATGATGATAGAATCAAGGATCACATACCTTTTATTTACAACCTAGTTACAAGAGATCTTCAAAGACATCAAAACCCACACCTAAAAATAATCCTATTTTGGATGAGCTTAGAGAATTGAGACATGAATTGGGTACTCTCAAAAATAGTAAAACATCAACCCACAAGTTTTACATTGAAGATATATGTCCTTATCCTTTCAATCCAAGCATATCAATACTATCTTTTCCTAGTCATTGGGACATATTGAGACTTGATAAATATAGGGGAAAAGGAGATCCTAAAGATCACTTAAGAGAATTTTTCACTATGACCTTGGAATTTGCAGTTGATGAGACATATCTTATGAGATTATTCCCTCACAGTCTAGGAGGAGAGGCTATGGAATAGTTTTCATGATTACCCACGACCATCAAATCTTTTTAAGAACTGGCTGATAAATTTTCTCACGTTATAGTTACAACTGTGAACTTGAAATAGCCATGTCAGACCTTTTTAACACCAAGCAAAAACAAGGAGAATATTTCATGTCATTTTTACAAATATGGAGACATTTGACAAAACAAGTACCTTATAAAATTCTAGACAAACAATTGGTTGACCTCTTTTGTTGAAATTTGAGCAAGGAAATTGGCATGGAAATTTGCCTCAATTGCTTGGATTCCTTTGATGAAGTCATAGAAATGGGATTTCAAATCAAAAAAACTTTTGGATCTCAAAAATGCAGGTTACAAATCCTAAGAGGATGTCAGGCTCTATGATCATACTTGCAACGTTCTTGAACCAATGAATCAAGCTAACCTATATGGTTGATGACTCCCTACACTTCAGGCCCTACTAGACCTAGGCGGGTGGACCTTTATAACAGAGCAGATTAAAAGAATGTATGATTTGGTTAAATTGATGGATCTATCCACAATGGAAAATAGTGTGGGATAGATGAAAGCTTGTTAACTACTCCTACTCCTAGTGTGATAACTGAAAATTATAATATGAAAGTGGATAAGTAATGTATGAATGAATTGGACCAGTGCTTTATTGGGTAAGTGGAGTCAAATAAATTCTATGACAAGTGGCTAGTATTGGTTATAATTTTGTTTGCTTGGAACTTAGGTTTGTTTATACCTTGTATAAATGTGCAAGGATTTGACTAACAAAATCTTCTTATTGATCCAATTGATCCTACCAGGTTGCTATGATTTATTAAAAGGATTTTAATCCTTCCTTGAAGGGACCAATTAACATAATCACACAATGATAGAAAATGTGTATTGACAATTAAAGTATATCCTTAATTTGAATAACAAGATAACATCAATGTGGAGACAGTATGGCAATCTTATCAATTACCTAACTCTTCTTACTAATAAAAATGTTACCTCCAAGTCACTGCAATTAATCAAAAGGATTTTAATTCTTTAACAGAAACCAATCAACTTGATTACACATAAGTATCAAGTGTGTCTTGATGAAACTGAAATATCAACTTGGATACACATGTTCAAATAACAGAGAAATAACAATGTGGAGACATCCAAATAATTGTTTTACATCAACAAACAATAGACACCAATATTAAGCCACACAAAATTAAAGATCTTCTATTAATTTCTACAATATTTCATGCATGCATCATGGTCCATATAGTATAATCTATATGATAATAATTTTGAAAAGTATCTCTTGTATATCTCCTATTCTCCCCCTATTCACTCTTGCTATCTAATCATTATATGTCCAACTTATATGTCAATATATTGAAGAGGGTGCACCTCTTCATAAGTGTCATTTGAAATTAACAATAGTTAAACATTAGCAATTAAGCTCTAGTGAGCCATAAATGAACTTGTGTTATATGATCTAAATAATCTTGACCCAAATGTGTATCAACATCCTCTGAAGCATTCCTTGCAACTATCTCCATGATGGCCATCTTCTCCAAATGCTCACACGCCTCCTCCAATGTTGATTCCTCATTCTTAGCTGCTTCCAAGGATCCATGCAATATCATTCTACATTCTTTCATCCATTCAATCTAGTCTGTCAACTCTCCATCATCTTTGAATAATGTAGGAACCCCTTCCTTTGTAGCATCAATGAACTCCTTTGCATATGCTTGAAGCTCCTTATAGTAGTCCTTGTGTTTCCTCATAATATCCTTAACAACTGTGATGGCTCCAGTGTCAGAAGTTCTTCTTTTTTGTATCTCCTAGACCTTTTCCTGAATTCGATCATTTATTCTCTTATGTTCCTGAATTGTAGTGTAACTCTTGGAATGTGTCACCCAAAACTTGTTCATCCAAACCATCAAGTTAGTGTGCCTTTTCTGGAATATCACAGAGAGTGCATCAAATATGGATTTACTCACTTGAGTATGTATATTTGATTCTTCACTCTTATTCTTTGACTGGGAACCTTCTCCTTGAGTTAGCAATCTATTAGATCCCTTGAGTAAATCTTAGACCATGTCCTTTAGGAAAATATTTTCTTTGAGCATCTTTTCATTATTCATTTTTTACATGTCCCATTCCTTGATCAACATCTGAATTTGTGCTTTATTTAATTCAGCTACATTAATTCCAATGTCAATCGTGGCCATAGGATCAGTTTCTCCTACTTTCAATGTCATCACATGGCCAAATTTCCTCTCAGTATCAATGATCACAAATTTCTTGTGTGGGGGATATAGGGCACAAAACATGAGAGATTTCTCATCAGGATTATACCTTGATCCAGTGTATACGTCTGCAACCCCTTTTGGACAGAGCTTATGTGTAGCACCATTATTATGCAAAAAATATCAAAAACAATAGAAGAATTCAAATCTAAACCAGGGAAGATCATTACACCAGACTCCTCCAACAATTTCCTTCCTCTCTCTGGAGTCACATCCTTTATCTAATTCTCCACATCTAATTTCAAAGTGTTCAGCAATTGGGCTTCATTGTTAGGTGTGATATCTGTGAAAGATTCCCTTATTGCTTTCCCTTTTTGCTTGTACAAGAATGATTTAAATTTAGGAGACCTTATAAACTGTTCATCATAAACAAAATATTTATAGGCTAACTTCCTAGTATCTGTATCAGATGCTTCTTCAACTTCTTGTTCTCTATTGGGAGGTTGATACTCCTCAATTCTCAATTTAGAGATTTTTTCAGTTTGACCTTGGGTTTCTCTTCGATCAAAAGATTCCTCACTAGAGGATAGCATCTATGCTTCTTGTATTTCTTTTAGCCTCTATTCAGCTTCTCTATTATAGTTATCAATGGCCAATTTAGCCTCCCTTTCTTCCACGTTCTTGATTATATTATTATGTGGATAGGGTATATGAACATATCCACCCAATTTTGCTTTCTTTCTAGAAAAATCAATATAACCCTCAAAATCAAATCCCTTTCTTGGTGGAGCCTTCTTCATATTGAAATGTGATAACTTATCTAAAATAAGATCATACCCTTCTTTGACAACACATTAAAGTCTCCAAAGCACAATGTACTTGGCATGAATGATTTTTTCTCATAGGCACTTAAGTTCATAGCATTTGAATAATCCATTTGTTTGACAATCTCCAAATATACAATCCTATTTGGAACGGTTTTTGGTAAAAGGAAAGGTGTATCCTCAAAACCATATACCCTAATCATGATGGCATCAACATAACAATACCAATCGCCCCAATTATGACCAACAGTTGTAGGTCCATTGAAATCTTTGGGCCTTTGAAATATTTTAATCTCATCAGTCAATGAATAATCATAGGGGTGATTAAAAAACCTATACAATATCTTGACAAAATATTCTTCAAAATAAACATAGCTAGAGTTGATAAACCTGTTGTCCCAAACAACAGTCCATAATTGCACTGGGAGTGGCTAATCCTCCTTATCAAATTGTGTGATTCTCAGTTCTTTTGGCCACATTCCAAACTCCTGACCATAGTAAAATGTTATGTACATTAGAGGGGAGTAGTATTTGAAATGCAGTGTAGGAGATCCATTCTTGATGGCCATTAACCTAAATCTATCCCTTTGGAAATGTGTGAGACATAATCAAAAGGCCTTGCATTGTGGCATTGTATATCTGCCGCAATCACCATTGTCCCTATAGACATGAATTTAGAGGCTTCAATTCCCAATACTTGACATAGTGAGAAATATGTGTCTTTTAGGTAGGGTTCAAACAAATCAACATGAAAAGGAGGCCCATCATTGTCTTCAAGTGGAACAAGGTCTCCATCCTTCCTAGGTCTGTGTAATGGAAATCTCCATCCTTTATAAGTTGTATCCATTCTCCAATACTCCTTTTCCAATTCCTCATGTACAATCATCTCGTCACATGTGTCACTTAGGTTAAAAACTTCACAAAGTGTAGTCTTGGACACATGTATGAAGGGTTCACCTTGCAAGTTGTAGATAGCTTTAAGGTCTGGGTTGTAATGCTTAGCTAGAAGTTTCATGAGTTCTACATTCACAAATACATTTGGAACAACCAGTTTTCCCAAATTGAAATTCCAGGGATTGCACACTGGTTCAAACCTATTTCTCCAACAATAGTGGAACATGAACAACTCATATCCACTAACGAGAGTCCACACATCTCCTATATGTTTGCATTTTTCTTCAAAATTTTCTACATCCACCCTTAATTGTGCAGACCTTTTGGCTTTCAGCCCTAATCCGAGCAATTGATCAATAAGGTCCTAGTTTAACTTTCGTTCTTTTTCTTTGAATTACACCCCTATTTCAGTTTTCTATTTTTTACTTTTGGGTTGGCTAGTCTTGCCATGTTGCTTCCTACTCTTTATTTTTTTAGAACTTAAACTTTCCATTTTAATCCCCTAAGGTGACAAAATTCAAATTATAATTTACCAATTATAGGGACTTTGTATGCTTACTTGTGAATTTTTGGTAGCACTGAATTCTTTGAGTCTTGTAGACACATAAAAATGACCTAGACCTGCAAGCTCTATTTTACCACTTTCATCGTAGCATAATTATGACATTTTAATTATGTCCTTGGTCCACATTCGACTATTAATTAAATAATTTATAATTGTTTAATTAATTCATGTCTCTTATATTCTTCATGATTATTAAATAAATAAATTATATTTATTTATTCAATACGTCACTAAGGGTCTATTGTCCTCTTACAATTAAATAAATTTCTTAATTTATTTAATTACCTTTATTTATTTATGTCCTCTCGATTACTAAATAAATAAATTTTATTTATTTATTTAATGTCACTAATTCTCATAATTAAATGAATTTATTAATTTATTTAATTATTGGTCATAATCCTCTAAATTAAATAATTATGTTTAATTATTTACTTACCTAATTTAATATTTCTCTCATTTTAAATAAATAAATTATTTAAAATGATCCCACATTATTAATTGTCACTTCATTTTAGTAAATAATTTGAAAATCGATTATTTATTGTCACACAAACTCCATATTTTGAATCAATTTAATTCAAAATGGTAATCTTCTTCCAAAAATCAAGTAATTGAGCAAATTCTTTATTTTTCAAATATGCTTTTCAGTTCAACCTTTATCCTCTTGATTTTTCGAATCTTACAAATCAAGTAGTCTTTGTCTTCTTTATTTTCGAAAATCTTTATCTTTTTAGCTAATTATCACATTTATTCTCGACCGCCGATTTGATTTTGTCAAATGACATCTTGACCACTCATTTAATGATTTTTCCCTAACCCTGATTAGGGATTGTCACATGAAATCTCGTCCACTAATTTTAGGCTTTGTCAGCTTTCAATCTCGTCCACCCGTCCAAAATTGCATTTTCTATAAAATGCCAATTTTGCTCACATTTTGGTACCACTTCATTAATATAGACATTCATGCTTAGAATTTACTGGGTATATGTAGGATCATGATGGGCCAAAAAGTGGCGATATTATGGGTATGTGTAGGGTATGTGGTTGATGAATTTTTTTATACCCAAAATTGATGAAATGAAAAGGGTTTTTAAAACAGATTCTCAACTTTCCACCAATATAAATTATGCTTTACTTTGAATTTAATAAATAATTATTATTTATTTTCTATTTGAATTATGACTAAAGTCCTGATCGATAGGCTGATTGAAAAACATCTATAGCTTTCAAATGTTATCACATTTTTTGAATTTGAAACATGCGTCACATTTTACTCTTCGCATACTATAGGATTAAAAAAAGAAAATTTGAATTTCATGAATTTTTTACCAAGTTAAGGTGGTAAGACATACGAGTTTTTATATTTTTTAAAAGTTGTAATAAAAAATTCATAATTAGTTATTTACTTGGAAAAAAATTACAAAAAAATATGCATCACATCCAGACATGAGTCCTCTACTTATATCTAAAATCTTATAAACAAAATTATATTTTTATTGTGGTTAGGGTGGTCAGATAGACACCTTATTTTTTCCCTGAAATTTAAGTAGTATTGCATTGAAATTTCAAATTTTCACCAAGTAGATTTAAAAAAAAAAGCCTAAACCTAGTAGTTTAGAAACTACATTCAATTTGCTATAGATTCTATTCTTACATATTTTTGAAATAATATAGATAACTTATTCAAATTTTTATGTCAAGTTTCCTAACTTTGATTATTTTATTTTTTTGCCACTTAAGGGCCTGATTTTTCCATGATGATTGGTCGCGCCCACAAAAGGATATGAAAATCATGGCAAAACCTATCCTGGGAATTGGACATTCCAGCAGGCGACTAATATCTCTTCATGGTCATTCATTTACTTGTCAAACCAGGGAACGTATACTTTGAATGGAGCAGCACTATATGTGCACTAAGAACTAGTTTCAATCACAACTTAATGGAAAATAAATACTTGGAAAGAGATTCTACCTATGCTACAGGAAGGTAATGCAAAGTTCTCTTAACTCAACCATAATTTAACCAAAGCAGAAATCATAACAGCTACAACTGAGAAACAAACTATGAACTGGCCTTATGCTGCAGGAACAAACATAGGGATGGATTCCCGATGCTGCAGGAACAATATAAGGCTGAGTTTGCACAGAAACTTCAAAGATGAAATCTAACTTATGATCAATAGAAAAGGAACAGCTAACTAACTAACTACAGATACTTACTAAGTGGGCCCCCTTAGCAAGCATCAACTAATTACGCAAGTACTGAACTCAGAATTTCATCAAACTTTATTCATAAACTCAGAATGGTATACATTGTTTTGTTCATATGAAAACTAACAACAAACTTTGTCTCTTGTCATATAGATTCTGCTTTTTATTATCACACTAACTCTTACATGATATCCTTTCTATCTCACTATGCTTGCCCACTCGCACAGGAGGAACACTTTATTTAAATTAGGAAAACAACTAACTAACTAACCCTAACAGAGAAAGAAGTGGATGTAAAATGTATCCCGAAATCGAGGAAGAGACTTCATAAATGAGTTTATCTGTTCAACCTGATCCAGAGAGAATCTAGCACTCCACTCTTTCCAAATTGACTGACATTTAAAATCTTTCCCAACAATTTCAGTCAAAGAGTCTTCGCTAGAGCTTCCTCGAAGTCATGCAGGAAATGGACTTTACTACAAGGCCAAGATCGGTTGTGCTTGACTCGATCATACTTTCTTCAACAACCTGCGAAACACAAGGTAACAGATGCGAAAGAAAAGGCGCATGGAACATACACAATATCTATTTATTAATCACATATTTAAATCTATTTCATCATTTAAAAACTAAATACGTTATACCAGTCATTTAGGGAGTCAAATGGGGTAATAAATATAGACATGTCAACATGATAGGCTGCAGGAACATGAAAGTGTATTGCTACAGGATATCCCCCAATAAAAGGTTTCAAAAGAGTTAACCAACCATGAACAACAAAAGTGAGGGTAGTAAGAGTACACCATGATATCCAAATTGTGAGCATATCTTGGGCTCATCAATGATCCTGCACATACCCTACTTTGCATTTAGCTTATTTAATTTGATTATTTTTTCATAAGCATAGTCATTTGTCATAGGCATTTAGTCATCAAATCCTTCAAAACTTGCATAGGGATTGGTCACAATCACTTGCTCATATACACAAATCTGAGGGCAACAATCATACGTTGCAAGCTAGAAGGTGCTATGGGGTGAATCATGGAAGAAACGAATATCTGGTATAATCATTTATGTTTTAATCTTTCTTTGTATTCTATAGTTTCTTTGGGTTTTGTTTATTAATCTAATCTCCTAACCTACCTGAAAATAACCTATTGATACATTGGTGAACCCAACGTGTTTTTTTTGCTTTCGTACGGTTTTTGGTTTTCTATCTTTTTTTTGTAGGTACATGTACGGAATGACACATTCGCGCTTTGTCGAGCTGCATCCACTACGTCATGACCCATTCGATAGTTTAAATGCCGCATTTGCTATGCTAAGCCATAATTGCAGTCGAGAAAGACACATTTGACATAATGAGTTGCATTTCAACAACCAATCGACACATTTTCCTATTAAACTAGAACACGGGAACGCAACACAATCACTCTATTGTGACGCATTTTCTTGGTAAAAGTTCTTTAAAAATTTTGCATTCGGGTTTCTCTGTTTTCTGTTCTTGTTTGTTTTACATTCTGGTTTACTTCTGCATTCTAGTTTTCATTTGCATTCTGCCTAGCATAGGGTTTTTTCGTGTTACTAATCTTTGTTTGCAGCATGTGGCGGTTACATTTCATGGGTCTGAGACTAATTGATGAAACTCTTAACTTATGCTTTTGTAGGTTCGAGTGTCCAAGAATTATTTCAAAACATTGTGCTTGTTCTTTTTAGAGTAGATAATGTTTCTTTTGGTGCACATAAAATGAACATGCTTGCAATACTATATGACTGTGTTTGAAAGTGGTAGGCGAATATGCTCTCACCCTATGCAAACTAGGTGATCAGAAAGCCAGGCCCACTTTGTTTCTATTTAACCTTGATGCAATAATCGTAGTATCCTCTCCCCTTATGCAATCACGTGATCTTGGGTGTAAGAGAAATGGTTATTGCCTCTAGAAATTGGGCCTGCTAGGCGATTTCATCACATCTAGGTGACTCAAACCGGCAATGAAGCTAACGCCAAGCTACCCATGACTGGTATATAAATGTGAATCTTAACGGAAAACCTAAGATTACGAGTGTAGATTTGTCATACGAACCAAGTAGTACTCCCCGAAACCCTATTGATCTTAACCTCTTCAGGATGGAGTGCCTCCTAAACGGAGATTAATCTTGTGCCCCATGTATGGCCACTCAAACGGGGGTCCCAAATTAAACAACTTTTTGTAGTAGCCAAAAACCTTCTATTTGCTAGCCCAGCACCGATTGGTGTGAAGGAATCCACATCTTTGCAATCTATGGTAGAGGTGATCAATCTACCATGGGAGTTTCCTGGGGGTTGGAAGCTTGGTTGGCCTAAGAAGAGAGTGCACTGTAAGGGCGAGCCCGTGCAGCCAAGCTTCTGAATTCACATGCTACTGATATGCGGCTAGGGAAACCTACGTGGAATCTAGCGAATATTGTCCTGGCCTAACCATAGGATTGTTCTTGTCTTATTTGTGTTTGGTTACATTGAAAATATCATGCTTTCCAAGTGTTTTCTAGATACTAAAATGAAACAAACAACATTCAAATATCTGGAAACAAACAATTCAGATTTTGGCCAAAATTTCAAAAAAATTATTAGACTTTTTTCATTTTGTAATGCATTTGCTATCTCAAACGCCACATCTAACCTATTGCACAACATTTTCTATCTTAAACATCGCATATGACCTGTTGCACCGTATTTTCCATCTTAAACATCGCATCTGACTTGTTGCACCACATTTGCCATCTTAAATGTTGCATCTGACCTGTTGCACCACATTTTCTATCTCAAATGCCGCCAAATAGAACATGCATCTTCCTGTATGTAAACCTGTGACACACTCGACCTTTTGCAATGCATTTTCCACCTCTTGCGAGGCATTTTTTTTTCATAATAAAATCCCTATCAAAACCCGAGCCCATATAGTCATACTATTGTAACACATTTGCATTCCTAAAACACAATTGATACTTTAAATGACACATTTGACAAATTGTAACACAATTAACACCTGAAATGACACACTTGCTGGTGACCTCAAAAACCATTATCATTGTCATAAAACCCGAGCCTAAACAATTGCAAACATATTCTAGACATCTTTTTCTATAGTCTTTGTCAACAATCAGAACAAGAATTGCTCAAATTCCTCCATCATTGCATGTTAGGTTGTAGTTTTAGTTTTCCAGAGGTCTATCATTGCATTTCCTTAATTGCATCCTTGGGATTTACCATCATTTTAGGTCCTCATTTTGTGGATTTTCGGATAGGAATCCTCGCCATTCTTTGTCAAAATCTTTGCCTTTAAAATTAAATTGTCATTGGACTTAAACAAAATCGCCTCTTTTAGTCTTGGCCCTTTTGTGAGCCACTTCCAACTCAAAAGTCTAGTGTGGAAACCTCACTTTGTCATCTTGGCATCTTGTCATTTTATCCTTCAAACAAGTCCCTTGACTATCCAAAATTGAGACATTGACCACTTCGAATGGTTGAGTATACCTTTCCATAATTCTGCCAAAATTGAGTGCACCTTAGAGTTCCCTTAGACCTAGCATTTTTCACTTTAGTCGTCCATCATTCATTTTGGTCCTCATTATCAATTTGCATTTAAACATCCTTTTTAAACAACATCATGACATCCATCACCTTGTCTTTCCTTCAACAAACTATTGATAGGCTTGCTAGTCAAGTTGAATACTAGTTACACCATAGAGGTCAATACCAACAAGCCTTAGAATTTAAGAGACGATCCCTCCAAACCAAAAATAAATGCCTTTTGTACCAACAACCCATCAGTCCAAGTCCTCCATCCATCAACCCTCACTATCAAGAATCACTTAACGAAAATCCTACCATTAATCTCCAGTACACGTCTAGTTATTACCCTTATCCTAACCTTGACAAGGGAAACCAACTGTCCACTAGTCCATTCCAAGTCTCCACGTCATGTGCTAGTCCTTCACCTATCAATCCTGTCCATGTCTACATGCCTTGTCAACCATCTACCAACTCATGCCAAGTCCCCACATCATACCATATTGATCCGGTCCAGATCTCCATGTCCCATTTTAGTCAACCTTACACCACTCCAGTTCAAGTCTTCATGTCATATCCTATGTCGTCACCAACCAGTCTAGTCCAAGTCCCCATGTCATATCCTTGTCCTTCACATACTAGTCTTGTCCAAGTCTCCATGTCATATCCTATGTCATCACCAACTATTCCAGTCCAAGTCTCCATGTCATATCCTAGTCCTTCACATACTAGTCCAGGCCAAGTCCCCACATCCTATCCTAGTCCTTCATTCATTAATATTTTTCAATTCACCCCATCACAAGCTACATCTAGTCATAAAAATTATATCATTACTCAAAGGCACATCCCATTGTCTAAACTTGAGGATATATGTCAAAACAAAAGCCCAAAGCATGACCTTATAATGTCACCCTCATGTCAAGAACAAGGTAGTCCATCCCATGACCCTCTCTCAAAGTCCATTCAAGAAGTCCTTCAAAAAAATCATGACATCCAAAATATACCTACCATTGACAATGATTTCAATCCCAATTATATCATCCATGACAACCCCATCTTTGACCAAGACCCTACCATTGACCAAGAAGTCCAAAATGATCCACTCCTTGACTTTTACGCCATTCATGATCAAACACTTGCCAACCCTATACAGGCCTCGACTATTGACACTTTCCAAAATGAGACACTTGCCTCCATGACACACATAGACGATATTCCTCAAGAACAAGAGTCTTCCATTATGGACATATTTGCAAATGATCAAGCTATAGCTGAATTTATTGGACTCTATGACACAGACCATAATGATGGATTCAAAATTGAGTTGGAAGAACCAATAGAATCATCTAAACCTGACATGTCTCAAGATCAGACAAAAGATATCAGTCAGAAATATGTCCAACATGACAATGAAGCTAAGACACTTTATCAACTAGGGTCATCTATCTTTGTCAGAGCAGGCTTCCCTATAGAAGAAAAACATTCTAGATAATAGTTCCACATACATCATGATGGGTTAGCATCCTACTTTCAAAACAATAAATACCCCATCACAAATAGAATATGTCAAAGCATGCAATATCAAGGCAAGGCACTAGGCATACATGAGCAAGGCATTCAAGAATCAATACAATTTCAAGAAAATTACATACATCAAGGTCTTGGCTATTATTCAGTTAGCAAATCAAACAATGTTAGTGGAACCTCCTTGATACTAGGGGCAACCTTGTTAGATACAAACGTCAAAATAGAGTACATGAGAAATCCTTGTCATAAGGTTGTTGCCAACACCCCCTCCACCCACACCATAAACCGTCATTCCATCATAAATAAACCTTCCCTTTGGAACCAACAAAAACAAAAGTCATACAAATCAAAACATCAAAATCAAATGTCAAATGCCATTGAATCAAACAAAAAGACAAGTGGACAAATGAAATTAAAATGGATCCCAAAGACAAGTGGATCAAGCAAAGAAAATATGTCAAAAGAAAAATTCAATCACAATGTGGAGCCACAAGACAACAGGATTCCCACATATAACACATGTCCACCTCCTTCAAAATGGTCATCAAGCAAGGCATCTAAAGGTGTTGTTTCTAACCACCATCCCTCCAAAATACATCATCCACGATACCAAGTTTGGAAAATAAAAAGTGATTCATCCAAACGTCCAAACAACCTTTCCACATCTACCATCATCTGTCATAATCCTACATCTTGTCTAAAGTCCAAAAATCCCACGTCACACATCCGTCACATCTTGGCAGCAACTCCTTACCACAAGGACTCTCATGGAACTCTATCACAATGTGTGTATTCTGAAAAGGCCAACTCTAGTATCAGAAAGGATCATAGTGACATCGATGAGTTGTATGCAAGCACTATGATCCCAACATGACAATTGCTTTAGAAAGGTCATTATTGGCATACCATGACCCCAATCTCTACTCAACATCGTCAATGGATTCAGAATAGTCAATGGTCATCTAAAGCATCAAGGCTATCCATAAATATCAAAAAAAAAAATTTGAAAAATGATAAAAAAAATTGTCACCTTGATGAAAACTTGGCAAACAGGTGTCTTGGTGACACCAAAAAATAAAAATAAAAAAATTCAAGAAAATAGTAAAGAGAAAAATTTCGTCCAACAGTGAAAAACTGGCAAATAGGCACCCTGGAGAAGTACCATGATAAAACCTAGAAAACAGGCATCATGTGTAAAATAAATTATCTATGTGGACTTTTACACTTGGGGGCAAGTCATCTCATTTCCCATTCCTTCCTCATGACATTTACATCTGTCCATCTCAACCCTATCATTTCCATTCACTTTCCCACCTACCTTGGTCTTGCCATAACAACGTGCAAACATAAATCATGCTTTGGGAAAACTATTGACATGCCTATCCTTTAGTTGTACATTACTTGTGAAACATCATGTCATTGACCATCGTAGTCTTATTGTCCTTATACGACAGTCCTTGAATATCATATGAAAATTCCCTTAGTCTCATGTCCCCCGTCCTTTACCAAGCCCACCTTTTGTCCTTTCATGTCTATCACCTATCTTGGATTTCCCTTGTCAAATGGTCTAAGGATAATCATCATCCCATCTAGTCCTAACCAATTCATTACAAATGCAATGATTCTAATCCATACAAGCACATTATCCAAAACATTACTCGACTTTGTTCCTGGCCCGGCTGTAGACCTTGATACTTTATTCACATTATTGTCATCCTCACGTTGTTTCAAGATGCGTCCTTCCCACATCAAACAACATTGTCATCACCTTTCAATTGATATTCGGCTTGACTAGGGGCACAATCATGTTTTTCCTTGGATTATCATGTGTAGGAATCAGTCACATGCATTTGTCATGATCCTCTTAAACCATTCAAAAAAGACAAAAACATCATAAAATGTCCTAAAAAAGACAAAACATCATAAAATATCCTAAAAAAAACAAAAACATCACAAAATGTCCCGAAGAAAGACATAAACATTGTAAAACGTCCTCAAGAAAGACCTAAAAATTGAAAAACATCCTGAAGAAACCCCAACAAAGTCAAAATGTCTAGAAAATGCAAAACTAGAGTCATATCTTGTCAAGTCCGTCAAATCAATCAGTCTTTGTCATTTTTCTGAACTATGTTGTCTCTGCACATTTGCTACGTAGGAAAGACTCAATTTTGAGTCCTTGAGACATTAGGTCAGTCTTTTTAGGGTTGTCAAAATCGAAATCATGATTCAATCTTTGGTCATCAAGACAAAGTCATTGGTCATGTCGAACTACGAGGTCTCTGAGTGTATGACGTAGGCAAGGCCATTTGTCGATGAGCCCCCAAAGTTGCACTAGGTTAGTCCATTAGGGTTCATGACATTACACTGGCACACACGTCAAAAAAGTCTTCAAGTCAAACAAGTCATCTCAATATAAGCCAATTACTACAACCAAATCTTGGCAACCATTTACTCAACGTGACAATTACATCAGCATGTCAATATCGATATATAGTCGACACAAGTCAATTCAGTCAACTTCAATCAAATTTGGTCAAAATAAGTTACATTATCATAACTAGTCAAACTAACAATTCTTGGTTATCTTTCAGATGTGTCCTTCTGAAGAATAGCCTCTGTCATTTATGCCTTAGGATGTGTCCTTCCTAGGCATCGTCATTATTATCCAACATTTTTTAGGGATCCTCTTGACATTTAAGGATCACTCCTCTTGACATCAGTATCTTTCAGATGTGTCTTTTTGAAGAAAAAAATCTGTCATTTATGCCTTAGGATGTGTCCTTCCTAGGCATCGTCACTATCACTATTACTGGTATTTTGAGGGATCCCTTTTGACATTTAGGGATCAATCCTCTCGACATCAACATTATTCAAGATGTGTCCTTCCTGAATTTGGAAATCTTTGACATTCGTCATCTTGGCATCGTCAGAACCTTGACACCCTAGCATCTCAACATCATCAAACCTGACATCTTAACATTAAAACACTCGGCATCTAGACACACTTGGAAAACACTTGGAACTTGTTTATTGATTTTTTTTATCATGTTACTAGCTATTTTTTCAGCGAGATCCTGACAACCAAATTTAGAGAAGCAACAACGTATCATGGCGTTTGTCTTGTCTTTTTACACTCATGTTACCAGTTTCTCAGCGATGTCCTGACTACAAGATTTAGAAAAACAATGACATATCATGATCATGTTTTTATTTTGTCCTTTTGGAAATCATGTTGCTAGTTTCTCGAGGATGTCCTAGAAACAGGATTTAGAGAAGCAACGACGTTTCTTGACTTGTCCTTCTTGTCTTTTTCTACTTGTGATTAGGTTATGACAAGAATACTGGGGCAAATCACACTCTTAGTATGAGTCATGATCATCCTTGTCTGTGACTACTTGTCTTACGTGATGGTACAACCTTGCACACCTTGATCTATGTCATATCATGGT
The DNA here is from genome assembly GCA_007258455.2 of Sequoia sempervirens. Taxonomy (NCBI): domain Eukaryota; kingdom Viridiplantae; phylum Streptophyta; class Pinopsida; order Cupressales; family Cupressaceae; genus Sequoia; species Sequoia sempervirens. The sequence goes on along the minus strand of VDFB02270651.1, from coordinate 565,377,027 downwards.
GTTTGTTGGCCATTACAATAATCCATCCAATGATGATTAAGAGCAATAAATATTAAAGTCCTATGGTAATATGTTGAAGGATTTAATCTAGGAACTAACATGCATCTTCTTCTGTCTTGTCATCTTCTCTTGCTCATCTCATATATGCATTGCATCGATATCATCATCCATATCTTTTTCACTAACATTTCTTTGTATCTTCATATTCTAGTCTCCTCATCAATTTCGAGAGCACACCCATGTTCTTGGAACCCATTTGTCCTCTCGAGGGGGCCTACCGCTACCCTCCTCGTCATTCTTCCTCATCTTATTTTGCACTGGGGCATATTTTTGACTTATTTTCTTTGTCACAATGTGACATACTACATTATGACAAAGAGGGGCAAAATGTAGACACAAAAATGACCTAGGCCTACAAGCTCTATTTTACCACTTTCATCCTAGCATAATTATGACATTTTAAATATGTCCTTGGTCCACATTCGACTATTAATTAAATAATTTATAATTGTTTAATTAATTAATGTCTCTTATATTCTTCATGATTATTAAATAAATAAATTATATTTATTTATTCAATACGTCACTAATGGTCTATTGTCCTCTTACAATTAAATAAATTTCTTAATTTATTTAATTACCTTTATTCATTTATGTCTTCTCGATTATTAAATAAATGAATTTTATTTATTTATTTAATATGTCACTAATTCTCATAATTAAATGAATTTATTAATTTATTTAATTATCTGTCATAATCCTCTAAATTAAATAATTATGTTTAATTATTTAATTACCTAATTTAACATTTCTCTCATTTTAAATAAATTAATTATTTAAAATGATCCCGCATTATTAACTGTCACTTCATTTTAGTAAATAATCTGAAAATCGATTATTTATTCACACAAAATCCATATTTTGAATCAATTTAATTCAAAATGGCAATCTTCTTCCAAAAATCAAGTAATTGAGAAAATTCTTGATTTTTCAAATCTACTTTTCAGTTCAACCTTTATCCTCTTGATTTTTTGAATCTTACAAATCAAGCAGTCTTTATCTTCTTCATTTTCAAAAATCTTTATCTTTTTAGCTAATTATCACATTTATTCTCGACCACCGATTTGATTTTCTCAAATGACATCTTGACCACTCATTTAATGATTTTTCCCTAACCCTGATTAGGGATTGTCACGTGAAATCTCATCCAATGATTTTAGGCTTTGTCAACTTTCAATCTCGTCCACCCGTCCAAAATTGCATTTTCTATAAAATGTTAATTTTGTTCACATTTTGGCACCACTTCATTAATATAAACATTCATGCTTAGGATTTACTTTGCATTTAGCTTATTTAATTTGATTATTTTGTCATAAGCTAGTCATTTGTCATAGGAATTTAGTCATCAAATCCTTCAAAACTTGCATAGGGCTTGGTCACAATCATTTTCTCATACACACAAATCTGAGGGCAACAATCATATGCTGCAAGCTAGAAGGTGCTATGGAGGTGAATCATGGAAGCAACAGATATCTAGTATAATCGTTTATGTTTTAAGCTTTCTTTGTATTCCATAGTTTCTTTGGGTTTTGCTTATTAATCTAATCTACTAACCTACCTAAAAATAACCCATTGATATTTGTCGGATAAAGATTTTCGAAAATCAAGAAGATAATTATGACATTTAATTATGTCCTTGGTCCACATTCGACTATTTATTAAATAATTTATAATTGTTTAATTAATTAATCTCTTTTATTCTTCATGATTATTAAATAAATAAATTATATTTATTTATTCAATACGTCACTAAGGGTCTATTGTCCTCTTACAATTAAATAAATTTATTAATTTATTTAATTACTTTTATTCATTTATAGTAATGTATGCTACTAATAAAATCAAATCTTTATCTTTTTGACTAGTTAACTATGAGGATATCCATTTGTAGTAACCATAGACCATAGAAAACATGCAAATATCCAGCAAGAAATCACAAGTGTCATATGATTTATCTGTATATCCCTTTGACATGAACTTATACATGCCACCATTTCCTCCGGGATATGTGTTACCTAATTTTACCAAATACAGGGGAAAGACAAATCCTATCGAACATGTCTGAGAATTTGTGACCAACTATATGGACGTCGCCTATGAACAAATGTACTTGATGAGACTTGTCTAAAAGTCTTGCAGGTCTTGCCCTTGAATGGTTCTCCACTCAAAAGGATATCCAAACATGGAATGAACTTAAATGCAAATTCATAAGAAATTATGCGTACAACATTGACATTTACACCTCTATTACTAACTTATGCAATCTCACGCAAGAGGACACTGGTGAAATGTTCATCCCATTCTTCCAAAAATGGAGAAATCTAGCTAGTCATTGTCAAATCGACATACCCGAAAAGGAAAAGGTTGACATGTTCGTTCAAACACTTCTCGGCCCCTTAAAATATGGATTGCAAGTGCATTGTTACACAACTTTCACAGACCTAGTCAAAAAGGGTGTCCAGGTTGAGAAAGCTCTTATTGCAAAAGGAGAGCTAAAATATGGTCCTAAAAACACAACTGTAAATCCTCCCATTGACAAAAACAAGTACTGGGTCAAAAATAAACATGTTAGCAATGACAGTGTTGTCGATGCCAAGGCTGTCAACACTATGGGTCCTGTATTGGCTATGAAAGGGGTTCAACTGAAAAACAAACCAACAATGATACTGACACCCCCTACCAATTCCATCCCAAACAACCAAAATGGTCAAAATAGTCAAGGTCAAGGACAATTCTACCAAACAAGGGAATTCCCAAAAAGATGAACATCCTTGGCATTGGGAGAACCAATTGAGGATGTCCTTGAAAATCTCCTCCAAAATAGTCTCATCACACTTGAAGAACCAAATTCGTATGACCCGGGGCAATTTAAACCATCATGGTGGTATGATAATATTTTTTGTGAGTACCACCGGGCTAAAGGACATAAGACATCATCTTGTCGACAACTTAGAAATATTGTGCAAGACCTTATTGAAAGTCGAATAATTGTATTAGGTGGACCACAATTTCCATCAAATGCTTACCATACCATCCATAACAACCCACTGCAAGACCATGGTTCTAATAACGCTTCCATGCCAGGTCCTAAGATGAATAATAATCAAGCAAATTACGCCCACACTAAGTATGACTATTTCAGTGGACCAATCATTAACAATCTCTAAACTGATGATGAATGCATCAACACCATCACGGTCAAACGAGCACCTCAATGCAACGCAACTACTCGAAGTGGTAAGATCACAATAGCTAGTCTGCCTCCTGCTAGGAAACCTAAGATTACCATACCTGGTCCATCTCCTAAACAACCACAACCTGGATCATCCGCAAAGTAGTGGCAACCCAAGAGTCAGTTTAACCTTATCGATCAATTAGGAAAAACCCCTGTGCAAATTTCCAAATTTGAGTTGCTTCACATTTCTCCCACACATAAGGCTATACTAGATAAAACCCTGCAAGAGTCATCTGTCCCTAAGGATATTGATGTCAACCAATTTGAGACCATGGTGGGATACCTCACTACACCTCATCATGTAACCTTTTCTAATCAGGATTATTCGTCACCCAAGACCAACCATAATGATGCACTACATATCAAAACTTTCATCCATAAGCACAAGGTTAGAAGAGTTTTAGTAGATGGTGGAGCAGGATTGAACATATGCTCCTTAAAACTAGTTAAGGCTCTAGGATTTTCTGATGCATGCGTAGACCCTACAAAGAGCATAGTCATAAAGCATATGATGATGAGGAACATTCTTCTAGAGGCGTTATTTCTCTTCCTATCAAAGTCGGGCTAGTCATTGTGGACACAACTTGCCAAGTCCTAGATCTAGAATTACCTTACAACACCTTGCTTGGTCGCCCATGGATTCATTCCTTAAAGGTCGTCCCCTCCACATATCACCAATGCTTGAAATTCCCATTTGACGGCACAAAAATCACCATATACGGAGACCCTAACCCTTTTCAATATTGTACCAACCTAAGGGGTATTTCTAAAAACTGAGTGCCCATAAACCGAGAAGCTCCTAGCTCTTCTTCTTCTAAAGTATATTGACCCATCCACACTGGAATCATCTTCCACGTCCACTCTGTCCATGACTTCCACCATGCCACCATCTCCCTCACTTCCTAAATCTGAGTCTAATGTAAAGATCCAAGACCTAGGTTGTGGAGAATTCAAACTACATACAACATTTAGCATCACAACAATACCCAAGTCTCCAAAGGTCTATGGTCGGTCATGTTTTAGAATGGAACCCAAAGAAATTTTCAAAGTTCCACCAAAAACGATTTTCATCAAATGGGGAGACATGAGTAATGAGGACATTGTTGATATTACAAGATGGCTCTATAAGGAAATGGAAGACCTATCCCCATTACCAATTAAGAAATATGGCAAGGGATATGACATGATGAAGGATAAAGGCTACGATGGCACTAGTGGCCTAGGAAAACATAAGACTAGGCGAAGAGGGCCCATAGAATCTTTCAAAAAATAAAAGTATCTGTGATTAGGGTATGGATTGCTCGACAATGACGACCGACATACCAATGGACTTTCGAGTGAGTGTGTGCATGCTTCGGAAAGTGTCAAGAATGTTAAGGAAACCTTTACTAAAACTAATTCCCAAGAGTGGGAATTTAGCTCCCAACAATCCTTGAGTGACTGTTGCCTTGATGATTTGTTCCTTGAAGCTGGAGAGCTTACCTTTGAACAAAAATTTTTGCAAACATTTAAAATCGATCAAGCACCAAATAGTCAAAGTCCCATTTACCTTCCCCATGACATACAATTCCCACCATCTGAACCCCATAACCATCAGTTGAATCCATCTGAAGTGACAAATAACATTGATACCCACGACTTTGAGTCCTTCACTCCTTACTTTGACAATGAATATGAGACAAGTGAAGGGGAATATTAGATAGAGTCTGATGTGGAATTAGATGATGACAACTTCATCTTCAATGTCTCTAAATCTATCTACATGCTTTCTACATCCTCCCCTTAATTCACCAATGCTGAAAATGTCATTTCCTTAGTCTACCTACAACTAATCGATTGGGACCAACAAGGCCCGCCAGTCCTGGACACCTTTTAGAATGATGAGTCCATCGTAGAGTTTATGGGATTACATGAGGGTATACCTAGTGGTGACCATAAGGCTGGATTCGCCATTGACCTAGATTATGCAGCTCACTTCAGGGAGACTGCTCCATCCTCCAGTGGCAAAATTAAAAATAAGAATAAATAAAAAAATGAAACGTCTTTAGGTGAAAAACGAAAGGCACCTTCTAACGACAAAAGAGTAAAAACAATGGACGTGTCTGCGGGTGAAAACCTCTCCGAGGCGCCCAAAGATGGAGGACTGGACATTATTCCCGTAACTCAAGAGAAATCAGCTATGCTCATAGAGGACACCATTGAAGCCAACATATCAACAACAGAAGATCCCAAAATGGTCCTCTTTGCTGCATCCTTGACTGAAGAAGAGAAACCAAAATTTCACAAATTCTTTGCAAACTGTAAAATCAACTTCACATGGTCCTATGCCGACATGCCAGGACTAGACTCATGTTACTAGTTTCTCAGTGGTGCCAAAATGTGAGCAAATTGGCATTTTATAGAAAATACAATTTTGGACAGGTGGACGAGATTGAAAGCTGACAAAGCCTAAAATCAATGGATGAGATTTCATGTGACAATCCCTAATCAGGGTTAGGGAAAAATCATCAAATGAGTGGTCAAGATGTCATTTGAGAAAATCAAATTGGCGGTCGAGAATAAATGTGATAATTAGCTAAAAAGATAAATATTTTCGAAAATCAAGAAGATAAAGACTGCTTGATTTGTAAGATTCAAAAAATCAAGAGGATAAATGTTGAACTGAAAAGCATATTTGAAAAATCAAGAATTTGCTCAATTACTTGATTTTTGGAAGAAGATTACCATTTTGAATTAAATAAATTCAAAATATGGATTTTGTGTGATAGTAAATAATTGATTTTCAGATTATTTACTAAAATGAAGTGACAATTAATAAAGTGAGATCATTTTAAATAATTAGTTTATTTTAAATGAGAGAAATGTTAAATGAGGTAATTAAATAATTAAAGATAATCATTTAATTTAGAGGATTATGATCGATAATTAAATAAATAAATAAAATTCATTTATTTAATAATCAAGAAGACATAAATGAACAAAGGTAGTTAAATAAATTAATAAATTTATTTAATTGTAAGAGGACAATAGACCCTTAGTGATTACCGGTCATAATCAATAAATGAACAAATTTGATATTGGTAAATGGAGAATATTACTATATTATTGAGAGATGGACAAGAGAATATGAGAAGACAAAAGGAGATGCATGTTAGTTCCTAGACCAAATCCTTCAAAACTTTACCATAGGACTTTAATATTTATTGCTCTTAATCTTCATTGGGCAGACTATTGTGATGGCCAATAAACACCATGATATGACATAGATCAAGGTGTGCAAGGGTGTACCATCACATAAGACCAGCAGTCATAGACAAGGATGATCACAACTCATAATAAGGGCGTAGTTTCTCCAGTATTTTTGTCATAACCAGCCATAAGCGGAAAAAGACAAGGACCAGTCATGAAACGTCGTTGTTTCTCTAAATCTTGTTTCCAGGACATCCTCAAGAAACAAAGTGGGTTGTATCTGGCTTTCTAATCACATAGTTTGCACAAGGTGAGAGCACATTCACCTACCACTTTCAAACACAATTAGACAATATTGCAAGCATGTTCATTTTATGTGCACCAAAAGAAATATTCTCTACTCTAAAAAGAACAAGCACAATGTTTTGAAATAATTCTTGGACACTCGAACCTGCAAAAGTATAAGTTAAGAGTTTTATCAAATAGTCTTGGACCCACGAAATGTAACCACCACATGCTGCAAACAAATATTAGTAACATGAAAAACCCCTATGCTAGGCAGAATGCAGATGAAAACCAGAATGCAGAAGAAAACCAAAATGTAAAACAACCAAGTTATGAATTTTCGGTAGCACTGAATTCTTTGAGTCTAGTTTGATCTCCTGTCCTTTCCGCTATAGCTTTTGGAAATTCTTTTGGTTTATTCTCCTTTCAATCAAAGAATATTTACATAATGTTCATTCATGCAACCATTAATGTCCATCTCTGAGAATGAATGCAACAGGTTTTTAAAATTTCATAATGCCAAAATCACACAAAAGATTGCATCGGTGAAACCTTTCTTTTCTTAGGCCGATCTATGTATCTATCTTGATACCTTTGTTTATACATTCACAACAGATTTCCAAGACATAATTGAATCTATTTTCGATGAAAAATGTACCTTTGATTCTCATACTTAGTTGGGAAGACAACCAAATAATCTTATCGACACTATACAACTGCCCCTTTTCTTATAATTCAACTTTCATTACTTCGGGGAGAAAATGTGGATTTTTCTTGATGTCAAGGTTGTTTGGACCACTAAAACCCTTTTGATCATCACCCAGAGTTCTTCCAAAAAATTGTGTTTACTTCATGTTACCATCAGGCTGACATGAACCATCGCTAAGAGAATAGAATGCTCCACCGATGTACTTGGTCTCCCTGACATGTTTCTTCTACTACTTCATTTATTTGGATAGGTTGGTGAGACTCTCCCTAAAACCCCTTCATTGTTGTAACCCATGTGGTCAGAGATATTTGAGGGACTCACTTCGATTGTATATGTCTCTCCAATAGTTGTTATTTTTCTTCATCGGCAAAAGATTATATGTTTCTTGTTGATAAGGGATCCATTGGCATGAATCACAAGCTTGGCATGATTTGAATATTTCATTCTGATTACCTTGCTCTTGCCAATAATCCTTCATCAGTAAAAGAATAGGCATTGTCTTCCTGATTCTACACACATGTAGTCTTCGGGATCTTTGTTCGGGGTCCATGTACTGGAAATTCTTGTTATTCTCTTGTCATGCTCTAAAGATAATATGAATCTTCACTAGATTTTCCAAAAATGACAAATGGTCCTAACCATAAAGCTTCAAATTTCCCATGCTTTCCTTTGTCTTGTCTCTTAGCATTCGACATGAGAGCCATGTCATTTACTTCAAATTTTCTGCTTTTAGCCCTTTTTCATATAAGTATTTCAACTTTAGTTGTCTCTTTATATTGCGTTGTTGAGCTTGGTTCCTGACTTCTTCAAGTTCCATTAACTCTTCCATCCTCTCCTCCATAGGTTCAGGAATGTCTAAATCTTCTTATAAGATGAACTTACATACTGGCAACAAATTATGTAAAGGGAGCCTGGCTTGAGTCCCATACACAAGTTCAAAGGGTGATTTTCCAATGGCCTTCTTTACAATGATTCTATCTACCCATAAGGCTAATCTCAACTTGGAATCCTAGGCTTTTTTGTTTTTATCCAACATTCTTTTTATGATATTCAAAATGCTCTTGTTGTTGGATTCAACTTGCCCATTCTCCTGTGGATAATATGGTGAAGAATATGATATTTCTATTCCATAAGATTGGAAAAATCCCTTAAATTCATCTAATCTAAAGCACATCCCATTGTCAGTTATGATTCTTGCTGGCACCCCAAACCTAGTGATGGTGTTTTCCAATAGAAAGTTTGTTACTACCTTACTAGTTGCTTGCTTGGTAGGTACAACTTCCACCCATTTTGTAAAGTAGTTTGTGGCTACCAATATTCATCTATGTCCTCCACTAGATTTTTATGCAATTTCTCCTATGAAATCAATTCCCCATTGACTGAATGGAGCCTCACCTTGCAATGGTCTCAAAGAAAATGCCCCTTGATACTTCAATTTCCTAGAAAAATTCTGGCATACTTCACATTTCCTAGTATAATCTTAGGAATCATTGAAAACTTTAGGCCAATAGTATCCTACCCTTAACACCTTATGTTCAATGGTCTTTGCTGAAAAATTCCCTCCATATACTCCTTCATGCCTTTCCTTTAGGACATGCCTTGCTTGATCTTCATCTAGCACAACAACATAACACCATCCCTATTTTTCCAATATAGGTCCCCTTTCATGAATACATACCTTGAAGTCTGCATTTGAGTGTCCTTTTCTTGTTATCATTAAATCCTACAAGACATTTCATATACTTAAGATAATACACAATATCAATGTACCATGGTGTATGTTCAATACTAGTGATCATGTTATCCTCATCATTCAAATTGCACACTTGGGTAGCTTCAATATTTGTTTCATCCATTAATTTGGCTAATCCTTGTCCTCTTACAAGCTTGGTGATTTGAAACTTGATGTCAAATTCTTGGACTCTATTTATCCACCTACACCTACGGCCAGTTGCTTCAGATTGTACAAACACATCTTTTACTGTAGCATTTGGTACATAGGTTATCACTTTTGCTCCCACCAGATATGATCTAAATGATTTGACAATTTTACTAATGCATATTCCTTCTTTTCTACAATTTCATATTTCAACTCGGCATTTTGGAGGGATTTACTGAAAAAAGAAATAGGCTGTTTGTATCCCTCATCATTCTTTTGTAGCATCATTGTAGCAATTGTGTGATAAGATGCAAATGAAAAGATTTGAAAAGGCTTACTAAAATTAGGGGACTTCAACACTGGAGCTTCCTTAATTTCTCTCTTGATGGATATGAATGCATCTAGGGCCTCAGCTATCTAGTCAATCTTTTCACCTTTCTTTTAACATTTTTGAAATTGGCCTCACTATCTCAGCAAAATTTGATATGAATTTCCTCATGAAATTGATTTTCCCAAAGAAGGATTGGATGGCTTTAACTAACTTAGGAATAGGAATCTTGTCAATGGCTTCCACCCTTTTTGGATCAATGCTCACCCCTTCCTTGGACACTATATGCCCCAACAACTTTCCCTCTGTTACTACAAAATGATATTTTTTAGGATTTAGAGAGATGCCATATTCAAAAACTTTGATGATTTTTTTTCAGATGCTCAACATGATCTTGAGCCTTTTTTGAATATGCAGTTAATTCATCTTGGTACACAACCATTATTACATTGATTAGATCAGAAAATGCAACATTTGTAGCTCTCTGGAAAGTTGCCCCAACATTTGTGAGTTTGAATGGCATTCTAACATACACATATGTTCCCCATGGTGTGGTGAAGGTTGTTTTGTACTACTCTGATTCCTTAACTTTCACCTGGTTATAACCAGAAAATTCATCCATCATAGATAGCAGTTCACATCCATTGACCATCTACAACATGGCCTCCATGTTGTAGATTGGGTAGTTGTCCTTAAGAGAGGACACATTCAAGTTTTTGAAGTCTACACAAAGCCTTATATCTCCATTTTTCTTTCTGATAGGCACCAAATTAGAGACCCAAGATGAATGTTTGATAGGCTTGATAATACCCCCCTCCATAAGCTTCATAAGTTCCTCATGCATTTTAGGTTCTAAGGTGGGATTTATGAGCCTTTGTTTTTTTCTAAAAGGTTTTGCACCTAGTTTCAATGGGATCTCATGTTGGAACAAATATTCTCTATATGCCTTGAGATCATCATAAGACCACACAAAGACATGCTTATACTTCCTCAATAGTGCAATCAACATCTTCCTGATTGTTGACCTTATCCTTTTCCCAATTTACACCCTTTTAGGGGCTAATTCACTCCCAAGGTTGACTTCTTCAACGTTCTCTCGTTTTACTGGTGTTTGTTTCATAAGGGCTCGGTCATTTCCATCAAACACCCTCTCTAATGCCACAAGTCCCCTAGGAAGCTTATTAGTCTTAAGATGAACAGCTTCTTTTCCAAATATAGTCTATTTCCATCTACTTCTTCCAAAAATGCATTAAAATAAACTTCTTGTGCTTCATATTGATCAATGCAATGTAAGAATGTGATTAAATTAGTATCATCATTAAAATATTTCCAACTATAAATATTATCAAGAATGGTAAATCTTTTTTTGAGCTCAACTTGTGAGATTCCTGCTAGATTGACATCATCTCTCTTTAAATCCACATTTTCCAAGAAGTTTTCCATCAAATTCTTGGACCTATCTACCCATTCAACAGAGAAATCATCAAACAACTCAATGGTGTCTCATACAATATTTCTATACTATTTTAGCCTTTTGTTTTTTGTAGCATATTTTGATTTTACTTGTGAAATAACCAACTCAGAATCTCCAAACACAGTCAACAATTTTCTTTTGTTTGACATCCATGTTCAATCCAATAAGTAGGGCCTCATACTTTATTATGTTATTTGTACACTCAAATGTCAATAAGAATGAATATTTGAATGTAGTACCTTTAGGTGAGATGAAGACTACTCCTGCTCCATTACCCTCTCTACTACATGCTCCATCAAAATACATTCACCATACACCATGTTCATTCTTGGAGACATCCCTATCAATTGGATCATTGTTCAAAAATTCAAGTTGTGAATTCTCTATTCAAAAACTTCCCAAGTCCACATCATATAAGCAATTCATCTGATTTTGATCAACATACTCAACAATTTGGTTCACCCTTGGTTCTCAGTACAATTTAACTTCTTCACCATTTATCGGTATTGTGGCATAGGACAAATCAAATTGCACATTCCCTCCTACTTAATTAGTCCATTGTCTTGATAGAAGCATCCCAAAGTGAGGGGGCGTGTCTATCACAATTATGTCAATTGTATATGTTGCTTGTGGGTAAGTGGCCAAATTTACTTCTACATCTTTCATGATTCCTACCACTAGGACAAGCCTACTATCCATAGCATAACACTTTCCACTAGTGGTATTTACCCACATGCCTAGTTGTTTCATGGCTTCTACTAGCATGATGTTAATAGCAGCTCCTAAATCAATCATACAATTCCTCACCAACTTGTTGTTTATGAGCAATGTAGTAAAAAATGGATCGACCTGTGGAGGATTCATTAGTGTATTTCCTAGAAAAACTTCAGGGACCTTTACATCTTGTTTGTTATTACTGGTTTTAGTGATTCTTGTATTCTCCAAGCTTTCATTTTTATTGGTTCCACTGGATATTAGTTGAATAGCACTATCTTTGTATTCTTTTATCTTCATCATTTCCAATAGTGGCACACACATTTTCACCTTAGACAGTGCTTATGTGAAATCAAATGAAGAGGAATTTTCTATTTTGGCTATTCTCCTTTGTTCCAGTGGTTCTCCTTTATTTTCTTCTTTTTTCTTTTTATTTGTTTCATCATGTTTTTGTTTGCTTTTGCATAATTCTTTGTCTTCTTCTTTAGGAACATGCTTTTTCTCCTTCTTATTGTTTTCCTTATTTTCTACCCTCTTCAATTTTTCTTGCATTATCTACTTATCTTTCACAAACAATCCTCTTGGAGTGCCATCATTTGCATTTGTCATTATGTTTCTCGGCCTATAATTGTTTTTTTCTTGCTATACTACAACAATGGTTAACTCCTTGACTTCTTCCTTCGTTGGCCTCCTCAATTTATATTTACTTGGCTTGGTGGTGTATAAGGAGGTTGTGATTCATCATTACTTTCATTCTCTTGATCAGAGAAGAATTGTTGTTCTACCATGTGAATGTTGTATCTTTGATTGTTTATATCATACTCATAATCTTCATCTCCTGAGGATGAATATTCTTGTTCAACTAGACATAGGGTATGTGAAGTTAGATATATTGTAGTATCTTCTTCTTCATTGTCATATGGAAACTCTTCTTCTTGTATTAATTGTGCTACAACACAATGATCTTGGGAATGGGGAAAATTGCAAACTTGACACCAAGGGTTGTTATTGACCATGTAGGATCTTTTTTTCTTTAAGGGATTAGGAGTTTCTTTATACTTAGGTCTATTAGTTATGGGTTTTCCATCCTTCCAGTTTGTGGTGTATGGCATATCATGCAACCTTGGTATTTCATTTATGTATGAATTCCCATGCTTATTTTAGGAATTTTTAAAGGTTTGGGGAACTCCAGGGTTGTCTCTTTTGTCAATCATCCCTACAGTCTTTTTGTTGTTTTCAATTGTCAATGTTGTCTTTTGTGCTTCAGTTAAGCTTCTAGGGCATCTAATTCTGAGTTCATATCCCATTTTTGGATCAAAGGCTTTCAAATAAATAGTTAAGGTTGTTGGATCAATTAGTTTGGACCCATGTGGTATTTTATTGTACAATTTGGAAAACCTCTGATTGAAGTCATAAACTGTCTCATTTTGGTATTTCTTAATACTTATTAATTCATGAAGGGAAAATTCAGGGGCATACTGATTCCCATATTGCTCTAGAAACTGATTTTGAAAGTCTGCTATAAAATCAATTGAAGCATCAGGTAGACCATTGAACCAATCCCTTGCTTCTTCAATTAGTAACATCATGAATAATCTCATGTTTACATCCTCGTATTCCATAGCAATATCCTATATGAAGGCATTAAAATTTCTGATATGTTCTTTAGCTGATATCACATTATTCCCAGTGAATTTGGGAATCATATTTCTCTAATTGCTATCCATTGGGTATGGATATAATTGGTGTCCTGTTAAATCAAATTGCCTACATGTGATCATGGGTTTAGGTGGATGAAAATTCAGAGGTGGTGGATTGGGATGGTATTGATAACCATATTGAGGCTGATGGTAGACATTTTGTTGGATGTGTTGTTGAGGGTATATATTTTGATGTGGAAAATGCTGCTAATGTGGTGGGGCATACTGTTGGCTTGGTGGTGGATAATGTTAGGGAACATTCCTAGTATTTGGAAGATGGGATATTTGTGGTGGCACATTATGTTGGGTGTGCTGTCTTGAGTTACCACCTACATTGTGAGGTACTTTTGAAGTACCTAGAGCGCTCGTGTCTTGAGATGTTCCCTATGGATTGAAATTACCACCTTGTTTATGTAGAGGGACATACTTTGATGGTTTTGGTGTCTGGATGTTTAATTGTGCCATTTGTCAGTCTATCTCTTGGGCTTCTTGTATCATTTATTGTCTTTTCCATTCCAAATGTATTTGAAATTCTTGGTTAGTTATACCCTCAAAATCACTAGCAGTGTAGTCAACAGACCCCTCATGGTTTTTCTCTCCTTGTTGTGATGACATTTTGTAATCATATTCATTTTGTGTCTGATTTCATTCTACTTCAAATTGGGCATTGAATTCCTCTATTTTCTTAGGGTCCTCTTTCCATAAAAAAGTAGGATGAATAGTGTTTTCTTGTTCAAAAGGAGTACAAGGATCTTTATTCAGGTCATCACCATGAAATTATGATTCATGCAATGGATCAAAACTGTTATTCATTGTAAGAAGATCTTCCGAATTCTCCCTATCTTCATTAGTTATATCTGACACTTTGTCCCTTATCTTATTTGCATCAATATTTGAGGGGGGAGACCCATGTTTATCTGTTCACCTACCATTTTTCTTCTTTGGGCTTTCCTGGTGCAAAGGTCTCCTACCATTCATCTCGTAAGATTCTTTAATGTTCTGAACTCTAGGGTTTACCTTTGTTGATGTGTATTTGTACTTTCCAATCATGCACTTTTTCTTACAAAGTCGCCACTCACTTTTAAGAAAAGCGAGAAAAATTTATAAACTCTTGTTCCTAGTGGAGTCTTGTATAAGGTTTTGACTCTATGATGAAGGCCTAGATTCATAATTCACTTCTCCCTAGTAGAGTCTCTAATCTATTGGATCTAAAAAATGCAGGTTACAAATCCTAAGAGGATGCCAGGCTCTATGATCATACTTGCAATGTTCTTGAACCAATGAATGGAGCTAACCTATATGGTTGATGACTCCTTGCACTTCAGGCTCTACTAGACCTAGGCAGGTGGACATTTATAATGGAGCTAACCTAGATGGTTGATGACTCCTTGCACTTTAGGCTCTACTAGACCTAGGCAGGTGGACCTTTATAATGGAGCATATTAGAAGAATGTATGATTTGGTTAAATTGATGGATCTATCCATAGTGGAAAATAGTGTGGGATAGATGAAAGCTTGTTAACTACTCCTACTCCTAGTGTGATAACTGAAAATTATAATTTGAAATTGGATAAGAAATGTATGAATGAAGTGGACGAATGCTTTATTGGGTAAGTGGAGTCAATGAAATTCTATGACAGATAGCTAGTATTGGTTATAATTCTGATTGCTTGACACTTAGGTTTGTTTATATGCAAGAATGTGACTGACATACTCTTCTTATTGGTCCAATTGATCCTACTAGGTTAATGTTATTTATTAAAAGTATTTTAATCTTGCCTTGAAGGAACCAATTAACATAATCACACAATGACAACAAATGTGTATTCAAAAATAAAGTATATCCTTAATTTGAATAACAAGATAACATCAATTTGAAGATAGTATGACAATATTATCAATTAAATAACTCTTCTTATTGATCCAAATGTTACCTCCAAGTCACTGTAATTAATCAAAAGGATTTTAATTCTTTAACAGGAACCAATCAATTTGATTACATAAAAGCAACAAGTGTGTCTTGATGAAACTGAAAAATCAACTAGGATACATAGGTTCTTATAATAGAGAAATAACAATGTGGAGACAACCAGGTAATTTTTTTAAGTCAACAAACAATAGACACCAATATTAAGCCACACAGAATTAAAGATCTTCTATTGATTTCTGCAAAATTTCATGCATGCATCATGGTCCATACAGTATAATCTATATGATAATCATTTTGAAAAGTATCTCTTGTATATCTCCTATTATCTCCCTATTCGCTCTTGCTATCTAACCATTATATGTATAACTTATATATCAATATCTTGAAGAGGGTGTACCTCTTCATAAGTGTCTTTTGAAATTAGCAACAGTTAAAAATTAACAATTAAGCTCTAGTGAGATATAAGTGAACTTGTGTTATATGATCTAAATAATCTTGACCCAAATGTGTATCAGCATCCTCTGAACCATTCCTTACAGCTATCTCCATGATGACCATCTTCTCAAAATGCTCACATGCCTCCTCTAGTGTTGATTCCTCATTCTTGGCTTCTTCCAAGGCTCCATGCAATATCATTCTACATTCTTTCATCCATTCGCTCTAGTCTTTCAACTCTCCATCATCTTTGAATAATGCAAACACCCCTTCCTTTGTAGCATCAATGAAATCCTTTGCATCTTCTTGAAGCTCCTTAGAGTGGTCCTTGTGTTTCCTCATAATATCCTCAATAGCTTTGATGGATCCAATGTCAAAAGTGCTTCTTTTTTGTATCTCCTGGGCCATTTCCTGAATTTGGTCATTTATTCTCTTATGTTCCTGAATTGCAGTGTAACTCTTGGAATGGGTCACCCAGAACTTGTTCATCCAAACCATCAAGTTAGTGTTTCTTTTCTGGAATATCATAGAGAGTGCTTCAAATCTGGCTTTACTCACTGGAGTATGTACATTTGATTCTTCACTCTTATTCTTTGATTGGGAACCTTCTCCTTGAGTTAGCAATTTGGTAGATCCCTTGAGTGTATCCTTGACCATGTCCTTCAAGAAATCATTTTCTTTGAGCATATTTTCATTATTCAACCTCCCTTTCTTCCATGTTCTTAATTATATCATTATGTGGATAGGGTATATGAACATATCCACCCAAGTTTGCTTTCTTTCTAGCAAAATCAATATAACCCTCAGGATCAAATCCTTTTCTTGGTGGAGCCTTCTTCATATTGAAATGTGATAACTTATCTAAAATAATATCATACCTTTCCTTTAACAACAAAATAACGTCTCCAAAGAACAATGTACTTGGCATGAATGACTATTTCTCATAGGCACTCAAATTTATAACATTTGAATAATCCATTTGTCTGACAATCTCCAAATATGCAATCCTATTTGGCACGGTTTTTGGTAAAAGGAAAGGTGTATCCTCAAAACCATATACCCTAATCATGGTGGCATCAACATAACAATACCAATCGCCCAAATTATGACCAACAATTGTAATGCTTAGCTAAAAGTCTCATCAGTTCTACATTCACAAATACATTTGGAACAACTAGTTTTCCCAAATTGAAATTCCAGGTATTGCACATTGGTTCAAACCTATTTCTCCGACAATAGTGGAACATGAACAACATGTATCCTCTAACGGGAGTCCACACATCTCCTATATACTTGTATTTTTCTTCAAAATTTTCTACATCAGCCCTTAATTGTGTAGACCTTCTAGATTTCAGCCCTGATTTGGGAAATTGATCAATAAGGTTATGGTTCAACTTTTGCTCTTTTGTTTTGAATTTCACCCCTATTTAAGTTTTCTATTTTTTAGTTTTGGGTTGGCTAGTCTCACCCTATTGCTTCCTACTCTTTTTTTTTTTGGAACTTGAACTTTTCATTTTAATCCCCTAAGGTGACAAAATTTGAATTATAATTTACCAATTACAGGGACTTTGTATGCTTACTTGTGAATTTCTGGTAGCACTGAATTCTTTGAGTTGAGTTTGATCTCTCATCCTTTCCGCTGCAAATTTTGGAAATTCTTTTGGCTTATTCTCCTTTCAATCAAAGAATATTTACATAATGTTTATTTGTGTGGCTATTAATTTCCATCTTTGAGAATGAATACAAGTTTTTTGAATTTCGTAATGTCAGAATGACACAAAGATTGCATCGGTGAATCCTTTCTTTTCTTAGGTTGATCTATGTATTTATCTTGATGCCACCTTTGTTTATACATTCACAACAAATTGGCAAGTCGTAACTAAATGTCTTTTCAATGAAAAATGTCCCTTTGATTCTCATACTTAGTCGGGAAGACAACCAAATAATCTTACCGACACTATGCAACTGCCCCTTTTCTTATATTTCAACTTTCATTACTTGAAGGAGAAAATGTGGAGTTTTCCCAATGTCAAGGTGGTCTAGACCACTAAAACCATTTTAATCATTTCCCAAAGTTCTTCCAACAATTTTTTTTTACTTCATGTTACCATCAGGTTGACATGAACCATCGCTAAGAGAATACAATGCTCTACCAATGTACTTGGTCTCCCTGACATTTTTCTTCTACTACTTCATTTATTTGGATAGGTTGGCGAGTCTCTCCCTGAAACCCCTTCATTGGTGTAACCCATGTGGTTGGAGAGATCTAAGGGACTCACTCTGATTGTATATTTCTCTCTAATAGTCATTCTCTTTCTTCACTGACGAAAGAATATATGTTTCCATCTGATGAGGGATCCATCGGCATGACTCACGAGCTCAACATGATTTGAATATTTTATTTTGATTATCTTTCTCTTGCCAATAATCCTTCATCAGTAAAATGATAGGCATTGTCTTCCCAATTCTGCACACATGTAGTCTTCGGGGTCTTTGATCGCTGTGACTTGACTCACCTCCTCCTGATATGTAGAAAATGTTCAAATTGAAAAGCTATGTCTTTCTCATTGGAGAGGCCAACACATGATCTTCCCAATATGGACTGATTGCCTTTGAAAGTCTTTTTCCTCAACAATGACTAGAAGGAAGCCTATATGTCAAAGGCTAAATTAATGGGACTATTGGTTAACATGGTTTATGAAATGGATCTTGTCACACAAATCTTAATAATTTGTATTATTTATTAAAATAAGGTGTTTAAAAATTATATGTTACATGGGAAATATGTGGGTGAAGGGTAGTAAAAATGTGATATTTTTACAGTATTAACACAAACTCTCATCGATGATGGAGCTATTAAAATTAATAATGACAAAGATAAAAAATCAGGCTCAAGTAACAAGACACCTGTTTGGGTTAAGCACAAGAATGTGGTCAATGACAGAGTTGTTGATGCGAAAATGACTAAAACATCGTCACCTATCTACAACCTTAAAGGTTCATCTTCAAACAAAGGAAAATTAAAAAAAAAGCTTCCCTAAACAAAATTTAACACCATTGGGATAATCGCTTGAATCGGCATTAAAAAAACTCCTTGAAAATGATCTTATAATGCTACTTGGGATTAGAGAATATATTCCACAAGTCAAATGCCCCTAGTTGAATCATGATCACTTTTGTGACTATCATAGACACAAAGGACATACGACTAATAGTTGCAATAAAATTTGACATGTGATACAAGACCTTATTGATGAAGGTAAGATAGCAGTTGATAGAAACATTCCTATAGAAAGATCATTTAATGCAAGTTTCATGTTGTATTTAAGTCTAAACCTTCATGTAAATCAATTATGTACTTGGTGTTCATGAGAGATTGTGAATTCATTGTTGTTTTCTGAAGACTTTTTGTGGGCAGAATATCAAAGTCACCATTAAGTTTTGGAATCATACTAGATAGCTTTTACATTTCAGTCATATTTTCTATCCCTTTTCCCAAAAAGTCACTTAGAATAGGATTCATCATTCGAAGAACTAGCTCACTTTGGAGATTCCCTTTTCACATAGATCACCCACATCTGAAAAAGGGTATCCATGTTTCAATAGATAGTTTGATTTCTGCAAATCTAACAAAGGGTGCATATCTAATTGATAATAGTTTTTGGCATGCCCAGTGGGACTCTAAAAATCAATTTCTGAGAATTTTTCAATATTCTAAAGTTGATGTTTGGTATATGCAACAAGTTATTCATCCTTTTGGAGGCTCGTTTCAGTATACCTAGTGACTTCATTTATGATTTTACATGCAGACATAGTGCAGCCTGCGTATGAGAAAAGTAAAAACCAGATCAAGTTTTGTACCTTTTGAATATCAACAGTTATCCCCACCATGAAGGAGAGGCAAAATAGCAAAGAGACTATTTGAAACACCTGCGAGATCAAGATCTACACCTCTCATTTTTATCTCTTTGGTTTTATCACCAGGAGTTCCTGTTCCTATAGCACAATCACTGCCAATGGCAGCACCAAGACACCGCCCATTTGCACCTTTTAACGAGGGAAAGCCATTAAATATTGTTCAACACCATGACATCCCAGTTGCAGCCCTCAGAAGTCTACCATATTTTACTGGGGAAGATCACACAATGTCGGTTGACCACATCTAATATGTCGCCACCTTATGCTCGGTTCACAATGTCACTCAAGAGAACATGGCACTGAGGCTTTTGGCTGCGTCATTGAAAGGGAAAACCTTGCAGTGGTTCAGAGGTCTTCGACCAAACTCCATCACAACGTGGGATGAGTTGGGTGATGGATTACACCGCCAATTCAAGGATAGGTCAGATAACATGTCCCTGTTAAAACAATTGAGCACAATTTAGAGGGCGCCGCATGAACACTTTCCTAATTTCAACTACCGATTCTAGAGAACCTGGGACAAAATCCCTACAATGGTAAATCCTTTACCAGCTCATGCCTCTTTGTTTTTCTTAAAATCCTTAAATAGCAAAATTTTAGTCATGACCCAATCTATGGGTGGGCACACACTCCCTAACGCTTATGACATCACCATTAGAACTGAGAATTGCCTCATCCAAGCTAGAGATATAGCCCCTAGGCCTCCTATGCCCTTATTCCCTAAAATACACTCACCTATTCCTATCGTTCTACCCCCTTTAGCTGTTGTCCCACCTATTCCAACAATAGGTCATCAAAACACAACCCAAGAGATTGCTTCTCTAGCCCAAAACCAAGAGTTTCAAGAAATAAAAAGTATACTGAAGACCTTAGGAAATGATTTAGTGAGCCTTAAAAAAAAAATTGGTCAAGAGCATAAGCCCTATCAAGCCTCGTACCAGCAAAACCAACCTACTAGGCCAGCCTTTCAAAATGACTACCAAGGCCAAAGGAAATTTTTTAACCCAAGACCGTTCCAACCATACAACCCAAATGTTGCCAATTCGTCAAAGGAACTTGTACCACAAAGTAATGTTTCCCAAGATTGTGATTGGTGTTATCCATGCAATCAACCCCATAACCAGTGAACATGTGTGAACGACATGAGAAATCAGGCCTTAATGGTCCAAAACAACTATGCTAGCTCGGAGGATATTCTAGGGCAAAGTCAAGAACAACAAGCAAGCTTTGAAGTTGCTTTGCCAAACTGGAAAAGTTCTTAATTTTGTGGTGTGAATGGCTAGGATCAACAAAATTCTCCTATTTCAGCCAACACTAGATCAAAAAAGAGAGCCATGGATTTGGGGCAGCAAGCTAGAAATTCATAGCAGCAACTTACAAAGGACAAGTAGCCTATTTCTCCATCAAGTATTAATGTTGCAACGCAATCTAAGGTGCATATTATATAGAGGCCAAGAGATACCTAGAAAGGAATAGTCCAAGACACAACTACAGCCTATGCAGAAGCAAAATGATGCTGCTATTGCAAAAAACTAGCAGAAGGTAACTCCTACTTCTTTCAATATTGTTGAACATCTCAGAAAAGCTACTGTCAGCATGTCAGTATTAGATGTTTTGCACATCCCAGGTTAGAAAATTTTGCTGCAAGATGCTTTAGCTGAGCTTTCCATTTATGATGATGCTAATCAAGGAGGTGCAAAAGTTGTGCTTGCGAATGACCTAGAGGTTAGGAATGATCAGAAAACTAAAGAGGTAAAGCCTCCCCCATTTTACTTAAGTCTGATTATTGCGATAAGATAATACATAATTGTATGGTATATTCTAGTGCAAGTAGCTCAGTTATGCCTAAGGGTTTATGCAATAAGCTAGGTCTTGTGTATGAGCCTAACCCCAAAAGGGCGTAGTTCAGTTGGATGGATCTGTTGTTAAGACTGTTGGTATAATAAAAAAATTAGCCCTTACTTTGAATGCATCCCTGAATTTTGCAATCCATCAAGATATACATGTTATTGATTTGCCACCCAACTTTTCCATTTTCCTCTCAATGGATTTTATAGCCAAGTTGGGTGGGTTTTTGTCCTCTAATTGGTCTCACCTATTTTTTAGAACAAGGTATGGTATGAAAGTGACCATAAAGTCTGAGCCTCTAGCTAAAGACCATATCAAACCATATGTCTTGAATCCTATAAATGCTAACCTCTACGTCACCTTTGTACTGAAGGAGCAAACCATGACCTCATATTGTAGCACCCCTATAGAAAATATGAATCTAGATGAATGGGTAGCTGAACATCACGAGCTTGATCCTTTCCATCACACAGATGAGATAGGATTAGGATTTTATATGATTCGAGAACCTGAAATTGTTATGCCTAATCTATTTAAAGAGGAAGGACAACCTACAGAGATAGAAAATGAGCTTTGGAAGCTTTATTTTGATGGCTCAAGGAGCAGTGTAGGTGCTGGTGGTTGAGCCATACTGATTTCACAAGATAAAAATTCAACTTTTAGGTTTACTTTCAATTGTATGAATAATATAGCTAAATATTAAGTGTTTGTGCATGGCCTAGAATGGGCTTGAAAGAGAGGTATCAAATGCTTACAAGTTTATGGTGATTCGGAGTTAATAGTAAATCAGGTCAAAAATCTGAATACTGCAATAAATGACTTGCTGAACAAATATAAGCATCATGTATTGTATTTAATAGAATTTTTTGATGCTTTTAATATCATTTCAGTTCCTAGAAATGAAAATAAACATGTTGATAGGCTCGTTGTCATAGGAGCCCAATTTGATATTCCAAATGAGATTCACAAAGTAGAGGCACGTCAATATGTAAAAATTGTAACTACTTCTATACCTGACAATAATGTGATTTGGAAGGTTTTTGACAGCGATGAGCAAATAGTGAGTTTTCTAATTGTTGAAGCTAAGTTTGTAGATGGAAACCAACAAAAGTGGCAGTAGTAGTATGATAACCATATTATGCAGTTAAAGGCAAACAAGCTGCCAAAGGGTTTGGTGACCTTGGAATCTATTTTCGACTCAAATGACTAGGTATGAAAAGATAAATGCAGCATGACTGTTAAAGAAGAACATTATGAGGCAATTGAAATTTTCAAAGGTAAACTTCTCAAGCTAGGAAAGGTATGTAATGAAGAGGAACAACAAGCATTTATTCTGTTATGTCAGAAATTTAGTGATGTTTTTGCTTGGGAGTACAGGGATTTTAAAGGTTTTGACCCAGAACTAGCCCAACATACTATCAAACTAGAACCTAATGTAAAACCAGTAAGGTAGAAACATAGACCTCTTAATCCCAAATTAGAACACCTTATGAAGGCTGAGCTGAATAAGTTAGTCGAGAGTGGTATTATTTTTCCTATCAAGCATACTTCTTGGGTGTCAAACTTAGTTCCAGTTAGGAAGAAAAGTGGGGAAATCAATTGTGTGTTGATTTCTGAGATTTAAATAAAGCATCACTGAAGGATCACTATCCACTCCCTTCCATGGAGTAGATTTTGTAGGTAGTTTCTAGTTCTGATAGATTTTCTTTGATGGATGGATACTCAGGTTATAACTAGATTTTGGTAAAACAAGAAGTCAATTCAAAATAGCATTTACAACTAAGTGGGGTACAATGGCCTACAAAAAGATGCCTTTCAGCTTATCCAACGATTGAGCAACATTTCAGCGAGCAATGGACATGGCATTTCACAGCCTCATGAACAAGTTCGTTCTAGTATATTTAGATGATATTACTATTTTTTCTAGAAATGCTAATGAACACCTTGAGCATTTAGAACATATTTTTCAGAGATGCAGAGGGTTCAGAGTGTCTCTTAATCTGAAGAAGTGTATTTTTTCTATATACGAGGGTAAACTCCTTGGACACATTGTTTCGAAGCAAGGTATTTCCATAGAGTCTGAAAGAGTCTCTGCTATTCTTGAGTTACCATTACCTACTCACAAGAAAGGCTTGCAAAACTTTATTGGGAGAATAAACTTTGTGAGGAGATTTATACCTAATATTGCAGCTTTACTACAACCTCTTACTATTATGTTGAAAAATAATATACCTTTCAATTGGACCAGAGAAGGAAAGAGGAGTTTCGAGCAGATTAAAGAAGCCCTTGTAGCTGCTCCTACTCTCGTTAATCCAAATTATGACAGAGATTTCATTCTTTATGCCTTTGGAGGAGTAGATACTATTTCAACTATGTTGTGCCAACAAAATGATGAAGGCTTGGAGCAGCCTATAGCATTTTTTAGCCAGGTATTACATGATTATGAGGTGAAGTATTCTTTTGTTGAGAAGCATGTTTTTGTTGTTGTAAGAAGCCTCAAAAAATTCAGGCATATGTTATCAAATAACATAATTCATTTATTGGTTGCTCATTCAACCATTAAGGACTTCTTACTTATCCCTGAAATTAATGATAAGCATGTTGGGTGGATAACCAAGGTGATGGAGTTTGATATTGACATTAAAATAACCAAGCTTGTCAGAGGCAAGGGTTTGTGTGAACAGATTGTAGAAAATACAACGAGCAACAGCTTAAAAGAAGCTGAAAGTTTTGATATAGTACTAAACAATGATGATCAAGTTGTTTTAGTTCCTGCTTCTACCTGGGTGCAACAAATGATGCACTATTTGCAAACTAGTGAGTGCCCCAAAGGTTTGGATAGAGAAAAAAGAAGGTATTATAGATTACAATCCATTCCTTTTTCAATTATTGATGGAATTTTTTATAGGAGAGACTTTCAAGGTGTTTTATTAAGGTGCATTCAGCCTGATCAAGTTGATAAGTTGTTAGCAGAATTTCATGATGGGCCTTCAGGAGGACACTTTGCTACAAGAACAATAGCCCTAAAAATTATGCGGGCTGGTTATTATTGGCCGAATCTGTTTAAGGATGCTATTGCTTGGGTCCGAAGATGTGAAAAATGTGCTTTGTTTTCTGGCAAACAGAGGCTTGCAGCTCTTCCTTTACATCCCATTCAGGTGGAGCAACCCTTTTCCAAATGGGGTTTAGACTTCATTGGGCCAATAACCCCACCTTCAAGCGTGGGTCACAAGTGGATTCTTATTGCAATAGATTACTTTACTAAGTGGACCGAAGTTGTTGCTTTGAAAGAAGCAAATGATACTTCAGTACTTAATTTCTAGCAAGACTTAGTGTTGAGATTTAGTACTTGAGATTCAATAATCTCTGATGATGGTTTAGCTTCTATCAATTTGAGGATTTATGATTGGTCAGTCTATAAGGAAATATTAGGTGTAGAAAAAAATCTCCTAACGTCAAAACCTCAGGGAAGAATGTAGAGGTGACTTTAAATTTTGCAATTACAGTTCAATTAAGATACTCATGAAAGAAATAATAGAAACAAAGAAATGAACATACACAATTTGGACACCAGATTTACATGGGAAAACCCTTACAGGAGAAAAACCTACCACACCAAGAAAATCCTCTTTGTATTATAGTAAAGAAAATTACATATAGAGTTTAGACTTAACTTTCTGATGTCAATTTACAACAACAACACTTCCTTGATCAACCTTGTACAGAACATCCCAGTTACAATGCTCTCTGAATTTTAATTCATACACACTGATCACACATCGAACTTTTCATTGAATGACACTTTGTTATCTCACCATCATCCGCCATTGCCTGAGCATAACTTTTTTTCCTCACATTTTGTTCATCTCCCTCACAAGAATGGTCGCAACAATCCAATTGCTAGCAGTTCACCTTTCACTTCTCTGATTGGTCAAAAATAGACCACGTAGGATATACATTTGGTCAAGGTGTTCAAACTATATTGCATGTTGGTGAGACACTAGGCCATGTCTCCCAGATGCCACAATGCCTGATTGTCATTATCACCCAAAGTTTCCATCATCGGCAAGAGTAATATCAAGTTCAAAACTGACGCCCAGACTCACTCTATCGCTAAGACATGTCATATTGATATCCACTGCAGAACGATCAACCAAACCATCGCTATCGGCGAGAGGTCATACTGAACATAAATCCATCTTGTGCAGATCTATCGATGAGACAAGTGCTATCGACAAGAGTTCTCACCGAAAGCACCTGCCTGTCAGTGAGAGAAACCTTATCGCTAAGACTTCACACCGATGTTCAACTCATGTAGCTCTATCGGCAAGACCATTGCTATCGGCAAGATATCATACCAAGCACAAAACAGTAAGAGAGAGAAAAAGCTATCGCCAAGAGGTCATATCGAATGCACTAGCCTGTCAGCGAGACCACATCCATCGGCAAGAGTCTCCCCGAAGTCATCTGTCGCCTAAGGGTAGAACCTCTACGAGACATACTCTGTCGGGAAGAGTTATTCTGAATGTTCAAGCCTCTCCCCAATGAATTTTTTTGCCACAAGTCTCCTTGATAACCATTAGAAACCAACCCATCGTGACACTTGTCATTTGGCTCTAGTTCATAATTTTCATCCCCACCAACTTGTCAATCAAGGGTGGCATTAATGTCAATTTTCTCTTTGAAATTTTTTTTGATCATTTCAACAAGGCGGGGAGTACTTTTCATTGTATCGAAGGGACTACAATCCTACTCTCACCAATATCTCATTTTCCCTTCAATGTCCCTATTCCTTTGTTCCTCTTTTCGTACTTTCAAGGGCACATGTAATTATTTCCCTTTGATACCTTATGGTACCTTAGAAGACTATTCCTTAGTTCTACTTCATATATTACTTTCTCTATATTTTTTTATTACTTTAATAAAATATTTCCCTTTTTGTTATCGGAGCCACCGAAGGGACTCCCGTTGTTATCCCCTTGATATATTCCTTTCTCTTCAATGTATTATTTTCATTTTCTTTCATAGTGTTGAAGGGACTTGTATATCACTCAGCCCGAAACTCTAATGTCTCTTCAAAATTGTTGTTCCACTAACTATGCCTTGGATTTGATAGTTGTTCATTAATTTTAATATTTGATTATGTTTGAGAGATGTTTTCTATTTCTCGAATGCCAAAATATTTTGACACAATTAAAATATTATTCCCTTAGGTGTCATGCATTTTAGTCTATTAGAGAGACACAATATCATTTCCCTTCAATAAGTTCAAGTGTCTTTGATATATCTTATTTCAGGCTGTTGAGGGGACACTAGAACATGTCTCTTCGATACATGGTACTCCCTTTGATATTTTCATGCTAACCTATTCCATTATCCCATCAAAGGGAGCAATATAAAACTCTCTTCGATATGTATTTGTCTTATTTGCGGGCCTAGGGGTAAATTTATATTTACTAGGGTGGCGATTATGGGGAGGTGAAGATAGCATTTTTGGATGATGTATTTGGTGGAAATGTGTTGTTTAAATGGGATTATTGCTATGTTTTATTTTTGGGGGATTATAAATTCATGATATATTTGAGTTTTATTATGTAAACAAGATGGTTTGAAGAGTTATTCCCATGGTGCAAACATAAATGGTTACGATGAGATGATGAGAATCAGTGGAAAAATTAAGGTTGATTTTCAGTCCTAACACCAACTCCTGAAGGACAGGCTCACAATAGCACTAGTGTTGACCATCCATGATCCTAATGGAAGACTCACTATAATCAAAGATGCTTCAAATGAGGGATTGGGAGCAGTACTAATGTAGGATGGACAAGTGGTAGCATATGAATTGAGGAAGCTCAAACAACATGAGGTAAAATATGCACCACATGATTTAGAGTTGGTTGCAATAGTTCATGCCTTGCAAATGTGGAGGTATTATCTCTTAGGGAATCCATTTGAGCTCAAGATAGGCCACTTGGGATTGAGATACATTTTTACTCAACCAAACCTTAATTCACATTAGAGAAAGTGGTTAGAATTCCTTAGTGAGTATGACTTCAAAATTGAGTATATAAAAGGAAAAGAGAATAAAGTGGTTGATGCTCCTAGTAGATAAAGACATCTAGCAGCCATGATATCGACAAGGTCTAATTTGAGATAGTAGGTGATACAAAATTTTCTAGGGGATGAGTACTACGAAAGAGTGGAGAGCGCCCTAGAAGAAAATACATTAGATCATCGATTGGGTGGGTATGAGATCAAACCAAAAGGAATTTTGAGATACCAAAGAAGAATGTGCATTTTAGACTCTGGAGAGTTGAGGAAGTTGGTTTTAGAAGAGGTTCATGATTCCTCTTATTCAAGACACCCCGAAGTATCCAAGATGATCGTAGAATTGAAAATTGTATACTTTTGGCCTAAACTCAAGAAGGATGTAGTGGAGTACGTAGCTAGATGCTTAGAGTGCTAGTGAGTCAAGGCTGAGAATGCACATCCAGTGGGGCTATTGTATCCTAATGACATACTTGAGTATAAATGGTAGATGATTAGTATGGAATTCATACAAGGGTTACCTTTGAGTAAGAATTGACATGATGTTATCTTGGTTGTGATCGATAAGTTGACTAAGGTGGCACACTTCATTCCAAGAAATATTAAGGATGGATCGTTGACCCTGAACAAGAAATTTTTCCAGGAGATTTTCCACTTACATGGAGTGTCAGAGACTATAATTTTAGATAGAGACACTTAGATGACCTCAATATTTTGGATGACCTTGAATGTTGCATTGGGAACCAAGTTAAATTTTAGCTCGACTTATCATCCTTAGATTGATGGATAGATAGAGAGGATGAATTAGGTAGTCAATTACCTCCTCCAAATGTACTGCATGGGCCAACAGTATAAGTGGGAAGAATACCTACCGTTGGTAGAGTTTTCTTACAATAACTCTTATACCATATATCTAGGTATGACACCATTCAAAGCTCTTTTTGGGCGCAAGTTTTGTACACCCATCAGTTGGGATAGACTAGAGGATTGGATCATAGTATGACCTAAAATGATTAAGGATATGGAAGAAAAAATGAGAGTCATTAAGGGCAGACTGAAGGAGGTGATAGAGCAACAAAAAAGTCATGCCAATAAGAATAGAACTTTTACAAAAAATTTGGCAGGGGATAAAGTCTTCTTAAGAGTTAGGCCTCATTAAAGTTCCAATGCCTTTGGAAATTCTTCCAAGTTGGCCTTGAGATATGTGGGTTAATTCGAAGTCTTGGAAGTGATTAACCCAATTGTTTATAGACTTGCTCTACCACCTGGTCTAGCTTGACTTCATAATGTGTTTCATGTTTATTTTATTAAGCCACATCACCCTAATGTAGCTCATGTGCTTTATTGACAATCCTTGTAGGTACAAGACCCAAGAGTGGTGCTAGTGGAGCCCATTAGAATCCTGGATAGACAACGTTAAGTTGCGAAGCAGAGATATTACTTAGTTTAAGGTCCAATGGGACCAATACTCAAAAGATAGTGCTACTTGGGAGGATGCAAAAGAAATAGAATGCTCCTTCCCACATTTTCTTTCTTATAAAGAGACTTTGATAGCTTTTTTAAAAAAAATTGGATTGAATATTATAATGTTTTAGCTTGGAATAGTATCATATGATGTTCAAATAAACATATATGCTTAAATTTTGATTAAATAGACATTAGGAGGATGACTCCTCCAAGAGGGGAAGGATGTCATAACCCAATTTTTATTGCATTTAAATTATAATATGATAAATTGAATTATTGAGGAAATTCAATATGTTGAATGAAAATTTTGATATTTTTGAGAAGTTTGAAATAATTTGACCTTTATTGACTATGTGATCTTTTGAACTATCTTATGCTTTATCATAATTGAATGTTACTGATGAACTGTGTAAGTGCAAGTGTGTGCAATTGTAGGATAATAGGTTGAAGGATGAGAACATAGATGAAGTAGGATCGTTTAACTGATGAATGGTAATCTTGATGGAATCTGGGTGCACACACCACAAATCACATGATGTTTACATTTGAAATTTCATATAGAATATTTTATTGACTTGATTTGAATTGATTCAATGATTAAAAATAGGCTTGTGAAATGAAATACATGCAATTTATTATTTAAGTGTTTATCTTGATCTTGTGTTTTGAAAATTTTAAAGAGAACAATAACATGATTAAACACATAAATGAAGGTATGCATTTCGAAAAGGCTTATTTAAAGGATAAGAAAAAAACCACTTCATTTAAACATTATTATTTGAATAAAATAAAAGTCAATTTTTATTTAAATAGTGATATATTTACATATAGACATATATATATATTATATACATATACATATATATATATATATATATATATATATATATATATATATTCCATATAAAAATCGAATATGGATCAAAATTATAAAATCGTTACTATTGATTTCAAATAAAATCGAATGAGGACGTATTGGATGAAGTGGCTTGTATTCATGCCCACTATGAATGAAATGACCCCCATATCCACGCAAATAGGTAAGAAGGAAAATATTTCCATTTTGAAAGGGGAATCACTGGAAAAATTCAGGAAGTGGCATCGAGTATCTAGGGGGGAAAAGAAGGCAATTGACTCGACAATGTTGGAAATCAAAGGAAAAAGTTGAGGAAAAGCTACGGTCTAGAGGTAAATCATTTTTTTTTACAAACATTCTTGATTTCTCAGTAATCTCTATTCGAAAAACTTGCAATCGGCTTTTTAGTATGTCGATTCTTTTAGAATCAGTGGTATTATTAATATCATAGAAGTGCAAGTGCATTCAGCTTAGAGCCTAGTCATTTTATGTAAGATTGACCATATTTGTTGTTCTAGGATACCAGGGCCTATCGACCATCCTTGCATGTCTTAATCTTGTGCATTTTTCACCCTATCGATGTGCTAGCCGAGCAAGGCCGAGATATGTATGCCATATCATTATTGGCTATATTCGTAATTCCTTGCATGTGAGTTTATTAGCCATTTTAATGTCTATTCAGATTATATCTAAAATAGAAAAAGTTTATGTTATTTGAAACAATGTAGAGAAATTGTTGAACGTTCCCTTAGGGAATGGTTGTATTATCATTGTTATTATTTTTCATAGTATTTGATTCCCATGTCAGCTAGGCCGAATAATGGATGTCATACCCTTGGGGTGAAAGGATTAGATTGAAATATTAAAGCAATAGAATTTTTTTGTATAAATAAGTCTGCATTGTTCATTTGAATGATGGAGGAATGAAGATATCGTTCCATTATTTCATTATTTGTATCAATCTGTAAGATCGACTAACAACATGTTATTGATCATAGGTAAATGCTTGCATATTGAGCTATGTATACCATTAAAAGGAATTCATTAGAGATTGACCATTGATATTGTTTATGATAAATCTGAATAGACATTTGAATATTGGTCATTCTTTGGAATGACAAATGGCTTGAACATTTATTTTTTTCTTGCAGTCACCAATAGGAGACATAGGTTTCTATAACCTTAGAAATGATGAAATTGTTCCAAGTCTCTCTTATGTTTACGTTGGTTTTAAAATGACAAGCATGTTGTTTAATACATTTATTGAACAAGGGTACTAGTATTGTTTAAATTTTTGAATACCAAAATGATGGAGACTATGTTCTATTGTATGTAGTATTGGATAACTTGAATCTATTAATGAAACTATTGGCATAATAACTTGAAAAAATTCTTCAAACAAAATTGTTTTGCTTCAAACAGCCTTGTTGTGCTACAAACAACATCATTTTGCTATAAAAATCATTTTTTTGCTACAAACAACATTGTTTTTCTACAAACCACATCATTTTTCTATAAATAATATTTGTTTTTTTACAAATAACATGTTTTTACTACAAACAACATTATTTTTCTACAAACATCGTTTTACTATAAACAACATTTGTTTTGCTACAAATGACAATTGCTCTACTACAAACAACTTTTTTTGCTACCAAAATTATTGCTTTGCTATAAACAACATTTTTTTTGCTGCAAACAACATTTTTTTTTACTACAAACAACCTTGTTTTTCTATAAAAAACCTTGTTTTGCTACAAACAACATCATTTTTCTATAAACAACCTTTTTTTTGCTACAAACAACATTTTTTCTACTACAAACAACATTGTTTTGCTACAAGTAGCTTTGTTTTGATACAAACAACATTGTTTTGCTACAAACAACATTGTTTTGCTACAACCAACATTGTTTTGCTACAAACAACATTGTTTTGCTACAAACAACATTGTTTTGATACAAATAGGATATCGGTATGTAAGAATTATTCAAAAATATTTGTTCTCATTTCTTGAAAGAAAAATTTACTTTTTGTATTATTGACAAATGATATGTCAATCTATAACATTATTTTGAATGGTAGAAATCTGATATAATGGTTTTATTTTAGGATGTATGCACAAATTAATAACTTAAGTTGACACATATATGTGTATACACATAGACCTTCATCTGCGCACATACACATACTTGTGACATAACTTCTTTTGCTACTTATCTCTTTATTCTTAAATGAATACTGAATTACGTTGAATGTAATCATGTGACATGTGTTTGAAATGAATGGATAATGTTATGATCAGTTCCATTTGAATCATTTTTTCTGATTTTTATTAAGTTTAGGAAATAAGTAGACTAAATTCCTTTTCCATAGATATGTGTGGAAAGAATATTCTCTTATTTGAGTAGAACAACAACACCTAAGTAGACTAGAGCACTTCAGGGTAGATGCTGTTGGAGGGTATATAGTTTCTAAGGTATAAACTTTGTTGTTGAAAGTTACCATCTGAGACAAGTGTCGAAATGGAGTTCAGAGAGTATAGGTTTTTGCTTTATCCAAAACCTATTGTTTGTTGTTGCAACTTAATTTTTATGCTTGGCCAAGAAATTAGCCCATTATATATGTATGGACTTTGTGATAACATTCTCTGTCATTCCTAACATAGATCTTGTATTTTTCTAAATCATAGATAGAGATGCATGTTGATGTTTGGGCACATACTAGATTCCACCTTGCAAATTATTCTCTTGCTAAAATTTTCGAGCAAGGTCAGGTATTCTTGAAGTTGGAAGAATTCTGGGAAAGCGTAAGCTTCGTGGTTCGGTGGTAAAGCACTTCAACCATGCTCTTGTCCACTAGTGGAGGTGAACGTTAAGAGGAAAAACTTGGATGTTTTCATGATTATCATGGACAATGATGTAACCTTGATGTAAAATTGAATATTGTATTTACTTTGTGGCCCTATGAGCCAAGTCAACTTGGATATTGTAATTGACATTGAAATTGAATATGTATATTTGACTCGTTTTAATTAGACATGTGTTGCTATGATTGAAAATAGTTTCTTAGTTATGTCCTTTTAAAATTAAATATTCATAATATTATTTGCAATAATATAGTTAAGTAATAATTAAAAATGGGTTATTACAATTATGATGTTTATGTAAGTGACTGAAAGAGAAACAACAAAAGATATAGATCTTGTCTAGATTCAATTTGATCATATCTCTTAGATAGAAGAGATGAAAAGAGTATTCCTAACTAATTGTTGGAGGAAATGAGCCAAAGGAAAAACTTCTTGAAGGCTAAAAGAAGTGAGCCAGTAAGCTATAGAGAAGAAATTTAAAGAAGTTGTAGAAGAGTTGTCAAAGAAAAATGACAATCATCAAAAGAGAAGGGAAAAAGTAGAATTGCAATCATCAAAAGAGAAAGGAAAAAGTAGAATTACAATCATCAAAATAATTGAGCTTCATTTTCAGACCCTAAAACCTTCCTTTGGTTGAAGACCTAAATCAAAGTCTGCATGGAGTTGTAGCTTCCTTCAAAGTGACCCTAAAACCTTTCTATAGGGAGTAGTAGCTTCCTTGGGTTGTATCCATAAAATAAAGTTGTAGCTATTATTCATTTGTGAGGTTGGATTAGGATAGTAGCTCCTAGTAACATTCATCACTGTGGTTTATCCCCTGAGGGGTTTTCCAAATGCATCTAGTGTTGTGTGGTGTTGTGCATTATGTTGTGCATTATGTTCATATTTCATGTTTCTATTTGTGATGTAAAGTTTAAGTTTCAATTTGATCCGAAGGGTTCAAGATTTGATAGAATAATGAGTCAATTCCCCTCTCAATATTCTAGTCTATGGTTAACAAAATTCCTAAGAAATCATGATGAGGATGATGGTTGATTGATTGGATTATGATTCTAAATTTCTCAAACAAATACTAGGAGGCTAGATATCAATGTAAGATGATAAGGGTATCGATTTATGTGCATTTAGGAATGTTGTTGTGTGAGGCATCACTCCTATTACTTTGGTTTGATTTTATGTTTTTATATATATAATGTTGTTGGACATGGTTTAATGTTTAGTCTCTACAAAATAAATAAATATTTTTAATTATTGTGTTGGATCATATATTTAATTGATGTTAGCAAGAAATTAATGCTTATATTTAATGTTTTGACTATAATTTTTCAAGTGTACTAATGTTTCAATAAGGTGTTGCAGGTGGGTAGACCAAGTTCCTTAAATTTTGGGAAACAAATCCCAAATACTAAATGTTTATTATTGATTTTATTTTTATGAGTGTTTATTTGTGAAGGGGAAATGTGTTTTCATTTGGAATATCCGTTTATTTGGATATTGTACAGAGGAAATTGAAGAGTTGAGTGTATTTTATTTTCAAATGGAAATATGAATGGTTGGGGGGAAGAGGAAATGAAAGGTTGTTCTCTTTACTTATTTATTTTTTTCTCCTAGGAGGAATGGAGGATGGTTGGAATGAATTGGTTGTAGAATGGTAAACTTGGATAGGTTGTTTGTGTTGCAACTATGAATGAGTATGGTGGTGTTGTCATTGATGTCAACATAGTATAGGTTGTTGCAAAGAAAGGAAAAAAGTGATTGTAGGTTGTGCATGTATAGTTGAGATACTGTTGAGATCTTGTGAGTACATGGAGCTATCTTTATGGTGTTACAAGTGTGTTGATATGATGAGTTACCAATTGCTTTTGAGAAAATTAATAAATTGTGAAGATAGAATTGTGTGTGTTTAGAATGTTCTTTGGTATGTACTTCACATTTCTTCTATGTTGATCATATGCTTATGTGGATCTAAAGTGTTGATTAAGGACATCCTTGAGTGATATATCCTAGATTATAGCTTCTAGTTTGATGTAGAGTGAAAGATGAGTTCACTTGTTTGTGAACTGATCTAGCAGAGTTATTTGTCTGTGGACTGGGAGAAATTTATCTACTCCGTAGTCCTCCACTAGTTTGTTTTAGGTCTTGCAAATCTGGAAGAAGGCTTGTAATGGTGATATTTGTGTTCTATCAGAAGTGTTTGTGGTTTGGTGCTCCAAAAGACTAGTTTCAAAGTTACTATGGACTAATGGAAAGTGTTCGATGTATGAAGGTTGTTTTAGTAGCTGCAAATGAATTTGAAGGCATCTAAGATGTGTTCCAGTGTATGGTGAAGCATGTTATGTGGTCTGCATGTTATCTTCTTGTTACGAAAGCATGGTACTTCAAATTTCATTGGTTTTTCCCTTAGGTTTGGCCAACTTGGTGTTTACACGTCATGTATAGGATAAGTATCAATTAAGTAAGCGTGTGATTGATCCAAGATGTTGTTTTGGATTTTGGTTAAGTGTTGGTTTGGTCTGCTCTCATTCTCATCCACCACAGGAATGGTGAGTTGCCGACCTACTTTGAATTTGTAAAATGAAGAGTGTGTAGCAAACCTTGGAGAAAGTTTCTAAGATTGAAGATGGTATAAATACAAGACAAGATGTTAAGGATTGAATGTCGGGTACATGCAGGATCATGATGGGCCAAAAAGTGGCGATATGATGGGTATGTGTAGGGTATGTGGCTGACAACTTTTTTTTAACCCAAAATTGATGAAACGAAAAGGGTTTTTAAAGGAGATTCTCAGCTTTCCACCAATATAAATTATACTTTACTTTGAATTTAATAAATAATTGTTATTCATTTTCTATTTGAATTACGATAAAGCCCTCATTGATAGGCTAATTGAAAAACATCTATAGCTTTCAAAAGGTATCACATTTTTGAATCTTAAATATGCATCACATTATATGCTTTGCACACTATAGGATTAAAAAAAAAAATGAATTTCATGAAGTTTTGACCAAGTTAAGGTGGTTAGACATACGAGTTTTTATATTTTTTAAAAGTTGTAATAAGAAAATAATAATTAATTATTTACTTGGAAAAAAATTACAAAAAAATATGCATCACATTTGGACATGAGTCCTCTACTTATATCTAAAATCTTATAGAAAAATATTATCATTTTATTGTGGTTAGGGTGGTCAAACAGACACCTACTGCTTATTTTTTCCCTGAAATTTTAGTACTACTGCATTGAAATTTCAAATTTTCACCAAATAGATTCTCTTTTTTTAAATAAATCTAGTAGTTTAGAAACTATATTCAATTTACTATAGATTCTATTCTTACATATTTTTGAAATAATATAGATAACTTATTCTATTTTTTACGTCAAGTTGCCTAACTCTGATTTTCTGAATTTTTTGCCACATAAGGGCCTATTTTTTTCCATGATGATCCTACAAATACCCCACCACAAGTGTGAGAAGAAAGGTAGGTGTGAGATATTGTGTGAAAGTGAACTGAGGTAGTGAGGACTTCAATGTGTTAGACTCTTGAAAGTACTGAGTTGATGGTGTTTGCAATTCTCTAATTAAGATTGCGGATGTGTGCAAGTTGTTGTGGTGGATCTTCTATTGCATTGAGATAATGTTCTCTATCTAACATTCTTCTTTTTATCTTTCTTTATCTGTAGGAAGTAAGCCTCCCATTTGGACAGTGAGTTCTATGGTAGTGAGCCCTCTGGTGGTGAGCCTCTTTGTAAACAATTTTGCAATTACTCTTATATTGTGAGTTAATCCTCACCATGTTTTTCCTTTATTGGGTTTTCCACATAAATATGGTGTTTCTTGTGTTTTCTTTTTGTTATCTACACTTCATGCTCATACTTAATAACAGATTGAAGTGGATGTGGAAATTTTTAAGATCTCTAGTGAATGTGATTAGATACAATTGATTCACCCCCCTCTCAATTGTCTTGTTCATGTCAACAACTGATATCAGAGCTTTGGTTCCTCAAATAAGAGCTTAACTGCTTGAGGTAAATTCAATGGCACACAAATTGACAATCCTTGTGTTTCATGGAACTGACTATAGTTTCTAGAAAGTGCATATGAGAGGTTACCTGATCTCTCTTGGCTACAAGACTTGGAAAGTTGTTGACACAAAATATGTTGATCCAACAAGTGGTCCTTCTTCTGTAGATGATATTTTTTCCTATGAAGAAAATGAAAAAGCAAGGTATGCAATCTATAGTCCTTTATCTAAGACTGGGCTAACAAAATTTATTTCATTGGGAACTGCTTATGAAGTTTGGGAAAATTTGAAAGATATCTATGAAGGAAATGATAGATTCAAATTATCAAAGAAGTTAACAGCTAAGCGCAGATATGAGAACTTGAAATTGGAAGAAAGTGATTAAATGGAAAGCTACTTTCAGAGGATTGACAATGCAATAAATGAAGTCAAAAATCAAGGAGGTACTCTAATAGATGAATATGTAATGGAGAAGATTATGATGACCCTATCAGAGAGCTACAGTGACAAGGTCTTAACCATCGAGGAAGTTTACAATCCAAAGAAATTCACTAGAGAAAAACTATTTGGCACCTTGACCGCATTTGAAATGAGGAAATTTGGAAAAGAAAAGGAGAAATCAAAAACAACCTTCAAAGCCACAAAGTTAGAATATGATCTAGATGGTGAAAATTCTAAGGAGTTGGAAGCAAATTTTACAAGGAAACTGAAGAAAGGTACCGACAAGTACAAAGGTATGTTACCTTTTAAATTTTTTAGTTGTGGAAATATTGGTCACTATGCTTCAAGATGTCCAAATAGAGCCATACACAAGAAGAGCAAAGACAATAAAGACAAAAAGTTCAAGAAATTGCATTATGTTAGAGAAGATGTTGGAATTTATGATGATGAATCTAATATTAAGGATGATAAAGATGAATGCATGTTCCTAGCCTTAGAGAATAAATCAGTGTCTACTAACCATGGAAGATGTGCAAGGGAATGTGGTCCACAAAACAATAAGGAAGAGATGGAAGGTATTGGTTTTTTCCTTTCATCCTAGACAAGACAAATACTATTAGGTAATTGATAGTGGCTACTCAAATCATATGACCGGAGACAAAAGTAAGTTTACTAAACTTGAAAAGTATGATGGAGGATTAGTCATGTTTGGAGATGATTCTGGTGAAAAGATTGTTAGAAAAGGAACAATTAGTTTTGATGGAAAACACAATATTGATGATGTCTATTATGTTAAGGGATTAAGGCATAATCTCTTGAGTGTTGGAAAAATGTGTAGCAAAAGATTTAAGCTTGTGTTTTAGGATAATACTTGTGAGATCAGAAAAGGGTTCAAAATTGTGGTAGCTACAGGAAGAACATATGGAAACATTTATTAGCTTAAGGGTGTTGGTGGTCGGTGTTTTGTGTCTCAAGTTAATGAAAGTTGGATATGGCACCGAAGGATGGGACATGTAAAATTTGACAACCTAATCAGGATTAGTTCAAGAGAAGCTATCAGGAATCTGCCAAAAATCACAAAGCCTGCCAATATTGTTTGCAGAATTTGTTAGTTAGGAAAACAAACAAGTTACAGCTTTGAAGAAAAAGAACAATCAACTACCAGAATGTTGGAATTGATTCATATAGACCTTTGTGGTCCTACAAGAACAAGAAGTCTTAATGGTGACATGTGTTTTATGCTTTTTATTGATGATTATTCTAGAATGACATGAGTTACTTTTCTTAGGGAGAAATATCAAGCTCTAGATAGATTCAAGGTGTTCAAGGCTATGCTAAAGAATGAAGTGAATCAAAAAATAAAATGTTTAAGGTATGACAGAGGTGGAGAATTCACCTCCAATGAGTTTAATATGTTTTGTGACGAACATGGTATAAAGAGGCATCTTTCTACTCCTAGAACTCCTCAACAAAATGGAGTTGCTGAGAGGAAGAATCAAACACTTCAAGAAGCTGCAAGGAATATGATGAATGAGGAAAATGTACCCAAGGTATACTGGAGAGAAGAAATTCACATTGTTGTCTATATTCTTAACAAAGTTCAGATCAAAAGCAATAGCACAAAGACTCCTTCTGAACTATGGTATGAAAAAATTTCTACTGTTAAGTACTTTAAGGTGTTTGGAAGAAAATGTTATATTAAAAGAGATGATGAGAATCTAGGAAAGTTTGATGCAAGATGTGATGAAGGTATTTTTATTGGATATACAACCAAAAGAAAAGTGTATAGATGCTACAATAAAAGATTGAGAAATATTGTTGAAAGTGAAAACATAAAATTTGATGAAAATATGCATAGTTCAGTTGAAATAAGTGAAAATGAACCAGATGAACTTGTTTTCAGACAAGATAAAGAGAATAATAAGGAAGAAGAAGAAGCTCCAGAACCTACTCCTAAGACTCCAAAATATGTACAGAAAAATCATCTGGAAGAACAAATAATTCGAGAAAAAGGAAAAGGTATAATGACAAGAAGCAAAGTGGCAGCAACTGAGGTAAATTTGTTTCTACTTTCTAAGATAGAACCTAAAACAATGTGTGAAGCATGCAAAGATGAAAATTGGGTTAGAGCAATGAAAGAGGAATTACAGTAGATATAGAAAAATCAGACATGGGAATTGGTTCCTAGAATGGTAAACAAGAATATAATTGGTAAAAAATGGATATTTAGGAATAAGATAAATGAGAATGGTGAAGTAGTAAGAAACAAACCAAGGCTTGTGTGCAAAGGTTATTCACAGGTTGAAGGAATAGAATTTGAGGATACATTTGCCCCAATGGAAAGAATGGAGGCTACTCAGATGTTTTTGGTATTTTCTGCTCACAAATATTTCAAGGTATACCAAATGGATGTTAAGTCTAAGTTCTTGAATGGAGAGTTGGAAGAAGAGGTCTACATGGAACAACCAGAAGGATTTCAGTTATCAGATCAACTTGACATGGTTTGTAAATTGAAAAAGGCACTATATGGACTTAAATAGGCTCCTAGAGCATGGTATTCAATGTTGGATAGGTATTTGACTTAGCAAAGGTTCAGCAAAGGCTCCGCAGACAATAATCTCTATTTCAAGATTGAAGGAAACAAAATTTTGATAATAGTAGTGTATGTTGATGATATTATCTTTGGAGGAAATGAGGGTATGTGCAAGAATTTTGCAAAGGAGATGCAAAAAGAGTTTGAAACTTCTATGCTTGGTGAGTTGAATTTCTTTCTTGGACTTCAAGTGAATCAAACTGATAAGAGAATATTCATTTCACAATCAAAGTATGTTAAATAATTACTGAAGAATTTTGGAATGGATGACTTTAAACCGGTTTGTACCCCCATGGTGACTGGATGAAAACTAAGTAAGGATGATGAATCTCCTAAATTTTATTAAAGCAAGTATAGATCTATGATTGGTGGACTCCTATATCTTACTACTACTAGACTAGATATCATGCATGATGTATGTTTGGTTGCCATATTTCAAGAACCTAAAGAAACACATGTTACAACTATGAAAAGGATATTTAGATATCTAAAAGGGAATCTAGATTATGGTCTGTGGTATCCTAAGGGTACTGATTTTACTTTAAGTGCTTAGATTGATGCAGATTGGGTTGGTTGTGTAAATGATTGAAAGAGTACAAGTGGTGGAGCATTCTTTCTTGGATGCAATTTGGTTTCATGGCTAAGAAAGAAATAGGATTCAGTCTCTTTATCCATAGGAGAGGTTGAGTACATAGTAGCAAAATCTTGCTACACATAGGTACCATGGATGAAGCAAACATTGAAGGATATAGGAGTGATGTGTGATGAGCCTATCTCTATCTTCTATGATAATACAAGTGCAATAAATATTTCAAAGAATCTGATAATGCATTCAAGAACAAAGCATATATCTATCAGATATGATTTCTTAAGAGAAAAGGTATTGGAGAATGAAGTCAATCTTGAATATGTGCCTACAAAGGATCATATTGTTGATATATTTACTAAGGCTCTTCATAAGGATACTTTTGATTATCTCCAGGGGAAGTTGGGGGTTATTGCCCCTCCTTTGAATTAGGTGCACATAGAGGTGCATCAATCCAGTGGATCTACAGATTCATCATTTTCCTAGACTGACGATTGGGGTCTACTCCTTAGGGGGAGTAGTAAGTATTATTGTTGTTGTATGATATGTGTGTTGTCATGGGCGCATGCCTAAGGGAGAGTGATCAGAATTATATATGGTTGAAGAATTATGTAAAAAAAAATGTTCTTTTCCATTGATGTCAAAGGGGGAGAGAGAGTCATGTGAAAAACAATAGTGAAATAAAAAAGATATTGTTGTCTGTGATGGTTTTTCAAATTGTGTGTTGCCATCAATGATAAAGGAGGAGATTGTTGCAAGTATGAATGAGTATGGTAGTGTTGTCATTGATTTCAACACAGTATAGGTTGTTACAAAGAAAGGAAACAAGTGATTGCAAGTTGTACATGTATAGTTGTGATACTGTTGAGATGTTGTGAGTACATGGAGTTATCTTTATGGTGTTGCAGGTGTGCTGATATGATGAGT
Organism: Sequoia sempervirens; assembly: GCA_007258455.2. Taxonomy (NCBI): domain Eukaryota; kingdom Viridiplantae; phylum Streptophyta; class Pinopsida; order Cupressales; family Cupressaceae; genus Sequoia; species Sequoia sempervirens. The sequence continues at coordinate 565,335,515 of VDFB02270651.1, read as the reverse complement.
TACCAAGTGCTTTTGAGAAAATTAATAAATAGTGAAGACAAAATTGTGTGTGTGTTCAAAATGTTCTCCACATTTCTTTTGTGTTGATCCTATGCTTATGCGGATCTGAAGTGTTGATTAAGGAAATCCTTGGGTGATATATCCTAGATTATAGCTTCTGGTTTGATGTAGAGTGAAAGATGAGTTCACTAGTTTGTGAACTTGTCTGGAAGAATTGTTTTTCTGTGGACTAGGAGAAATGTATATGCTCCACAATCCTCTGTTGGTTTGTTTCAGGTCTTGTAGATCTAGAAGAAGGCTTGTAATGGTGTTATATGTGTTTTATCAAAAGTGTTTTTGGTTTGGTGCTCCAAAAAACTAGTTTCAGAGTTACTATGGAATGATGAGAAGTGTTCTATGTATGAAGGTTGTTGTAGTAGTTGTAGATAAATCTAAAGGCATCTAATATGTGTTCCAGTGTATGGTGAAGCATGTTATGTGGTCTACATGTTATCTTCTTGTTATAGAAGAGTGTACTTCAAAGTTCATTGGTGTTTTCGTTAGGTTTGGCCGACCTAGTGTTTACACATCATATAGAGGATAAGTATCAATTAAGTAAGCATGTGATTGATACAAGATGTTGTTTTGGGTCTTGGTTAAGTGTTGATTTTTTCCACTCTGATTCTCATCCACCGTGGAAACGTTGAGATGTCATCCTAATTTGAATTTGTAAAATGAAGAGTGTGTAGCTGGTGCAGGAGCACTAATCTATTTTATCTATATTTGATCAAATTTTTTTGGTGATAGGTTGTATTAGGGGTTTGAGGTCTTTTGTGTGTCAATAAGGTCTAAATTGACCATAAGAATGTATTAGGAGTCCATCTTTGTTAGAATATGCAATGTTGTCAAGATGATGCTAATAAATGCAAGAGTTTGTAATGGAGGGTCTTAGGTAGAATTTGGTATCTAGAGTCTTAGAGTTTTTTGAATAAGGTCTTGTTGTACCATTTGATATTATAAAGAGTCATTGTAATGGTCATTAGGAAGTTTGGGGGTTAAATTTGCAAAATCGACAGAATTGTCAAAAGTTGTCAAAGGAAAAAAAGTAAATGTGCAATTTCGAGGAAGCCCAACAGTCAGTTGGGATTTGAAAGGTAGTTGGTTGGTTTGGAGGGTATTTTTAGTGGGAAATTTTTAAATATGGGCACTTCATCGATGTAAGAGGTTGTTGAATAATTTGTGAAGGAAAATCAATAAAGAAGCCCCTATTTTTCTTTAATTTTCTACGTGTTTACAGTGAGTTTTGCATTACTAGTCACTTGTATGCTTCCATACTGTAGCATAACTTGCTAAAATTTGGTGGATTCATTGGAGGGGAGAGTTAACTATAATCTACATTTGGTTTGATCATTTGAAATTGTTTTTGAAGCATTTTGTACCTACTTTGTTGTGACTTCCCAGGCATACCCTGTTCAAGGGTTTTGAGGCTTTAATCATGAAATAAAGACCATTCCACCTTCTATACTCACTATTTATAAGTGGAATGGGCTCAAGATGTTAGGTTTAGGATAGTAGGGAAAGAGGTTTGGTTTTTTTGCAAGATTTTGGGAAAATTATGAGGACTGTTCTGAGGAAAATTGTTGAATTAGGCATGAAAATGATGAGTGTGTGAGTGAGTTTGATGAATTGTTGTGAGTAGAGGATAAGAGATGGTTTTTTCAGTGTGGGAAGACATATATAAAGAGTTTTGGAGGTGGTGGCAGGATTGTATGAGGTTTGGAACCATAAGTATCAGTAAACTCTTCCCAAATAAGTGGAAAATGAGGGTTTTTTAGAACATTGGCTAGATGAGGGTTGGTGTTTCTAAAAACTATTGAAAGGGGCCTTTTGTCACCTATTATTAAGGTCTGAGATGATATTCAAGACTGGTTTTGAGATTTGGGAACACTTCCTTTGAAAAAGTGACCTAATAGGTCTACTAGGTCAGCGTAGTTTCAAGGTTTTGAATGAGATGGTTTAACGTGACTCAGAGAGACTTTTGGATATGTTTGAGTATGCACTGAAGGGTATTTTAAAGTGTCAAGGGTTTGGTTTTTGTGTGGTTCTTTGTGTGGGAAAGATGAGAAAATTGGGTTTATAGACCTACGTGTGAAAGGGCAAAATTAGATTGGACAAGTGCTTTGTAAGGGTTTTGTAAACCTATTTGAGGATTGAAATAACTTGAATTGTGTTGGATTAGATAAAGACACTAAGCTTTGCATTAGTATCCGACCTTGGAGAAAGTTTCTAAGATTGAAGATGGTATAAATACAAGACAAGATGTTAAGGATTTAATGTCACAAGTGTGAGAAGCAAGGTAGATGTGAGAGATTGTGTGAAAGTGAAATGAGGCAGTGAGGACTTCAATGTGTTAGAATCATAAAAGTAGTGAGTTGATGGTATCTACAATTATTTGATCAAGGCTACGAATGTGTGCAAGTTGTTGTGGTGGATCTTATGTTGC
>VDFB02270651.1:565277089-565332933 GCA_007258455.2 Sequoia sempervirens | reverse complement strand
CCTAAAGCAACCACTCAACACTTGTAACATATCTCTTTCACGGCAATTTTTCTCAATATCCTCGACATGTACAACCAACAACCTATATCCATGAAACTAATGAAAATAGAAATCATTTGATAACAAATTGACCAGTTGACATCAATGAAAACACCTTCAATCTTTCAATTCTTACAAAAAAGTTTTCCTAGATTCTTCCTCCATGGATTGGACATGGGATTATGCCTATACTTATTCCTATAGTGGTATATGAACATATCATATCCTTTGTGTGGATTCCATACATCACCTAGGTTTCTTTGTTTATTGTCTAGTTTCTCAGCTATAGGATTTAATTATGCTATTCGCTTAGACCTTGATCTAGATCCAAGACATTGTTTAATCAAGTCTTGATTTAATGGCCTCATTTATGTTTTCTATCTTTTTTAATAAGGTGTTTCTGATGTTCCTTCCATGATCTTAAACCCTAACTATTTGATAATTCAGTATTGAAGAAAATTTTAGTTTGATTTGAATACTTACTTGAACCAAAGTTGTCACATCTTTTGAGGCCACTATTGAGCAATGCTACTTACCCACTTTAGCTCTAGTTCACATATACTCTAAGATTTTTATAAGAAAAATATGATCAATATTTGACACTTGTCATTTGGCTCTAGTTCATAATTTTCATCCCCACCAACTTGTCAATCAAGGGTGGCATTAATGTCAATTTTCTCTTTGAAATTTTTTTTGATCATTTCAACAAGGCGGGGAGTACTTTTCATTGTATCGAAGGGACTACAATCCTACTCTCACCAATATCTCATTTTCCCTTCAATGTCCCTATTCCTTTGTTCCTCTTTTCGTACTTTCAAGGGCACATGTAATTATTTCCCTTTGATACCTTATGGTACCTTAGAAGACTATTCCTTAGTTCTACTTCATATATTACTTTCTCTATATTTTTTTATTACTTTAATAAAATATTTCCCTTTTTGTTATCGGAGCCACCGAAGGGACTCCCGTTGTTATCCCCTTGATATATTCCTTTCTCTTCAATGTATTATTTTCATTTTCTTTCATAGTGTTGAAGGGACTTGTATATCACTCAGCCCGAAACTCTAATGTCTCTTCAAAATTGTTGTTCCACTAACTATGCCTTGGATTTGATAGTTGTTCATTAATTTTAATATTTGATTATGTTTGAGAGATGTTTTCTATTTCTCGAATGCCAAAATATTTTGACACAATTAAAATATTATTCCCTTAGGTGTCATGCATTTTAGTCTATTAGAGAGACACAATATCATTTCCCTTCAATAAGTTCAAGTGTCTTTGATATATCTTATTTCAGGCTGTTGAGGGGACACTAGAACATGTCTCTTCGATACATGGTACTCCCTTTGATATTTTCATGCTAACCTATTCCATTATCCCATCAAAGGGAGCAATATAAAACTCTCTTCGATATGTATTTGTCTTATTTGCGGGCCTAGGGGTAAATTTATATTTACTAGGGTGGCGATTATGGGGAGGTGAAGATAGCATTTTTGGATGATGTATTTGGTGGAAATGTGTTGTTTAAATGGGATTATTGCTATGTTTTATTTTTGGGGGATTATAAATTCATGATATATTTGAGTTTTATTATGTAAACAAGATGGTTTGAAGAGTTATTCCCATGGTGCAAACATAAATGGTTACGATGAGATGATGAGAATCAGTGGAAAAATTAAGGTTGATTTTCAGTCCTAACACCAACTCCTGAAGGACAGGCTCACAATAGCACTAGTGTTGACCATCCATGATCCTAATGGAAGACTCACTATAATCAAAGATGCTTCAAATGAGGGATTGGGAGCAGTACTAATGTAGGATGGACAAGTGGTAGCATATGAATTGAGGAAGCTCAAACAACATGAGGTAAAATATGCACCACATGATTTAGAGTTGGTTGCAATAGTTCATGCCTTGCAAATGTGGAGGTATTATCTCTTAGGGAATCCATTTGAGCTCAAGATAGGCCACTTGGGATTGAGATACATTTTTACTCAACCAAACCTTAATTCACATTAGAGAAAGTGGTTAGAATTCCTTAGTGAGTATGACTTCAAAATTGAGTATATAAAAGGAAAAGAGAATAAAGTGGTTGATGCTCCTAGTAGATAAAGACATCTAGCAGCCATGATATCGACAAGGTCTAATTTGAGATAGTAGGTGATACAAAATTTTCTAGGGGATGAGTACTACGAAAGAGTGGAGAGCGCCCTAGAAGAAAATACATTAGATCATCGATTGGGTGGGTATGAGATCAAACCAAAAGGAATTTTGAGATACCAAAGAAGAATGTGCATTTTAGACTCTGGAGAGTTGAGGAAGTTGGTTTTAGAAGAGGTTCATGATTCCTCTTATTCAAGACACCCCGAAGTATCCAAGATGATCGTAGAATTGAAAATTGTATACTTTTGGCCTAAACTCAAGAAGGATGTAGTGGAGTACGTAGCTAGATGCTTAGAGTGCTAGTGAGTCAAGGCTGAGAATGCACATCCAGTGGGGCTATTGTATCCTAATGACATACTTGAGTATAAATGGTAGATGATTAGTATGGAATTCATACAAGGGTTACCTTTGAGTAAGAATTGACATGATGTTATCTTGGTTGTGATCGATAAGTTGACTAAGGTGGCACACTTCATTCCAAGAAATATTAAGGATGGATCGTTGACCCTGAACAAGAAATTTTTCCAGGAGATTTTCCACTTACATGGAGTGTCAGAGACTATAATTTTAGATAGAGACACTTAGATGACCTCAATATTTTGGATGACCTTGAATGTTGCATTGGGAACCAAGTTAAATTTTAGCTCGACTTATCATCCTTAGATTGATGGATAGATAGAGAGGATGAATTAGGTAGTCAATTACCTCCTCCAAATGTACTGCATGGGCCAACAGTATAAGTGGGAAGAATACCTACCGTTGGTAGAGTTTTCTTACAATAACTCTTATACCATATATCTAGGTATGACACCATTCAAAGCTCTTTTTGGGCGCAAGTTTTGTACACCCATCAGTTGGGATAGACTAGAGGATTGGATCATAGTATGACCTAAAATGATTAAGGATATGGAAGAAAAAATGAGAGTCATTAAGGGCAGACTGAAGGAGGTGATAGAGCAACAAAAAAGTCATGCCAATAAGAATAGAACTTTTACAAAAAATTTGGCAGGGGATAAAGTCTTCTTAAGAGTTAGGCCTCATTAAAGTTCCAATGCCTTTGGAAATTCTTCCAAGTTGGCCTTGAGATATGTGGGTTAATTCGAAGTCTTGGAAGTGATTAACCCAATTGTTTATAGACTTGCTCTACCACCTGGTCTAGCTTGACTTCATAATGTGTTTCATGTTTATTTTATTAAGCCACATCACCCTAATGTAGCTCATGTGCTTTATTGACAATCCTTGTAGGTACAAGACCCAAGAGTGGTGCTAGTGGAGCCCATTAGAATCCTGGATAGACAACGTTAAGTTGCGAAGCAGAGATATTACTTAGTTTAAGGTCCAATGGGACCAATACTCAAAAGATAGTGCTACTTGGGAGGATGCAAAAGAAATAGAATGCTCCTTCCCACATTTTCTTTCTTATAAAGAGACTTTGATAGCTTTTTTAAAAAAAATTGGATTGAATATTATAATGTTTTAGCTTGGAATAGTATCATATGATGTTCAAATAAACATATATGCTTAAATTTTGATTAAATAGACATTAGGAGGATGACTCCTCCAAGAGGGGAAGGATGTCATAACCCAATTTTTATTGCATTTAAATTATAATATGATAAATTGAATTATTGAGGAAATTCAATATGTTGAATGAAAATTTTGATATTTTTGAGAAGTTTGAAATAATTTGACCTTTATTGACTATGTGATCTTTTGAACTATCTTATGCTTTATCATAATTGAATGTTACTGATGAACTGTGTAAGTGCAAGTGTGTGCAATTGTAGGATAATAGGTTGAAGGATGAGAACATAGATGAAGTAGGATCGTTTAACTGATGAATGGTAATCTTGATGGAATCTGGGTGCACACACCACAAATCACATGATGTTTACATTTGAAATTTCATATAGAATATTTTATTGACTTGATTTGAATTGATTCAATGATTAAAAATAGGCTTGTGAAATGAAATACATGCAATTTATTATTTAAGTGTTTATCTTGATCTTGTGTTTTGAAAATTTTAAAGAGAACAATAACATGATTAAACACATAAATGAAGGTATGCATTTCGAAAAGGCTTATTTAAAGGATAAGAAAAAAACCACTTCATTTAAACATTATTATTTGAATAAAATAAAAGTCAATTTTTATTTAAATAGTGATATATTTACATATAGACATATATATATATTATATACATATACATATATATATATATATATATATATATATATATATATATATTCCATATAAAAATCGAATATGGATCAAAATTATAAAATCGTTACTATTGATTTCAAATAAAATCGAATGAGGACGTATTGGATGAAGTGGCTTGTATTCATGCCCACTATGAATGAAATGACCCCCATATCCACGCAAATAGGTAAGAAGGAAAATATTTCCATTTTGAAAGGGGAATCACTGGAAAAATTCAGGAAGTGGCATCGAGTATCTAGGGGGGAAAAGAAGGCAATTGACTCGACAATGTTGGAAATCAAAGGAAAAAGTTGAGGAAAAGCTACGGTCTAGAGGTAAATCATTTTTTTTTACAAACATTCTTGATTTCTCAGTAATCTCTATTCGAAAAACTTGCAATCGGCTTTTTAGTATGTCGATTCTTTTAGAATCAGTGGTATTATTAATATCATAGAAGTGCAAGTGCATTCAGCTTAGAGCCTAGTCATTTTATGTAAGATTGACCATATTTGTTGTTCTAGGATACCAGGGCCTATCGACCATCCTTGCATGTCTTAATCTTGTGCATTTTTCACCCTATCGATGTGCTAGCCGAGCAAGGCCGAGATATGTATGCCATATCATTATTGGCTATATTCGTAATTCCTTGCATGTGAGTTTATTAGCCATTTTAATGTCTATTCAGATTATATCTAAAATAGAAAAAGTTTATGTTATTTGAAACAATGTAGAGAAATTGTTGAACGTTCCCTTAGGGAATGGTTGTATTATCATTGTTATTATTTTTCATAGTATTTGATTCCCATGTCAGCTAGGCCGAATAATGGATGTCATACCCTTGGGGTGAAAGGATTAGATTGAAATATTAAAGCAATAGAATTTTTTTGTATAAATAAGTCTGCATTGTTCATTTGAATGATGGAGGAATGAAGATATCGTTCCATTATTTCATTATTTGTATCAATCTGTAAGATCGACTAACAACATGTTATTGATCATAGGTAAATGCTTGCATATTGAGCTATGTATACCATTAAAAGGAATTCATTAGAGATTGACCATTGATATTGTTTATGATAAATCTGAATAGACATTTGAATATTGGTCATTCTTTGGAATGACAAATGGCTTGAACATTTATTTTTTTCTTGCAGTCACCAATAGGAGACATAGGTTTCTATAACCTTAGAAATGATGAAATTGTTCCAAGTCTCTCTTATGTTTACGTTGGTTTTAAAATGACAAGCATGTTGTTTAATACATTTATTGAACAAGGGTACTAGTATTGTTTAAATTTTTGAATACCAAAATGATGGAGACTATGTTCTATTGTATGTAGTATTGGATAACTTGAATCTATTAATGAAACTATTGGCATAATAACTTGAAAAAATTCTTCAAACAAAATTGTTTTGCTTCAAACAGCCTTGTTGTGCTACAAACAACATCATTTTGCTATAAAAATCATTTTTTTGCTACAAACAACATTGTTTTTCTACAAACCACATCATTTTTCTATAAATAATATTTGTTTTTTTACAAATAACATGTTTTTACTACAAACAACATTATTTTTCTACAAACATCGTTTTACTATAAACAACATTTGTTTTGCTACAAATGACAATTGCTCTACTACAAACAACTTTTTTTGCTACCAAAATTATTGCTTTGCTATAAACAACATTTTTTTTGCTGCAAACAACATTTTTTTTTACTACAAACAACCTTGTTTTTCTATAAAAAACCTTGTTTTGCTACAAACAACATCATTTTTCTATAAACAACCTTTTTTTTGCTACAAACAACATTTTTTCTACTACAAACAACATTGTTTTGCTACAAGTAGCTTTGTTTTGATACAAACAACATTGTTTTGCTACAAACAACATTGTTTTGCTACAACCAACATTGTTTTGCTACAAACAACATTGTTTTGCTACAAACAACATTGTTTTGATACAAATAGGATATCGGTATGTAAGAATTATTCAAAAATATTTGTTCTCATTTCTTGAAAGAAAAATTTACTTTTTGTATTATTGACAAATGATATGTCAATCTATAACATTATTTTGAATGGTAGAAATCTGATATAATGGTTTTATTTTAGGATGTATGCACAAATTAATAACTTAAGTTGACACATATATGTGTATACACATAGACCTTCATCTGCGCACATACACATACTTGTGACATAACTTCTTTTGCTACTTATCTCTTTATTCTTAAATGAATACTGAATTACGTTGAATGTAATCATGTGACATGTGTTTGAAATGAATGGATAATGTTATGATCAGTTCCATTTGAATCATTTTTTCTGATTTTTATTAAGTTTAGGAAATAAGTAGACTAAATTCCTTTTCCATAGATATGTGTGGAAAGAATATTCTCTTATTTGAGTAGAACAACAACACCTAAGTAGACTAGAGCACTTCAGGGTAGATGCTGTTGGAGGGTATATAGTTTCTAAGGTATAAACTTTGTTGTTGAAAGTTACCATCTGAGACAAGTGTCGAAATGGAGTTCAGAGAGTATAGGTTTTTGCTTTATCCAAAACCTATTGTTTGTTGTTGCAACTTAATTTTTATGCTTGGCCAAGAAATTAGCCCATTATATATGTATGGACTTTGTGATAACATTCTCTGTCATTCCTAACATAGATCTTGTATTTTTCTAAATCATAGATAGAGATGCATGTTGATGTTTGGGCACATACTAGATTCCACCTTGCAAATTATTCTCTTGCTAAAATTTTCGAGCAAGGTCAGGTATTCTTGAAGTTGGAAGAATTCTGGGAAAGCGTAAGCTTCGTGGTTCGGTGGTAAAGCACTTCAACCATGCTCTTGTCCACTAGTGGAGGTGAACGTTAAGAGGAAAAACTTGGATGTTTTCATGATTATCATGGACAATGATGTAACCTTGATGTAAAATTGAATATTGTATTTACTTTGTGGCCCTATGAGCCAAGTCAACTTGGATATTGTAATTGACATTGAAATTGAATATGTATATTTGACTCGTTTTAATTAGACATGTGTTGCTATGATTGAAAATAGTTTCTTAGTTATGTCCTTTTAAAATTAAATATTCATAATATTATTTGCAATAATATAGTTAAGTAATAATTAAAAATGGGTTATTACAATTATGATGTTTATGTAAGTGACTGAAAGAGAAACAACAAAAGATATAGATCTTGTCTAGATTCAATTTGATCATATCTCTTAGATAGAAGAGATGAAAAGAGTATTCCTAACTAATTGTTGGAGGAAATGAGCCAAAGGAAAAACTTCTTGAAGGCTAAAAGAAGTGAGCCAGTAAGCTATAGAGAAGAAATTTAAAGAAGTTGTAGAAGAGTTGTCAAAGAAAAATGACAATCATCAAAAGAGAAGGGAAAAAGTAGAATTGCAATCATCAAAAGAGAAAGGAAAAAGTAGAATTACAATCATCAAAATAATTGAGCTTCATTTTCAGACCCTAAAACCTTCCTTTGGTTGAAGACCTAAATCAAAGTCTGCATGGAGTTGTAGCTTCCTTCAAAGTGACCCTAAAACCTTTCTATAGGGAGTAGTAGCTTCCTTGGGTTGTATCCATAAAATAAAGTTGTAGCTATTATTCATTTGTGAGGTTGGATTAGGATAGTAGCTCCTAGTAACATTCATCACTGTGGTTTATCCCCTGAGGGGTTTTCCAAATGCATCTAGTGTTGTGTGGTGTTGTGCATTATGTTGTGCATTATGTTCATATTTCATGTTTCTATTTGTGATGTAAAGTTTAAGTTTCAATTTGATCCGAAGGGTTCAAGATTTGATAGAATAATGAGTCAATTCCCCTCTCAATATTCTAGTCTATGGTTAACAAAATTCCTAAGAAATCATGATGAGGATGATGGTTGATTGATTGGATTATGATTCTAAATTTCTCAAACAAATACTAGGAGGCTAGATATCAATGTAAGATGATAAGGGTATCGATTTATGTGCATTTAGGAATGTTGTTGTGTGAGGCATCACTCCTATTACTTTGGTTTGATTTTATGTTTTTATATATATAATGTTGTTGGACATGGTTTAATGTTTAGTCTCTACAAAATAAATAAATATTTTTAATTATTGTGTTGGATCATATATTTAATTGATGTTAGCAAGAAATTAATGCTTATATTTAATGTTTTGACTATAATTTTTCAAGTGTACTAATGTTTCAATAAGGTGTTGCAGGTGGGTAGACCAAGTTCCTTAAATTTTGGGAAACAAATCCCAAATACTAAATGTTTATTATTGATTTTATTTTTATGAGTGTTTATTTGTGAAGGGGAAATGTGTTTTCATTTGGAATATCCGTTTATTTGGATATTGTACAGAGGAAATTGAAGAGTTGAGTGTATTTTATTTTCAAATGGAAATATGAATGGTTGGGGGGAAGAGGAAATGAAAGGTTGTTCTCTTTACTTATTTATTTTTTTCTCCTAGGAGGAATGGAGGATGGTTGGAATGAATTGGTTGTAGAATGGTAAACTTGGATAGGTTGTTTGTGTTGCAACTATGAATGAGTATGGTGGTGTTGTCATTGATGTCAACATAGTATAGGTTGTTGCAAAGAAAGGAAAAAAGTGATTGTAGGTTGTGCATGTATAGTTGAGATACTGTTGAGATCTTGTGAGTACATGGAGCTATCTTTATGGTGTTACAAGTGTGTTGATATGATGAGTTACCAATTGCTTTTGAGAAAATTAATAAATTGTGAAGATAGAATTGTGTGTGTTTAGAATGTTCTTTGGTATGTACTTCACATTTCTTCTATGTTGATCATATGCTTATGTGGATCTAAAGTGTTGATTAAGGACATCCTTGAGTGATATATCCTAGATTATAGCTTCTAGTTTGATGTAGAGTGAAAGATGAGTTCACTTGTTTGTGAACTGATCTAGCAGAGTTATTTGTCTGTGGACTGGGAGAAATTTATCTACTCCGTAGTCCTCCACTAGTTTGTTTTAGGTCTTGCAAATCTGGAAGAAGGCTTGTAATGGTGATATTTGTGTTCTATCAGAAGTGTTTGTGGTTTGGTGCTCCAAAAGACTAGTTTCAAAGTTACTATGGACTAATGGAAAGTGTTCGATGTATGAAGGTTGTTTTAGTAGCTGCAAATGAATTTGAAGGCATCTAAGATGTGTTCCAGTGTATGGTGAAGCATGTTATGTGGTCTGCATGTTATCTTCTTGTTACGAAAGCATGGTACTTCAAATTTCATTGGTTTTTCCCTTAGGTTTGGCCAACTTGGTGTTTACACGTCATGTATAGGATAAGTATCAATTAAGTAAGCGTGTGATTGATCCAAGATGTTGTTTTGGATTTTGGTTAAGTGTTGGTTTGGTCTGCTCTCATTCTCATCCACCACAGGAATGGTGAGTTGCCGACCTACTTTGAATTTGTAAAATGAAGAGTGTGTAGCAAACCTTGGAGAAAGTTTCTAAGATTGAAGATGGTATAAATACAAGACAAGATGTTAAGGATTGAATGTCGGGTACATGCAGGATCATGATGGGCCAAAAAGTGGCGATATGATGGGTATGTGTAGGGTATGTGGCTAACAACTTTTTTAACCCAAAATTGATGAAACGAAAAGGGTTTTTAAAGGAGATTCTCAAACTTTCCACCAATATAAATTATACTTTACTTTGAATTTAATATATAATTATTATTCATTTTCTATTTGAATTACGAATAAAGTCCTCATTGATAGGCTGATTGAAAACATCTATAGCTTTCAAAGGTATCACATTTTTTGAATCTGAAATATGCATCACATTCTATGCTTTGCACACTATAGGATTAAAAAAATTGAATTTCATGAAGTTTGACCAAGTTAAGGTGGTTAGACATATGAGTTTTATAGTTTTAAAATTTGTAATAAAAAATCATAATTAATTATTTACTTGAAAAATTACAAAAATATGCATCACATCCAACATGAGTCCTCTACTTATATCTAAAATCTTATAAAAAAATATTATCATTTTATTGTGGTTAGGGTGGTCAAGCATACACCTACTTCTTCTTTTTCCCTGGAAATTTAAGTACTACTACATTGAAATTTCAAATTTTCACCAAATAGATTCTCTTTTTTAAATAAATCTAGTAGTTTAGAAACTATATTCAATTTTTTTTATTCAAGGGTAAATGCTTTTGACCGGAGCTATGAACCGAATACAACCACCCCAAGGGGTTTGAACCTTGGTGGCAAGAATAGCAATGCCACCTATAAACCATCACACCATGCCAATACCAGAAACTATATTCAATTTACTATAGATTCTATTCTTACATTATTTTGAAATAATATAGATAACTTATTCAATTTTTTAGTCAAGTTGCCTAACTCGATTTTCTAATTTTTGCCACTTAAGGGGCCTATTTTTTTCCATGATGATCCGCACATACTCCACCACAAGTGTGAGAAGAAAGGTAGGTGTGAGATATTGTGTGAAAGTGAACTGAGGTAGTGAGGACTTCAATGTGTTAGACTCTTGAAAGTACTGAGTTGATGGTGTTTGCAATTCTCTAATTAAGATTGCGGATGTGTGCAAGTTGTTGTGGTGGATCTTCTATTGCATTGAGATAATGTTCTCTATCTAACATTCTTCTTTTTATCTTTCTTTATCTGTAGGAAGTAAGCCTCCCATTTGGACAGTGAGTTCTATGGTAGTGAGCCCTCTGGTGGTGAGCCTCTTTGTAAACAATTTTGCAATTACTCTTATATTGTGAGTTAATCCTCACCATGTTTTTCCTTTATTGGGTTTTCCACATAAATATGGTGTTTCTTGTGTTTTCTTTTTGTTATCTACACTTCATGCTCATACTTAATAACAGATTGAAGTGGATGTGGAAATTTTTAAGATCTCTAGTGAATGTGATTAGATACAATTGATTCACCCCCCTCTCAATTGTCTTGTTCATGTCAACAACTGATATCAGAGCTTTGGTTCCTCAAATAAGAGCTTAACTGCTTGAGGTAAATTCAATGGCACACAAATTGACAATCCTTGTGTTTCATGGAACTGACTATAGTTTCTAGAAAGTGCATATGAGAGGTTACCTGATCTCTCTTGGCTACAAGACTTGGAAAGTTGTTGACACAAAATATGTTGATCCAACAAGTGGTCCTTCTTCTGTAGATGATATTTTTTCCTATGAAGAAAATGAAAAAGCAAGGTATGCAATCTATAGTCCTTTATCTAAGACTGGGCTAACAAAATTTATTTCATTGGGAACTGCTTATGAAGTTTGGGAAAATTTGAAAGATATCTATGAAGGAAATGATAGATTCAAATTATCAAAGAAGTTAACAGCTAAGCGCAGATATGAGAACTTGAAATTGGAAGAAAGTGATTAAATGGAAAGCTACTTTCAGAGGATTGACAATGCAATAAATGAAGTCAAAAATCAAGGAGGTACTCTAATAGATGAATATGTAATGGAGAAGATTATGATGACCCTATCAGAGAGCTACAGTGACAAGGTCTTAACCATCGAGGAAGTTTACAATCCAAAGAAATTCACTAGAGAAAAACTATTTGGCACCTTGACCGCATTTGAAATGAGGAAATTTGGAAAAGAAAAGGAGAAATCAAAAACAACCTTCAAAGCCACAAAGTTAGAATATGATCTAGATGGTGAAAATTCTAAGGAGTTGGAAGCAAATTTTACAAGGAAACTGAAGAAAGGTACCGACAAGTACAAAGGTATGTTACCTTTTAAATTTTTTAGTTGTGGAAATATTGGTCACTATGCTTCAAGATGTCCAAATAGAGCCATACACAAGAAGAGCAAAGACAATAAAGACAAAAAGTTCAAGAAATTGCATTATGTTAGAGAAGATGTTGGAATTTATGATGATGAATCTAATATTAAGGATGATAAAGATGAATGCATGTTCCTAGCCTTAGAGAATAAATCAGTGTCTACTAACCATGGAAGATGTGCAAGGGAATGTGGTCCACAAAACAATAAGGAAGAGATGGAAGGTATTGGTTTTTTCCTTTCATCCTAGACAAGACAAATACTATTAGGTAATTGATAGTGGCTACTCAAATCATATGACCGGAGACAAAAGTAAGTTTACTAAACTTGAAAAGTATGATGGAGGATTAGTCATGTTTGGAGATGATTCTGGTGAAAAGATTGTTAGAAAAGGAACAATTAGTTTTGATGGAAAACACAATATTGATGATGTCTATTATGTTAAGGGATTAAGGCATAATCTCTTGAGTGTTGGAAAAATGTGTAGCAAAAGATTTAAGCTTGTGTTTTAGGATAATACTTGTGAGATCAGAAAAGGGTTCAAAATTGTGGTAGCTACAGGAAGAACATATGGAAACATTTATTAGCTTAAGGGTGTTGGTGGTCGGTGTTTTGTGTCTCAAGTTAATGAAAGTTGGATATGGCACCGAAGGATGGGACATGTAAAATTTGACAACCTAATCAGGATTAGTTCAAGAGAAGCTATCAGGAATCTGCCAAAAATCACAAAGCCTGCCAATATTGTTTGCAGAATTTGTTAGTTAGGAAAACAAACAAGTTACAGCTTTGAAGAAAAAGAACAATCAACTACCAGAATGTTGGAATTGATTCATATAGACCTTTGTGGTCCTACAAGAACAAGAAGTCTTAATGGTGACATGTGTTTTATGCTTTTTATTGATGATTATTCTAGAATGACATGAGTTACTTTTCTTAGGGAGAAATATCAAGCTCTAGATAGATTCAAGGTGTTCAAGGCTATGCTAAAGAATGAAGTGAATCAAAAAATAAAATGTTTAAGGTATGACAGAGGTGGAGAATTCACCTCCAATGAGTTTAATATGTTTTGTGACGAACATGGTATAAAGAGGCATCTTTCTACTCCTAGAACTCCTCAACAAAATGGAGTTGCTGAGAGGAAGAATCAAACACTTCAAGAAGCTGCAAGGAATATGATGAATGAGGAAAATGTACCCAAGGTATACTGGAGAGAAGAAATTCACATTGTTGTCTATATTCTTAACAAAGTTCAGATCAAAAGCAATAGCACAAAGACTCCTTCTGAACTATGGTATGAAAAAATTTCTACTGTTAAGTACTTTAAGGTGTTTGGAAGAAAATGTTATATTAAAAGAGATGATGAGAATCTAGGAAAGTTTGATGCAAGATGTGATGAAGGTATTTTTATTGGATATACAACCAAAAGAAAAGTGTATAGATGCTACAATAAAAGATTGAGAAATATTGTTGAAAGTGAAAACATAAAATTTGATGAAAATATGCATAGTTCAGTTGAAATAAGTGAAAATGAACCAGATGAACTTGTTTTCAGACAAGATAAAGAGAATAATAAGGAAGAAGAAGAAGCTCCAGAACCTACTCCTAAGACTCCAAAATATGTACAGAAAAATCATCTGGAAGAACAAATAATTCGAGAAAAAGGAAAAGGTATAATGACAAGAAGCAAAGTGGCAGCAACTGAGGTAAATTTGTTTCTACTTTCTAAGATAGAACCTAAAACAATGTGTGAAGCATGCAAAGATGAAAATTGGGTTAGAGCAATGAAAGAGGAATTACAGTAGATATAGAAAAATCAGACATGGGAATTGGTTCCTAGAATGGTAAACAAGAATATAATTGGTAAAAAATGGATATTTAGGAATAAGATAAATGAGAATGGTGAAGTAGTAAGAAACAAACCAAGGCTTGTGTGCAAAGGTTATTCACAGGTTGAAGGAATAGAATTTGAGGATACATTTGCCCCAATGGAAAGAATGGAGGCTACTCAGATGTTTTTGGTATTTTCTGCTCACAAATATTTCAAGGTATACCAAATGGATGTTAAGTCTAAGTTCTTGAATGGAGAGTTGGAAGAAGAGGTCTACATGGAACAACCAGAAGGATTTCAGTTATCAGATCAACTTGACATGGTTTGTAAATTGAAAAAGGCACTATATGGACTTAAATAGGCTCCTAGAGCATGGTATTCAATGTTGGATAGGTATTTGACTTAGCAAAGGTTCAGCAAAGGCTCCGCAGACAATAATCTCTATTTCAAGATTGAAGGAAACAAAATTTTGATAATAGTAGTGTATGTTGATGATATTATCTTTGGAGGAAATGAGGGTATGTGCAAGAATTTTGCAAAGGAGATGCAAAAAGAGTTTGAAACTTCTATGCTTGGTGAGTTGAATTTCTTTCTTGGACTTCAAGTGAATCAAACTGATAAGAGAATATTCATTTCACAATCAAAGTATGTTAAATAATTACTGAAGAATTTTGGAATGGATGACTTTAAACCGGTTTGTACCCCCATGGTGACTGGATGAAAACTAAGTAAGGATGATGAATCTCCTAAATTTTATTAAAGCAAGTATAGATCTATGATTGGTGGACTCCTATATCTTACTACTACTAGACTAGATATCATGCATGATGTATGTTTGGTTGCCATATTTCAAGAACCTAAAGAAACACATGTTACAACTATGAAAAGGATATTTAGATATCTAAAAGGGAATCTAGATTATGGTCTGTGGTATCCTAAGGGTACTGATTTTACTTTAAGTGCTTAGATTGATGCAGATTGGGTTGGTTGTGTAAATGATTGAAAGAGTACAAGTGGTGGAGCATTCTTTCTTGGATGCAATTTGGTTTCATGGCTAAGAAAGAAATAGGATTCAGTCTCTTTATCCATAGGAGAGGTTGAGTACATAGTAGCAAAATCTTGCTACACATAGGTACCATGGATGAAGCAAACATTGAAGGATATAGGAGTGATGTGTGATGAGCCTATCTCTATCTTCTATGATAATACAAGTGCAATAAATATTTCAAAGAATCTGATAATGCATTCAAGAACAAAGCATATATCTATCAGATATGATTTCTTAAGAGAAAAGGTATTGGAGAATGAAGTCAATCTTGAATATGTGCCTACAAAGGATCATATTGTTGATATATTTACTAAGGCTCTTCATAAGGATACTTTTGATTATCTCCAGGGGAAGTTGGGGGTTATTGCCCCTCCTTTGAATTAGGTGCACATAGAGGTGCATCAATCCAGTGGATCTACAGATTCATCATTTTCCTAGACTGACGATTGGGGTCTACTCCTTAGGGGGAGTAGTAAGTATTATTGTTGTTGTATGATATGTGTGTTGTCATGGGCGCATGCCTAAGGGAGAGTGATCAGAATTATATATGGTTGAAGAATTATGTAAAAAAAAATGTTCTTTTCCATTGATGTCAAAGGGGGAGAGAGAGTCATGTGAAAAACAATAGTGAAATAAAAAAGATATTGTTGTCTGTGATGGTTTTTCAAATTGTGTGTTGCCATCAATGATAAAGGAGGAGATTGTTGCAAGTATGAATGAGTATGGTAGTGTTGTCATTGATTTCAACACAGTATAGGTTGTTACAAAGAAAGGAAACAAGTGATTGCAAGTTGTACATGTATAGTTGTGATACTGTTGAGATGTTGTGAGTACATGGAGTTATCTTTATGGTGTTGCAGGTGTGCTGATATGATGAGTTACCAAGTGCTTTTGAGAAAATTAATAAATAGTGAAGACAAAATTGTGTGTGTGTTCAAAATGTTCTCCACATTTCTTTTGTGTTGATCCTATGCTTATGCGGATCTGAAGTGTTGATTAAGGAAATCCTTGGGTGATATATCCTAGATTATAGCTTCTGGTTTGATGTAGAGTGAAAGATGAGTTCACTAGTTTGTGAACTTGTCTGGAAGAATTGTTTTTCTGTGGACTAGGAGAAATGTATATGCTCCACAATCCTCTGTTGGTTTGTTTCAGGTCTTGTAGATCTAGAAGAAGGCTTGTAATGGTGTTATATGTGTTTTATCAAAAGTGTTTTTGGTTTGGTGCTCCAAAAAACTAGTTTCAGAGTTACTATGGAATGATGAGAAGTGTTCTATGTATGAAGGTTGTTGTAGTAGTTGTAGATAAATCTAAAGGCATCTAATATGTGTTCCAGTGTATGGTGAAGCATGTTATGTGGTCTCGCATGTTATCTTCTTGTTATAGAAGCGTGTACTTCAAAGTTCATTGGTGTTTTCATTAGGTTTGGTCAACCTGGTGTTTACACGTCATACGCAGGATAAATCGATTAAGGAAGCATGTGATTGATCCAAGATGTTGTTGTGGTCTTGGTTAAGTGTTGATTTGTTCCACTCTCATTCTCATCCACCGTGGGAATGTTGAGATGTCGTCCTAATTTGAATTTGTAAAATGAAGAGTGTAGCTCATGCAGAGCACCAATCTATTTTATCTTGATTTGATAAAATTTGTTTGGTGATAGGTTTTATTAGGGGTTTGAGGTCTTGTGGTGTGTCAATAAGGTCTAAATTGACCATTAGTATGTACTAGGAGTTCATCTTTGTTAAGATATGTAATGTTGTCAAGATGATGCTAAAAAATGCAAGAATTTGTAATGGAGGGTCTTAGGTAGAATTTGGTGTCTTGAGTCTTATATTTTGTGCAATATGGTATTATTGGACCATTTAGTATGGTAATGAGTCATTTTAATGGTCATTAGGAGATTTGGGGGTTTAGTTTACAAAAATTGGCAAAATTGTCAAATGTTGACAAGGCAAAAAATGTAAAAGTGCAATTTTGAGGAAGCCCAACGGTCAATTGGGATTTGAAAGGTAGTTGGTCATTTTGGAGGGTATTTTGAGTGGGAAGATGTTTAAATATGTGCACTCAATCTATGTAAGAGGTTGTTTAAGAATTTGTGAAGGAAAATCAATAAAGGAAGCCCCTGTTTTGCTTTAAATTTTGTGTTTTTACAGTGAATCCTGCTTTACCAGTGACTTGTACGATTCCGTACTATAGCATAACTTGCTAAAAGTTAGTGGATTCATTGGAAGGGAGAGTTAACTATCTACATTTTTTTTGAAGCATTTTGTACCTATTTTGATGTGATTGCCCAGGCATACCCTATTCAAGGGTTTTGAGGCTTTAATCATGTAATAAAGCCCATTCCACCTTCTATACTCTCTTTTTATAAGTGGAATGGGATCAAGATGTTAGGTTTAGGATAGTAGGTTAAGTGGTTAGGTTTGTGTGCAAGTTTTGGGAAGGTTATGAGGACTATCTTGAAGAAAATTGTTGAATTAGGTAGGAAAATGATGGGTGTGTGAGTGAGTTTGATGAATTATTGTGATTATAGGCTAAGAGATGGTTTTGTGAGTGTGGGAAGAAATATTATAGAGTGTTGGAGGTGGTATCAGGTTTGTATGAGGTTGGGTACCATAAGTTTTAGCAAACCCTACCCCAAATAAGTGGAAAATGAGGGTTTTCTAGAATAGTGGCTAGATGAGGGTTGGTGTTTCTAAAAATTGATGAAAAGGGCCTTTTTTCAGCTATTATTAAGGTCTAAGAGGTTATTCAAGATTGGTTGTGAGATTTGGGAACACGTCCTTTGAAAAAGTGACCTAATTGGTCTACTAGGTCAGTAGTTTCAAGGTTTTGAATGAGATGGTTCAAAGTGACTCATAGGAGACTTTTGGATATGTTTGAGTATGCATTGAAGGGTATTTGAAAATGTAAGGTTTGTTTTTTGTGTGGTTTTTGTGTGGAAAATTTAAATTTTGTTAGACCTACTAGCTAAATTAGATTGGACAAGTGCTTTGAATGGTTTTGTAAACCTTTTTTGATTAAATAGCTTGAATTGTGTTGGATTAGATAAAGACATCAAGATCTACATCAATAGACAACCTTGGAGAAAGTTTCTAAGATTGAAGATGGTATAAATACAAGACAAGATGTTAAGGATTGAATGTCACAAGTGTGAGAAGCAAGGTAGATGTGAGAGATTGTGTGAAAGTGAAATGAGGTAGTGAGGACTTCAATGTGTTAGAATCCTAAAAGTAGTGATTTGATGGTTTTTGCAATTCTTTGATCAAGGCTACGAATGTGTTGTTGTTGTGTGGATCTTATGTTGCATTGAGATAATGGTCTTGTTAGCTCTCAAAAATGCAGGTAAGAATACCATAAGAGGTTGTCAATCTCTTGGTACATTTAGGGTAACAGACAAAGCCAAATGGTTTAGGATTTCTACTCTTCAGGTGATGCTTAACCTAGGTGGTGTACCTATATGAATTGGGAAGACTTGACTTTTGATCTTCTCTCTTGCAGTGATTTGTCCATGATCGTAGATGGAAATGGACAAATAAAACTAAATTTGGTATAAATTGTATAGCAATATTCAAGACTAAATCCTAATATGTTTAGTTAACAAATGTAAAAATATGAATGAAACTAAGTAATGAAAGAAAGCAGAGACTAGTGCCTTATTGGGTATGCAGAGTCAAATGAAATCTTAAATGTGCAACTTCTTTCTAGAGAACATTCAAATTGTTTGGCATATGTTTTGTTTATAACTTGAATAAACATGCAAGACTGTGATTATTAAGTTCTTCTTATTGATCCAGATGAATTTCCCTAATTACTGTGATTAATTAAAAGGATTTAATCCTTCCTTGAAAGAACTGATCAACCAATCACACAAATACAACAAATGTGCACTGATAAATCGAGCATAAACTTGTTATGTCAATTTAAATAACCAAACATCATCAATCTTGGAGACAACTTTAATAATACTTTCAATGAGCACAACAGACAGTTGACACCAAAAATACGCCAGCATATTAAATGATTATCATTGATATCTCCATAATTTCAAACATGCATCAGAGTCTCAAATTTGTGAAACATTATGTTCTACTATATCTTCTATCCTATTCTACTTATATTCTTCTATGTCTATTTCATTTCTGAAATAGATATTTATACATTGAGTACATGAAATGACACGTCCTTTCAGAAATGTCATACGTTTACATAACAAATAGATTAAAGGATGATTAACCTCTGTTTAGCCACAAATGAATCTTAGTTAGATGATCCAAATAATCTCGACGCTCATGTGTATCCGCATCTCCAATTGCATTATGGATTGAAATCTCCGTCCTTATCATCTTCTCATTTTGCTCACTCACTTCATCCAATGTCATGCTTTCAGCAGTAGCAATCTTTAGGATTTCACGCAGCATCGACTCATTCTCACTTTTCCATCTGGCAGCTTCTTTTAGTTTCCCTCTATCATCAGAGAGTGTGATTGATATTTTTAGAGCAACATCTATCAATCCTTGTGCATCTCCCTACAATTCATCATGGAAGTTTCAATGCCTATTTATAAAATGAGTAGCATTTTCAGTTGCTACACTATTAGTGAAATCTCTTTGGCTCACTTCCTGAAACTTCTCCATAATTCGTTCATTCATCCTTTCATGCTCTTTCAATGCAACAAGTGTATGGGAATACTTTCCCCAAAGCTTACTTAACCAAGATGCTAAACCATCCTACCTCTTCTTGATTATTGCCACAAGTGCATCATATTTTCCTTGGGAGTAAGCACTTGATCCCTCCCAATGATCCTTTGACTGAGAACTTTCACCTTGAGTAAGCATCCTAGGTGTCTTTATAGTAACAATGACTAAATCCTTTAATCTGTCATTTTCTCTCAACACCCTTTTGTTATTTAGTTTGTACATTTCTCTTTCTTTTATCAACATCTGTATTTGTGCTTTGTTCAGTTTTGCAATATTTACTCCAATTTCTGTAGTAGCCATAGGATCAACCTCTCCAACCTTTAGGTTCATGACATGGCCAAATGCCTTTTCTGTATCAATAACTACTGATTTTCTATGAGGTGGGTATAAGGCCCAAACCATCAATGATCCTTCATCAGTATTGTACTTGGATCCAACATACACTTCAATTACTTTTTCTTTGTCGAGCTTGTGTGTAGCATTACTGTCCTTCAAGAAACTATCAAAGACAAGTGAAAAATTAAGATCAAGCCCTAGAAAGATCATGACACCATCATTCTCCAACATTTTCCTCCCCTTTTCAGGGGTCATACCTGTCATCTCATCATCCACACACTTTCTCAATTGGTTCAACAATTGTTCTTCATTTCCTGTAGTAACATCATCAACCTTTTCTCTTATTTCCTTTCCCTTCTACTTATACAAAAATGCTTTGAATTCTGGGGAATTTATGAACTCATCATCTGAAACAAATGATCTATATTCAATATTCCTTGCATCTACTTCACCACTCTCTTCAACGCTCAACTCCCTGGTTGGGAAAACATAATGCTGAGTCCTCAACCTGGATACCTTCTCTGGTTGGCCTTGTGGCACATTATCTTTAGGTTTCTCCTCCCCAGAAGATAACTCTGCATCCTGAAATCCTTCATTATACCTTTCAACCACTATATCTGCTTCTTCTTCATCTAAATTCTGGATCATATCATCAAAGGGATAGGGCGCATGCTGATACCCTCCAAAGTTTATCTTTATTTTAGTAGAATTGATATATCCTTCTGGGTCAAATTTCTTTCTCGTTGGTCCTCTCTTCATATTGTACTGAAGCAATTTTTCAAGGATCAAATTGTATCCTTCTTTGGCCAATACAGTAAAATCACCAAAACATAATGTACTAGGCATAAATGCCTGCTTCCCAAAAGAGCTGAAATTCATAACACTGTAGTAATCCATCTGTCTGACAATGTCCAAGTATGCAATTATGTTTGGAACCGTTTTTGGAAAAATAAAAGGGGCATCCTCAAACCCATAAACTCTGATCATGGAAGCTCCCTCCAAGTAATACCAATCTCCCCAATTATGATCAATTGGCCCATTGAAATCTTTTGGCTGAAGGAATCTCTTTATCTCATCAGAAAAGGAATAATTACAAGGATAATGGTACAATCTATACAACATTTTTACAAAATATTCTTCAAAATGAATGAAACTAGCATTGGAAAACCTGCTATCCCAAACAACAGTCCACAATTGAACTAGTAATGTTTCAGCATCTTTATTAAACTGAGAAATCCTCATCTCCAAATGCCATACTCCCAAATCTTGTCCAAAATAGAGTACTAGATGCATCAACAATGAATAATGCCTGAGATGAAAGGTAGAAGATCCACCTTTGATAGCCACCAGTCCTGAATCAAGCCCCTTAAAAATGTACGAGGCATAGTCAAATGGCCTAGAATTGTGGCACTGGATATCTGCTATGATAATCATTGGCACAATTGACATGTATTTCGGGGCATCCATTCCCAATACTTGGCACATTGAGAAGTAAGTGTATTTTAGGTAGGGTTCAAATAGGTCCACATGATACGGGGGCCCCTCACTATCCTGCAGAGGAACTGGTTTGCTACCTTGTTTAACCCTGTGAATTGGCAGCCTCCAACCCTTATAAATCGTATCCATTCTCAACAATTCCTTCTCCAATTCTTCATATATGATCTCCTCGATGCAAAACCCTTCCACATTGAAAACCTCACTTATTGCCTCTTTTGAAAAATGTATCTATGGCTTTCCAGATGGGTCACATATAGCTTTGTGTTTCAGGTCATAATGATCAGCCAACAATTTTATCAATTCTGCATTTACAAATACGTTAGGGCACACCAATTTTCCTACATTCAGCTTCCATGGATTGCAAACTGGTTCAAAACAATTTCTTTGATGATAATGGAAATTGAACAATTCATATCCCCTTATCTGAGTCCAAACGTCTCCAATAAACTTGTATTTATCATCTAGCTTGTCAAGTTCTACCCTAAGTTGTGCAGATCTTCTAGATTTAGGCCTAGAGCCAGGCAATTGATCAATGAGGTCCTGATTCAATCTTCTTTTTGTGCCCTCATGTTCCCCTTCGGTTTTCTGTTTCTTCCCCTTTGTTTGACTACTCTCACCAAGTTTTCTACTTTTAACTTTTCTAGAGCTAGGGGACTCCATTCTTCAAAATTATAGAAGTTAAAGCTTGGAAAGCAAAGGCACAATCACTTATAGTATACTGTTCGAGCTCCTCAGGTTGAAAGATGTCCCGGTTCTCCGTTCGCACTACTAACTCCTTTGCTATCAATTCAAAACTAATGTGTTTGCTTGAATTTTACCTATTATATCTGTCGTGCCATTAATGTGTTAGCTGAAGCATGAATGAAAACTTATTTGAAACATACACTGTCGCATCAAATGTCTTATCGGTGAGAGATTTTGAAATCTGGGGTGAAATATTTTTTGCAACATTCATTAAACCTTTCACCAAGACATCCTATGGTCTCATTGACATTTGGAATCATACCGATGACTATCGCTTCAGTCTTTCATATCGCTATGACAATTCTGAGTCAGGGAGACATTTCATAGAGTTCATTGTGTCTTACCGATATGCATCCTGTAGTAACTTTCTGGTCACTGAGACATAAACACACTCTCGCCGATGAAACCACACCTCGGCGTGACTTTGAAAATTTGAAAAGACTCATACCAATATCAATTTTCTTGCCAAACCCTTTTCTCCAATATGTTCCATTTGGTGAGACTCTCCCCAAAGCATTTCATCGGTGTAACTTTCACATTCGGTGGGACTCACGTTGATGACCTCTTCTCTCGCCGATGCATATCTCTATCGGTGTGACATTTGAGTCGACAAGACTACGTGACTTCCTCCCGATAGCCTTCTGATGGAATACCTTTGCGCCTTGTCGGCAAGACCCGATGCTTTCAGTAAGACATCATTCTGATAACCTTTTGTTTGGCCGATACATCACTCCATGCGCTAGTCGGTGAGACATATATGAGTTCATTATGACTCATTCCGATAACAACTCTCTTGCCGATATGACATTTCTGTCGCCAAAACAATAAATGTGTCTTGCTGATAGTCTGCAATAAGTATACATTAGTGAAAAAATATCATAGGTCGGGGAGACCTTCACTCTGTCTTGACGATATGGATAATACAATGAAATATCAAGGACTAGATGGATTCAAATGGATGATACGAAAAAATATGAGCAAGACGTTATGAAGAGGGAGTTTTATGCTTATGATGAGGACTTATTTTAGAAACTCATGAATGCAATTGACTGTAAAATTTTCAAAATTTCACAGTTCTAACATCTTTCTATCTTTCTTTATCTATAGGTAGTGAACCTTCCATTTGGATAGTGAGTCCTATCTGGATAGTGAATCCTATCTAGGGAAGTGAGCCCTCTGGAAGTGATCCTCTTTGTAAATATTTTTGCAATTTCTCTTATATTGTGAGTTAATCCTCACTATTTTTTTCCCTTATTGATTTTTCCATGTAAATTTGGTGTTTCTTGTGTTTTCTTTTTGTTATCTGCACTTCATGCTCATACTTATTAACAGACTAAAGTGGATGTGGAATTGTTTAATATCTCTAGTGAATGTGATTAGATACAATTGATTCAACCCCCCTCTTAGTTTTCCTGTTCATTTTAACAGTTTGGGTTGATCCTAAGTTGGACAGCCAAGGTATGCTAGGATTGTATTGGTAATTTTTATGTTGTTTTTGAATTCTTGATTGTTGTTAATTGTATTGACATTCTTTGTGTGGTTAATGAATTCTTGATAGATCTTTTTTATTGTTTGAGTAATTGAGGGTTTGGATGTGTATAAGGAGTTTATCTCACCTAAGGGTTGAGAGCCTCCTTCATTTGGGGTTGAGGAGGGTGTAGAGCCTCTCTTGGGGATGGTTGCTCATATATAAAAGTATGGAATTGTGAATGATATTGGAAAGCCATGAATGGAAATTGGTTTATTGTAATGGATGGAGGTGGGTTGGATGATGGTGGTAGTGTGTGGTGATGGTTGGATGGATGGTAGTGGTGGTGTGTGAGATATTTGGATGAATGGTGGTGGTTAGGTGTGGGGATTGTTGGGAAGATGATGGTGGTGTGTTGAGGATGAGGATGTATGTTGAAAATTATGAATAAATGTTTTCCCCAAGAAAGAAGGGAATCCCCCTTCTCCCCCTATACTAGAATTTGGTGAGTGAATTCATTATGTGTGAGTCTATGTTAATGTCTATTTTGATTTCAAATCTATAAATTGGCATGGGGTCTTGTCTCTTGCTCGAGGGTGGAATTTTCAGTCCTATGGTTGGGTGGAGAGCAATACTGGGTTGACCTATTCATTGTGGAAATTTTTAGGAAAAAAACTAGTTTTATTGAAAGGAAATTGGTGATATGAGCTTCTTTGTATTGATAACTCTATTGCTTTGTTCCATCAATTATAGTAGATTTACAAGAGTTCTTGGTTAAACAAAGGAACTTCGAAGATAAGGTATTGTAAGTAAGTGATATATTCATATTTAATTTAAATGCAGTAATAATGCCAAAATTTTCTCACATGGAATGGGATTCAAAGGTTATGGTGAAGAATGAATTATTTTATATTATAAACTTTATACTTGAATGAAGAATATTATAGGTAATATGAATTTAATCAATTTTTCATATATCAAAATTATGTATTAATTGATCATAATAAAAATTGTTTGAAGAATTGAAACTTATATAACAATTATGTATTTCAATTTTCTATGCAATGACTGTATGATGTGGGAGATTGGAACATAAAAAAATAAATCTGTTCAAATTTTGAATGCCTTGTCTACCATGAATTCCTAGTTTGTATCTTGGTCGTTGGTGGCATCTATCCTTATTGTTGTGGTAAAAAATAAAATCTACTCTTCACATGAGGCTATAAGACCTTATATTTCTCATTGTGTATTGTGAAATCAATGTTAATCAAGGAAAAGTTGTGAAACATTGCTTTGGTAAATAAAGTTGATGTTGGGGAAGTTGATAGGTCAAACACAATACAAACTCAGCAGCCTCAGCTAGTTCATGTTGAATGCAAGCTTCATAAAATCACAATTGTTATAATAATCCTTTCATAGAAAATTTTGTTCTCCTTACATGTTGTGTTCCCTTCCCGTGCACATTCTTTTGGGAATGTGCAAAGTTTTTCTTTTTTCTCATAATGACCTTTTTGTTCCACAATTTCCCTTGTATTGTTTCTTTTGAAGCTATGCGTTGGTTGGAATCTTCCTTGCAGCTGTCCATTTTTTATGCCTTGAATTTTACCATTGCTCACTGATGTCTGCTTTAATCATTTGGTAATTATTATTGTAGATTAGAGTAGTATTAACTTTGTAGCAAGTGAACCTCTAAAACAATAGATTTTTACTAGACTCATTAGCATTTATGTTCCTGTATGAATCAATGTAACTAACTCACCATAATGTGTTACTCTTTTGTAATAATCCCCTTGATATGCAACCAATTTTTTTTTTTAAATAACATCTTAATACAATCACATACTATCTTTCTAACTACACTAAGATGACATAGAGATGATTAGAATACATTTTTAGTCTATAGGCCTACACTAGGATTTTCAAGTTAAGAATTTACAACCTAGTTGAGATTTTGCAACATTAATACATGATATGAATAAGTAACAACAATAAGAGAACATGCAGAAATCCAAAACAACAGTTGGAGAACTTCATTAATTTATTCATGCTCATCATACAACCAACCAAAGGAGGTAAGACTATTCCAGTTATCCACCTGTTGCATCTCATAAGCCCTTTTACATTCTTGCACCCTAGAATCCAAGTTTACATGTTAAAGCATTAGCCAAAGTACTCTCTTCCTAGTTATCATAGAAAACAAAATTCTGAATTTACAATGGTTACCCATCAATTTTTCAGCATTATTAAGGAAAAGTGAATAATGAAAAGCCATAATGAATAATACTCACCTGGGTACTACCTTAAGTAAGATAGTAGGAAGAAAGCGGTTGTTCATATCAAAGAATTAGTAGCCCTCTAGCCTCTAGAGTGCATGGTGAAACCCACCTTAAGGATAAGAATTCCCTATCCCAACCCACCAATGGAATCCAAGATCCACAAGAGAGATCATTGTTCATGCCAAAGCTTTTAGACTCAGGTAACTACTGACCTATGGTATATAGCTTCCAAAATTTCTTCTATTACTATATTAGCACAACTAGAACAACAACCACGAAAGTAAAAAAAGAACTAGAACTAGCACCTAAAATAACCCGGTCTTTTACTTAAACTTCAACTGCACTAGTATGATTTCCACTAACATCAAAAGCTACAGAATAGCAATTAATGGAATCCTTCACCCACATCCCACTAGCACTAGAACCTGCATGTTGTTGGAGATAGCCATTCAAGCCTAAGAATTCCCTCGCATTCTTCACTGGTATACTTGGGTGATAGCCTACTATCTTTGGATACCACCATAACCCTCTACCTGCAGAGCACACTCCTTGACTACTATCAAGATGGAGCATCGATAAGTGTATCTTCAAGTGGATCATAGGATTTACACGTCAATGATCACCACAGAAGGAGTGGAACTACTATGTTATAGGAGTAATGTATTCCAACTACCTATGCTCTTGTAGAGCCCATACTCTAGCCGTCATGTGTTGCCATAGAGGTCGGAAACTATATCCGGCTTGTTTTGTAAGTGGACTAAGCCATCTAAGACAAGATCATCCCTATAGTCCACCTAACTATAGTATTCTCCCAAGAATTATGAAGTCTAGCTAATATTAAGAGTTCTTAACCTAATTCTCTAGTATAGAGAGACATTTTTCTATGGTTACCTAAACTTGGGGAGAAATTTATTCATAGATATGTATTCTAGCCAACCCTTATATACACCAATAACTAGCTGAAATATCATGTCATCGCAAGGGCCTAGCATGTTTCTCTACCCACAAATATTCATAGTAATAATTTTACATTAATTCTACCTTGGCTGTCCCAGTTTCAGCCAACATCCCTTTACACAAAAATAGAAAAATAGGAAGGTGTGACTAGTATATTTTTCCTTCCATTATTCAATAACCAAGACTCCTACTCTACAATAACAACTAACAGTTTAACAAGTAGTATTACTTAGAACCCGAGATCATCCTAGATTGAGTTAACATATTTACATATCTAATGACTGTACATGTAAGTCAAAGAAGGCTATGGTGGTAGGAATTTTTTTTTTACACCCTCATAGTCACAAAATTACTTTGGGTTGAGTTGCATGATGTCAAAATCTCTTCTGCAATCCCAACTCATACCCAATCTAGCAAGAATAGATTTACCCACATACAAAAGTTCTAATGACATCATAAAAACACAATGAATACAACATTTAGAGGGAGATGCAGCAGTATAAAACGGGAGATGTCGAATTAAAGTGAGTTTTTAGAAGTATCTCAGACATCTCAAATTGTTGCAGCAGTTATCTAAGGTATGAGATCAATTACCCTACATGTATTTGCTTCTTCCTCATCTAATTTTTGGTAGAGACTAATATTTTGGCTAGGGTTTTTAAGGGAGAGACACACACCACAGGGAATGAATGCACTACTTAAATTTTATTCAAACAAACAAGTTGAAACCTATGAGGAACAACAATATAAAACTATATTCAAACATCTATTCCAAAATACAGCTGAAACTTATGATTTTATAAATGGTGACGGAAATAAAATAATAAGTTAAGCTACTACCCCAACCATACCAGTTGAATCCTACGAGTTTATAAAAAGAACAACAATAACATATTAATTTTATGCTTTTTCTCCAACCAGGCAAGCTGAATATTATGAGTTTTAGGAAGAACAACAATAAAATAATAAGTTTATGCTTTTTCTCCAACTAGGCAAGCTAAATATTATGAGTTTTAGGAAGAAAAACAATAAAATAATAAGTTTATGCTTTTTCTCCAACTAGGCAAGCTAAATATTATGAGTTTTAGGAAGAAAAACAATAAAACATGTCCTCAAGCATGAGTATCCACTCCCAATGGTTGGAAAATGATGCCCAAAATATACAGACTCAGTCCAAACGCCTCCCAAACAGGGGTTTCTCTTGTTCACGCCTCCTTCCTTCCAAATGATGAAAAATAATTCCCCCAAAATGTCCAACAACTCCCTCTTTATCTTCCATGCCTCGTCCTTCATTCATGTCTCTTCCATTTACTAATTTCCTTATTTGCAGAGTGCTGAGGGGACAAGATTTATTACGACCAAATTCACATTCAAGAGGGCTGAGCAACAGTTGCATTTTTTTGCTCGTAGCATTTTCCTGTTGAAACCCTACTCCCCTCTTCACATTTCTTCCTCTTATTCCTTTGTTTTCACTTTGTGTGACCCTTTACATATCTCTGTTGGTTTTCTTTCCTTTCTTATTTTCTATTCTCCAGTTCTTCTATGGGTTCCATTTATTTATTTAAATCTAACACATTTGATTTTTATATGTTTTAAAATGTATTCTACCATTTTCTTTTCTTCTTTTTTTTCTTTTTTATAAATTACATTGATGGCTCAAATAATTTAAATAAACACTATAGGAAATAATAATAATTATAGTAAATTATTTATTTATTTAATAACTTAAACCTTAATATAATAAGAATGGGCAACTAATATTATAATTGATTTCCTAGGTACATATTTATATTCATAATGACATTCTAAGGACTGGCAAGTGATGTTAACGATACCTATGTACTTGCAAATCCACAAATGAGATTGAATAGGTGTTGGATAAATGTACCCATTACTACTTCAGACAACATTAAGTTAAGCTAGAGTCTCGACAAGGATTTGGCATAACAATCATTTCTTCTTCCGGGTCCACAGAGTCCACTCCACCATGCACAATATTACCTAGGCAAAAAACATGGTTCCTCACAACATTCACAATTTAGTTAGTCTGAGTTAGATGAAATATGGCCAAATATATCTATATAGCAATTAAAAGAAAAACATAACTAGATTTCACATGCATACATCACAATTAACCATTAAAAGTTCATTCGCTTAGAATTCACACACCCATACACTTACACACACGCAGAGTTAATATTAAGTTTCAAGCCCCAAACCCTAGTCCAAATTACATCGAGACTATGGGGCCTTAGGGTGGGTTCATATGGGGATGTGACATCCCCCCCCTTAGGATTAAGATGGCTCAACTTCACTAAAATAAGTTTGGATATTCTAGTCTAATTACATTTTCATCTTCCAAAGTAGCTCCTTGCTCCCCATACTAGTCCCAGAGGACCTTAACCTATGGTATTGTTTTGTTGCGCAGTTGTATGTTAAACCTATCTATGATTGTGAGTGGTTTGAGGTGGATATCTCCGACCTCTTCTACCTATAGTTCTTGCCAATCAATTACATGGGTGGGATCAACAAAATATTTCTTAAGTAGTGATACATGAAACACATTATGTATGCGAGAGAGAGATGGTGGAAGAGGTAGTCTGCAAGCCATGTGACTAATCTTTTTGAGTATCTCGAAGGGTCTAATATATCGTGGGGATAATTTGGTAGCCTTGCCAAATTTTATTGAACTTTTTAAAGGTTTGATGCGAAGAAAAACTTTGTCCCCTATTGCAAATTCCCTCAGTGTTCGCTTAGCATCTACATAACTCTTTTGTCGATCCGTAGCTTCCTTCAATCTCTCCCAAATAATCTTTATCTGTCTATCATATTCCTGAAGTAGCTTGGGTCCAATGATAACACGATTGACCAAACTGTCCCATCCTATTGGAGTTCTACACTTCTTGCCATAAAGCGCCTTGAAAGGAGTCATTTGAATGGACAAATGGTAGGAGTTATTGTATGCAAACTCAATTAAAGGTAAATATTCCTCCCATTTCTTGGGTTCATCCATTATATACATTTGAAGCATATCCTCCATAACTTGATTAACCCTTTCTATCTGGTCATTTGTTTTAGGGTGGTAGGTAGTACTAAAATTGAGTTTAGTACCAAGAGCGGTAATGAGGGCTATCCAGAATCTTAAAGTAAATAGTTATAAATCACTATCATATATAATCACTTATGGCATCCCATGCAACCTGATTACCTCTTTTATGAATCTTTTTGGAGCATCATCCTTAACATTACCAGGCACGAAGTGTGCTACTTTGGTTAATTTATCAACTATTATCAAAATAATATCATGTTGATACTGAGTTTTAGGCAATCCTATCACAAAATCCATTGAAATCACTAACCATTTGTGCCAAGGTAACTCATGGGGGTACAATGTCCCTGTTGGATGGCAATGTTCATCCTTGACCAGTTGGCATTCTAGGAACTTTGCAACAAAATTTTCTACTTCCTTTTTTATTCCTAGCCAAAAATAATGAGTTTTTAGATCTACGTACATCTTAGTTACTCCTAGATGTGCTTGGTAGGGTATATTATGGCTTTCCTCAAGGATTTTTCTTCTAAAGTCTCCTCCTTTAGGTACATATATTCGTTGTTGGTAACATAAGATACCATCATTCCCTAGATGGTATTCTACTATACCAATCCCTTACTGTAGATCTAGCCTTGTTTGTTGAAAAAAGGGATCTTTTTCTTGCATCTGCTTAATACTCTCAGGAATACTAAACTTTACATGAGCAATTGTAGCTAGTTTGGCCCTATGAATTAAGGCATCAACAACCTGATTCTCCTTACCTTTAACATATGAAATGTCTATCTCATAGTTACTTAAGAATTCTAACCACCTTCTTTGTCTAGCATTTAAGTCAGGTTGTGTGAATAAATACAGGAGCCCTTTATGATCGGTATTCAACTTAAATGGTCTTCCCACTAAATAATCCCTCCAAAATTTCAAAGCATCCACAATTGCTGCAAGTTCTAGATCATGAGTAGGGTAGTTGAGTTCATGATCCTTCAATTTTTGAGATTGAAAAGTGATCACCCGCCCTTTTGCATCAAAACTCCACCTAACCCATCCAACTGCTGGAAGGAATTTTCACACTTTCCAGTCCACTCAAACCTCTTTCCTTTTTGCTAAAGAGATGTTATGGGGTTAGCTAACTTTGAACAATTGTCCACAAACCTCCTATAGTATCCAGCCAATCCCATAAAGCTCCTTACTTTTGATACATTCTTAGGAGTAGGCCAATCTACAATTGCCTATATTTTAGCTAGATCCACTAAAATTCCTTTAGTTGAGATGATGTGTCCAAGGTAGTGTATCTTAGGCTAGAAAAATGAACACTTGGAAAATTTCTCATACAATTTATGCTCTCTCAACCTCTGTAGTAGTATTCTTAGATGCTCCTCATGCTCCTATGGATTCTTGGACTAGATGAGAATATCATCTAAAAATACCAACATGAATTTGTCTAGGTAGTCATGAAATACATGGTTCATGAGGCTCATAAAGGTAGATGGAGCATTTGTTAAGCCAAAAGGTACCACTAAAAACTCATAGTGGCCATATCTAGTTCGGAAAGCTGTCTTTGGAATATCTTCTTCCTTGATCTGGAGTTAATGGTATCAAGACCATAGCTCTATTTTTAAGAAGGTTGTGGCTACCTCCATTTGATCAAATAAATCATTAATTTGAAGAATAGGATGATCCTCAATATTAGGAACTAGGTATTTGCTACCTTCTTTAATCCTTACCATATATAGTTTCTTCCCTTCCTTAAAGTTCTCTTGACTTGCATGGTTGAAAACTTTCTCACAACTAATGGCCTTTGAAATCCTTGGAGTACTATTAGTCTTCCTTGGTCATCTAAGCATTCAATTGTTTTGTTATGGTAGTCTAGTTTAGCTTGGTTTTTCCTAAACCAATCTGTTCCTAAGATCAAGTCACAAGATCCTAACTTTGTGACCAATAGATTAACTTTGGTTTTTGTGATGCCTAAATCATTTTTTTTGCCTCTTAGGCTAAAATTTACCTATTGAGTCTTACCAGACCCAAACTCTACCTCCATCTCCTCTCGACCAAGATTTTCAAATCCAATATTACATTTTTTTAGCACCTCAGGTGAAATAAAGCTATCAATTTCCCCTAAGTATGCTAGAATAGAAATGGATTGTCCATGAAAAGTACCTTGGAACTCTATGAGTGAAGCTTGGTTGTTGACTTGGTGGTATCCACAGCTGCATAAATTCTAGCTGGAGGCTTGGTGGATTTATCCTGACTCCTTGGACACTCGATTTTGTAGTGGTCACCCCTGCAATTCCAACATCCTCCCATTGGGCCACTCTTCTTTACTTCCCTATCCTTAGGAAAGCTAGTTTTTGCTATCTGTTTAGATGGTCTCTATCATTTTCCTTCACCACCCTTGGTCTTTATTGGTTCATAACTTATTTTGGAGCCTTGATTCCTTTTAGACTTATCCCCTGCCTTCTTTTATGGTGTTGTTTTCTTAAATTCCTTCCTTCTATTGTTAGAGTGGTAAAAGGAATAATACTTTTGTTTCCACTCTTGCTTGCTCTTCTGCTTCTCTTCAGCAACTAGCACTACCTCTACTACTTGATTTAGGTTCTTAGGTCATGATATCTTAGTCGCATACATGAGGTTCTTTTTCAAGACTAGGATAAACCTTTTTACACGGTCCTCTTCTTCATTCATGTAATGAACATGATGGAGTAAACCCATGAACTTAGCTTTATAATTAGAAATTGTCACCCATCCTTGATGTAGTGAATGGAATTCAGTCAATTTCTGATCTTGATGGTGAGGCTGAAAGGTATTCCTTATGGAATTTCTTAACAAACTTGTCCCAAGTCAACTGATGTGATTCATATTTTTTAATTTCTAGCAGATGGTCCCACCATAGAGATGGTTCCCTTTTCTAGCTGATAGATGGAAATTCGGGCCTTAGTGTTGGAAGTCAAGTCTAATAGCCCAAAATAATCGTTCATTCTAATTAAACAAGCTTCTACAACATCTCCTCCACATGTTCTGTAAAACTTGGGAGCTTGCATTTTATTTAGCTCCCTAATCAAAGGGTCCTTTCCCACCCTTTGTTGTGGCTCTCCCAATGAGAAGCTATGGGTAGTAGCCCTGGAACTATGTTCATGATCTTGGTCCTCATCGGTTCCTAGGCCAGTGTTATGATTCATTTCTTGCTCCTTCTGTCTCATTAGTTCTTCAATTTGTTGCTCTTGCGAAGCTATTTTTCTCGAAGGGAATTCATCTTAGCCTACAATTCCTCAAGTACCATGGGTTGTGAGGAGGTTTCCCCTCTATTGGCTCTAAGTATTTCAGCTAAACTGGGACTAGTTCTTCTCCTTGTTGTCCTCTTCATTTTGTATATGTTTATCTCCACTGTGAGACAAATTATAACAAATTCAGTGTTTATTTATAACCTATTGGAAAAATAAGGACATACAACTGAGAGGGGGGGTGAATCAGTTGTCACAAAATATTTAAACTTTTCAAACTTAACTTTACTTAATATCAAATCTGATGAATGAACAGTAAACCATAAACCATCAGCACATCAGAAACACAGAGAACGCCAAGATTTTTAAGTGGAAACCTTGTTAGTGGAAAAACCACGATGGATGTCAGTCCACAATATTATACCCTATTAAAAGTATAAATAAGAATAATGGGAATGCACATGCATTCAGGCACACTTCCAAGAGCTCACTGCTCAAATACAAGAGGGCTCACTGCCTAAAGAAGACACACCATCTTACAAAAATTCAAATTAGATCTGTAGGGTATGAACTGAGAAAATAGCTTTTATAAAAGCATGATTACAATTTTGATTAAGCACAAAAACACTTCTTCACACTTCACTCAAACTTCTTCACACTTTGCTCTGCAATCGAATGATTAGATCACTATTCAAAAAAATTCTCTTCCACTGCTCTCACACACACTTTTACTTTGCAAAAACAATCATTCTTATATATTTGCAACATGGATTTGCATCAACAACTTTGTCAGATAGAATAAAATATGAAATATAGAACATATACACAATGTCGACCCAAATTTTCAAGTAAATCTTCAATGCAAATCAAACACCATTGGCCAATATTATATTGTGGCCCAAAACAACATCCTCAAGCATGCCAAACATTCAAATTTTAATCTCCAAGGATACACAATATGCTACAACCACCATGTCGGCCAAGAACATAAAAACCCAAACACACAAGAGAAAAATCACCGACCATGAACACACGGATCAATGTGGACGTGCAACAAAGATAGATATTCATTCATGATCACAACCTGAAGTAGCAAAAAAACTGTCAGAATACAAATCTTCATAACTTGCTCAAAAATTCACGTGGACCTCTGAAAATTCTGGTGGATAAACTAGATACACTTAGAAAGAAACCCTTTAGTCCACAATAGTTGATCGCCAGTGTACAAATCACAATAACAGACTAATCTTCACTTCTCCACTGACAACCTGAAACACTTCTTATTACAATTTTCTCAATATCCTCGACATATACGACCTTCATTACATCAGTACTAATAGTGTTGACATCAATGACAACCACATATCAGCAACACAACCACAACATCTAACATAACCTTCCTCAATTTTTTTAACTCACATGCTATAGAGATTTAGTATTACTCACCATTCAATATATTTCAAGCATCCAATGGTCAACTAAAATTCCCATTTTAACAATGCTAAGGCGTAATTACTTTGATAGTTCTTCATTAAAGGAGAATAATTACATAGATTCCATTTCATAGAGGTGATCATAGGTGTCATTACATAGATAGGATTATAGATGCCATTACATAAGAGGTGATGATAGTTAATTAATACTATATCATCACTACATATAAGTTTCTTACACAATAGGAAGTTCCTCTTCATCAGGCTCTTCATCCTAAGAATTTTCCATGATTGCAGATGGTTTGGGGTGCACATGCTCAAATTCAACAATCAATTTTTTGATAGAATTGGTGCATTGCGCCCACAACTGAAAGGAAAATCTCTTTTAGTCGATGGTTTGGGCTTGGTTATGGATGGTGGGCTCTGCATTGGTGGTTTCACAATCTCAGAAGGTCCAACAACTTCCTTTCCCTTTTGTAGTTTTAAATGCTTAATGGTTATTTCCAGGGTCTCAAAATCATATATTGTTTTACGTTCTATGTGAGGTAATGTCATAGAAAGTTCTACATAACCCACTATGGTCTTGGGTTGGGGATGTGGTTTTCTGGAGGCTCCCTTCTTTCCTTTCTTCTTGTGACCCATGGCTGCATAATAAAAGTAATAATTCAGCACATGCGGAAAAAGTGAGCTCCATGGTCCTAGACTTGGACACTTGGTGCTCTAATACCAATCTAATAATCCCCTTGATATGCAACCAAATTTCTTTTTTTTTTTTAAATCAAATCTTAATACAATCACATATCTTTCTGACTGCACTAAAATGGCATAGATATGATTGGAATACATTTGTAGTCTATAGGCCTACACCAAGAGTTTTAAGTTAAGCATTTACAACTTGGTTGAGATTTTGTAACATTAATACATGATATGAATAAGTAACAACAATAAGAGAACATGCAAAAATTCAAAACAACAGTTGGAGAATTCCATTAATTTATTCATGCTCATCATACAACCAACAAAACGACGTAAGGCTATTCTGGTTATCTACTTTTTGTATCTCATAAGCCCTTTTACATTCCTACACCCTAGAATCCAATTTTACATGCTAAAGCATTAGCAAAAGTACTCTCTTCCTACTTATCATAGAAAGCATCATTATGAATTTGCAATGTTTACCAATCAATTTTAAAGCATTATTAAGGAAAAGTGAATAATGAAATGAGATAATGAATAATACTCACCTAGGTACTACCTTAAGTAAGATAGCAAGAAGAAGGTGGTTTTTCACATCAAAGAATCAATCACCCTCCAGTCTCTAAAGTGCATGGTGAATCCCACCTTAAGGATAAGAATTCCCTATCCCAACCCACCAATGGACTCCAGGATCCACAAGAGAGAAATCATTGTTCATGCCAAAGCTTTTAGACTCAAGTAACTACCGATCCATGGTATGTAGCTTCCAAAAGGTCTTCTATTAATATATTGGCACAATTAGACCAGTAACCACAAAATTAAAAAAAGAATGAGAACCAGCACCTAAAACAACCGAGTCTTTTACTTAAACTTCAACTGCACTAGTATGGCTTTCACTAACCTCAAAAGCTACAGAATAGCAATTAATGGCATCCTTCACCCACATACCACTGGCACTAGAACCTGCATGTCGTTAGTGATAGCCATTCAAGCCTGAGAAGTCCCTAGAATTCTTCATCGGTATACCTAGGTGATAGCCTACTATCTCTGGATACCACCATACCCCTCTACCTACAGAGCACACTACCTGACTACTGTCGAGTTGGAGCATCGATAAGATCATCTTCAAGTGGGTCATAGGATTTACACGTTGGTGATCACCATGAAAGGAGTGGAACTACTACATTATAGGAGTAATGCATTCCTCCTACCTATGCCCTCGTAGAGCCCATACTCCCATTGTCATGTGTTTCCATAGAGGCCATCAACAATATCTATCTTGTTTTGTAAGTGGACTAAGGCATCCTAGACAAGATCGTCCCTATAGTCCACATGAAGTCTAGATAATATTAAGGGTGCTTAACCTATTTCTCAAGTATAAAGAGACATTTTTCTATGGTTACCTAAACTCAGGGAGAAATTCATTCATAGATAATTATTCCAATCAACCCTTATATACACCAATAACTAGCTGAAATATCTTGTCATCACAAGGGCCTAGCATGTTTCTCTACCCACAAATATTCATAGTAAGAATTTTACATTAATTCTACCTTGGATGTCCAAGTTTTAGCCAACATCCCTTTACATAAAAATAGAAAAATAGGAAGGTGTGACTAGTATATTTGTCCTTCCATTATTCAATAACAAAGACTCTTACTCTGCAATAACAACCAACAATTTAACATGTAGTATTACTTAGAACCCGAGATCATCCTAGATTGAGTTAAGAATATTTCCATATCTAATGACTGTTCATGTAAGTCAAAGAAGGCTATGGTGGTAGGAAACAATGTTTTACACCCTCATAGTCTCAAAATTACTTTGGGTTGAGCTACACAGTGTCAAAATCTCTTTTGCAATCCCAACTCATACCTAGACCAACAAGAATAGATTTACCCACATACGGAAGTTCTAATGACATCATAAAAACATAATGAATACAAGATTTAGAGGGAGATGCAGCAGTATAAAAAGGGAAGTGTGTTGGAAAGATCAGGGAGACCTTATTTCTCATGCCAATATGGACTATAATGTGAAATACTCAGAGCTAGATGGATTCATACATCTCAATGGGTAGAATGTGAGAAATTAGTATGAAGAAAGGCCATAAGCATATGGTGAGGACTCGATTGACAACTCAGTGGTATGAAACATGCTTGTGGAATATTCAGAAATAAAAACTGATACCTATGATCTGGGGAATATAAA
This sequence comes from Sequoia sempervirens, assembly GCA_007258455.2. Classification (NCBI taxonomy): domain Eukaryota; kingdom Viridiplantae; phylum Streptophyta; class Pinopsida; order Cupressales; family Cupressaceae; genus Sequoia; species Sequoia sempervirens. The sequence continues at coordinate 565,295,260 of VDFB02270651.1, read as the reverse complement.
ACTATATTTAAACTTCTACTCCAAATACAGTTGAAACGTATGATTTTAAAAATGGGGACAACAATAAAATACTAAGTTAAGCTACTACCCCAACCATACCAGCTGAATCCTACAAGTTTATAAAAAGAACAACAATATTATATTAAGTTTATGCTTTTTCTCCAACCAGGCAAGCTGAATATTATGAGTTTTAGGAAGAAAAACAATAAAATAATAAGTTTATGCTTTCTCTCCAACCATGCAAATTGAATATTATGAGTTTTAGGAAGAAAAACAATAAAATAATAAGTTTATGCTTTTTCTCCAACCAGGCAAGCTAAATATTAGGAGTTTTATGAAGAACAACAATAAAACCTATCCTCGAGCCTGAGTATCCACTCCTAGTGGTTGGAAAATGATTCCCAAAATATCCAGACTCAGCCCAGATGCCTCCCAAACTGGGGTTTCTCTTGCTCCCGCCTCCTTCCTTCCAAATGATGAAAAAAAATTCCCCCAAAATGTCCTGCAACTCCCTCTTTATCTTCCATGCCTCATCCTTCCTTCATGTCTCTTCCATTTACTAATTTCCCTATTTGTAGAGTGCCAAGGGGACAAGATTTATTACCACTGAATTCACATTCAAGAGGGTCGACCAACAGTTAAATATTTTTTCCTGTATCATTTTCCTGTTAAAACCCTATGCCCCTCTTCACATTTCTTCCTCTTATTCCTTTTTTTTCACTTTGTGCAAACCTTTACATATCTCCGTTGCTTTTATTTTATTTCTTATTTTCTATGCTTCTGTTCTTCTATGGGTTCCATTTATTTATTTAAATCTAACAGATTTGATTTTATATGTTTTAAAATGTATTCTACCATTTTCTTTTCTTTTTTTTTTTCTTTTTTTATAAATTAGTTTGATGGATCGAATAATTTAAATAAGCACTATAGGAAATAATAATAATTATAATAAATTATTTATTTATTTAATAACTTAAACCTCAATATAATAAGAATGGGCAACTAATATTTATAATTGATTTCCTAGGTACATATTTAAATTCATAATGACATTCTAAGGACTGGCAGGTGATGTTAACGATACCTATGGACTTGCAAATCCACAAATAAGACTGACTAGGTCTTGGATAACATGCCCATTACTACTTCAAACAACCTTAAGTTAAGCTAGAGTCTCGACAAGGATTTGGCATAACAATCATTTCTTCTTCTGGATCCACAAAGTCCACTCCACCATGCACCCTGTGACCTGCCCACAAAACATAGCTCCTCACAACATTCACAATTTTGCTAGTCTGTATTAGATGAAATATCACCAAATAAGTCTAGATATTCTAGTCTAATTACATTTTCATCTTCCCAAGTGCTCCTTGCTCCCCATACTAGTCCCAGAGGACCTTAACTTGTGGTATTGTTCTTTTTGCGTAGTTTCATGTTGCAGCTATCTATGATTGCGATCGGTTCGAGATGGATATCTCCAGCCTCTTCTACCTATAGTGCCTTCCAATCAATTACATGGGTGGGATCAACAACATATTCCTTAAGTAGTGATAGATGAAACACATTATGTATGCAAGAGAGAGATGGTGGAAGAGCTAGTATGTAAGCCACATGACTAATCTTTTTTAGTATCTCAAAGGGCCTGATATATCACAGGGATAATTTGGTAGCCTTGCCAAATTTTATTGAATGTTTTTGATGTTTGATGCAAAGAAACACTCTATCCCCTACTACAAATTCCCTCGGTGTTCACTTAGCATTTGCATAACTCTTTTGTCGATTTGTAGCTTTCTTTAATCTCTCCCTAATAATCTTTATATGTCTATCATATTCTTGAAGTAGCTCAGGTCCAATGATAACACGATTGACCAAATTGTAACATCCTATTGGAGTTCTGCACTTCTTGCCATAAAGTGCCTCAGAAGGATCCATTTGAATGGACGAATGGTAGGAGTTATTTTATGCAAACTCAATTAAAGGTAAATATTCCTCCCATTTCTTGGGTTGATCCATTACATACATTCCAAGCATATCCTCCATAACTTGATTAACCCTTTCTATCTGGCCATCTATTTCAGGGTGGTAGGCAGTACTAAAATTGAGTTTGGTACCAAGAGTGGTCATGAGGGCTATCTAGAATCTAGAAGTAAAAATTTTATCCCTATTAGATATAATCATTTCCGGCATCCCATGCAACCTAATTACCTCTTTTATGAATATTTTTTCTAAATTTGGAGTGTCATCCTTAACATTACCAAGCATGAAGTGTGCTACTTTGGTTAATTTATCAACTATTACCAAAATACTATCATGTTGATACTAATTTTTAGGAAATCCTGTCACAAAATCCATTGAAATCACTTACCATTTGTTCCAAGGCAACTCATGGGGGTACAATGTCCCTGCTGGATGACATTGTTCAGCCTTGACCCACTGGAATTCTAGGAACTTTGCAACAAAATTTACTACTTCCATTTTCATTCCTGGCAAAAAATAATGAGTTTTCATATCCACATACATCTTAGTTACTCCTGGATTTGCTTGGTAGGATACATTATGGATTTCCTCAAGGATTTATGTTCTAAAGTCTCCTCCTTTAGGTACATATATTTGTTGTTGGTAATGTAAGATACCATCATTCCCTAGATGATATTCTACTACACCAATCCCTTGTTGCAATTCTAGCCTTGTTTGTTGACAAAAGGGATCTTTTTCTTGCATCTACTTAATACTCTCAGGAATACTAAACTTTACTTGAGCGATTGTAGCTAGTTTGGCCCTACGTCTTAACAAATCAACAACTTGATTCTCCTTACCTTTAACATATGAAATGTATATCTCATAGTTACTTAAGAATTCTAACCACCTTCTTTGTCTAGCATTTAAATATAGTTGTGTGAATAAATACTGGAGCCCTTGATGATCGGTATTCAACTTAAATGGTCTTCCCACTAAATAATTCCTCCAAACCTTTGAAGAATCCACAATTGCTGCAAGTTCTAGATCATGAGTAGGGTAGTTGAGTTCATAATCCTCAATTTCTAAGATTCAAAAGTGATCACCCACCCATTTTGCAAAAAAAATTCACCTAACCCATCCAATGAGCCATCTGTCCATACTACAAATTCCTTTTCAGGATCAGGTACTTGCAAGATTGCAATGGTGGTAAGAGCGTCCTTCAACTACTAGAAGGAATTTTCACACTTTTCAGTCAACTCAAACCTCTTTCATTTTTGTTGAAGAGATGTTATGGGGTTAGCTAACTTTAAAAAATTCTCCACAAACCTCCTGTAGTATCCAACCAATCCCATAAAGCTCCTTACTTCTAATACATTCTTAGGAGTAGGCCAATCTACAATTTCCTAGATTTTAGCTGGAGCCACTAAAATTCCTTCAGTTGAGATGATGTGTCCAAGGTAGTGTATCTTAGGCAATTTCCCACACAATTTATGCTCTCTCGACCTCTATAGTACTATTCTTTGATGCTCCTCATGCTCCTATGGAATCTTGGAGTAGATGAGAATATCATCTAAAAATACCAGCATGAATTTGTCCAGGTAGTCATGAAATACATGGCTCATGAGGCTCATAAAGGTAGATGGAGCATTGTTTAAGCCAAAAGGTACCACTAAAAACTCATAGTGGCCATATGTAATTCAGAAAGCTATCTTTGAAATATCTTCTTCCTTGAACCGGAGTTGATGGTATCCAGACCTTAGGTCTATTTTTGAGAAGGTTGTGGCTCCCTCCATTTGATAAAATAAATCATCAATTCGAGGAAGGGGATATCTATTTCTGATGGTCACCTTGTTCAACATACAATAATGAATGCACAATCTTAAAGTCCCATATTTTTTCTTGATGAACAACACTAGGGCTCCCAAATGTGACACACTAGGCCGTATCATCCCTTTTTCCATTAGATCATGTAGTTGCATTTTTAGCTCTTGTAATTCAATAGTATTCATTCTATAAGGAGCCCTTGATATAGGCTATGCCCCTAGAACTTGATCAATTGAAAATTCAAATTGTCGCTTAGGGGGTAAGCCTGGAAATTCTTCTGGAAAGACATCCTAAAATTCTTGAAGAATAGGATGATCCTCAATATTAGGAACTGGGTCTTCACTACCTTCTTTAATCCTTACCATATATAGTTTCTTCCCTTCCTTAAAGCTCTCTTGACTTGCATGGCTGAAACCTTTCTCACAACTAATGGCCTTTGAATTCCTTGGAGTACTATCAATCTTCCTTGGTCATCTAAGCATTCAATTGTTTTGTTATAGTAGTCTAGTTTAGCTTGGTGGTTCCTAAACCAATCCATTCCTAGGATCAAGTCATAAGATCCTAGCTTTGTGACCAATATATTAACTTTGGTTTTTGTGATGCCTAAATCAATTTCTGCTCCTCTCAGACTAAAATTTACCTATTGAGTCTTACCAGACCCAAACTCTACCTCCATCTCCTCTTGACTAAGATTTTCAAATCCAATATTACATTTTTTTAACACCTCGAGTGAAATAAAGTTATCAGTTGTCCCTAAGTCTGCTAGAATAGAAATGGATTGTCCATGAAAAGTACTTTGAAACTCTATGAGTGAAGCTTGGTTGTCAGCTTGGCGACTATCCACAACTGCATAAATTCTAGCTGGAGGCTTGGTGGATTTATCCTAATTCCTTGGACACTCATTTTTGTAGTGGTCACCCCTACAATCCCAACATCCTCCCATTGGTCTACTCTTCTTTACTTCCCTATCCTTAGGAAAGCTAGTTTGTACTACCTGCTTAGATGGTCTCTATCATTTTCCTTCACCGCCCTTGGTTTCTGCTAATTCATAACTTCTTTTGGAGCCCTGATTCCTTTTAGACTTATCCCCTACCTTCTTTTTTGGTGTGGTTTTCTTAAATTCCTTCCCTTTGTTGTCAGAGTGGTAAAAGGAATAAGACTTTTGTTTCTACTCTTGCTTTCTCTTCTACTTCTCTTCAACAACTAGTGCTACCTCCACTGCTTGATTTAGGCTCTTAGGTCATGATATCTTAGTCACATACATGAGGTTATTATTCAAGCCTAGGATAAACTTTTTTATGTGGTCCCCCTCTTCCTTCATGTAATGAACATTATGGAGTAAACCCATGAACTTATCTATATACTCAGAAACTGTCATCCCTCCTTGATGCAGTGAATGGAAATTGGTCAATTTCTAATCCCGATGGTGAGCTAAAAGGTATTCCTTGTGGAATCACTTCAGGAACTTGTCCCAATTCAGCTAATGTGATTCATATTTTTTTAATTTCTAGTAGATGGTCCCACCATAGAGATGCTTCCCCTTCTAGTTGATAGATCGCAATTTAGGCCTTAGTGTTGGAAGTCAAGTCTAATAGCCCAAAATACTTGTTCATTCCAATTAACCAAGCTTCTATAGCATCTCCTCCACCTTTTCTGTAAAACTTGGGAGCTTGCATTTTCTTTAGCTCCATAATCAAAGGGTCCTTTCCCACACTTTTTTGTGGCTCTCCCAATGAGAAGATATGGGTAGTAGCCCTAGAACTATGTTTGTGATTTTGGTCTTCATCGGTTCCTAGGCCAGTGTTATGATTTGTTTCTTGCTCCTTCTATCTCATTAGTGCTTCAATATATTGCTCTTGTGAAGCTATTTTTACTCGAAGGGAATTTAGCTCAACCTACGATTCCTCAGGTACCATGGGTTGTGAGGAGGTTTCCCCTCTATTGGCTCTAAGTATTTCACCTAAACTAGGACTAGTTCTCCTTTTTGTCCTCTTCATTTTGTAGATGTTTATCTCCACTGCGAGACAAATTATAAAAAATTCAGCGTTTATTTATAACCTTCATCAATTGTTTTAACTCACATGCTATAGAGATTTAGTATTACTCATCATTCGATATATTTCAAGCATCCAAGGTTCAACTAAAATTCCCATTTTAATAATGTTGAGGCGTAATTACTTGGATAGTTCTTCATTCATGGAGATTATTACATAGATGCCATTTCATAGAGGTGATTATAGGTGTCATTGCATAGATAGGATTATAGATTCCATTACATAAGAGGTGATGATAGTTAATTAATACTATATCATCACTACATATAAGTTTCTTACACAATAGGAAGTTCCTCTTCATCAAGCTCTTCGTCCTCAAAATTTTCCATTATAGCAGATGGTTTGGGGTGCACACGCTTGAATTCAGCAATCACTTATTTTGATAGAATTGGTGCATTGCACCCACAGTCGAAATGAAAACCTATTTTAGCCAATGGCTTGGGCTTGGTTACGGATGGTGGGATCAACTTTGGTGGTTTGACAATCTTAGAAGTTCCAACAACTTCCTTTCCCTTATGTATTTTTAAATGCTTAATGGTTATCATCAGGGTCTCAAAATAAGATATTATTTCAAGTTCTATGTGAGGTAATGTCATAGCAAGTTCTACATAACCCACTATGGTATTGGGTTGGGGATGTAGTTTTCTTGAGGCTCCCTTCTTTCCTTTCTTCTTGTGACCCATGGCTGCAGAATCAAAGTAGCAATTCAACACATGTGGAAAAAGTGAGCTCCATAGTCCTAGAGTTGGAAACTTGGTGCTCTGATACCAATGTAATAATCCCCTTGATATGCAACCAATTTTTTTTTTAAATCAAATCTTAATACAATCACATACTATCTTTCTGACTGCACTAAAATGACATAGAGATGATTGAATACATTTGTAGTCTATAGGCCTACACCAGGAGTTTTAAGTTAAGCATTTACAACTTGGTTGAGATTTTGCAACATTAATACATGATATGAATAAGTAACAACAATAAGAGAACATGCAGAAATTCAAAACAACAGTTGGAGAATTCCATTAATTTATTCATGTTCATCATACAACCAACCAAAGGAGGGTAATGTAGTACCCCTCTATTCTCACCTAGGAAGTGCAGATAGTTTGACTAAGGAATCGGAAGAGGAAGATAGGACAAAAGCTTCTAATGGTATTTTATATGTTGTGAATGGATTAATTAAATATGGGTAATATTGTTTATTAAAATGTTAGATTAAATTGTATTTAAATATTTAAATGTTTTATTTATTTTTAAAAAGTCATGTATTTTATTAAATGTTAATTAAATATTAAATAGTGTTTATTATTTTAATCAATTATTTTATTGAGGATAATTGTTTAGAATAAATTATTTAAATTAATTAGATAATGTGTTTTGCAAGTAAAGTTGTAAAAACAGAAATTAAAAACAAAAAGTATTGAGAATAGAAAAATAAATAAATAAAAGAATGAAAAAGATGAAAGAGCGAATGTGATTTGATATCTAACTGAAAAACTTGCTTTTAAAGAATTAAATTCTTTTATTTTGGATTTTTGTGAACTTTTTGAATAAATTGGAATATCTTTTATTTAATTAAGAATTTTGTGAGTTTTTTCACACAGAGATTTTATGGAGACAAGAATTGAAAAAAAAAGAATTGTGATGTTTTTTTTAATCTTCTGAAGTTTTCAAAAGGGATTTTTCCATTCTTTTGTTTTGGGGAATACTTTGAAAAGAGTCGTGGGATTAAGGATTTGAATTCGAGATTTGAGAATGGTTTTCTGAAGAGGAGATTCGAAGCAGGAAGGAGAAACTCATCGTAGAGGCCATCGAGAACAAATAAACATCATCAGATTCTCAAATAAGCGTAGGACTCCAGGTTCTTTATTTTAAATGTTTATTTAAATTGTGTTGTTAAAAGATTGTCTGTACAAAATTGTAGATATTTATTTTGATTTTGTGAAATTATAAAAAAAAAAGAATTAGATAATTTGTTTACATATGTTGAAATATTGTCTGTTAATTTGTTGTGAAATTTAAAAAAAATCTTTGTAGAAGAATTGTGAAAATCTTAGATCCTCTCTAAGGAAATGAATTTAAAATGGTAGAAAATTCGAAAAGAAAACAATAGATAATTTAGAAAATCTCACATATAATTTAGAAGACCTCTGTAGGATTGAAAAACAAGGGAAATCCTCTGATAAATTAGGAAAAATGAAATCCTATGATGAAATAATAAATATTTTCCTGTAGAAAATAGCAGAGACATAGGGTCACTAAATTCATCATAACTCACAATTTACGAACTGGGTATGGCTGAATTTTTTATATGTGTTAAAATACTTAATGGCGCACCTTCAGTAAAAATTGTAGAAAGACCCAGATCCGAAAACAAAAGTTATACAAGTCGCAATACACTAGTTTTATTATTAGCATTGTTTGAATATAGTAAATTATTTTAATGTATTAATTAATAAGTATTTATATATATGTTTAATTATATATTATATATATATATATATATATATTTAAATATATTTGTTTAATTGGTTATTTTGATAGAATAGATATTTTTAAAAGAAAATAAGCCTTAATTTATTGTATGGTTTATATCGAGACAATTGTAATTGGTTATATTGAAGGTTGGAATCTTTTAATAATCATATTAATTTAATTCTTGGATCTTTGGTTTTAGTGAGAACTCTTAAATGATTTCACTTGTGGATTTTAGAATTGCCCAACTAAGAAATATCTTGATAAAATAGAGATCATTTTAGATTCTTCCTTATGTGGACTTAGCAGGTATGGTTTATTAAATTAAAATCAGTATATTATTGGTTACTTGGTTTTTATAATAGACCTGTGGGATATTCAATTATTGTTGGTTTAGAAAATTCATCGTTTAGGTTATGATGTGATAAACCTAGCTTATTATCCATTACCATTACTTGATATACTTATACCAATTAGAATATCTACGAACTCATATTTATTCATTGCAATTATTAATATTGGAATAATAACTGATGGACTATAGTTTTAGATAGCTTTAAGATTCAACTTTATCAATTGCATATATTATGTTAGTTCAATTTATTAGCTATACATGAGTTCTAAAGATGATTGATTGATATGTTAGTGAATAGGAGCTAAGAAATAGTAAAGGATAACGTAGTTCAAGTGTAGATTACTATCTTGATTATAATTGTAAATGGTACTATCATATAATTCAAATGTTGATATTATATTGTTGAATTCTCATTTTGAATGACCCTTGAAATATTTTCATACATTAATAATCAATTTGTATATTATAAATTGATATCGTTGAATGTTTAAGTTTTGAGTATTAGTTTATTGAGTGGTATTTGATTAGTGATAAGGATTTGATATCTATTGTAAGTGTCTATATTAACTGTTTGTTTGTTAACCAAGAAGGATGTGAAATCACTATTTTCTTCCACGGTGGATAGCTATAATATATATAAGTATATGTTTTATCGTGAACTATCTAGCTAAAAGGAAATGTTGTTATGCCTTGTGACCTTCCTTGTGCGAGTATGAATAAATATTTGAGTAGGCTATTTTTATTTTATTTTTGCAAGATTATGCTTACCTTGTTCATTCAGTCTTCGGCTTCACCTAAGTGGGTGGCAGCCGCCTAAGAAACTGTCTGGGGTGATGGACCCTAGAAAGGGTTGCATACCCACTCCTCTAGTATGTAATGTTGTATGGGTCACATAATGCTTATGCATAGAGGATTGAGGTTAGTGTGTATTTGTGGTGTTGTGTTACTTTTGTGTTGGGGTAGATTCTTCCTTGAAAGTCTTATGAGTGAACCCTTGGTTGGTCAGTCAATGAGTTGGAGCAGCTCAAGTTGTCGAACTACGGTGCCTCTGCGAATTATATACGTAGGCAAGGCCATCGAGTGATGAGCTCCCGAGGCATTAGGTCGGGCCCCTAGGACTGTTCTCCTGAGTCTTGTTTGATATTTGTCGTCATTTATTTCTGATAACGTAAAAACTACCATTGATTTATATAGCTTCTCTTAGTGATCATGTGCTAACTATATTTGATCTAATGTGTGTGTCAAGTCATGTAGACCTTGCAGGTATGGGCATTGGGAGCAAGGACTTGTCAATAAAATAGAATGTAAGAGGTATGTTAAGCTGACCTAAGTAAGTAGACTCTATTGCCAAAGTTAGTAAATCACTTCTATATTTCTTGTAGCTTGTGTGATCATTGAATATAGCTATAAGTAGTGAATTGTGCTGTTGTTATTTTTGTTTTCGTTGTTAGTTGATTGTGAAGTAACCTCGCGTGCCCTAGAGAACTAAGTGTAATAGTGTAAAGTAATGTGTTATGTGATTATGGTTAATGTTCTTGCATGTTCAACTGTGTTATTTAAAAAAAAAATTGTTTGCAATGTTTGTTCTCTGGGTTTTGCATATACGCGTTACAATAACCCTATTCTAGTTATCCACCTATTGTATCTCATAAGCCCTTTTAAATTCTTGCACCCTAGAATCCAAGTTTATATGTTAAAGCATTAGCCAAAGTACTCTCTTCCTACTTATCATAGAAGGCATAATTCTAAATTTGTAATGGTTACCCATCAATTTTGCAGCATTACTAAGGAAAAGTGAATAATGAAATGCCATAATGAATAATACTCACCTGGGTACTACCTTAAGTAAGATAGAAGGAAGAAGGTGGTTGTTCACAACAAAGAATCAGTCACCCTCTAGCCTCTAGAGTGCATGGTGAATCCCACCTTAAGGATAAGAATTCCCTATCCCAACCCACCAATGGACTCTAGGATCCACAAGAGATAAATGATTGTTCATGCCAAAGCTTTTAGACTTAGGTAACTATTGACCTATGGTATCTAGCTTCCAAAAGGTCTTCTATTACTATATTGGCACAATTAGACCAACAACCGCGAAAGTAAAAAAAACAACTAGAACTAGCACCTAAAACAACCCAATCTTTTACTTAAACTTCAACTACACTAGTATGACTTCCACTAACCTCGAAAGCTATAGAATAGCAATTAATGGCATCCTTCACTCGCATGCCACTAGCACTAGAGAACTTGCATGTTGCTGGTGATAGCCATTCAAGCCTGAGAAGTCCCTGGCATTCTTCACCAATATACCTTGGTGATAGCCTACTATCTCTAGATACCACCATACCCCTCTACATGCAAAGCACACTCCCTGACTACTGTCAAGTTGGAGCATCAATAAGCTTATCTTCAAGTGGGTCATAGGATTTACACATCGGTGATCACCACGGAAGGAGTGGAACTACTATGTTACAGGAGTAATGCATTGCTCCTACCTATGCCCTTGTAGAGCCCATAATCCTGCCTTCATGTGTTTCCATAGAGGTCAACAACTATATCCAGCTTGTTTTGTAAGTGGACTAAGCCATCCTAGACAAGACTGTCCCTATAGTCCACTTGACTATGGTATTTTCCTAAGACTTATGAAGTCTAGCTAATATTAAGGGTGCTTAACCTATTTCTCTAGTATAGAGAGACATTTTTTTGCGATTACCTAAAATCGGGGAGAAATTCATTCATAGATATGTATTCTAGCCAACCCTTATATACACCAATAACTAGCTGAAATATCTTGTCATCGCAAGGGCCTAGCATGCTTCTCTACCACAAATATTCATAGTAAGAATTTGACATTAATTCTACCTTGGTTTTCCCAGTTTTATCCAACATCCCTTTACACAAAATAGAAAAATAGGAAGGTGTGACTAGTATATTTGTCCTTCCATTATTCAATAACAAAGACTCTTACTCTGCAATAACAACCAATATATTAACAAGTAGTATTACTTATAACTCGAGATCATCCTAGATTGAGTTAAGCATATTTCCATATCTAATGAGTGTACATGTAAGTCAAAAAGGCTATGGTGGTAGGACACAATGTTTTACACTAGGTCATAATCACAAAATTTACTTGGGGTTGAGCTGCACGGTGCCAAAATCTCTTCTACAATCCCAACTCATACCCAAGCCAACAAGAATAGATTTACCCATATACAGATGTTCTAATGACATCATAAAAACACAATGAATACAACATTTAGAGGGGGATGCAACAGTATAAAAAGGGAGAGGTATCCCAGGACTCTCAAATTGTTGCAGTAGTTATCTAAGGTATGAGATCAATTACCCTACACATATTTTCTTCTTCCTCATCTAATTTTTGGTAGAGACTAATATTTTGGCTGGGGTTTTTAAGGGAGAGACACACACCATGCTAAATGAATGCACTACTTACATTTTATTAAAACAAACAAGCTGAAACCTATGAGGACAACAATAAAATACTAAGTTAAGCTACTACCCCAACCATTCCAGCTGAATCCTATGAGTTTATAAAAGGAACAACAATAACATATTAAGTTTATGCTTTTTCTCTAACTAGGCAAGTTGAATATTATGAGTTTTAGGAATAACAATAATAAAATATTAAGTTTATTCTTTTTCTCCAACCAGGCAAGTTGAATATTATGATTTTTAGGAAGAAAAATAATAAAACTTGTCCTCAAGCATGAGTATCCACTCAGAGCAGCTGGAAAATGCTACCCAAAATATCCAAACTTAGTCCAGACACCTCCCAAACTGGGGTTTCTCTTGCTCACACCTCTTTCCTTCCAAATGATGAAAAAAATTGCCCCAAAATGTCTAGCAACTCCCTCTTTATCTGCCATGCCTCATCCTTCCTTCATGTATCTCCCATTTACTAATTTCCATGTTTGTGGAGTGTCGAGGGGACAAGATTTATTACCACCAAATTCACATTCAAGAGGGCCAACAAGCAGTTGAATATTTTTTCTTGTAGCATTTTCCTGTTGAAACCCTACACTCCTCTTCACATTTATTCCTCTTATTCCTTTGTTTTCACTTTGTTCGACCCTTTACATATCTCTGTTGGTTTTCTTTTCTTTCTTATTTTCTATTCTTCGGTTCTTCTATGGGTTCCATTTATTTATTTAAATATCACATTTGATTTTTTATATGTTTTAAAATGTATTCTACCATTTGCTTTTATTTTATTTTTCTTTTTTTATAAATTACTTTGATGGATCGAATAATTTAAATAAACACTATAGGAAATAATAATAATTATAATAAATTATTTATTTATTTAATAACTTAACACTCAATAAAATAAGAATGGGCAACTAATATTTATAATTGATTTTCTAGGTAAATGTTTAAATTCATAATGACATTCTAAGGACTAGCAGGTGACGTTAATGATACCTATGGACTTGCAAATCCACAAATGAGACTGACTAGGTGTTGGATAAACTTACCCATTACTACTTTAGACAACCTTAAGTTAAGCTAGAGTCTCGACAAGGATTTGGCATAACAATCATTTCTTCTTTTGAATCCACAGAGTCCACTCCACCATGCACCCTGTCCCCTGCACACAAAACATGGTTCCTCACAACATTCAAAATTTAGTTAGTCCAAGTTAGATGAAATATGGCTAAATATATCTAAATAGAAATTAAAAGAAAAACATAACTAGATTTCACATGCATACATCACTATTAACCATTAAAAGTTCATTCACTTAGAATTCACACACCCATACACTTACAGACACACATAGAGTTAATATTAAGTTTCAATTCCCCTTCCCTAGTCCAATTACATCAGGACTACAGGGCCTTAGGATGGGTTCATATGGGGATGTGACATCTAGATCTTTCTAAACCTACTTTGGAAAATTTAGGAACTTCAAAGGGAATTTTATTTAACTTTATTCCATCTTAGATTCTCTTGAAAAAACACACACACATATATACCTCTTACATGAATTATTTAAGTACTTTGAGAATTCAAAATACAAATTTGTATATAATGTTTTAGTTTTATAGTTGGTGTGGGAATATTAGGGTAAACCCACAAAACTGGTTTACAATTCTAGCAAGGAAGGAAAAGTTGCAAAAAATGCCCCCATACAAAAAAAAATTGGTTTTTGGGGGTTTGAACAAACATTTGGTTCCAGTGAACCCAAAGGAGGTTCACTAGAACCCTAGTTCAAGCAAACCCATTAAATGTTGGGTCCCACTATTCCCAGGAAAAAACCAAAAGAAAAGCTTTATGGAAAGGGGGTTCGCTCAAACCCTGGTTTGAGCAAACACTGGTTCGAGTGAACCTCCAAGGAGGTTCGCTCGAACCCCCTTTCCCCCCTTCTCCCCTTTTGGCACAAAAAAGACTCCAAAATTTTTCCCTTCGAAGCTCAAGTTGAGGATGAAAATGGAGGAGACGTCACAGACCCAACTGGATGATGGTAGTCCTTGGAATGAGCTATCTAACAAATATAATTTTAATATGTTCAAATGGTTTTATTATGCATTTGTTTTTTTAGTTTGATTAAACATAAGTTTTTCACTAAAAATCAAGCTCTTTGTTCTGCACATGTGGAAAAATAGTAGATTATCAATAAAAATTTGAAAAATATGAGTGCACTAGATATTGAAGTCCTTGATCCAACAAAAAAAAAATTGAATTTTGATACATACAAAAATAGTTATGTTGTATATTGGTCCGCCTATGTATGAGTTGTAATTGGTTTGACTTCAAAACTTGATTAAGGAAAAAATATTCAATAAAATACTATGAAACCAATTGGAAGCACTAGATATCATAGTTACAAATCTAAATTCAAAAAAATTAGGATTTTATCCTTCATGGAAAAAAAGTTATGTTGTATACGATGAGTCACTCCTTAAAAATGGTGTTTATTGAAAAAAACTAGTTTCCAAAGGAGATGGAAAAAGAAGTGCAATATGATTCCAAATTTTTTGAAAAAAAATATATTTAGAATCTACATACAAAATGTCACAAATCACTAGTTTGCATCATCTTCAAATTCCTCACGGTTTAGCTACTATAGGTGCCCGAAAGTGAAGATTTAGTTAGAAAAAATCAGTTTAGTGTCTAGTTTGGCCAAAAATTGTAAACAAGTATTGTGGGATCACCCATTACAAATATATTTTTAAATGCATTTATCTTATCAAATAAAAATAAATGATGTAAGTCAACACATCTAACATATCTAGATAAAATTGAGTATATGTATGTGTGTGTATTTGAAAATGAAAGTGAATAGATAAAAAAAATTATAAATAAAAAATGAATTTCATGTGCATTTAATATATTTAACTTTTTTTTTGCATGAGTATGAAATCATATTTTGGGTTTATTTTTAGAGATGGAAATAATTATATAAAAATTAAAAAATACAAAATTAAATTAAATAAAATGTAAAAAAGTGGGCATGACCTATTGTGGTGATAGGTGGGAGACCTCCACCCCATTGTCACAACAATGGGAATGGGGAGTTGATCCTATGTGGGGAGGTTGCTAGACACCCTCCTCCCCCATATTAAACTTTTTTTTTAATGAAACAAAAAAAGAATAATTAAAATATCAAAAGTTTCTCCATTAATATCTATAAACCAAAATCCATATTAGGTTAAAATAATACATAGAAAGAAAAAATATAATTAATTATCTGGTGTTATAAATATGTATATATATACAGATACATATACATATATGTTAGATGCAAGCTTCATGAAAAAGATGTTGAAAGGTTAAAGAGTTTGTCATTGATATGTCTATTGGCAACATGAGCTTGAGTATGAGCATGGGTTCCACAGGATGCAGATACAGTGTTGTCATTGGTGTCAACATTGTGATTTGGTATGAAGATCAATGTAGAAACCAATTGGTGAAGCATGATCATGCATAAAGATGTTAATCTAGTGCTTAGATGCAAGAAGCTTTGATTTGGTGCAGACAGTTGAGTTGAAGATTGGCTAAGTGTCAAAATGCAATTTTCAGTGTACAAGAGATCCATTTTTGGGTCCACGTTGGTCTTCCTTGAATAATTTTTCTTTGTGGTTCTAATGAAACTTTGGTGGATGTCAAAGGAGTCTAAATCCATATTTTCACATTGATTGTCTTTTGGTGTAGAAGTTATGAATGACAAAATGTCCAGTTTACCAGTGATAGTGTTTCCTATCCAGAGTGCATGTTTTGATGAGTCCACACTTCATCATGGAATGATATTTTGTCTTGTGGATTTTTGGAAGTGTTTATAGGTTTCAAATGCATCTATGTTCCAAGTGGCGTGAAGTTTGGTGGTCCACATGTCATTTTGTGGTTGATCTATTGGTGAATTTTGATGTTAGGTCACTAGCATTTCTGACCTAATATATTTGGGGTATTGCAAAGGTTAAGTATTGATTTGTTATAAGGGAGCTATTATAGGTCTACCCCGACCTATTTAATATGTTAAATGTTTTTGAATTAAGGTGTAAGGTGTGTATGGTTGATTGGGAGCTGACAAGTTATGTTTTTTCTTGATACATCTAATTAGGCTGACCTAATTGATGTTGTAGGTGTTTGTGGATGTGATGGATATATATATGTAATTTCATTTCAATGTTGTAGTGTGTGAATACAAGTATTGTTTATGAAAATTATGTGAAAGTGATGTGATTGTAGAGCGTAGCGGAGTGTAAGAGAAGAGTGATATGAAGTGTGTTGACTCTATATATTGAGCTTCAATGGAACTATATTCCAACATGTTGTATATGCATTTGTAATAGTTCATTTTTGGTTGTGTGCCACCCCTCTCTTCTATCATTTATTCATTCTGTGGGAAATGAGTCCACTAGGACAATGATTCCATATGTAGTGAGCACTTCTATAATATCTTATAACCAGTTATAATACATTGTGAGCTAATCCTCACCATCGTTTTTCCCTTTTTGGTTTTTCCACATAAAAAATTTGGTGTTCATGTGTTATGTGGTTTTGATGGTTACTTTCATGCTTTCCTTTCTTACTACAAATTGAATATGCTATGTGGAATCAATATTTAAATGTCTCTCAATATTTTGGGTGTTCAACAATTGGTATTAGAGCTTGGTTCCTTGGAAGAAGCTTAACCTCTTGAGGAAGGTCTTGGAGATTGAACGCATGGTGATTAGAAGACAACCTACTCCGGAAGAAATTCTTGCTATTGGATTCATTGAAGAAGATTGCATGGTTGACATGAATGGAGAACTTAGAATATTCCTTGAAGATCTGGAAAGGACTAAAAGTGAGAAAAAAATATTTGAAGGAAAATGTCAAGGAAGCAAATGAATGGATCAAAAAATTGAGAGAACAAATAAAAAAAAATAGAGAAAGACATAAGGAGGTTAATGAGCAGTTGAAGCAAGAAAATGAAACAATTACTTGTCTAGAAGTGAAAATTCAAGAAGGAAAAAGAGTTGAAGAATCCATAAATGCTAAGATGAAAAGAAAATTTGAAGAATGTTCAAAAATTTAAGAAGTTGTAACCTTCAGATTAGATCTGGAGAAAGCAAAGAATCAAGAAGCTAAATTCAAGATGAGCTCTACAATTCTTGATGAAATGATTGCAAATCATAAGAATTCTAATGACAAAAGTGGATTAAGGTTTGAAAAAGGAGAAAGTTCAAAGGAATATTAGACACCAAGTGTTGAAAAGGAGAATAATGAACAAAAGAAGATTGAGGAAAAGAAGAGTAATGGCCTTTATGGTACTCAACTTCAACTTCTCCCTCAACTGCTTTATTTCAACCTCCAATTTATTCTTATCATATGAGGCTTGTGCCCCAGTTACGGGACATAATAACCTGGCCAAAATAACCTTGGAAAAAATAACCTAGTCACAATAACCCAGGGACAAAATAACCTGGGGTCAAAATAACCCAAGCCAAAATAACACGTGGTCAGAATAACCCATGGACAAAATATCCCCCTAAGAATATAGAGAAAGTAAAATAAAATTTATAAATTACATGTATGTTGCTAAAAAAACTTTATTATTCAAATTTTCAATTAAAATGTCAAATTATGAGTGATGCCTCTTATATAATCTAAAATGTTATGGTTGGCATAACCATCAACCAATCTTTTAGTCTTTCTTTGAGTTCGCGGTATTTTTTCCTGCTTGGTTGCCCAATGTATCCAACCATATATTTCTCTATTCTATTCTCTTGGAGACTCTATTCTTTTTTCAACACTTTGATGAATTTCCAAACTGAGCTATGCGATGCTTGAAGCAATTCACTAAATCCTCTGTGCCATCTCTCAATAGTATTATTGGTTATGGGAAGATCATCTTGAGTAGTTGAATAGAAATTCCACATTGTGATTGGAAACTTGGGTGATCATTTGTTGCCTCTTCTAGTTAGTCTTCCAATCCATGTGTCTTCAAAATAATCAACTTATTCCCACGAAATTGCCTTTATTTTTATAATT
>VDFB02270651.1:565266984-565276989 GCA_007258455.2 Sequoia sempervirens | reverse complement strand
AACCATGATAAACTAAACTTAAAAGTGATTTAAACACAATTGCTGAAAATGATTCATACAAACTTAACATTCCTGATTTAACATCTAACACTCCAGATTTAATATTTATGAACAAAAATAACATAAACTCAGAAAAATACCACACAAGATAAATTCCTTTGGTTGAGTGGGCCCTCCTCTTCCTCCGGTAAGATCTCTTAACATAGTAATTTTATTTGACTTCTTATCTTAATTCAAATTGATCAAATAGGGATGCAAAAAAGAGTATTGCAACCATTAAAAGATTTTAGTTGAAAATTATCTAACTCCTTTCTAAATCCTAAAAATGGATATTTATAACTATATCATTATTGAATTCAAAACATGGTGTCAACTGCTAAGATTCAAGGCATCTAAACTAGAGATTTAAATAAAACTAAAACAGAACTAAAATAGGACTGAGAATAGATAGAGAAAGAAATGCCAAATCAAAGTTGGGACTAGAAGTTCCTAAACCGACTAAAATAAGTTAATTTGGACTTTGGTGATTCATCATCTAGTTGGGCCGATCAATGGTGTGATTTTCTTCATTTGATTAAACAAGGATTTTAACTTTATCATGAGTTATTAGTCTTTTAAATACCCTAAATAAAACCCTTAAGAAAAGGATACCAATTATGACAGTAAAAGATTAAAACTGCATAATTATCTCATCCATATCATCACAAAAGCAACACATCTAATATAAAGCATTACCTCAAATATATCTAAAAAATTAGCCAAACATAAAGAAAATTAAGTAAATATATTAGTCTATAGTCTACTGCCAGTCATGTTAATTAACAAAAATAACAAGTCTTTTAAACATAAAATTACTTATATGGAAGTATCTTTGAGCCTCTCATCATTCTTCCCCACTTGTTTTGCATCATGTCCTCATGGTTCTCTGTCAAGAATTATGGTGGTTTCTTTGTACTTGTTCACTACTTCCATCCAAATGGAATAGTCAAACACTCCTTCCTTGTATTGCGGTGGCAATCTGGTATTGAGTGCAAAGCCATGGTTTTCCCTTAGCTTCTCAAACCAGGGTCTTATCACCTCATCTGGAATATTGAATGATGCTTTGAGCTTTGGAGCAGACATGATGATAATTGCCATTCTGAACCTCATAGCGACCCAAAATTCCTGTAGATGTTCAATCAAGGTGATTACGTGCCTAAATCTTATCAAGCTCCATCTGAGGTTGTTTGGGCTTATACGCTCTCTTCTTCTCAATGACTTGGGAATGGTGAAATATATTTCCTCACATGAATTTATTGCTAATGGAGGAAGTGTCCCTTCTACATTCTGGAAAGTAGATATACTATCCAGAAAATTAGAAACATAAAGAGGATTGATGTGATTTTTCCATACAACTGATTGGACCATTTTTTATATACTTCTATGCATGAGGCATTTTAGGCCTCATTGGTAACCCATACTTTTTCTGAGCCTCTTTTTATTTTTCCATCCTATTCAACCATTCAACCTGATTTTGCATTAAGGAGATAAAGAACTTGATTTGTAGCTCACCAACATAAACATTTAATAGATAATAATAATTATCTCCCATTAAAAACTCATGCTAGAAAAACTCACACATCTGATTTTGAATATCAGGGTGGCTATGGAAGTAATCTTGCAGAAAATCTTTATCCAAGGCTTCTCCTTAAAATTAATTGATTAAGCTTCCATTGTAGAAACTTCTCCCTGAGAAATAAAGAATATATTTTTGATGGTCTTCTCATTGAAAATATTGCAGATCTTCTCTCAATTGGTTGCTCAAATCTTCTTTCAACTTCATTTTTTTCTTCCTCTAATTGTGTACTTGCTTTTTTAGTTGATCATTTTCATGCTTGAATTTCAGGGCTGCTAAAGAGATATATCTAGGTTGAGTCCCTTGTGGAACATCTGATGGAATATTAGATGGAATGGGAGGCAGAGCAAGGTAATGTGGTGGGGCCATGGAAGTGGAAGCTTCTTGAGAATACAATCTCATAGACTGTTGTTTCAATTTCTATTCTTTTAACTGCAATTCCTCCTTCAATTTTGTGATTTCCTCTACACTTGTTAATGCTTGTGCACTAGCTTATTGTAAATCCTCCTCATTATTATTCAACTGCTCTCTATACCTTGCTTCTCTTTGTTCAATCTCCTTTTCCATTTCTTGAGTTTTGTTGAGGGATTGTTGTAACTCCTTTTCTTTTCTTTTTAATTTCTCCTCAAGAAATTAAATATTCATCTTTTCTTGATCTAACTTATCTTCCATTCTAGATATTTTCATATCCCTTAACAATTCCTCAGTTTTTAATTCTTCCTCATTCTATTTTTCATGAATTTCTTCTTTAATCAATGACTCTTTTCCTTTTCTCATCTCCATAGTCAGAGAAGGTGAAGGGAATCTCACGGTCTCTTCTTCCTCAAATTCTCCAGAGGCTTCTTACTCTTCTGACTATGCATTAGACTCTTCAACAGAGTCATGGATTTCAACAATAGGGGTTCTTTCAGGAGTTGGCATTGGGCCTTCAAGAGGGCTGTGAGGTTGCTCAGGGGACTGCACTGGTGTGTGGGTTTCCTCATAGGTTGCAAAAGTTTCTTTTGGGCCTTCAAAGACAGGGGTTTGAAATGTAGGTGTCTCTTCAGGAGTGGACACAATGGTCTCAACATTGCTAGGGATCTCTTCATTCAAGTCTTGCTTTCTCTTTTTGGAGGTACTACAGGTTAACCTAGAGGATTCTTGTAGTTTTCTTTTACCCTTTTTCTGTTCTCCTTTGGGAGATTCACCTTTTTCTATTTTTGACCTTTTTGTTGTGGGCCCCTTTGTTGGTTTCCCCTTTTGTTTTTCTATGAGTGCAAACAAAAATTCTATCGAACTCTATTTCATAGACTCTTTCTTTAAGAAATGATGCTTAATTATTAGATGAATTAACCCATGGTTTTTTATGAAGGGCTCTCCTCTAGACTTTAATCTAGAAATCATGGAAGCAATCTGTTGAAACAAAAATGCTGGCAGATTTATTCTAGCAAAGGGTTTTGTTTGTCCATACCTCAAATGTATCAATAGTTGCATTCCTAGCCCTAATATACTGTCGTATTGTACCTCACTGGTGAAGAATTTCATGAACCATGTTGCAACAGTTCTCCATGGCTCGTCCAAACTATGACGAGCTATTATGCATTGGTCTCCCTTATGAATAAGAATTTTAGGCCTCATTTTTGGTTCTTGGTGAAATGTCGCCACCAATTCATCAAACTTTACTCAGCCCTTGTTAACTAGTTTTCCCTTAGCTGGAATTCCTGAAATTTCACTTATTGTTTCCAGAGTGACTTCAATGATTTCTCCCTTTACTCTTGTGAGATTTATGTGAAAATTTCTCATGAATTCCTCTACAATTTCTTGCTGAAAACCTTCATATCTCATTATAAAATCTAGCCATGTAGCTTCCCTCAACAATCTCTTGGTTTTAGAATCAAGAGTGAAGTTGTCTAGCTCTGCATCCCTTTTGTTTCCCATTTCTTCATGTTAACAATGGCGGACTCTAACAATGGAAGACTTCAACTTGGTGGATTGAATTGCTTAGCAATATCCAAAATTATTTTTCCTTGTTTTTGGAGCATCTATCTTGAAAAATGACACGAAGTGTCATTAATTCCTTGCATTAAATTCCCTTACTACTTTGGACAATTTGCACACCATAAATTGCAATTGCAATTTAATTTACAAAGTTGGTGGCGTCTTTTACACATGCCAGCATGAATTTCGTAAGATTTTGAAAAGACAGGCAGATCATAACATGATCCATAATTATTACGGACATTATCCAATGTCACATCATACCTTATATCAGTAGTCCCGCCACTTTTTGAAATGATTAAAAGTCATTATTTATTGTTATTAATAACAATATGGTGGAGATGTCTAAACTTATAATTATTTACCTATTTTACATTAGTTTAACTACTTTAGAAAATAATATTCACATTAAATGTGCACCTTATTTATTGCAAGCCTTCGAGATCTTTAGGAGCCTTCAGGAGTTTTGGAACTTCAAGAATCTTCAGAAGCTATCAAGCCAAACAGGGTCTTCAAAGTCTTCAGTCTTCAGAATCTTTAGGATCTTGAGGAGCTTTTGGGAGCTCTTTAGGAGCCTTCAGGAGCTTTCAGGAGATAACTCAGATAGACCACCATTGCTGGTTTTTATTTTTATTTTTTGAAAGAAAACTGCCATTTGTTGGTTTTCAATTTACTTCCATTTTTCTCAAGGTAAACCGCCTTTTGTTGGTTTTCAATTTACCTTGTTTATTCACACCTTCTTCAAAGGTTCAAAGATCTTCTCTCATGGAAGAGATATCTTCCATGATAAAATGTTCATTTATGTGTTGTAGATCATCTAAAAATTCCTCCTTTGATGCTGACTTATGATATGTTTTCAGTCGATGACCATTAACTAGTATAACTCTCTTTTCTCCATCAATTGACACTAATTGGACAACTCCATTTTCAAATACTTGATCTATTTCATAGGGTCCTAACCATCTTGTATGGAATTTCCCTTTAAACTCTTCAAATTTGGAGTCAAATAATAATTCTCAATCTCCTTCCTTGAACTGTCTAGACACAATATGCCTATCGTGTCATTCCTTTCTTTGATTCTGAATTAGCTCTATATGTTGAAGAGCCTCCATTCTCATCTCATCAGGTTTGTTGAGCTGAAAAATTCTACTTTTCTTGGACTATGGTAAATCAATTCCAACTTCGATTGTAGTTTTCAGTGTTCTTAATTCAAATTCTATTGGCATGACTAGTTTCTTTTTATACACAAATTCATAGGGAGAAAATTCAGTTGTTGTTTACCATGTCATATCATAAGCCCATACTACCTCATCTAACCTCTTTGCCCAGTTTTTTTTCCTTAAAGAAACAATCTTTGTCAAGATGTTCTCCAATTCTTGGTTTGTGACTTCAACTTGTCCATTCGCCTGAGGGTCATATGGTGAAGATTTCCTATGGGTCATCTGATATATCTTCAAAAAGGCTTCTATCATTACTAATACAAACTGTGGTCCTTGGTCTGAAAAAATTTCTCTTGGTGTACCAAATCTCTGAAGAATTTGCTTGTATAGAAAACTACAACTTTATCCTCTCTTACTACTGGTAATGTTTTTAAATCAGCCCATTTTGTTGCATAATCAGTACAAACAAGTATATAATTTTTCCCTTTAGAAGGTGGATCAATAAGTCCCACAAAATCGATTCCCCACTTTTCAAATGGTTACAGAGGTATTTGTGGCTGAAATGGCATCTCCATTGTTGGGGTGGGTCTTCCCATCTGCTGACATTCATCACAGTGTTTAACAAAGAATGTAACATCATTTGTCATTTATAGCTAATAGTAACCAGCTCCTAGGATTTTATGAATTTTTCTTACCACTGAATAGTGTCCTCCTTCAGGCTCATGATGATAGGCATGTACTACATCATAGACATCTAACTCAATTACACATCTATAAAGAATATGATCAAGGCACATTTATATAAAATACCATTAATCCACTGAAATCTAGAACTTTCATGAATTAACCTTTTCTTTTCTTTATAATTGAAGTGATTTGGACACTTCCCTGTTACAAGGTAATTTTCCAAATCAGCAAACCATGATGGATGAGCTGATATTGCAAATAAATGTTCATTTAGAAATGTGTCATCCACTAGCTCTTGATCATCCTACAAAACAATTCTGAAAAGGAAGTCAACAACAACATTATCCTTTCCAGGATTATCTATGATAGTAACATCAAATTCTTACAACAACAGTAACAATATAATAATGTGTCCACTTACTACAACATTATTCATCAAATATCTAATTGCAGCATGGTTTGTATGTATGTAAACTTTGGAACTTGTAATATAATGCCTGAATTTGTTTATTACATATACTCCAGCTAAAAATTCCTTTTTGTTGTTGTATAATGTCTTTAAGTGGGATTTATATTTTTACTAACATAATAAATTGCATGCATGGCATCATTGTCATCTTTTTGTCCTAATACTGCTCCAATAGCCAAATTGGATGCATCAACATGTATGTGGAATGGTTCTCCCCAAATAGGTCCTTTAATAATTGGAGTTGTTAAAGCTATTTTAATTGTCTCAAAAGATTTTTGACAATCTTTAGTCCATACAAACTTGATGCAGGAGCATCCAGTGGTGTGAGGGCAATCTTGCATCACCCAAAAAGATTATTTCCATTTTTGTTCTTGTTGTTTTTTTTTGGTAGATTTTTTTGCATTTTTGGATACCTTTTTCGTCGAATAAGAGTTTCCAACTTTCAGAACTATTTTTCTACTTTTTCTGCTCAACTACTATTTTTAGCAGGTTTGAATTTGAAGTCGTGGGAAGACAGAAATTTATGGGAAGGTTCAAGATGGAAAAATACACAGTCTGGTGAAAGAATCAGGTCAAGATCATTCACGATTTGAAAGTTATTCAAGTTCTAGATTCTGCTTTTTGCCCTGAAAAACCTTTCGAGCTCAGTTTGAGGCACTAAACAATCCCGGATGGGCCTGAAAATTTGCGGAAACGCCAAAGTAATCCACCAAAGACCTACTTTATAGAAAATTGTCTTTTCGAGAGCTTTCTGAAAAGGTATTATCATTGAAGATCCAACAGTCGGATTAAAAGTTATGGCTGCCAGAAGTTGGTGCATATTTTAGAAATGTGCTAATTTTCAACTGTGAATTTAAACTTGAATTTCAAATTGTAATTTTGGCACCAAACTTGCAAAACTCATATCTTGAATGTTGTTTTTGGATCCAAATGGAAAAGGGGCTATTTATGGGCTCGTTTCTGATTTTTGGGTAACTTTTTGGGAAAAGAAGTTCGCATGCTGAAAAAGGGGATCTGGGTAATTTTATGTAAGTCTATAATTTGCATGTATTACAGAGCTCGAGGATTTGAGATCCTCTGCATGTAAGAGTTCCATATTTTTGAATAAAATATTATTCTCTATTTGGTGAGTGTTATTCTGTGTCTCGGGTTTGCTCCCTCATCAGGTGGTATCAGAGCGGGTTTTCTTGAGCGTGTGGATAGATCGCCGATCATGAGGCAGTTTGCACTAGGACCATGGTTGTGGGTTCAAAATATTCAAGATGCCTCCAAGAGTGATTCCTGGTAGGCGTGGTGGTGCCAGAGGTGGCAGAGGTGGAAAAATGCTAGAGGAAGAGATCCATTAGCTGCCGAGGGTTTCAGAGCTCTCCAGAGACAAATCGATGCATTGCAGGAACAAATGAGAAGAGGGTTAGACCCGAGAAGGAGAGGAGAAAGCGAGGATGAAGAAGAGGTGGGAAGATACAGATGTAGAAGAGGAAGAAGAAGCTATTGATCAAGATCAAATGCGGCTGATTAGGGCCATTTCGAAGATCAGAAAAAGACCCAGAATAGAAGTCCCCAGTTATTCCGGAAGTCTGAACCCGGAAGGGTTGATTGACTGGATCAATGAGCTAGAAGAATATTTTGAGTATGAAGAAGTAGAGGATCCAGATCAGGTTAAGTTTTCAAAAATGAAGCTGAAGGGCCATGCCAATATTTGGTGGAAAAAGGTCCAGTTGGAGAGAAATCAAAGAGGAAAAGGAAATATCAATAGTTGGGATCACATGGTGGAGAAACTAAAGAAGCAATTCATACCAGTAGGCTACGAGTTAGATTTGCTGAAGAAATTGCAAGGGCTGAAGCAAGGAAGTAGATCTATGAAATAATACACAGAAGATTTTCACAAGATGATCATCAGAATGGGCCATGCAGAAGCCAACAAGGAGAAGGTAGCCCATTATCTTAATGGGTTACAGCCGAGCATTCAAGAGGAGCTAAGCCTGGTCAAAATGACTACCATTGAGGATGCATACCAGTTTTCTCTAAAAGTTGAGGAGAAGTTGAACAAAAGATTTGACAGTAAGCAAAAAGGCCGAGGAGGTCAAAGCGGAAGGGGTAGTGGAAGATCTTTTGGAAGCCGAAATGAAGATGAAAGGAAAAATGAAGATGTGGGTACCAATCGAAGCCAGAGGAATGATAACTTCTATCACCCACGTGATCAAGATAGTGGTGATCAAAGAGGTAGAGGATGAGGAAGATCTGCGCTAGGACCTGGAAGAGGTGGTTTTAGAGGAACTTGTTTCCATTGTGGTGAAGAAGGGCATCAAGCCTATGAATGTCCACAACACCAAGGAAGGACAGATAGAAGGCCAGAAGGTTGTGGAAGGGTTGTGCATGCAGATGAGGAGGCTCAATATGAGCATTCAGATGATGTTGAAAGGGGAGAAGCCCTAGTGGTTAGAAGAGCCCTGGTGACTGAAGAGAAGGAGCCAGAACAGAGGAAGAATTTGTTCCACACAAGGTGCAAGTGTGAAGACAAATGTTGTGAGGTCATTATTGATAGTGGGAGCACTGATAATCTGGTGTCAGAAGAGATGGTTACGAAGTTGAAGCTGAAAAGGGAAAGGCATCCACATCCATATCAGATTGTCTGGTTGCAGAAAGACCACAAAGTTCTGGTCAATGAGCAGTGCATGGTGAAGTTCAAGATCGGAAGCTATCGTGATGAGGTACTCTATGATATCATCCCTATGGATGCATGTCACATGTTGTTGGGGAGGTCATGGCAGTTTGATAGGCGAGCTGTACATGATGGCCATGCAAATACTTATTCCTTGATGAAGGATGGAGTTCGTCATAAGTTGAAACCCCTAAAGAAGGACGAAGAAAAGGTATGTAGTAATGCTAGAATTTGTTTTGTTGATGGAAGGAAATTTTTAAAAGGCATGAAGCATGAGCGTATGTGTTATGCATTGATTCCTAGACTGGAAAAGAAAGATACTGAGAAGGTGCCAGTAGAAGTTTCTGGACTATTGGATGAGTTTCAGGAGATTATTTCTGATAACGTACCTAAGGGTTTACCACCAATGAGGAAGATCAGTCATCAGATTGACTTGATCCCTAGAGCCAGTTTACCAAATAAGGCAGCTCATAGAATGACTCCTGTAGAAAATAAGGAGTTGAATAGAAAAATTCAGGATTTGTTGAGAAAGGGTTCTATTCGAGAGAGTCTGAGCCCATGTGCAGTACCTGCAGTACTAGCACCAAAGAAGGATGGGGAGTGGAGGATGTGTACAAACTCCCGAGCCATAAATAAGATAACCATCAAGTACAGATTTCCCTTGCCAAGGATGGATGACCTGATGGACTATTTGAGTGGAGCATAGTACTTCACGAAGATTGATTTGAAGAGTGGATATCACCAGATCCGGATTTGAGAGGGTGATGAATGGAAGACTGCCTTCAAGACCAAGGAGGGCCTATACGAGTGGTTAGTCATGCCTTTTGGGCTAACCAATGCACCAAGCACATTCATGCGGCTCATGAACGAGGTACTGAAAGAGTTTATGGGGAATTTTGTTATTGTGTACTTAGATGATATTTTAATATTCAGTAAGTCCCTATGTGAGCATTTGATGCATATTCGTAGAGTCTTTGAAAAGTTGAGAGAAGAGAAATTGTTGATTAACTTGAAGAAGTGTACAGTTTTGTGAAGGAGTTAGTGTACTTGGGGTTTGTTGTATCGGCAGAAGGTCTCAAGATAGACCCAAAGAAGGTGAAGGCTATTCTAGAATGGCCTACCCTAAGAACTGCTACTGAGGTGAGATCTTTCCATGGTTTGGCTAGTTTTTACAGAAAGTTCATTAGAAACTTCAGTAGTATTTGTGCACCCTTGACGGAAACAATGAGGGGGGATAGAAATGAGTTCAAGTGGAGCACTGGAGCAGTGAAGAGTTTTGACCTGTTGAAGTAGAAGGTGACAGAGCAACCAATTTTAGCCCTCCCAGACTTCAATAAGGTGTTTTAGGTGGATTGTGATGCTAGTGGTTGTGCCATTGGAGCAGTGATGAGCCAAGAAGGTAAGCCCATTGCCTATTTTAGTGAAAAGTTAAATG
>VDFB02270651.1:565228209-565266884 GCA_007258455.2 Sequoia sempervirens | reverse complement strand
ATTGCATAAATTGATTTATCAGAATATTGTAATTAAATAATTATTTATTTGTGAGAAACCTTGGTGGTGTTGTTAATCACACTAGGTAATTATTTGGGGTCCACTTGATGTTGTATTGTAACATTGTATTATTATTATTTGTGTAGGAGACATGTGATAATAATTTAATATTAGGGAAATATTATTTAATGTGATGTCTTAGGCACCAATATTAAATGAGGGGTTAGTTTTTTGTATTCACATGGTTTTGTGGTACATGGTTCTCAATCTACCACTAGTTGTATTATGTGTGAGCTTGTGTCTATAAAAGAAAACACATGTGTAGTGGTTTAGGTTGACTGAGTGGATTGGCTATCATTATTGAGTCTTCTTATGGAGTACATTTGTGAAGCACGGCATGGGATGTGTGGATTCTTGCTTGGACACAAGGAAATGCATTACAGGGCTTGATGATTTAGAGGTATTCATTGTAACTCCTGTATTGCTTTATTTTTGAATAATATGATGGAGTATGGATGCTTTTGGAGGCTGGGTTTTTTCCTCTTGAAGGTTTTCGCAAGGTATATCTTGTGTTATCTTGTGGCTTGTCTATTTGATCTATGCATTTGAAAAACTTGTATTCATGTTTATCTCTCATAGGTTATCTAGGAAATGATTTAAGATTGTGGGTGTGAATGCAATATTTCCTATCATACGATGGCTACATAAGAGAATACTTTGAAAAGGAGTTAAGAGGCACATAGATTCTTACTCTCTTATGGTTTAGAGTTCTAGATTATGTGTGAGCATGATAAACATTCTAAGTGAGGAATCAATCAAAGGAATTAAAGATATGTTGAATTAATTCACCTATCGATCAACATGGTATGTTAATCGTGGCTGTTAAATGTGGAAAATTGTACACCTTTTAAAGCATGGTGCATTGGAGAATATACAATTATTTGGAATCAATTTTACAAAGATAGTAAGATCGTATAATGACTTGAAGAAACTTGTGTATAGCAGCGAATTTTCACCCCTTACGCAAATTACCCTTTTGTACATCCTCACCTTAGAAAACCAAATCCGAAGGTGAAATTCCACATCAACTTATTGAATTCTTACCACTTAGCATCTATCCTTTGTGTCGATGGAAGAATATTTGTTGGGGACGCCCACATGGTGCGCAGATGTTCACATGGAATGCTTACATCCCTGATGGATTCATGCATCTAAAGCTAGCAAAGGAATTACACTTCCCATTGGGAATGGTTTGTAACATTCCTCTTCAACCAACCGAACCCAAAAATGGAAAATTCTCTCCCTTCTCCTTAAAATTCATCTATCTTCACTTCATTTGGATCCTCTAAGCATTCAACTCATCTTTTTTCCATCACTTCTTGTATTCTCAAGCATTTTCAACCTTCATTTCACTCTCAACAGCACTCCAACACTCCATTGTAGCAACAACACTCCATCAACTCCATCAAGCAAGTGTAAAGCAAGCCATTACAGTAGGGGCTTGAGGTTTTGCAACACCTCCCTTCATCACAGTCAAGGTTGTGGTGATTGTTCAAGCTCTCTTTATCCATCATTAGCTAGCAAGCTCTTAGTGGAGGTGGTAAATATTTCACTCCTATCCTCTATGATTTTTTTTAGTAGCTATATAATAGTTTGTAGTGTTATTCATGTGCTTTCTTTCTTTAATTCTTTATCATTGCTATTTGGTTGTTTGTGGAGGTGGAAACACCAAAACAGGGGTCTGACTAAGGTAGGCCCCTATATAGCCCCAACAAATTTCCCCTCTTTCTTGTGTGTAGGTGGACATGCATTTGGAGTTAGCTGGTGAATAGGCACTTTTGTGAGATTGTCTTCATCACCTTGGTTCTAGTTTATTTACTTTATCATTTTAGTATTTACTTTTCATACTTTTTAATTATATTTTTACCATTTAGATTGTACTAGCTAGGTTGTTAGTATGAATTTTTGGTAGTTTCTTTGTGTTCATTATTTTCTGTTCATATGAATTCCAATGTACCCAAGAGATGCCAACACCCATAACTGCAATACCATCCTCAGATAGAAAGTTGTATGAGGCACAAAACTAACTCCAAAAAGCTAGCTCGCCTAGTCCAAACTATTATTTGGGTCTACAGAGTGATTGAAGGACTTTATAGTCCTCATCATTCTCGTGCCTCACAT
The DNA here is from genome assembly GCA_007258455.2 of Sequoia sempervirens. NCBI lineage: Eukaryota > Viridiplantae > Streptophyta > Pinopsida > Cupressales > Cupressaceae > Sequoia > Sequoia sempervirens. The sequence continues at coordinate 565,264,703 of VDFB02270651.1, read as the reverse complement.
CAAACACCCACTTAGAGTGAGGTAAGTTAGGGAATCCTTCCACTCTTGGCTCTCCATAACCTGGGGCCTTGATGTGGTTGGTCTCACTCTCATACATTTTTGGTGAACCTGAGATGAACCATTTTGGTTCTATTTGGTGATACTGAAAGTTCCTTTCCTCGTATTCTAGGAGTGTTGTAGGTGTGAGTGTTGTGAGGCTTTCACCTTACAACCCAACTTGTGACCCCTAGTAGGCGTAGTTGGAAGGTTCTAAAAGTGTTGCACAATGAAACCTTAATTGGGTCACTATCATATCTTGCAACCTTTGGGGGGGCCTTGTGAGAGTGTCATTTGTTGCATGTGATGGCCTCTTTCCTACATCAACCTATCCCCTCTGCACAGCCTGTGAGTAATGGTATAAGTATAACCTTCACCTTATAGGATCTGCCAATGGGTTTTAATAGGGAACCATCTCCTCTCTACATCCCTGTGTGAATCAACAGAAACATCATAGCAGGTGTTCTCATTGATCTGACGTCTCAAGTGAACATTATAACTGAGGAGATCATGCTAATCAACTCTTTTTCATAAATATGGGTACGATGAACTTGTGAGCACCATCCTCATGCATGATGGACTTTTTCATACCTCCTTTGGGAAGTATTGCCTTGTCAATTTTGGTTGGACCTAAATATGTGAAGCTTTTGTTTGACATAATCCCTAGATCTTAACTCTTTAGAGTGAAGCTGGGTATCCCTTGGTTAGTAGCTATGAATGCAGTGCCCTCGATCGTGCATAAATGTTTAAAATTTATCCATGAGGGTTTCGTGCATGTAATTCATGACATCGGTTATAAACCATCGATTTCCCATGGTAGTTACTCCTTGGATTAATCTTGGCCTATGCTTGTTGGTCCTCTTCTGCCTAGGAAGGACCTTTTGTACCAAACTTATCAAAACTACAAGAGAAGGCACCTATTGCTGAGAGTGACATGCCCTTCATCACCTTATGTTGTTTCACATAAGACTTGCTTAAAAGCTGATAGTGATGCCGCCAAGGCACGTAGAAGGGAAGAAGAGAAGCAATCTCGAGATCCTCCTTCTCTTTCGTTGTTCAGTCTAACGCTCCTTCTTGCGCTGCTCTAGTGCCATCAGATTCTATGGTGCCCAATCGGCGGAAGTCCAAGCATCCCATGTTTTAGTTTCCTATTCTACCCAAGGAGCCTAGGCCCGTTTGGTATAGAAGGAAGAAAGCTTCCCGTGGGGAATCTTCTATGTCTCAACTTCCATGGCCCCCTACCATCTCTTCTCCCAAGGAAGTAAATGGGAAGAGGCCCACTACTGAGGTGTTAGAGTCAACTCACCCCATCACTTCTCAACCTACTCCTTCTGCTCCCATTCAGAAGCTGATGGGAAAGGCCATTGATGTCACAACTTGCATCACTTAGTCAATTAATTATTGAACCGGGTGTGTCTCAGAGCTATATGTGATAAGGATGTTTGTCACAAACTCTTGGGGGGTTTTGCACTATAAAAAGTGACTTCAGGTGTCGATTTGGCTCATTTAGGAGCTTTCAGGAGCTTTCAGGAGCTTTCAAGAGCTCTAAGGAGCTCTCAGGAGCTAAACTTCAACGACTAATTCCTAAGGATCAATTCTATCTTATTTCCTAATTTAAAATTCTGTCAACTTATTTTTGACTTCCTTTGACTTGATTGAGACTGATTCATGGAAAATACTAACATTTACTTTAATTCTTAATCTAGAATTTGAAATCCAAATTTAATTCTAATTTACTCCAAAAGAAATCTATCTTAAGATTTGTTGGAAAATAAATGCTATTTTAAAGAATAGAAATGAATTGCAAGGAAATAACGATTAATCTAGAAAACATAAATACTAATTTCCATGAACAGATTCCAAACAAATTTCAGTTTCAACATTCCATAAGTTCCCATCATTGCTTTAATTAAGATTAACAAATAATTATCAAACTTAATTCCTACAAACAAAATCTAAATCTAATTAACTCAATAAACCTTACAATGAATCTAATAAACTATTCTAACCATGATAAACTAAACTTAAAAGTGATTTAAACACAATTGCTGAAAATGATTCATACAAACTTAACATTCCTGATTTAACATCTAACACTCCAGATTTAATATTTATGAACAAAAATAACATAAACTCAGAAAAATACCACACAAGATAAATTCCTTTGGTTGAGTGGGCCCTCCTCTTCCTCCGGTAAGATCTCTTAACATAGTAATTTTATTTGACTTCTTATCTTAATTCAAATTGATCAAATAGGGATGCAAAAAAGAGTATTGCAACCATTAAAAGATTTTAGTTGAAAATTATCTAACTCCTTTCTAAATCCTAAAAATGGATATTTATAACTATATCATTATTGAATTCAAAACATGGTGTCAACTGCTAAGATTCAAGGCATCTAAACTAGAGATTTAAATAAAACTAAAACAGAACTAAAATAGGACTGAGAATAGATAGAGAAAGAAATGCCAAATCAAAGTTGGGACTAGAAGTTCCTAAACCGACTAAAATAAGTTAATTTGGACTTTGGTGATTCATCATCTAGTTGGGCCGATCAATGGTGTGATTTTCTTCATTTGATTAAACAAGGATTTTAACTTTATCATGAGTTATTAGTCTTTTAAATACCCTAAATAAAACCCTTAAGAAAAGGATACCAATTATGACAGTAAAAGATTAAAACTGCATAATTATCTCATCCATATCATCACAAAAGCAACACATCTAATATAAAGCATTACCTCAAATATATCTAAAAAATTAGCCAAACATAAAGAAAATTAAGTAAATATATTAGTCTATAGTCTACTGCCAGTCATGTTAATTAACAAAAATAACAAGTCTTTTAAACATAAAATTACTTATATGGAAGTATCTTTGAGCCTCTCATCATTCTTCCCCACTTGTTTTGCATCATGTCCTCATGGTTCTCTGTCAAGAATTATGGTGGTTTCTTTGTACTTGTTCACTACTTCCATCCAAATGGAATAGTCAAACACTCCTTCCTTGTATTGCGGTGGCAATCTGGTATTGAGTGCAAAGCCATGGTTTTCCCTTAGCTTCTCAAACCAGGGTCTTATCACCTCATCTGGAATATTGAATGATGCTTTGAGCTTTGGAGCAGACATGATGATAATTGCCATTCTGAACCTCATAGCGACCCAAAATTCCTGTAGATGTTCAATCAAGGTGATTACGTGCCTAAATCTTATCAAGCTCCATCTGAGGTTGTTTGGGCTTATACGCTCTCTTCTTCTCAATGACTTGGGAATGGTGAAATATATTTCCTCACATGAATTTATTGCTAATGGAGGAAGTGTCCCTTCTACATTCTGGAAAGTAGATATACTATCCAGAAAATTAGAAACATAAAGAGGATTGATGTGATTTTTCCATACAACTGATTGGACCATTTTTTATATACTTCTATGCATGAGGCATTTTAGGCCTCATTGGTAACCCATACTTTTTCTGAGCCTCTTTTTATTTTTCCATCCTATTCAACCATTCAACCTGATTTTGCATTAAGGAGATAAAGAACTTGATTTGTAGCTCACCAACATAAACATTTAATAGATAATAATAATTATCTCCCATTAAAAACTCATGCTAGAAAAACTCACACATCTGATTTTGAATATCAGGGTGGCTATGGAAGTAATCTTGCAGAAAATCTTTATCCAAGGCTTCTCCTTAAAATTAATTGATTAAGCTTCCATTGTAGAAACTTCTCCCTGAGAAATAAAGAATATATTTTTGATGGTCTTCTCATTGAAAATATTGCAGATCTTCTCTCAATTGGTTGCTCAAATCTTCTTTCAACTTCATTTTTTTCTTCCTCTAATTGTGTACTTGCTTTTTTAGTTGATCATTTTCATGCTTGAATTTCAGGGCTGCTAAAGAGATATATCTAGGTTGAGTCCCTTGTGGAACATCTGATGGAATATTAGATGGAATGGGAGGCAGAGCAAGGTAATGTGGTGGGGCCATGGAAGTGGAAGCTTCTTGAGAATACAATCTCATAGACTGTTGTTTCAATTTCTATTCTTTTAACTGCAATTCCTCCTTCAATTTTGTGATTTCCTCTACACTTGTTAATGCTTGTGCACTAGCTTATTGTAAATCCTCCTCATTATTATTCAACTGCTCTCTATACCTTGCTTCTCTTTGTTCAATCTCCTTTTCCATTTCTTGAGTTTTGTTGAGGGATTGTTGTAACTCCTTTTCTTTTCTTTTTAATTTCTCCTCAAGAAATTAAATATTCATCTTTTCTTGATCTAACTTATCTTCCATTCTAGATATTTTCATATCCCTTAACAATTCCTCAGTTTTTAATTCTTCCTCATTCTATTTTTCATGAATTTCTTCTTTAATCAATGACTCTTTTCCTTTTCTCATCTCCATAGTCAGAGAAGGTGAAGGGAATCTCACGGTCTCTTCTTCCTCAAATTCTCCAGAGGCTTCTTACTCTTCTGACTATGCATTAGACTCTTCAACAGAGTCATGGATTTCAACAATAGGGGTTCTTTCAGGAGTTGGCATTGGGCCTTCAAGAGGGCTGTGAGGTTGCTCAGGGGACTGCACTGGTGTGTGGGTTTCCTCATAGGTTGCAAAAGTTTCTTTTGGGCCTTCAAAGACAGGGGTTTGAAATGTAGGTGTCTCTTCAGGAGTGGACACAATGGTCTCAACATTGCTAGGGATCTCTTCATTCAAGTCTTGCTTTCTCTTTTTGGAGGTACTACAGGTTAACCTAGAGGATTCTTGTAGTTTTCTTTTACCCTTTTTCTGTTCTCCTTTGGGAGATTCACCTTTTTCTATTTTTGACCTTTTTGTTGTGGGCCCCTTTGTTGGTTTCCCCTTTTGTTTTTCTATGAGTGCAAACAAAAATTCTATCGAACTCTATTTCATAGACTCTTTCTTTAAGAAATGATGCTTAATTATTAGATGAATTAACCCATGGTTTTTTATGAAGGGCTCTCCTCTAGACTTTAATCTAGAAATCATGGAAGCAATCTGTTGAAACAAAAATGCTGGCAGATTTATTCTAGCAAAGGGTTTTGTTTGTCCATACCTCAAATGTATCAATAGTTGCATTCCTAGCCCTAATATACTGTCGTATTGTACCTCACTGGTGAAGAATTTCATGAACCATGTTGCAACAGTTCTCCATGGCTCGTCCAAACTATGACGAGCTATTATGCATTGGTCTCCCTTATGAATAAGAATTTTAGGCCTCATTTTTGGTTCTTGGTGAAATGTCGCCACCAATTCATCAAACTTTACTCAGCCCTTGTTAACTAGTTTTCCCTTAGCTGGAATTCCTGAAATTTCACTTATTGTTTCCAGAGTGACTTCAATGATTTCTCCCTTTACTCTTGTGAGATTTATGTGAAAATTTCTCATGAATTCCTCTACAATTTCTTGCTGAAAACCTTCATATCTCATTATAAAATCTAGCCATGTAGCTTCCCTCAACAATCTCTTGGTTTTAGAATCAAGAGTGAAGTTGTCTAGCTCTGCATCCCTTTTGTTTCCCATTTCTTCATGTTAACAATGGCGGACTCTAACAATGGAAGACTTCAACTTGGTGGATTGAATTGCTTAGCAATATCCAAAATTATTTTTCCTTGTTTTTGGAGCATCTATCTTGAAAAATGACACGAAGTGTCATTAATTCCTTGCATTAAATTCCCTTACTACTTTGGACAATTTGCACACCATAAATTGCAATTGCAATTTAATTTACAAAGTTGGTGGCGTCTTTTACACATGCCAGCATGAATTTCGTAAGATTTTGAAAAGACAGGCAGATCATAACATGATCCATAATTATTACGGACATTATCCAATGTCACATCATACCTTATATCAGTAGTCCCGCCACTTTTTGAAATGATTAAAAGTCATTATTTATTGTTATTAATAACAATATGGTGGAGATGTCTAAACTTATAATTATTTACCTATTTTACATTAGTTTAACTACTTTAGAAAATAATATTCACATTAAATGTGCACCTTATTTATTGCAAGCCTTCGAGATCTTTAGGAGCCTTCAGGAGTTTTGGAACTTCAAGAATCTTCAGAAGCTATCAAGCCAAACAGGGTCTTCAAAGTCTTCAGTCTTCAGAATCTTTAGGATCTTGAGGAGCTTTTGGGAGCTCTTTAGGAGCCTTCAGGAGCTTTCAGGAGATAACTCAGATAGACCACCATTGCTGGTTTTTATTTTTATTTTTTGAAAGAAAACTGCCATTTGTTGGTTTTCAATTTACTTCCATTTTTCTCAAGGTAAACCGCCTTTTGTTGGTTTTCAATTTACCTTGTTTATTCACACCTTCTTCAAAGGTTCAAAGATCTTCTCTCATGGAAGAGATATCTTCCATGATAAAATGTTCATTTATGTGTTGTAGATCATCTAAAAATTCCTCCTTTGATGCTGACTTATGATATGTTTTCAGTCGATGACCATTAACTAGTATAACTCTCTTTTCTCCATCAATTGACACTAATTGGACAACTCCATTTTCAAATACTTGATCTATTTCATAGGGTCCTAACCATCTTGTATGGAATTTCCCTTTAAACTCTTCAAATTTGGAGTCAAATAATAATTCTCAATCTCCTTCCTTGAACTGTCTAGACACAATATGCCTATCGTGTCATTCCTTTCTTTGATTCTGAATTAGCTCTATATGTTGAAGAGCCTCCATTCTCATCTCATCAGGTTTGTTGAGCTGAAAAATTCTACTTTTCTTGGACTATGGTAAATCAATTCCAACTTCGATTGTAGTTTTCAGTGTTCTTAATTCAAATTCTATTGGCATGACTAGTTTCTTTTTATACACAAATTCATAGGGAGAAAATTCAGTTGTTGTTTACCATGTCATATCATAAGCCCATACTACCTCATCTAACCTCTTTGCCCAGTTTTTTTTCCTTAAAGAAACAATCTTTGTCAAGATGTTCTCCAATTCTTGGTTTGTGACTTCAACTTGTCCATTCGCCTGAGGGTCATATGGTGAAGATTTCCTATGGGTCATCTGATATATCTTCAAAAAGGCTTCTATCATTACTAATACAAACTGTGGTCCTTGGTCTGAAAAAATTTCTCTTGGTGTACCAAATCTCTGAAGAATTTGCTTGTATAGAAAACTACAACTTTATCCTCTCTTACTACTGGTAATGTTTTTAAATCAGCCCATTTTGTTGCATAATCAGTACAAACAAGTATATAATTTTTCCCTTTAGAAGGTGGATCAATAAGTCCCACAAAATCGATTCCCCACTTTTCAAATGGTTACAGAGGTATTTGTGGCTGAAATGGCATCTCCATTGTTGGGGTGGGTCTTCCCATCTGCTGACATTCATCACAGTGTTTAACAAAGAATGTAACATCATTTGTCATTTATAGCTAATAGTAACCAGCTCCTAGGATTTTATGAATTTTTCTTACCACTGAATAGTGTCCTCCTTCAGGCTCATGATGATAGGCATGTACTACATCATAGACATCTAACTCAATTACACATCTATAAAGAATATGATCAAGGCACATTTATATAAAATACCATTAATCCACTGAAATCTAGAACTTTCATGAATTAACCTTTTCTTTTCTTTATAATTGAAGTGATTTGGACACTTCCCTGTTACAAGGTAATTTTCCAAATCAGCAAACCATGATGGATGAGCTGATATTGCAAATAAATGTTCATTTAGAAATGTGTCATCCACTAGCTCTTGATCATCCTACAAAACAATTCTGAAAAGGAAGTCAACAACAACATTATCCTTTCCAGGATTATCTATGATAGTAACATCAAATTCTTACAACAACAGTAACAATATAATAATGTGTCCACTTACTACAACATTATTCATCAAATATCTAATTGCAGCATGGTTTGTATGTATGTAAACTTTGGAACTTGTAATATAATGCCTGAATTTGTTTATTACATATACTCCAGCTAAAAATTCCTTTTTGTTGTTGTATAATGTCTTTAAGTGGGATTTATATTTTTACTAACATAATAAATTGCATGCATGGCATCATTGTCATCTTTTTGTCCTAATACTGCTCCAATAGCCAAATTGGATGCATCAACATGTATGTGGAATGGTTCTCCCCAAATAGGTCCTTTAATAATTGGAGTTGTTAAAGCTATTTTAATTGTCTCAAAAGATTTTTGACAATCTTTAGTCCATACAAACTCCTCTTCTTTCTTTGAGCAATATGTGTTGCTTTTGTGATGATATTGATGAGATAATTATGTAGTTTTAATCTTTTACTATCATAATTGGTATCCTTTTCTTAAGGGTTTTATTCAGGGTATTTAAAAGATTGATGACTGATGATAAAGTTAAACTCCATATTTAATCAAATGAAGACAATCATGCCATTGATCGGCCCAGTTGGATGATGAATCACCAAAGTCCAAATCAAGCTTCTTTTTAGTCGATTTAGGAACTTCTAGTCCTAGCGTTGATCTGGCATTTCTCTCTATGTCTATTCTCAGTCCTGTTTTAGTTCTTTTAGTTTTATTTAAATCTCTAGTTTAGACGCCTTGAATCTTGGCAGTTGATGCCATGTTTTGAATTCAATAAGGATATAGTTATAAATATCCATGTTTAGGATTTAGAAAGGAGTTAGATAATTTTTAGAAATCTTGTAATGGTTGCAATACTCTATTCTGCATCCCTATTTGATCAATTTGAATGAAGATAAGAAGTTAACTCAAATTACTATGTTAAGAGATCTTACCGGAGGAAGAGCAGGGCCCACTCAACCAAAGGAATTGATCTTGTGTGGTATTTTTCTGAGTTTATGTTATTTATGTTCATTAATATTAAATCTGGAAGTGTTAGATGTTAAATCTGGAATGTTAAGTTTGTATGAATCATTTTCAACAATTGTGTTTAAATCACCTTTAAGTTTAGTTTATCATGGCTAGAATAGTTTGTTAGATTCGTTGAAAGGTTTATTAAGTTAATTAGATTTAGATGTTGTTGTAGACATTGAAATTTGGTCTAAGCCGAGTCTTCAATTTTCTTCATAATTCAGTATTGTCATGGCCATGATTAAATAATGCTAATTATTTAATTACATTTTTTTAGATTTGAGGAATGCAGGCTTACCCCCTATAAACTGCAGTGTGCCTAGTAAACTTTTTAATGTGACCGGCGCACTGGCGAACACGCCCTCTGGTACCACTCTGGGTGGGGAGACTAGACCTTGTGACCAACCTCCTAATAGGAAAGATTTTAGCCAACCGAGCTAGGGCCCCAACCCCTTATTTAATTACTTTCTAAAGTCCTTTCTCATCTATTAATTAAATAACTTTTAATTATTTAATTGATTCACTTTAACATTTATTCTTCTATTAATTAAGTAAACTTAATTATTTAATTAATTCATATTATCTTTATTCAAATCCTGATTAATTAAATAAACGTTCTTTATTTAATTACGTCATTAATTAACTTTATCCTCTTTCTTAAATTAAATAAATTCTTATTTAATTTATCTTTATCATATTTCCAACTATAATTAAATAAATGATTTAATTATTTAATTATTCATTAATCTTTTCTTCACTCAATTAAATAAATCTTATTTATTTAATTTATCCCTAAATGTCGAATCTTGAATTAAATAATCATTTAATTCATAAAAGTCTATTTTTAACACATTCCTCTATATTTAGATAAATGTTTAAGTTATCTAAGTATTCATTCTCACTCGACTTGAGATCTATTTAAATCAGTCAATTATCTCCTAATTTAATGTCTAAGTGTCTTTCATGAATGAACTCTATGTCTTAATTGATTAGTTATCTTGTTTTAATTCTTATGCATGTAGACATTTATTGATTAAATATCTTTATTTAATTAATTAATTCATGTGTGCATTTGAACAGATTGTTTTCTTTATTCCATCTTTATCCTTTTCATGCAAACATTATTCTTTCAATTTTTGAATACTTCTAACTAGAGATTAAATCATTATTTAATCTTTATCTCTATTCTTAGGTTTTATCACTAATGTCAATACTAACAGTTATCATAATGCATGTCAAATCCTTTAATCTGAATCATTCGTTTATCTTTCGATCCTGGCTTGTCATTCGAATGATCAATTTTCTATAAATTGATCTATCATTTTACTCTTGAAATTGTATGAATTTTAGAGCACTTACTTGTTAATCTTCGATATTTTTCTATTATCACATCTATGAAGGCTATACTTGCACACTTACTAAAAATTTGAGGGCAAGAATACCATCACGGTGAAATGGAGAAGGCCAACAGAGGTTATCCATGGAGTTACATCGATCTTTGGTGAGATTGTTTTATGTTTTAGCTATTTCCTTTGTTCTTTGTTGGTTGACTTTAGATTGTATTAGATTTTATTAGCCTTTGAATTTGCTTTAATATTTCCTATTTTCATGATGTTACATTTGGTGAACTCAATGTGAAGACACATTCTTTGCAAATCCATAGAGGTTTATTTTATTTTTGCAGGTATTGTACGAAACGATGCATTTGATAGACAAAATGACGTAATTGATATTACGAACTGCATCTAACGAAGAAAATGATGCATCCGTGACTTATCGAACCACTACTGACTGGTGAAAATATGTGACGCATCTGCCGCTTTGAATGATGCATCTGACTGGTGAAATTTCTGAGTTTTAGTCTTTCACTGTGTTTTTATTTTAGCTAATTGTTTGGTTTGCAGCATGTGTTTTATGGAGTTAACATAGTGTTTGTAGGACATATCATAGAAGACAAGTTTTTGAAACCCTTTATGTAGGACGACCAACAAAGATCAATCTGAAAACTACTAATGAATTTTTCTGCAGACTTGTGTCAAAGACTTTATTTTTGAAACAGACTATTTGGTAGATTAAAAAATTGTCATTTGGGTTTAAAATTTACTACTATCTACTATGTTTGGTGTGAAAGCACAATTTTTTTATTACCCCACGATTCGGTATATCGAAGTATCCTCTCCCTTTTTGCATTCATGTGATCCTGGGTGCAAGAGAACTAATTATCGACTCTAGAAATTGGGTTTGTCTTGGTGGGGAAAAGTACTCACCCCAAGACGACTCAGACTGGTCACACGCTTAACCCAAATGACTTCCAACTGGTATATAAAAGTGGGTTCTTGAGCAAAACTCAAGAATCATGAGTATTGTTCTGAAAAGAAGGGCAACAATGGTCTCTCACCACATGGATGATACCCCACGAACGAAATGCTCAAATTAAACACCCTTTCTTTTAGTAAGCCAAAAACCCTCTATTTATTGGTGCAGCAAGTCAGACCTGTGAAGTCATCTCACATTTTTACAGTTCATTGTAGAGATGAGAAGTATGCCATGGGAGTTTCATGGATATTGTAGCTTGGCTACCTCGAATGAAGTGTTGAGCCATGGGGAGCAGCCAGTGGGGTCAAGCTACTAGTCATCTGCCTTGAATAAGTGTAGCTAGGGAAACCCAAGTGACAACTCAGTAAATATTGTCCTACATAGCCTAGGATTGTGCTTATCTGGATTAAATGTTTTTTGTGTCAAAATCAAATTGAAATATTATGTTTTCTATGTTTTCTATTTGCCAAAACTTGATCAAAAAACAGAGTCAGTTTACACTGCAATTCACTGGAAAACCATAAATGTTCACTAGAAAGACACAACTGTTACTTAGAGTCACATCTGTTTAAACTAGTCACATCTGTCAAAAACTAAGTCCAATTTACTTAGAGTTGCATATTTTCAAACTAGAGTCACATCTGTCAGAAACTAGGTCCAAATTTGCATGTCCCAAAATTTGAATCACATCTGTTAGAAAAGCTTGCATCTGTTTAGTACAAAACCGCATTTGATATCTTAGTTGCATCTGTCATTACCTTTATTACTAGAAAACTCGCAATTGATACCTTCTGTGACACATCTGAAAAGGTGAGTCGCATCTGTAGTCTGGAATGATGCATATGCCCCTATCACAAAACTGACCTAATTTTACTAGTACATAGTTAGAGTCTTGAAAACTGCATCTAATCAGTCCCGAGTCACATTTCACACCCTGGGTCGCATCTACTATAAACAAAACCGCATGTGTCTGATACCTGAAACTGAATTTACAGAGAGAAAACCACAACTATTAAATTCTACAATGCATCTTCACGAGGTATCAAAAGCGGTACTCATAGGCCGAGAACAATGATCAAACTGTTATCTAACATCCTTTTTACCTAGTAACTGGATAGAAACTAGAAAGTTCACTCAAAAATTTCATGATTACATCCTTTAGGAATCATTCAGTCATAGTAATAGATACCCTAGTCATACATCTTACTTTCATCTTAGGGGTCTTTATCTCCTTTAGAGAGATCATCTTTTGTAGATTTTAGGATAGGCACCTTTCACACTTTGGATAAACCCTTAATTCAAAAAGTGTTGTCATTGAACCTAGTCATCATATATTTTGTCCCACATGTGAATCCTTCCAGCTCATCAATCAAGTTTGGGAGTTCACCTTATCTTTTAGTCCTAGTCCCACGATGGTTCCTTCTCAAAACTAAATTGAAACCTGGGTTACACTTTAGCTGATAGATAATCTCTTTTAGAATCTTCCAAATTGATCACTTATACCTTTTCATATTTAAACATTGTCATCCTCGAATTGCATCATTTTAGACATACCTTATTTGTAGAGAAAATACAAAAAACATAGTTGCATACATTCATCCTTTATATTCATAAAATCCCAAAAATATAGAATAGACTCATAATCATCCATAGAATTAGCTTTTTCATCACTTGCACTTTGAGCTTACATTACATGGTTGAAACAAGATCGAAAAGGAAAGAAAGAGAAAAGATGGTTGATCCAAATGAATTCATCAATCTGTTCTCAAACCCCTTTTTAGGGGCATCTTCATCAAGACCTCACAAGACTTTGTTAGAAAAATTTGTTACTAGAGACACATAAGGTGATGTTAGAGTGGAAGACATAGATGTTGTTGCACAGGACCCTAAGTTTTCTTCCTTTGTAGATGACTATCTAGCAAATGATCATCAATGATACTTAGCCAAATTGCTAGTAGAAGGTGCCAAACTACCTCCTAGTTTTGATATTTGTACCCTACAAACTACATCTACCCAGGGAGCAAACACCACTACCAGTAGTGCTACTATACCTCAAGTGACTACTACTATACCAACTAGAGGGCCTACACAGAGTGGTTCAACAATACACACATCTCCATTTGGTATGCCTACCTCGACACAGGGGATAAATTTCACCATAGGGGCATCATCACCCAATCCCTTTGGTCCTCTTGTTGGGAATAAAAGATCAAAAAAATCATCCCCTACATCGAGTGTCAATGTCACTAGCACTATTCCACAGACAACAACTATACCAAGTGTCAATGTCGCTAGTACCATAACATAGATTGGAGTCTCATAGGTAGGAGGTATACCCTCTTTCCAATATGGAAACTAACCCAACACTTCATAAATTTTGAGTCAAAATCCATTTTCACAAACTCTGAATCAAAATCCATTTTCACAGATTCTGAATCAAAATCCATTTACACAAATTTCGAATCAAAATCCATTCTCACAGATTCTAAATCAAAACCCATTCACTAACATTCCAAATCCAAACCCAACTTTACATACCCACATTTAACCAAAACCTATCACACAATGTTGGATTCCAAAACATGTACATAGATCCAAATAATCCAGCTAACATATCATTAACTCAAGTTGACATCTTGTAGACACAAATGCACGCACTTGAAACACGAATGGATAACATGGAAGTGTCTAACAAGAAAACCTTTTCAACAAAGGATTTATGCCCATTTCCCTTTGATAAATCATTGTACATGACACCTTTCCCTCATGGGTATGTTGTACCAAACTTTACCAAATACAATGGAAAGCGAAATCCAATCAAACACATAATAGAATTTTCCATGATGTGCATAGATGTCACCTATGACCCCACCTATCTTATGAGACTCTTTCCAAGAAGTCTTGCTAGAATTGTAGTAGAGTGGTTTTCAAGTCTTGACTATGGCATAAAATCATGGGGCGAACTAGCTGAGAAATTCATTGAAAACTTCTCCTTTAACATCAACCATGAAATAAACATAGCAACCTTGTGTCATACTGCACAAGACGAAGGGTAAAATTTTATCTCTTTCTTCCAGAGATGGAGAACTATTTCTAGTCAATGTCCTATTGAGATACCTGAGAAATAGAAGGCCACTATGTTCCAAGAAAATCTCAACCCAAAATTGAGAAGTAACTTAAGGGTACATTGTTGCACATCCTTTACAGAACTAGTGGAAAAGGGACTCATACTAGAAAATATCTCATTGAAAAAGGAGAACTTAAGACACAAACACCCAATAGAAATCCAACTGTGCAAAACACCCCCAATGATAGAAAAAAGTTTTGGTCTCAGAATAAAAACATTACCAACAATGGGGTAGTTGATGCAAAGAATTTACATGCATGACCGATCATCACACTTAGAGGAAATAACCCCTCTACCAACACACTCAACGTCATCAACCAAACCCCCAACACTACCCAAAACACCCAACGGACAACAACAGAGACGATTTCCAAAACGTGAGTTCACTCCCCTTGGGGAACCAATCGAGTCAGTCTTCAAACAACTATTGCAACACAATCTTATCTGACTTCAAAACCAAGAAATATGATCCAGGGCAATCCAAACCATCTTGGTGGGATGATAATGCCTTTTGTGACTTCCATCAGACTAAAGGACATAGCTTAAAGAATTTCTGACAATTGAAAAACATCATACATGATTATGTTGAAGAAAAAACTATTCAAGTTAGTGGACAAAACTTACATCTGAACAACGTCACAAGGTATTTTGGATCCATTACATGATCATGTGAAAGGAAAAGCCCCCAATTCGGGTAACAAGACCAATACTTCCACCAACTATGCTAGTGTCAAGCATGATTATAGTGGCCCCATCATAAATCACCTTCGGGCCGTTGATGAGCAAGTTAATACCATTTCCATAAATAAAACTCCCGAGTGTGTTGTTAACACTCATCAGACCAAGATCACCATACAAGGCCCTCCATCAAATCAAACACCATAGACTTCCAAGCAATAGTATAACTTACTTGATCAATTGGGGAAGACCCCAACCCAAATTTCCATCTTGGAACTCTTGTGTATCTCCCCTGAACATCGATCCATTTTAGATAAGGCTTTACAAAGCATGACTGTTCCTAATGATCTTGATGTCAATTGTTTCGAAGAAATGGTGGGCTACTTGACCAATAATCATCATGCCACATTTTCCAAATAGTACTATGCAACTGAAAAGACAAATCATAACAACCCATTACATCTTGGAGTCCTTGTTGACAAAACCAAATTTAGACGAGTTATGGTAGATGGAGGAGTAGGATTAAATCTTTGCACTTTAAAATTGATTAAGACATTAATTTTCTCAAAAGAATGTGTAGACACAACCAAAGGCATTGTCATTAAGTCTTATGACAATGAGGAATGAAAATCAAATGGGGTGGTAACACTTCCTATCAAAATTGGTCCTGTAATTATGGAGACAAAATTCCAAGTCTTGGATCTCACCCTTCCATACAATCTTTGACTAGGCAGACCATGGATTCATGCCATGAAGGCAGTCCCTTCCACATATCATCAATTTCTAAAATTCCCCTACAATGGCACTAAAAAAATAATAGATGGTGATCCAGATCCATTCCAATATTGCACCAATCTACAAGAGACACCTCTGTGCCAAGTGCTTGTAAACCAAGAAGCCTCATCATCCAATTCATCTCATTATGTCGATCCATCCACTCTCACTAAAACATTTACTTTACCATCATTACCTTCCACTCCTAGGGTTGAGATCCAAGACAAGGGTTGTGGAGAATATCACATGAATACATGTTATTGTGTTAACCATCTGATTCCTCCTAAATCATACGTTTTACCTACAACAGATAGGAGACAATCAGTGGTCACCATACACATTCCTCCCTCAACAACTTTTACCAAATGGGGAGAATTAAGCAAAGAAGCCATACATGTAGAAGATTTGACCACTTGGTTGTATAGAGAAGACCTTAAAGAACCTCCCTCACTTGCTCACATTCCTATAGATCAATATGGAAAAAGTTTCACAATCATGCAGAGCAAGGGATATAATAGACATAGTGGTTTAGGCTTACATCAAGATGGGGGGACTGAACCAATATTTTTTTCTAAGTGGCTGAAAGGCTTAGGGCTTGGATTTCAACTGATTCAGATTGGAGTTCCTAGTACCACATCACCTTTACTTGAGGAAGTAAGTTCTTCTGAAGATATTGATACATCTGACGAACCATCTGACCAACCCTACTATCTCCCCCGACTCTAACAAATATGAGTGGGGTTCCCTATCCTCTACCTCTGCCATGGACCTTGATAAGCTATTTGGAGAACTTGACTTGATGTTGAAATCTTCACCAAATCTATTGAATTCTTGTGCACCAAAGAATATGACAAAAGAGGAATGGTTTAAACATTACTATTGGGAATCTCTTGATCCTACCTCTTGGGAACCTAATAAATCCATTTCAGATAACCAAACCTTAGAATTAGGCCTACCTCAAAATCCACCTAGATCCAAGCAAAAGAGCAAAGAGGACTTGGTACAAAACTTTTGTGACAATATGAACAACTCAACTTTTACCTTGACCCCGCTGAACTTTGACAACTCTGATGATGAAATTCCTTTAATTTATCCCCAACTCATTGATTGGGACCAACAAGACACACCCATCTTAGACATTTTTTAGAACAATAAAGTGATTGTTGAGTTTCCAAGATTATGAGAAGGCATACCTAGTGGCGATCACAAGGTTGGATTTACCATTGAT
The DNA here is from genome assembly GCA_007258455.2 of Sequoia sempervirens. Classification (NCBI taxonomy): domain Eukaryota; kingdom Viridiplantae; phylum Streptophyta; class Pinopsida; order Cupressales; family Cupressaceae; genus Sequoia; species Sequoia sempervirens. The sequence continues at coordinate 565,247,704 of VDFB02270651.1, read as the reverse complement.
TTGGAAAAAAAGCATATTTTGGGGAATTTGTTCAACCCTCTAGTTGTAAAAAAAGAAAAATAATGGCAAAAATAAAAATGATGAGTCTCTGGGTGAAAACCGAAAGGCACCTTTAGACAATGAAAAATCCAAAAAATGCATCTAAATGCAAAAACCTCTATGAGGCACCTAAGGATGGAGGTTTGAACATTCTCCCTATTGTACAGGAAAAGTCACCCATGATAGTTGAAGAATCAATGGAAGTTAACATAGGTACAAAAGAGAATCCATGTCTGGTATATTTTGCAGCATCATTGACAAAAGAAGAGTAGCCAGAATTCCACAACTTTTTCACACAAAAACATATTATTTTTTCCTAGTCATATGCAAACATGCTTGGGTTGGATCCTAAGCTTTTACTACATCACTCTCCCTTACAACAGGGTGTAAAACTAGTGAAACAAAAATTGAGGAAAATGCACCCACATATCGCTTTACTAGTCAAGGATAAGCTCAAGAAACTGTTAGATGTTGGCTTCATTAGATCAATCAACTATGCAGATTGGATTTCCAATCTTCTACTAGTCACAAAACCAATAGGGGGCATCTGCATCTACACAGATTTCAGAGATATAAATAAAGCTTGTCCTAAGGATGACTCCCCTCTGCCCAACATTGACATGATAGTAGACATGATCGTAGGGTATGAGATGTTATCCCTTATGGATGGATTTTCAAGGTATAATCAAATCAGGATTACAACTAAAGACCAACCTAAAAAAACTTTTGCATGTCCATGGGGAACGTATTGCTGGAATGTTATGCCCTTCAAACTAAAAAACGTTAGCTCAACCTATCAGCGTGCCATGACCACTATTTTTCATGACCTTATACACACTCTTATGGAGGATTATGCCGATGACCTTCTTAAATCGCTGACAAGGGCTGATCATTTATAGGTTTTAGACAAGATATTTCAAAGGCTAGAAGAGTATAAAGTGAGACTAAATCCAAAGAAATGTGTGTTTGGAGTGAAATCAGGAAAGCTTTTGGGCTATATTATTTCTAGACGAGACATTGAAGTGGATCTAGCCAGGGAAAAATCAATCATAGACATGCTTCCACCAACTAATCTCAGTTAGCTAAGGATACTACAAGTTATACTACAATCCATCAGAAGATTTATAGTGCAGTTAGTAGATAAGGCACATCCCTTTCAACATTTACTTAGAAAAGGAATACCCTTTACATGGACACGTAAATGAAAGGAAGCTTTTCAACTAATTAAGGACTATCTACTCACACCACCAGTCTTAATGCCACTTGTTGAGGGATGACCATTGATTCTCTATATTTTAGCAACCCATTCATCACTCAGAGCATTGCTTGCACAGAATGGCGATGAAGGTCATGAAAGGGTAGTATACTACATCAGTCACACCTTGGTAGGTTATGAACTCAACTATAGTACCATTGAATGTGCTTGTCTTGTGGTAGTATTTGTTGCTCAAAAACTAAGGCACTATATGTTGAACCATCAAAAAATGTTGGTTGCGAAGATAGATCCTTTAAAATATATCCTAAGCAAAGTGGCATTAAAAGGGCCACTGGCCAAATGGGTAATGATACTTAGTGAGTCTGACATCTTGTACATAGAGAGAAAAGATATCAAGGGACAAGTCATTGTTGATCAATTGGTTGATGCACCGATACAAGTAGATTTCCCTTTAGCTGTAGATTTTCCTGATGAGTTCATATTCACCATTGACACAGGCATGACATGGAAACTATAATTTGACGGGTCACATCTGAATCATGGTTGAGGGGCTGGTATCCTGTTTATCACACCATAGGGTGATTCTATCCATAATTCATTTAGGATTTCTTTTCCATGTACCAAAAACATAGCATAATATGAGGCTCTTGTGACAGGATTATGCATGGCAGTCAAATGGAAGATCAAGAACCTACAGATTTAATGTGATTCTCAACTGGTAATCTGACAGGTAAATGATAATTATGAGACTAAGGATGAAAAGCTTGCTCCCTACAAATGCATGGTAGATAGTTTCAAGGAGTACTTTGACAAGGTTGACTTTCATCAAATACTTCATGTTCTAAACAAGGCAGCAGACACCATGTCTACTATTGCTTCACTCCTTGACATACCAAGCAACATGCCTAAGTTTGAGTTTTTGGTAGAACAACTTTTCATCCCTGCTTATGACATCCCAGATTCAGAGATGGTGTGTGATATTGTTGGTCCTGATTCCCCATGGTATAAAGATATATATGACTACCTCCATGCCAAAATCATACCCCCTGACCTTTCCAATAACCAACGTAGGACATTCCTTCGCAAGTCATCCAAGCACACCATTATTAGAGACACCCTTTATAGATGTGCCTTAGACAATACCTTGTTGAGATGTCTTGATACTAACGAAGCACAAGCAACCTTGTGTGGGGTACATGAGGGTATATGTGGATCCCATTCTAGCGGTCCTACCTTAGCTAAGAAGATTATGAGACTGGGTTACTATTGGCCTACCATGGAAAAGGACTCATACATATTTGTCAAGAAATGTCAAAAATGTCAGGTACATGGAGACTTGATACATGCACCATCACAAGAGCTTCATCCCATAACGTCACCATGGCCCTTTTCCCAATGGGGACTTGACCTCATAGGTAAGATACATCCCACATCATCCAACAACCATAAGTTCATCATTATTGCCACTGAGTATTTTACAAAGTGGATTGAAGTTATTCCCATGACCTACATCACCAACACACAGATCTCTAAGTTCATCTTGAACTATATCATTTGTCGATATGGTGTTCCTCAATCCATTATCATAGAGTCATCCATTTCTTAACCAAGAAGTTTTTCATGTATTTGTGAGGAGTTCCATATCCAACATCATTTTTCCACCCCATATTACCCACAAGGTAACGACCAAGTAGAGGCATCTAATAAAACTATCATAAAAATCCTCAAAAAGATTGTCAATGATGTTGGACGGGATTGGCATTTATAGCTTAATCCAGCCTTGTGGGCTTATCACACATGCATCTATAATCCCACTGGCACCACTCCATATTCTTTAGTATTTGGTTCTGAAGCCATACTACCTATTGAGGTTGAGATTCCTTCCTTGAGGGTATCCTTGAAAGGGCACATTGACGATGAAGAGTATCGAGTTTCAAGACTACATGAGCTAGAATTCCTAGACGAACAAAGACAAAAGGAATTAGATCATCTCCAAGCATATCGAAATCGTCTTGATCGCAGCTACAACAGGAAGGTCTTGAATAGAAACTTTGACATTGGTGACCTGGTCTTAATGGAGAATCCTAAGAATCAAGTTGAAAGAGAGAAACCAGGAAAGTTTGAACCTAACTAGTTAGGACCTTACATTATCACAGAAGCCTTTGGATCAGGAGCGTATCAACTCTCTACTCCTAAAGGAGAACCATTTTCAACACCTATCAATAGTCTTCATCTGAAGAAGTTCAATGCATAGCTTCTGAGAGCCTTGTCTTAATTATTAAAAATACAGAAAAATCAAAAAATCAAAAAAATCGTTACCTATGTGAAAACCTGGCAAACAGGCATCTTGGTAACATCAAAAAATCAGAAAAAAAAAGAAAATAGTAAAGAAAAATAAGTCATCCAATAGTGAAAACCACCTCGGTGGCACTTTGGATAAGTACCATGGTGAAAACCTAGAAAACAAGCGCCATGTGTAGTTGACTTTGCTCCTTTGTCTACCATTATTCTAATTTGACTTACCTGTACATATCACTTATCCCTATACATATCGCTTATCCCTATACATACTACCTATCCCTATACATATCACCTATCATTTCCATCCATCGTTTGTACATACCATTCATAATAAATGGTAGTCCTTCCCATAACTTGGAATGATTGACATCGAATGCATTTCATATCCCCCATCCCATCCTATTCATAATCAATTGGTCTTATACTCAACTGGGGCAAAACACTTGACTTGCATCATATTGGTTCTTACATTAGTTGTCCTGAAGACGTAAAACCATCGAAAAATCCAAAAACATTACAAAATTTCCTAAGAAAATCCAAAAACATCTGAAAACTTCAAAAAGACAAAAAAAAATCAAAACATGTCAAAAATCCAGAAAAATAGAGTCAAATTCAGTCCAACTTGTCAGTCTTTTTTCATTTTTCAAACTACGTTGCCTATGCGATTGGACATAGGCAAGGCCATTTGCCAATGTTCCCCTAAGGCATTAGGTCAATCCTTTTAGGTTTTTCTATATAAAATTAGGATTCAATCCATTTGTCTATAAGACATGGTCATTGGTCGTGTTGAACTACGAGGTCTTTGCATGTATAACGTAGGTAGGGCCATCAATCAATGATCTCCCGAGGCCACACTAGGTCAGTCCATTAGGGTTTTTCACATGCACTACCACACATGTTAGATATCTTCATACAAATCAAGCTTTTTATAGTCAGTCTTGTCAATCAAATTCTAGTCGAACTATGAGGTCTCTGTGTGTATAATGTAGGCAAGGCCATCAATCGATGAGCCCCAGAGGCCGCACTAGGTCATTTCTTTAGGGTTCTTCATCACACACAGTCAATTGTCATCACATCATGTCAAGTCACGCATCAACAAGATCAACAAGTCAGATAAAATAAATTTCCAAAATAGACATCATCAAAAAAATCAACTTGTCTTATTTAGGATGTGTCCTTCCTGAAAATAGATATCAACACAACAATCAAACCTGTCTTATATAGGATGAGTCCTTCTTGGATACAGATATTGTCAAAATAATAAACATGACCTTACACAAGTTACCACATCAACGAAATAAAACTCAACTTCTTATATGATATGTGTCTTTCTGAAACCAAGCTTTTGTCATGCCTTATACAAATAGTCATAAACTCGAAACCAAACTCAATGTCTTATACGGTATGTGTCCTTCCTAAAACCAATTCTTATCAATCAATCATATTATCAATCAAAACAAATCAAACAAATAGATCAAGTTTTGGAAAATATATAATTGGATTTTTTATTTATGGATTGTTTATCTTATCATTTCATTTGACTTTATGATTGTCACTAGCTTTCTCAAGGATGTCCCATGAAGGATTTAGAGAAGCAACGATGTATCAATATTCTATTTTCTTTGACTGTTGTTTGTTGACTGTCTTTTAACTGTGGATTTTGAGTCATGTTACTATTTTCCTCAAGGATGTCCCATGAAGGATTTAGAGGAGCGATGACATATAATGACCTGTCTTTTATTTGTTTCCTATCTTTGGCTTTTCTTGACAAAAAGACTAGGGAAATTGTGCCCTTAGTATGAGTTAAGACAATCCTTGTCTGCGACTGTCTGTTGTTAGTAGGTGGATGACCTTGCACACCTTGATCTATTTCATATCATGGTGTTTCTCTCCATTTGTATTAGTTACTACCCAATGATGATAAAGTGCAAAGCCTTTTGTGATTCAGCAAAATATCAAAGATTGCTAATACTAACAACCATGAATTTTATTATTCATCTTCTTTTTGCACTAACATTTCTTCTTTCTTGCATTATGACAGAGTCATGTGATACACAAAAATATAAAACACCCTGCATATGCATTCATGTTAGAAACATCATGTAAAAAATCATACATATATCTTGCATTTTGAAAACACAAAAAACATAGGCATCTATCATATCTAGGAAATCATGGCATAATAGGAATTCATTATCATAGATTACATAACAAAAGCATTACATGTACATAAAAATTTTAAATATATGCATCAAATTTTATCCATCATCATCAAACATATAGCATCAATATGAAGATAGCATTATATATATATAAATCACATTACATCTCATAATCATAAATTGCATACATAACATCCATTGATACCATAAAAAATCAATGCATACATCATCATATAGAATAAAAATCACATCATAAGGTAGATATGATCATCCATAACATAGGCATATCATATAGAACACATGCATAAATAAAAGATTGCATAATCATACATAGAACTGCATATCATGAGAATTGCCGCCAAAATCATATATATATATATCGCTCAAAAAGTGTCACATCACAATGTCATAATGCATCAATAAATATGAAGCCCGTAGGCTCTATGATTAGAATACAATGTCTCAATAAATATCAATACATGTCCCTATCCAGAACTCCCATTGCTACCATGACCAAAATGTGAAGGTGAATGATGGTGAGATCCTGATGACCTGTGTGCGGAAGGAGGCCTGTCATATGGTCCAGATCTGTGAGGTCCCTCAACCCCCTCTATACTCACCCTCCTATTGCGAGTCCTACTTTGAGATCTACCGCTACGTGCCTGAGAAAAATTGGGATCCCGTCTCTTAGGAGAAACCTCTACCTCATATAAGTCCTTGTAATATGAAGCCCTCTCCAAAACTCTGACTAAATCCTATGCAAAAGAATTAGCTGGCCCATTGCAAAGTGATATGATCTTTGTAAACCACTACTCAATCTCTTGTCTCTGAGCTATGGCCTAGTCTCTATCCATATAGGCCCTGTCCCTTTCCATCTGTAGGGAATCTCGCTCTGACATTAGTACCCTCATCCTCTCCTCCAGAGATGCTACCTAGGCACATAGATTTGTTGTATCTTGATAAATAGGGCCTATGTTATCCTGTTGAGGCCTCTCCATCCCATCATCCTCCAGCTCCTCCAAAATCCAATCTTGGAGCTCATGCTCCTAATCATCCATCTCCTCCTCCTCATCATCATCATCTTGGTAGCCAGCAAGTAGACCAAGAGAATCTATCTCCACCTCCTCCTTCACCACCTCCTCCTCTGCATGCTCCTCCAGAATATCCTCCCCTTCTGCATGCTCCTCACCACCAACCTCAACATCAACCTCTTCCACACCTCTTCCAACCCAGAGCATGGGAACATCCTCTCCCTCCCTCTCCTCATCACGAATGGGTGATAAATGTGGGCCTTGTCCTCTATGACCACATCTCCCCTTTCCACCACCCCTCCGGCCACCTTCTCCTCCATCTCCACCATCTCCGCTACCACCTGCACCCCTTCGACCTCTGCCTCTACCAGGTCTACCTCACAACACAGTCCCATGCCTCTCAACCGGAGCATCCTAGTCTAGATCCGTTAATGGCACTGGCCTATGAGTGGCCCACCAACGATCATATGCCTCAGTCGTACCTGGATCTACTGCTCCTCCTCTCCAACCCCACTATACTAGTTGTAAAGCATCAATATCTTCCTCTATAATGGCCATCGAAATATTAGCTCCCCATAGAGTAACCTCTCTCGATGATCGGGCATACTTTTCTTGACCTCAAGGCTCATCCTGCACCTCGCCAAACTATCTCACTACCCTATCCAGAAAATGCCTCTCAATGATGTGCACGTGTGAGACTGTCCATCCAATCAGATACTCTGTCTATGGGAAATATGTCAAATACTCATCCTCATCCAGCCACTATGGGAAATCCATATATGGCCTCCAAATAAACTGAACCATCATGTTGATGGCATGTCTATAATATCTTGTATCACCAACGTGATGTTGAGTGTTAGCCCCTACATAATAGAAGGAATAAGGTGATCCATGTTAAACCTCTGTTGTGACAGGTGGACAAAAAATAGCTATCTTTTCCCACACCCTTACCATTAGGAGAGTGGTCCCACAACTCATGGGCTATGCCTCTATGTAGGAAATATTGTGCAAATGGAAATATAACATAGCTAATAAACAGGGGCCCCAAGCATAAACCACCTGCCTCTCTAACATCCCTACAAGCATCTCCCCCCATCCTAAAGGGAATTCATGACCTCAGTGGTCAGGAAGAACTATACCTCCAATCAGTTTACACAATAGACAATCTAATCTCCTATATCTACTTTCCAACACATGCCATCTAATCTCGTAATGGTCTATCCCCAACTATCTAATGTACTGGTGGGGATAATATCTACACATCTTCGTGAATCCCCTCTACATATCATACATGACCCTAGTCCCTCTAATAGGTAATCTTAGAATCCTATACACATCCTCTAGAATCATAGTCGCCTCACCAGTAGGTAGATGAAACAAATACATCTTTGAATGCCACGGCTCACACAATGCAATCAAAAATCCTCGATTTGCATAAATAGTGGGCATGAATATTACATGATGTAGACCCAAGTGCCATAGAAACCGTTTCTCCCCGCTTTGCAAACTATCACGGAAGCGGAAAGTCAATGGTCTTGACTGTTTGGTATAGATAGGATCCAATACAACCTGCATTGACATTATGCATGCCTTATGTCAGAATCAATAACCTATCTTAGTCCAAAATTCCAACACAACATGCCAATCAAATGCGTCATTTTAATTTCAAATGTGTTGCAAGATATCAAATGCATCATTCCATTTTGCAAATGCATCTCAATATGTCACATGCGTCAATCTAAAATGCAAATGTGTAAGAAATTTAGTCTCGCACAAACAATCATCATTTAAAATCTCAAATGCGGCTTAAAATGGAAAATGTGTCACATATTCCTATATGCGCTACTGTTGAATGCAAATGCGATGGAATTATACACATGCGTTGAAATTAAAAACAAATGCACATATTGAAAATCTCTACACTAATCTATGACATGAAAATTCAAATGCGTTATTCCGAATGTAGATGCGTCAATTGCGAATGTAGATGCAGTTTTCTAAAAAATGATGCATTACAAAAAAAGACATTAAATGTATCAAAATGCATGCAAATTAAAATTTCAAAAGTTGGTTTTGGACTACATACCGAGGGGCCTACATTTACAGGTCATCTGAATGTCTGGATGTGATAAGCGCGATGATGTGAGTATGGAACTGAAGACATTGTCACTAGGATTCCAAAGCAAAAATCTCAATTTTCTAAACTTGAAGGGTGAAAATGAATTGGATTTTCACCCCTTTTCTATTTATACCTAGGGTTTTGGGTGGCATTTCCTCCAACCTTGTCTATTGGCTGCGTAAAATTCCAACTTCTATCGACTCGTGCACGTACCTAACACCTCAAAATTCTTTTTTGTCAACTTCATTGCATTTTTGGCTATGAATTTAACTAATCAGGATTATTTCGAATTTTTTTGAAATTTTTCAAAAATTTGTCAATTTTCCCAAAGGGGCATACCTTCACCTGTTTCACATTGGGGCATGAATGGGGCATGTTTTTAATTGATTTTCTTTAACACAACACTGAAATGACATTGCATCAAAGAGGGGAAAAATGTAGACACTCAAATTATGTCTAAGCATGCGACTTCAATTTCTTCATAATCCGTATTGTCATGGTCGTGATTAAATAATGTTAATTATTTAATTAATTTCTAAAGTTCTTTCTCATCTATTAATTAAATAACTTTTAATTATTTAATTGATTCACTTTAACATTTATTCTTCTATTAATTAAGTAAACTTAATTATTTAATTAATTCATATTATCTTTATTCAAACCCTGATTAATTAAATAAACGTTCTTTATTTAATCACGTCATTAATTAACTTTATCCTCTTTCTTAAATTACACAAATTCTTATTTAATTTATCTTTATCATATTTCCAACTATAATTAAATAAATGCTTTAATTATTTAATTATTCATTAATCTTTTCTTCACTCAATTAAATAAATCTTATTTATTTAATTTATCCCTAAATGTCAAATCTTGAATTAAATAATCATTTAATTCATAAAAGTCTATTTTTAACACATTCCTCTATATTCAGATAAATGTTTAAGTTATCTAAGTATTCATTCTCATCAACTCGAGATCTATTTAAATTGGTCAGTTATCTCCTAATTTAATGTCTATGTGTCTTTTGCGAATGAACTCTATGTCTTAATCGATCAGTTATCTTGTTTTAATTCTTATGCATGTACATATTTATTAATTAAATATCTTTATTTAATTAATTAATTCATGTGTGCATTCAAACAAATCATTTTCTTTATTCCATCTTTACCTTTTCATGCAAAGATTATTCTTCCAATTTTTGAATATTTCCAACTAGAGATTAAATCATTATTTAATCTTTATCTCTATTCTTAGGTTTTATCACTCATGTCAGTACTAATGGTTATCATAATGCATGTCAAATCCTTTAATTTGAATCATACGTTTATCTTTCAATCCTGGCATGTCATTTGAATGATCAATTTTCTATAAATTGATCTGTCTTTTATCATTTTACTCCTCCCAAAATTGTATGACTTTTGGAGCACTTGTTAATCTTCGATATTTTTCTATAATCACATCTATCAAGGCTATACTTGCACACTTACTGAAAATTTGAGAGCAAAAATACCATCACGATAAAATGGAGAAGGACAACAGAGGTTATCCATGGAGTTACATTGATCTTTGGTGAGATTGTTTTATGTTTTAGCTATTTCCTTTGTTCTTTGTTGTTTGACTTTAGATTGCATTAGAGTTTATTAGCCTTTGAGTTTTCTTTAATATTTCATGTTTCCATGATGTTACAGTTTGTATGAATTAAGTTTGATAATTATCTATTAAGTTTAATTAATGTATGGGAACTTATGGAATGATGAAACTGAAATTTGTTTGGAATCTGTTCATGGAAATTAGTATTTATGTTTTCTAGATTAATCATTATTTCCTTTCAATTCATTTATATTATTTAAAATAGCATTTATTTTCCATAAAATCTTAAGATGGATTTCTTTTGGAGTAAATTAGAATTAAATTTGGATTTTGAATTCTAGATTAAGAATTAAAGTAAATGTTAGTCTTTTCAATGAATTAGTCTTAATCAAGACAAAGGAAGTCAAAAATAAGTCGACAGAATTTTAAATTAGGAAATAAGATAGAATTGATCCATAGGAATTAAATGTTGAAGTTCATCTCCTAAGACCTCATGAAAGCTCTTGAAAGCTCCTGAAGGAGCCAAATCAACACCTGAAGTCACTATTTACAGTACAAAAACCCCCAAGAATCTGTGACAAACATCCTTATTGCATATAGCTCTGAGACACACACAGTTCGATAATTAATTGACTAAATGATGCAAGTTGTGACATCAACGACCTTGCCCATCAGTAGATCCCAAGAAAATTGAGATCATACAAAACATTGAAATTTCTAAGAACCAAACTTGTGTTCAAAGTTTTCTTGGGCATGCTAGATATTACAGAAGATTTATAGAAGAATTTAGCAAAATTGTTGGAGCCTTGTTCACATTGCTCAAGAAAGAAGAGGAGTTTGTATGGAATGAAGATTATCATAAATATTTTGAGACAATTAAAATATCCTTAACAACTTCTCCAATTATTAAAGGACCTATTTGGGGAGAACCATTCCACATACATGCTGATGCATCCAATTTGGCTATTGGAGCAGTATTATGACAAAAAGATGACAATGATGCCATGCATGCAATTTATTATGTTAGCAAAATCTAAATCCCATTGAAAGAAATTATACAACAGAAAAGGAATTTTTAGTTGTAGTATATGTAATAAAAAAATTCAGGAATTATATTACAGGTTACAAAGTTTACGTACATATGGACCATGCTGCAATTAGATATTTGATGAACAAGGCTGTAGTAGGTGGACGCATTATTAGATGGTTATTGTTGTTGTAGGGATTTGATGTTACTATCATAGATAAGCTTGGAAAGGATAATGTTGTTGCTGACTTCCTTTCCAAAATCGTTTTGTAGGATGATCAAGAACCAGTGGATGACACATTTCTAGATGAACATTTATTTGCAATATCAATTCATCCACCATGGTTTGCTACTCTAGAAAATTACCTTGTAATAGGGAAGTGTCCAAATCACTTCAGTCATAAACAAAAGAAAAGGTTAATTCATGAAAGTTCTAGATTTAAGTGGATTAATGGTCTTTTATTTAAAATGTGCCCTGATCATGTTCTTCGCAGATGTGTAGCTGAGTTGGATGTCTATGATGTAGTACACGCCTACCATCATGAGCTTGAAGGAGGACACTATTTGGTGGTAAGAATAGTGCATAAAATCCTAGGAGATGGTTACTATTGGCTATCAATGACAAAGGATGTTACATTCTTTGTTAAACACTGTGATGAGTGTCAGCAGATGGGAAGACCCACCCCAACAATGGAAATTCCATTTCAGCCACAAATAGCTCTGGAACCATTTGAAAAGTGGGGAATCAATTTTGTGGGACCTATTGATCCACCTTCTAAAGGGAAGCATTATATACTTGTTTTTATTGATTATGCAACAAAATGGGCTAAGGTGAAAGCATTACCACCAGCAAGAGAGGATAAAGTTGCAGATTTTCTGTACAAGCAAATTCTTCAGAGATTTGGTGCACCAAGAGAAAGTGTTTCAGACCAAGGACCAAAATTTGTTTTAGTAATGATGAAAGCCTTTTTGCAGAGATATCAGATGGCCCATATGAAATCTTCACCATATCACCCTCAGGTGAATGGACAAGTTGAAGTCACTAACCGAGAATTGGATAACATCTTGACAAAGACTGTTTCTTTAAGGAAAAAAGACTAGGCAGAGAGGTTAGATGAGGCAATACGGACTTATAATACCACCTGGAAAACAATAACTAGATTTTCTCCCTATGAACTTGTGTATGGAGAAAAACCAGTCATGCCAATAGAATTTGAATTAAGAAAACTGAAAACCATAGTAGAAGTTTGAATTGATTTACCAGAGTCCAAGAAAAGTAGAATTTTCTAGCTCAACAGACTTGATGAGATGAGAATGGAGGCTCTTCAGCATACAAAAGTAATTTAGAAGCAAAGAAAGGAATGAAATGATAAGCATATTATGTCTAGATAGTTCAAAGTAGATTGGGCATTATTATTTGACTATAGATTTGAAGAGTTTAAAGGGAAATTCCATATAAGATGGTTAGAACCCTATGAAATAGATCAAGTATTTGAAAATGGAGTTGTCCAACTAGTGCCAATTGATGGAGAAAAGAGAGTTATGCTAGTTAATGGTCATTGACTAAAAACATATCATAAGCCAGCATCAAAGGAGGAATTTTTAGATGATCTACAACACAGAATTGAAAATTTTCTCATGGAAGATATCTCTTCCATGAGAGAAGATATTTGAAACTTTGAAGAAGGCATGAATAAACAAGGTAAATTGAAAACCAACAAATGGTGGTTTACCTTGAGAAAAATGGAAGTAAATTGAAAACTAGAAAATGGTGGTTTGCTTTCAAAAAAAAAAACAAGGAATGGAGATCTATCTGAGTTAACTCCTGAAAGCTCCTAAAGATCTCTCAAAAGCTCCTGAAAATCCTGAAGACTAAAGACTTTGAAGACTCCATTTGGAGTCCTGAAGCTCCAAAACTCCTGAGAGCTCGTAAAGGCTACTGAAGGACTCCTGAAGGCTCCTGAAGATCTCGAAGGCTTGCAATAAATAAGGTGCACATTTAATGTGAATATTATTCTCAAATATTATTTTCTAAAGTAGTTAAACTAATGTAAAATAGGTAAATAATTATAAGTTTAGACATCTCCACATATTGTTATTAATAACGATAATAAATGACTTTTAATCATTTCAAAAAGTGGTGGGATAGTTAACATAAGGTATGATGTGACATTGGATAATGTCAATAATAATTATGGATCATGTTATGATCCACCTGTGGGTGGCTTTAGAATAGTGGTTTACAATTTATAAGAGGAAGGAAATTTTGCTTTTTTCCTTTTCACCATATTCAATGGGTTCAGTCGAACCCAATGGTTCGACCGAACCTCACAAGGGGTTCACCCGAACACATATGTTTAGTCAAACCCCTGGTTCGACCGAACCCATAAAACCTAAATAAAAAAATCATATTTAAATGGGTTCGGTCGAACATGGGTTCAACCGAACCCCTTAAATATGACAAAAACCAAAAATTCTTTCATTTTCAACTGTCACTTTTACTTTCTAATTTTACATGTCACTTTCCCTAGTGCATGTGGTGAACTGAGAGCGTGACGGCAACCAAACAGAGTTTTTCTTTCCAGCGAAAGAAAATTTAAGTTCGTCTCTCCAAAGTTCATCATTCTGGTTTGCATATCGAGCACTATCGAGTACTAGGTATTTAAAATTCAATTTTTTTAGAGTTTAAAATGCATCTATTTGTTTAATTTTGAAACCCTAAATGCAAATTTTTTCAAATTTGTTGAATTCAAATTACATTTGTTTGAAAGTTTTTAAAGCGTTTTCAATATACATTATTTTGCTTCCCCATTTTGCATACATTTTGGTCTTGTTTAAATGCAATATGCCTTCCCATTTCAACAATCAAAGCTATGGATAAATAGATTTAATTTTAGTTACAAGAAAAATGTATAAATTATAAATTTATAACATAATTATGTACATGGGAAAATCCTCTTGGAAGAAAAATCCCACAACCAAAAACATGAACCAATTATATTATTTGATAATAATATCATTTACAATAAAATATTCATGTGCATACCCTTATAGTAGTATCATTTAAACATGTGAATATGGAGTAATTTCTAGTAGCATGATGATACCTAAAAAATCATTATGCTTTCTCCATCTCAAGAACCCATAAATAGAAAAAATCTAAACCATAAAGAAAGTGTGGTTTAACCAAAGCCATGAGCCAAAATAATGACCTAAAAATGGCACCAAATTTGGCACAAATTTCAACATCATATTCCTTGACTTGGTTTATAGGATGTATTTAGCAAATGCTTTACATCTTGTCAAAAAAATTCAAATCCTCCTCCTCATAACCGACACTCCATTTTTGACATATTCAAACCCATTATTTAAGATGATCTTGATGATTTTCATAATTCTAATCAATATTCTAGTGTAACCCCCCTTTTTTATTCTCTTATGTGTCATATAACATTTCATAAGTAATTCCCATCTTACAATTTCATACAATGCTCTTACAACTTTTTAAATATATAAAAAGGACAACCCTAGTTCAATTAGGATTATTTAATTATTATCACCTACATCCATTCATTACATGTTATTAGTTTTTAGTTGCACACATTATTAGGAAATATGCATTGTCTAAGCAATTGGGGTATATTGCATGTTTGAGAGTGTTTTCCTTGATCTTTTATCTAGTTAAATTAATATCCTTTAAAATCTTGTTTTATGGAGTTTTCATCTTAACTCTAATATGACTAGCAAATAAAATGACGATTGAATCATTTTTTCATATAATAGCTAATGACAACCATATAAAGAGCCACATTAAAGAAGATGAAAAATAATGATCACTTGAGACTATGATTTAGATACATATGTTGGTAAACAAGATATTTTCCTAAATTGATAATTATGTATTGATGCACCTCTCCACCCTAAATATCCTCACTTGTTGGCTAGTAATTTATATAATGTATTAGGTGGCTATCCTTAGGGAATTAATACTATTCATAATATTACCACTCTAATGGATTTTAATAATGTTGTACCCTCTATGCATCCATCTACCCTTCATCCTCTTATAATGATTTATCCTATCATACTATAGTTACCACTTCCATGGGATCCACCACCCATGTCCTACCGCCTTTCTCTCCACTAGTATTTTTCTTATCTCCCATCCTTTTATATATGTTCACACCATTGTTACTACTAGCACTATCCTATACATATATGTTCTTCATACCATTCCTCCTTATCCTATGAAAATCTAACCTTATAGTGTAACTTCTCCTTCCATTACCATGTCATTACCTTTCGAGACCTTCCCCTCTTTATACATTCTCCCTTTTATCCTACACTACTCTTGCCACTAATATATCCCTATACCTTGGATATACTATTGAATAAATTTAACTGACTTTCAATATCACAAAAATTAGACCCATATTTTTAAACATAAAATGTGTATAATAAAGCACAATCCATGCTTCCTAATTCAACTTCACTAATATCTATCGAATGAACTTAGGTTCATTACAATAAGATAATCATATAGTCATAATTAGTTGTCAAGATAATGGTAAAGTTTTCAATTGCCATATTTATCCTTCCACATGCCACCATTAGATATACACATAAGATTCATTAGGAAAATTAGATGTGTGGATATGTGGATATGTGTCAAAAAAATGCTTTGATAAAATGTGTGTAAGGAAAAAATGGAGTTCAAGTGTTTGATTTATGTCTATATAATAGGTCATAAACTCTAGGGGAATTATTACCACTTTGCACAATATTGCACCATATATATATATTTTCAAAATGAGGGAAAAAATACAATAGGAATAATATGGATATGCAAATTTTATCATTACATTTTTTTCCACTTTAAGATGCATGTGAAGATTTTAAAATAATCGTGCATCTCAATTTATGTGGTATTCACAAACATGTATGGAAAGTAAATATTTAGACATCAAAAAACATGAAAAAGTGGTTTGTTGTCTTATGTACAACACATCCTTTTTCTTTTGAGAAAATTATCTATCACTTTGTAAAATCCCTGCTATGTTGAGATTATTTAATTTTTTCCCTCCATATTTGTAGTCCTTTTTATTTCTAGAAATATAATTTATGAAATTTTTTCTTAATAAGGAACATATGAATAAATTTTACATGGTTGTAAATTTTACACATGGTTGTATGCAATCTCATATATATAGTACGTATGATTGTGATTACAATGTTTATATTGTGTTTAGATTTGGTTTTATATTATCCTTCCAAAAAAAGTTTGATGTTTATAATATTTTGATTTACCTTTGGATTTTGTAGACACTAAATCTCACATGCACTCATATCCATACCATGCTCCCCACCCAAACACCTAACATCCACTTATTAACAAAATTCATGATACCTTAATTCCTACACTTTATCAAAATCAAATTAATTTTTCTTTTCAGACCTAAAACGATCAAGGCCTAAACTAATTAAAATATTTATTGTAAAAATTTCCATAGTAAAGTACAAAACAGAGAAGGGCATGTCAACCCACAAATCATGAAGGTGTAGGGACAAAACCAAGAGACCCATCAAATAGGATTGTAGCAATCATATATAGACAAAATTGATTAAGAAAACCTACCATAAATGAAAAAAAAACCTTAAAAGAAGACATATATTACATATTTTTTGAGTGCCCATATATTACATATATATAGCAAAAACTAGTAGAGGGTGAGGGACATGAGTGAGGAGAAACAACATTTCCTTATGTGCCTCCATTGTTTCTCCATACAATAGAGCGCCCAATTCTCTTTTATGTCCATTGATTGTATTTTCCACTAAAGATTCATCCCATTCTTGCAAGGTTCATTTCAAAGAAATTCAAACACAAAGGAAACTAGAGTTTTCCTTTAAAACTTTGTGTCTAAGCAAACACCCAACAAAATATTTTTCATTATGTAAGTCATCATCTTGAATGGAATTGTTTAGGGAATGGTCCAAAAAGAACTTATAAAACATAATCCACTACAAACTAAGCAACTAAACCATAATTTTGAAGAAGATCCATAGCATTAAACAAAAATAAAGACACTACCTAAGAGAGAGACATTAACTAGAGAGTTTCATATAGAATTTGGTCACCTACGGTCACCCAAATTACTAACTCCACATGCCAACAATCAATCTTGAAAATTTTCTTCAACATTTTGAAAAAAAATTCTCAAACTCTAAATGTACTCCCTTTTTGGGATGGGATGAATGCTTTCCTATTGATCAAATTGGCCTCCATTGTTACTCAAGTAGAATAAATTAACCAAATATTTAAATGAATCATTCTCTCACAAATATTGAAATAAATTAAAATAAATCCAAGTAAATCTATTATTCCTAGATAATTCAATGAAAATTATGATAAATTAGTTTATATATCAATCAAATTATTTAACATATTTAATCAAATTAGATAAAAATTGAAAATAATTCAATCAATTCATTGATCAAAATAATTAAGAAATTTCATTAAAAAAATAAATTAGTTAATTAGGTACTAATAGTAGCCACATTTTAATTGGGTTAAACTCATGATACATGATCAAATCCATCATTTTATCTTCTCAATTTTGAGCAAGTATATTTTATCTAGTTGGGCAATAAATGTTTTATCATTTGCAAGATATATCCATTTGTCAATATGTATTTCATTATAATTTTAGTTCATTTTTTGTGTAATTCATCTTTTCGCTCTATTAGAGGTGATTTTTTAATTCAATTTGAAGTCTACATTTATTTTCCTCAATGTCTCATTTATTTAAATTCAATGCTTACAAATTGACATGCTTGGTGGGATGCAAACCCACAAATGCTCGGTTACATTTTATATTTTATACTATTAAAGTATTTGATTTATGCTTTATTTGTTATTCAATCTATGTTGATCACATTTTTCTATATCTATCCTCTTCAACTATCCTTCTCTATGGATATGTTCCACTCATATCTACCACCCTAAGGTGATCCATGTCTCAATCCTTGTCAAGGTCACTCCTCCTCTCTACCTATATCCTTTCTCAATGAGCTAGATCTATCACTACTACTCCCCAAAACACCTACATTTAAATATTAAAAATATGTTTAATAAATCATACAACATTGATTAAAACTATCTAAACAATGAAAGCATTTAATATTATAACACCTTATGAATTATATTGAATGTCCCCACCTTGAAATTTATAGCCATCGATGTCAATCACTTATTCATACTATAGCTTTGTTCTCCAAAACACCTACATTTATATAAAAGTGATTTTTTAAGAAAAATAATATTTAACCTACTTTTAACTCAATAATAATGGATGCATTTCTATCATAAAATCTTCATACTCATAACAAAATCATGGCCTAGGTAGAGTATAAAAAATGTTGTTTCCAACCTCATATGTAAATCTAGAGTTAGAGTGTCAAAATTGTTGAATTTCATCCTATGTGCTATTAATTAGCTTCTTATTGACTCACGGAAGCCTACTGCTAAAAGCCCAAGTATGATTTTCAATAGGACTTTCTAATCATGATCTTATTGATAGTACTTTTGATAATGTTTTACGATTTAGGCTTAATTCAAGACAAGTTTACCTTAATAATTGAGCCTTTTTAATTATTTAATTTGTTACTAATGATGTTATTAGTCTATGAGCAACTCTTTTATCTTTTTCCTTACTATTATTTACAATAGAATTTAATGCATTAAAAAAAAAATTAACAACAATATTATTTCGATCAAACTTTTTGTTTACATGAATCTTTGAAATTTATTTAGTAAAGGTCTCATTTTGTACATCTTTAGTAATTGCATAAAAATTTGGAATATTTTGGTTAATACATCTTATTGGAAAACCAGTCATTGAAAATTTTTGAAGCCCACAACCGAATGGTTTGTGATGACCTCTTGCCTTCAAGAATTTCTATTATTCTCATCAATTTCAAACCATTTTTGGGTTCTTGAATGTTTTT
>VDFB02270651.1:565095808-565228109 GCA_007258455.2 Sequoia sempervirens | reverse complement strand
TCAGTGTCCAATTTGGCCAAAAATTGTAAACCACTATTGTGGGATCACCCCTGTCTTTTCAAATCTTTCCAAATTCATGCTGACATGTGTAAAAGACGCTGCCAACTTTGCAAATTAAATTGCAACTGCAATTTGTGGCATGTGATTTGTTTGGAGCAGTAAGGAAATTTAATGCAAGGAATTAATGACACAACATGTCATTTTTCAAGATAGCTACTCCAAAAACAAGGAAAAATCATTCTAGATATTGCTAAGCAATTCAGTCCCCCAAGTTGAAGTCTGCCATTGTTACAGTCTACCATTGTTGATATGAAGAAATGGGAAACAAAAGGAATCAGAGCCAGAAAACTTCACTCTTTATTTTGAAACCAAAAGATTGTTGAGGGAAGTTGGATGGCTGGATTTTATAATGAAATATAAGGTTTTCAGCAAGAAATTGTAGAGGAATTCGTGAGAAATTTTCACATAAATATCACAAGAGTAAGGGGAGAAATCATTGAAGTCACTCCAGAAATAATAAGTAAAATTTTGGGAATTCCAGCTAAGGGAAAACCAGTTAACAAGGGTCGAGTAAAGTTTGATGAATTGGTGGCGGCATTTCACCAAGAACCAAAAATGAGGCCTGAAATTCTTATGCATAAGGGAGACTAACGCATAATAGCTCATCATAGTTTGGACTAACCATGGAGAACTGCTGCAACATGGGTCATGAAATTCTTCACCTATGAGGGACAATACAACACTATATTAGGGCCAAGAATGCATCCATTGATGCATTGAGGTATGGACAAAAAAAACCCTCCACTAGAATAAATCTGCCAACATTTTTGTTTCAATAGATTGCTTCCATGATTTCTAGAGTAAATTCTAGAGGAGATTCTTCCATAAAATACCATGGGTTAATTCATCTAATAATTAAGCATCATTTCTTAAAGAAAGAGTCTGGGAAATAGGGTTGGCTAGAATTTTTGTCTGCACCCATAGAAAAACAAGGTAAACCCACAAAGGTGCCCATGACAAAAAGGTCAAAAATAGAAAAAGGTGAATCTTCCAAAGGAGAACAAAAAAAGGGTAAAAGAAAACTATGGGAATCCTCTGGGGTAACCTGTAGTACCTCCAAAAAGAGAAAGAAAGACTTGAATGAAGAGAGCCCTAGCAATGTTGAGACCATTGTGTCAACTCCTAAAGAGACACCTACATTTCAAACCCCTATCTCTGAAGGCCCAAAATAAAAAAATTCAGCCCATGAGGAAACCCACATGCCAATGTAGTCCCCTCAGCAACCTCACAGCCCTCCTAAAGGCCCAATGCCAACTCCTAAAATAACCCCTATTGTTGAAATCCATGAATTTTCTTAAGAGTTTGATGCACAGTCAGAAGAGCAAGAAGCCTTAGAAGAATTTGAGGAAGAAGAGGCCATGAGATCCCCTTCACCTTCTCCAACTGTGGAAAGGAGAAAAGGAAAAGAGCCGTTGATTGAAGAAGAATAAATTCATGAAAACCAAAATGAGGAAGAATTAGAAACTGAGGAATTGTTAAGGGCTATGAAAATATCCAAAATGGAAGCTGAGTTAGAGCAAGAAAAGATGAATATGCAATTTCTTAAGGAAAAATTAAAAAGAAAAGAAGAGGAGTTACATCAATCCCTCAACAAAACTCAGGAAATGGAAAAGGAGATTGAACAAAGAGAAGCAAGGTACATAGAGCAGTTGAATAATACTAAGGAGGCTTTACAACAAGCATTAGCAAGTGCATAGGAAATCATGAAATTGAAGGAGGAATTGCAGTTAAAAAAGAGCAATTAAAACAATAGTCTATGATATTTTATTCTCAAGAAGCTTCCACTTCCGCAGCCCCACCACATTACCTTGCTCTACCTCCCATTCCATCTGATATTCCATCAAATGTTCCACAAAGGACTCAGCCTGGATATCTCTCTTTAGCAGCCCTGAAATTCAAGCATGAAAATGATCAGCTAAAAAAGCAAGTACAAAAATTAGAGGAAGAAAAAAATGAAGTTGAAAGAAGACTTGAGCAAGAAATTGAGATAAGTTATGCAATAATGTAAATGAGAAGACCATCAGAAATATATGCTTTATTTCTTAGGGAGAAATTTCTACAATGGAAGCTCAATCAATTAATTTTAAGGAGAAGCCTTGATTATCACAATGATAAAGATTTTCTACAAGATTACTTCCATAGCCACCCTGATATTCAAAACCAGATGTGTGAGTTTTTCTAAAACATATTTTTAATGGGAGATAATGATGATTCTTTATTAAATTTTTATATTGGTGAGCTACAAATCAGGTCCTTTGTATCCTTAATGCAGAATTAGGTTGAATGGTCAAATAGGATGGAAAAATACAAAGAGGCTCAAAAAAAGTACAGGTTACCAATGAGGCCCAAAATGCCTCATGCACAAAAGTATATCAAAATGGTCTAATCAGTTGTAAGGAGAAATCACATCAATCCTCTTTATGTTTCTAATTTGTTGAATAGTATATCTACTTTCTAGAATGTAGAAGGGACACTTCCTCAATTGGCAATAAATTCATGTGAGGAAAGATATTTCACCATTCCTAAGTCATTGAGAAGAAGAGAGGCTATAAGCCCAAACAACCTTAAATCAGCTTGATAAGAGTTAGGCACGTAATCACCTTGATTGAACAACAACATGAATTTTGGGTCGATATGCGGTTCAAAATGCCAATTATCATCATGCCCACTCCAAAGCTCAAAGCATCAACAAATATTCCAAAGGAGGTGATAAGACCCTGGTTTGAGAAGCTAAGGTAAAACCATGGCTTTGCACTCAATACCAAAATGCCATCGCAATACAGGGAAGGAGTGTTCAAGTGTTCCATTTGGATGGAAGCAGTGAACAAGGACAAAGAAACCACCATAATTATTGACAAAGAACCATGAGGACATGGTTCACAACAAGTGGGGAAGAATGATGAGAGGCTCAAAGATACTTTCATATGTCATTTTATGTTTAAAAGGCTTGTTATTTTTGTTAATTAACATGACTGGCGGTAGATTCTAGACTAATATATTTACTTACTTTTCTTTATGTTTGGCTAATTTGGTAGATATATTTGAGGTAATGCTTTATATTAGATGTGTTTCTTTTGTGATGATATTGATGAGATAATTATGTAGTTTTAATATTTTACCGTCATAATTGGTATCATTTTCTTAAGGGTTTTATTTAGAGTATTTAAAAGACTGATGACTGATGATAAAGTTAAACTCCCTATTTAATCAAATGAAGACAATCACGCCATTGATCAACCCAGCTGGATGATTGTAGACACGTAAAATGTACAAGTTGACATTGCGCATCTAAGTCTGACTACCGACATCATTTCATCCTAAATCATTCCCTGACCTAACCATTTAATTGAATATCTTTATTTGATTAAATTCATTTGTTTTCTTCTCTTAATTAAACAAATCATGTGTTTGATTAAGTCTCTTAAATAATTCTCCATCTCTTCTAATTAAATAATTAATTTTATTTAATTAATTAAATCTCTAAAGTCTATCTATTAAATTGAATAAATTAAAATCTTATTTAATTTAATCTTACTTCAATCTCTTTAATTAGATAATCAAAACATGTTTATTTAATTAAACTCATTAAATCATTTCCTCTCTTGTTTGATTTAAATTATTCTAAAAATGTAAGTCAAAATAAGTCAAACTTCCTAATCTTCATTAAATTGATCAAATCTTGATTAAGTCTAATCTAATCTTCAAAATCCTCTAGCTTTTCCCACTTGCACAAATAAATCAATTTATTGATTTATTAAATCTTCATTTTCCCTCAACAAAGCATCTTTTGGAGGAATATTCTTCTATTTCAAATTCAAAATTTGAATGACATGTCCTTCCAACATGTCATTTACTCTCTCTTACAAGTCCTTCCAACAAGGCATTTACTTCTTCTTACATGTCCTTGCCTTGAGCCAAGTGGCATTAATGCAATTTTCTTTCCCCCTCTTACATGTCTTTTCTCAAAATTCAAATTCAAAAATGCATTTATTGGCACATTTGTCAAAACTTGCACATTCCTCACCCAATCACATTTGGACAAGTGGCATTTTGCCATTGGCCAAATCTTTTTCCCACATTGCTCTATTTTGGCTTTGTTTCCATTTCAACATTCTATAAATAGAATGCTTCACCATGCATTTGATCATCCACAATTATGCAAAGTTATTATGCACAAATATCTCTCAAATTCCATCCATCTTCTTAACTAGTTTATTGCAGATTTTGGAGCTCATTGAGGGACTTATCAAGTGGATCAATCATCTTCAATCAACATTTGCATTCAAGGAGTTGGGAAAGGGCAAATCTCCACACACCTATTTGCACCAACTCCCCCATGGGATCAAGTGTTTGCTTGCTAAATTAGGATTTCATACTTCCATTATGTTCTTCATTGTTTTCTTTGTTTTATTTCCTATTTTTAGCTTTGTGAATGGATTTCATGGGGAATCCTTGTTCATGCTTACAAGATGACTCTCTAACATTGTTTTTTGTTGTGTTTTTGTAGGCACTTCGAATAGGGGTTCACAATGATTAATCACCAAAGTCCAAATCAACTTCTTTTAGTTGGTTTAGGAACTTCTAGTCCCAGCACTAATCTGGCATTTCTCTCTCTATCTATTCTCAATCCTATTTTAGTTTTGTTTTAGTTTTATTTAAATCTCTAGTTTAGATGCCTTGAATCTTGGTAGTTGATGCCATGTTTTTAATTCAATAAGGATATAGTTATAAATATCCATGTTTAGAATTTAGGAAGGAGTTAGATAATTTTCAGAAATTTCTATTCCATGAATACTTAAGGTTATTACAGGACTACCAGGATCATTATATTTTTGAGGAAGCAATCTTCCTGATAACACATCAATGAGTTTTGTCCCTATTTGAATTGCAGAAGGTAATTTATTTTTCCTCCATGGAGTTTTCATGCAAAGGGATTCAACTAACTAATTTATCTCTGGTATATCTTTGATGGCCTACAACAGTGGTATTTCAATGTTAATCTTCTTCAACTCATGAAGAAGTTGAGAATCGACTATGTTCATGTAATTGGGTTGGGAGATTTTAGGAGTGAATTTTTCTACCTTCATTCTCTCAGGGTAAGGTGCCTGATTGACATTTCGTTCTTCTTCAAACTTGTGTTTTTCTACTGAATTTTTGTTATCTTCCCCGCCTTCTTGATTTGTTTATGTTGGCTTAGATTGAATAGTTTGATTTCTCAATTGAATATCATTAGCATTGATAACGTTCAAATTAGGGGGATTTGCATCATTACGGGTATTTCTCATATTTGCAACCGGTTGAGCTAGCAATTGAGGTTGGTTTACCTAGTCATTAGTAGGATCAGGGGCATTGATTGTTGGAGGTGTTTGTCCCCAGGGGAATTTTCTCCCTTGTTTTTTCCATCGTTGGAATTGCGTATGATTTTTTTACCATGAGGGCTGATTTGACTACCACTGTGGTTGTTGATTAGCTTTCCATTGTGACTAGTTCCATTGGAGATTCATCCATTCAAATTGACCCCAATATGTAGGTGGTGGTTGTGGTTGATATGGAGGGGCCAATTGGTTCTTGTTTTTCCAACAGCTCTAATTCCAATTAGATGTAGAACCATAATACCTTTGATTAGCATTGTACCCTATGTTTTGAGGTCTCTAGCCAACATAATTAAGCTCTTCCTCTACCACAGGTGGTTTCTTTAGATTTCTCTTAATCCCAACCAAAATATTATAGGAAATTGTTGAATATTGTTTCTCACAAATCTCACAAATATCAACTTGATTCAATAGACATTCTCTTAAAAGGTGTTTTCCCCTACACTTAGAACAATAAATAGAAAAAGGTTCAGTGTTCTTCTTATCTCCTTGCATGTTGAGATGAAGAAGTAAATCAGTCTTCATGTTTGCTAATTCCTCCATTACTGATAACACATCAATGGTATGAGCCTTGTTTCTTCTAGTGTTTCTAGTCCCTACCCTAGTTCTAGAGTAGTTTCTACATATCTCAACAATATCATCCAAGGAAAGATTGTTAATGTCTCCCTTCCCCATAAGATTCAAAGACTCTCTTGATTCGTCATCAATTCCTCTCAGGAAAATTGTTTTTCTAATTTCACAATCCAACCCATTAGTACACCTCTGATGCACAAATTGGAAGCTATCAGCAGAATCTTCTAAACTTTCATCCTCCATTTGTCTTATTCAAAACAATTCCTCCTTCCTATCCCTTACTCAATAGTAATCTTGGTATTTGTCCAAGAATTCAGTTTCTATTTGCTACCAAGTTCCAATTGTTCCTACTCCTAAACCCATGAACCATCATAAAGTGGACTCTTTCAAAGTAGAAGGAAATAACTTCAACTTCTGGTTATCATTTGTGTAATCATAGGTCTGGCATAAAACCTTGAACTCGAAAAGGAATTGATCAGGATCTTCTAAAGTCTTTCCCCTAAAGGTAGGTAAAACCGAGGGTGAAATATTCTTCATAGGAGGCTCACCAATCTGTCTTTCAAGATATATAGGATATGAAAAGTTCATATTTGGTGGGGGACGTACTGGTTGGTCACCCATTTCTTCTTCTTGAAATATATCTCTATTTTCTTATTGATTTTCAATCTAATGTTCTTGATTGTCTTCTTGATCTTCGATCTAGTATTGTTGAATGTCTTGTTCCTGATCAAAATCAATATTTCTTTGAAAATAAAATTTTCATGGAAGAAACCTCCCTAGATGGTCTCTATTTCATCTCATCCATAATTTAGATCTATCTTCCCTATCAACACTAAGGCTTCACACTTCATAGCCAAATCTTTTAATTCCCCAGCAACAACGCCAAAAAAGATGGGCAAGGTCATTGATGTCACAACTTGCATCATTTCTTCAATTAATTATCAAACCGGGTGTGTCTTAGAGCTATATGTGATAAGGATGTTTGTCACGGATTCTTGGGGGCTTTTACACTATAAATAGTGACTTAAGGTGTCAATTTGGCTCCTTCAAGAGCTTTCAACAACTGAACTTCAGCGACTAATTCCTAAGGATCAATTCTATCTTATTTCCTAATTTAAAATTATGTCAACTTATTTTTTACTTCCTTTGACTTGATTGAGACCGATTCATGGAAAAGACTAACATTTACTTTAATTCTTAATCTAGAATTCGAAATCCAAATTTAATTCTAATTTACTCCAAAAGAAATCTATCTTAAGATTTGATAGAAAATAAATGCTATTTTAAAGAACATAAATGAATTGCAAGGAAATAATGATTAATCTAGAAAATACAAATGCTAATTTCCTTGAACATATTCCAAACAAATTTTAGTTCATCATTCCATAAGTTCCCATTATTTCTTTAATTAAACTTAATAGATAATTATCAAACTTAATTCCTACAAACAACATCTAAATTTGATTAACTCAATAAATCTTACAACGAATCTAATAAACGATTCTAACCATTATAAACTAAACTTAAAAGTGATTTAAACACAATTGCTGAAAATGATTCATACAAACTTAACATTCCAGGTTTGACATCTAACACTCCAGATTTAATATTTATGAATAGAAATAACATAAACTCAAAAAAATACCACACAAGATCAATTCCTTTGGTTGAGTGGGCCCTACTCTTCCTTCGGTAAGATCTCTTAACACAGTAATTTGAGTTAACTTATTATCTTCATTTGAATTGATCAAATAGGGATGCAAAATAGAGTATTGCAACCATTACAAGATTTCAGTCAAAAATTATCTAACTCCTTTCTAAATCCTAAACATGGATATTTATAACTATATCCTTATTGAATTCAAAACATGGTGTCAACTGCCAAGATTCAAGGTGTCTAAACTAGAGATTTAAATAAAACTAAAACAAGACTAAGAATAGACAGAGAAAGAAATGCCAAATCATCGCTAGGACTAGAAGTTCCTAACCCGACTAAAAGAAGTTGATTTGGACTTTCATGATTCATCATCAGCTGGGTCGTTCAATGGCGTGATTTTCTTCATTTGATTAAACAGGGAGTTTAGAAAAATTACCAACTTTATACGAAAATAGTAAAACTATTGAAGAAGTACATTTAAAACTTAATCAAACAATAATTAAAAATTCTCTAATAATTATGTGAATTGATATGCCACATGAATGTGGCAATCATGCCAACGCTCATGCTTATTTATTCAACTAAAGTTGATTGTAGTCGGTAAAAATGGCATTGTAGTGGAACCCTCTTGACGTAATTAACATTAATATTATGATCAATGTCAACTTTGAGTTGTTAGTATTGACTTGAGGATCATACTATAAATGTATTAGTAAATGATAAGGGGTAAAATTTATAGTTAGTGAAACTATTGGTGATAATAAATGAATATATATAATTAACCTTAATACTAAGGATAAAATTAGAAATGTTATCTTTGGTAATGGAAGTAAGGATAATATTAAATATAAATGTTATGAGTGACATTAATATTAAATTTGTAGAAAATTAATATTGAGTATCAATGTTAGAAATTGTATAACCATTATTAATCAAAAATTATATGGTCAATATTAATAATGTTAGAAAAAATGAATATTAAAAGAAATGGTAGGATATAAAGGTAATTGTATTACTAATATAAGTGTTATTAAAATATTGTTATTAGAAATATTTAATATTCACTTTATCATTAGTATGTTGTTATATTCGTGTGTGGGTAAAAATTATTAGTAGTTGTTGCGAATTGAATTTCACAAGAGAGAAAAAAAATTGTAACATCTGAGGGACTCAACAATTCACCAATGGAAAATTCACCGCCGGCAATTCACTGATGGAAAATTCACCGCCATGACAAATTCATCGTCACCAATTCATAGTGGGGCCATTAATATTTTTTAATATATATAATTTTCACCTCTATTACAATTTATTGACAATTTTATTTTTAATTTTTGGTGTTTATTGCCCATAGTAATTTATATTCATCTCAATAGTAATTATTGATATATTGAGATACCCATTATTTTTTACCTATTTATTTATTGAGATGATTTTTTTTTGTCTTAGGTTTGCTTCATAGTAATTTCTATTCATCTCAATAGTAATTATTTTTATGTTTATTTTGATATGAATGTTTTTAACATGATAATATATTAAATCAAAGGTGAATTTTCCTAGAGTAATTTTACAATTCAATTATCATTTTGTAAATGAAGATGTCAATAATAATAATATAATTAGACCATATAACAAAGTTATATACAAATATTTTATCTGATTTAAAAACTAGCACCACATAACCCTTACAATTAATCAAATCTTTTACATATTTTTTAAAATTTGATAAAACTTACCCTGTTCATCCACTAGTCCTATATCTCTAATGGCTACTTGGGAATCTATTTAGGATAGGGCTGGAATACATAATATTGAGAGCGATCTTATAATAAACACCTAATTCAAGTGAGCAACCATGTTAAATGAAAATTGCCTCATGAATATATTTTCTTTTGTTTAATGTATAGAGTTTTGCTAGACTCCTACAAAGATATGGACAAAGAAAATGACGAAGCCTTCTGGATCTCTTCATATGCCTCCGAGACACTTGGGCGTCCTTGGTATGAGGAAGCGGTGCACAGGACAGCCAACTTCAGTAGAATTTTAAATGCTTCCCTGTTATATTCCCCATTCAACCTTGGATCTGCATATTTCGATGGATCCATGGGATTTTCCTGGCTAACCTCCTGTGCCTGTAACACCATAACATTATAATTATAATAGCACTCACTTCAACACATCTGCAATGAGCTTTAAACCCAAAACTAAAGAAAATCCTTTGAACTTCCACAGTCCATAATGTTTAAAAAAATAGTGTTCTCTAGACAAAACTGGGTATGTAAGGAAAACAGACCACCTTCACAAGGAATTCTGGACGAGATTGGTCAACTTCAATTCCTCCTTTGCCAGAAAGAAGTTGGAGCAAAACTACACCAAAGCTGTAAATATCACTAGAGCATGTTAGTCTTCCCTGACTAACATATTCAGGATCCAAATATCCCCTGGTGCCCTCCACAGTAGTAAAAACCTTTGTCTCCTGAATCTTAAATATTCTGATCAACCCAAAATCTGCAAGCTTTGCTTCCATGGTTTCCGTGAGCAGGATATTAGTTGGCTGTAAAGCAAAAATATATAGAAACTTTAAAAACAGATGTTTACTACACTACTATTCAAGCAGCAAAATAAACAAACAAATCAATATAACTAAGAGAAACTGGATTGCTGGTTTAGGTTGGCTTGTTTTGTTTGCCTTTATATCACGATGAACTATGCATCCATCTGGATGGAGATGAAGGAAACGCAAGCCAACGACACACCCATATGCAGTTTTCACTCTTTGCTCCCATGTTAACACTTTATCCTCTACCCCTGTTTAATTTCCAAATGTTTTAATGAATGTCAAATGAAATTATATTATTACTGTTCTCAAATAACCAAACTACATCAATGGACCTTGAAAGTATATATTAGAGTAGGGTAAAAGGAACCCTGAAAACTGAAAATGTATGTTAAGATAATTTGTAATCTAATAAAATCAATCATAGAGTGGAGTTTTACCTGGAAGCATCTGAGATAGATTTCCATTGGCACAGTACTCATAAACAAAGTATTTTTCACCTTTCTCATCACAGTAGCCAAGTGGAGTTACTAGATTTTTATGTCTAATTTTCAAAATGGTATTAATCTTCCTTTTGAATGCATCAGCTTGTGGAATATCTTTGCAAATGTGTTTAATGGCTACAAACTGGCCACTTGGTAGCTTTCCCTTGTACACTTTACCTGCAACAATTGAGCATTTTTTAAGAACTCTATCATTATCAAAGGGGATAATAAGATATTAAAAAATCCAATAAAATAAGGAGCATAAAGCTTTGATGTTTAATAGAACACTTGGTACTATTCTATAAATTACATGCACCAGTTATTTTCAAGCCTAAGGTTTTGGGATGATTGGTGCTCAATTAAGGATTGTTAGTAAGGAAAGTCTTTAGTATATTGTACATGTAGGTGATTTCACAAAAGAAAAAATCATTAATATTTTTTTTTGGGAGATACACAGCAATCAAGTCTTTTTTAAATTGGTTTGAAACTCAATTTAATGTGACTAGAAGTAGCCTCCTCTCTTGGGGGATACTTTCAATTTTTATTTTAATAAAAATTGAAATGTTCTACTATAATCAAAGAGAACATAGAATTGGAAGAATTATTTCACAAAAGATTATGGATTGAAAGGTGTCAAAGATTGAACAAATATATAGGAATATGATAAAAAAATTTAAAAAAATTATTTTTATTTAATTATATGATAAATTCATTTATCAAAATTAAATTTGATATATATGTGGTCTAATTAGCTTTTATCAATAGTGTGTAGATAATAAATGTTATGATATCTTAAGGTTTAGTCAACTTTTACTAGAGTAGCATGCAAATGATAAATGTTAGGGGCTACCCATAGTATGATAGGGTTTAGTTGACTTTCACTAGTAACATGAAGGTGATAGATGTCAAAAGCTTCTTCATACTAAGTTGGACAAGTTTTTGTTAGTAGCATGCAAGTGATAGATGTTACTAGTGTTGTGTGTTATTACTCATATACCATTGTTTGTGATGTAAGTAATATGGAATGCTTGTCTAATCATCATAACTAGTTGTGAACTAAGAAAAGGATTGACCCATAGTATAGTATGAGATGCACTAGTTTTCATTTTCCATATTGTCACTTTTTATCGCTAGATTGTCTCTATGTGCATATGTGAGGTGTGTATGAACTAATTAGTACATGAGCTAGTCATTGTTTGGCTTTATGTTCATACATTGTTGTTGATATTGTACTAACATCTATCTAAGATATGTTTGTCATCATACTATTGAACATGGATTGTATTGTACGTATAAGCTTAAATGATGGTTGTGATTCAAAAGAGATGTCAAAGATCTCATCCTAGATGCTAGGATGAAATCTTTTACATATTATGATTGTGACAAATGACAAATCTTCTAATTCCTAAAAAAAAAAGATACGTAAATAGATCATAAAAAATAACATTGAAAGAATAGAACTACATCTTAAATTATTATACCTACTTGATACATTCATCTTAATAAACTAAATATACCAGCAATTCACCGCAAGAAAATTCACCACCAGCAATTCAAAAACTCATCACATTAACATTTTTAATCTGTCATGATGGTGAATTTTCTTGCCTTGAATTGTTGGCAGTGAATTTTCCAATAGTGAATTGCTGACAGTGAATTTTCCTAGAACTTTTATATATATATATATATAAACTTTGTGAACTATTTGAACTCAAACAAATATAAATAAGATATACTAAATTTTATTATGTTCTGGAATTTTACTTTCTCCTCCCTATAGATAATGGAAAAACATTATACTTGAAGAGAGCATTAACTCACCTGTACTTCCTTCTCCTAAGAAGGCCCAAGGGGAGGTATAGTTCATTGCATTTAAAATCTCATAGGATGAAAATCTAACCACAGGAGATCCATCTGCACTTTTACCTTTACCTGTAATAGGTAGTAGAAGAAAAAATAACATTTGTATGGTGGTTAATCCCATGATAAACTTTAGTCACACGCTACATGTTCTCAACGTTGAGCTCAAATACCTTTTTTCTTGTCTTTAATTTTTTTCACCAAAACCATCAAAACAACTAAAATGGCGACGAGTCCAATTGTAGCTCCTACCACTTCAATAAATGTTCACAGATAAACAAACCTAATTAGAAATGGAAATTGCTAACAAAAAAACTCTGTTATTATCATTTAATGCTCATTTATGGTCTTATGATAAGGATGTCTACCAGCTATAATATTTTTTTTGCTTGAGCGCTTCCTTATTGCTGCAAGTCAGCAGGAACAGAAAAAAGTTAGCACAATTTGTGAATTCATGAATCCAAAAGTGAAGCATTTGGGGGTAATTCAAATACACCCAAAAACAGACGCAATCGCCTCTAGGACATTAAAAACCAGGCCAGTGCTACATATAGAGGTTAATATTTCGTAATATTTAGAAGCCTATAAACACCTCTTCTGAACATGTACTTGGTGTGGATTTAAAGTGAAGGTAATTGTAAAGAATCTGTCAAATGTAAATCAGGTTTACAGTTAACAAGGATTTGAATGAACTTACTTTCATCAACTATGTGTTGATATACCAAGCAGCTATCCAAGGACTGAATCCATTGATCATCATATATGCGAGAAGCACCCATTACAATGAAAAGGGCCAGTCCACAATTTTGTACATGCTCTGTTACATTTTCTCCACCACTCAATATGTTATTCAAAATTTCGGTTTCATAAGTGAAATTTCCATAACAGTCTGTACAGGCCGTGCTGTTGCTCATATTATCCATGTCTTTAAGTGTACCATTACAGATTGCTTGTAGACCATTCAAACGATCCCGAAGCTTATTGTTGATGTCATTAACGGTCTCGTTGTAGCAAATACCAGCTCCAGCTTTGCTAAACTCATAAAAGGAGCAGTTTGCGAGCTCAGGATGATGTTGGGTGAAAGTTTCTTTACAAGCCAACATCTCCTCCGGGTCCAAGAAGATGGAACCCCCGCTATGGTTTGCTTTCATGGCCAATGCTTCAGAAAAAGCTACATGAGCATCTATACAGCACGGATGTGCCTCCAAGGTCCCCCACCTTAGATTGGTAGTAGTATCAGCCTTCAAGCAACTGGGAGAAGATGAATACGGGTATAACGAGAAATTGAGGCTACAATTTGGAGCTGCATGTTTATCAGTTCAGATTTCATTAAACAGAGCAGTCCATACATGGACGAAAATGAAACAAATTGTATTGATATTGCAAAGAAACTCTAGAACTATAACTGTTGTACCTTATTTGGAAAGGTTTCACTAAAAACAGAGTCAAAATAGCTGAAGAGTACAACCCAGAGTAATTCCATAGAGTAGAAACAAAAAAAAAAAAAAATACCATCAATTATAAGAAAATGTCTTACTAGCAATCTAAAACATTTCAAGGTATCTAAAAGGGTACACTCCAGTATAGTCAGGACTCTCAATTTGACAAAGAACTGGATGGTAATAACTAAAAGAAATTGTATTTTCAATTTGAAAGAAACATTTTGAAATAGAATAGCTAGCAGAGGGCACTTACTATTAAAATTGTACCATGGTTTGAATCTAGAAGAATTATTAATTTGAACAGAATTTTAGCTATATATGTGCCAAATTAAAAAAGAGTACAACCCAATATTCTTATTCTCATAAAAATCCGTTTGAATTGTCGATTTTGGGGCTAGAACCCATTTTTAGCCTTATACCAACATCTAAGCTTGACTCTGTTCAGAATCTAAAAAGTCTATCAATTTGAAGAAAATCTTGGCTACAAATGTTCCAAAATAAATAAAAGAGTACAACCCAATATCAGTACCCCATAAGCAGTGGTTTAGATTACAACTTAGACAAAAGCTTTAAAAAAGAAATAGCGAAAATGCTAAAATCAGAGGCTATAGGAGCTACGTTATTAAGAGCTTATAAATGGAATCCAAAGAAGGTTAAGCTATTGAAAGATCCCCACCTATATTTACGAGAGTAAAGTCCATTGTTAATTCTATATTTATGAGTATTCAGTCAAAATATCAATTAATATGAAGAAAGCCTCTTATACTGGCAATGGCTAAAGGAAGTTAAAATAGTACAATGAAAGCAGCAAAATGAAATTCATCAATCAAAGCGTCAGTTTGAAAAGATTTTCAGGTGGGGAAGCTAACCACCTGTCAAAATAGATATAATAGTACAGTCCACCATTAATTTGAGAAGCATCAATTGAGCCATAAATCTAAGTCTGAACATTTGCTAATAAAAAAATACAATACTATCCAAATGGAATTCTAAGAAAAGCTTAATTGTCATTATTCTTTTGCTTATTAGAAAAAGTTTTAACCTCTGTCATCATATCCTCTCACCAATTTACTACTAGACTAGAGCCAAAACAAGATTACTCTACCTATTAACTACTAAAAGTTAGTACTGTTTACAAAGTACTTAATTATCAAATCCATTTTAATCTTGTCCAATCAATAAACTTATTTGCAGTCCAATTAGAAAAGAGTTCAAGTATGAACTAGAATAGTTAAAAAATATACAAGCCAAATGGCTTAGCATCAACAAGTATCAGTTATTCTCTAAATGCAAGAAATGATGTCTACATAGAACTTTGACAAAACTGGACCATATATTTTAGACTGTTCATGAGAAAACTAGAACTGGCCTTTACAGATGTTATGTCATGTAAGTGGACTATTAGAGTTCATACCTCTGAACCATATTTCATTAAAGAGAGGTCCTGGAGTTTGGTTTGCAGAATTAACACCATGCAGTCTATTAACAGAAAAATGTTATGTTATACAAAACTGTTACAAATACCTGCATCATTTCTCTTACTGCAGGAAAATATGGTGACAAGAACAACATAAATTTCCAATTGGTTGAACTTTTTTCTTAATAGTAGCTTTTTCCTCATACTGTTCTGTATTGAAAAACTGCTCAACTAGGCTTTTTCTTTCTCTGCTATACTGGCTTAATATTCTATGCATTATTTTACAAAACTTGGAACATTCACAGAAAAGGCTGTTTAATTGCCTGAATTCTCTTGGCCAAGAAGTTTGTGAGTTGCTTATAAAGTACAATACTTTGGTTGCAATCATCGATGTGGATGTCCTATTTGCATAGTCCCTAATGATGGGTTTCTCTAGTTTTTAACAACTAAGTTATTTTATTTCATTGGGACAAAACTAGTGTAAATTTTGATGACAAGTGACAACTTGAGCGATTTACACTATGGATAATTTTTGGTTTAAAAGGCTATTGCTGGATTTTTTCAATACAATTAAAAGAAAAATATCCAGAAAAAATTCCTCGATATTTCCATTGCTAAAGAAAAACTGTTTAATAATCTTGTATCCTATACTTACGAGAATTTGTCTTATAATTATCAAGAATGCCAGATAATCACAATATTTTTGTATTGGGTTGTCATTATATGTACAGGTAACGCTGTAAGGGAAAAACTTTTTTAAATAAAAATTTAGTTATTTAATATACTATTAATTTATGACTATATATACATTGAATTCAATATCTATTAATATGTGTCTTTATTTAATATAATTATTTGAAAGTTGACAAGATAACAATACTTTTCATTTATTAAATAGTCTGTAAAAAAAAAAACCATAATTTATTTTTTCTTTCAAGGTCAGAATTAAATAAAAAAATTGAATTTAAAATTTAAGGGAATGTTTCTAATAAAGAAATTAATTATGGAATTACCTTTTCAACCAGTTTCTCATAATTAAACAATAATCTATTTTTTGATAAGTGTTTTTTTCTCCTCTTTACTCTTAATTTATTTCCCTTTCCCATGTCAATCATGATGGTTCCTCCTAATTTTGGTATTAATGTCTCATAACACAAATTGTTATTTTCATTCAAATAATGATTTCATAGAGCTTTTGATGCCTTCTCATCTTAATGGTCATCCACTTACCATATATATGCTTCTTTGTCTTGAAGATAGTGAAGCAAGAATATATAAGAAAATGTAAAATCCTCCCCCTAGTCCTACAAAATATATTTTTCTTAATTCATAACAACTACTAACTTAACTAACCAAGGATCTTCTTAACCTTCCACCTAAATTAGAAGGTGACGAAAGTGGTAATCTCACAATGTTGGGGACATTCCTAGACCTAGGCCTAAACCTTAAGGATTCATTCATGATGACCTTGCTTGTGTATCATCTCATGGGAAATCAGAGGCTTCTTAGTTTGTCCACCAATGTTAGAGGGATTTTATTCTCTCCTCTTGTATGAGATCTTTGATCTCACATTTAACCCAAGACTATTTACTAAGCATAAGATATCAACTTAGTTTAATTATAATAGAATGACAATGATTTTCAATCAAGTGTTGGTTCCATGCCAAACATTACCAATCATTAATGTACAAATACACACAATTACACATAAGGATCATATCATACCATAATCCCAAGATCACACACAATGACTATCTTGAGCATGCATCACATATATACAAGGTGACTAGCTCATACACATCGCAAGTACAATGGTGACTAGCTC
The DNA here is from genome assembly GCA_007258455.2 of Sequoia sempervirens. Taxonomy (NCBI): domain Eukaryota; kingdom Viridiplantae; phylum Streptophyta; class Pinopsida; order Cupressales; family Cupressaceae; genus Sequoia; species Sequoia sempervirens. Next base: position 565,210,861 of record VDFB02270651.1, on the reverse strand, counting down.
ATATGTACATGACAAGTACATTAGTAACTAACTCATACATGACATATATCAAGTGTGAACAATCCACTCATACATCACATGTTTACATTTAAAGAATAACTAGTAAAGAGGAAATAGACACAACCTATTGTGTCCATCATGCCACTACTTGATTCACAATCACATACGTCCATCAGTAGATATCACTTGGAAAAGGAATGTCGGTGCATCCCATACTACATTGTGGGTCCCATCCTTTTCCCAATCTAACATTGGCTATGATGACAATCAAGCAACCATGCTACTTGATGTCATCACTAGCAAGAGCGTCAGTAATAAGGTACACAAAACCCAAGATCATTTACATAATAAGTGACTAGCATATACACAATGAATGACTGACACATCCAATAGTGTTTCACTAGCACCTATCCATAGTGCATCCCAAATAGAAAAGTGTAATATTTGGCTATGGATGTAGCCACCCAAGATCTAAAGGCTTATGGAAAGCACAAGATACTCAAAAGATCAATATGACAAGAATAAATTGCATTCCTATCAAAGAGTGCAAAGAGAATTAATACACAATGAGCGAGATACCTTTAGATATATAGCCAAGGTGAGAGATTGGACTAAACAAGATCATGATAAGTGTCTTAATCCTATAGCGTAAGATGACTAATATTCAATGACCTAAGACACAAGAATAAAATGAAAATAGATAATATAAGATTATGACAAGTGTCTTAATCTTATGATATCAGACATAAAGTGATAAGATTCTATGTGTATCCTAAACAAACTTAAGTGATAAGATGTGAAAGGGACCTAATAGTGGAACTAGTTAGGTAATACCCGTATTCACACCAACACCCCCTTAAGTGCAACTTAGGGGGATGGAAAATTATGCAAATATGCAAGGATGGGTTCTGGAAACTAGGCCTAATGAGGTACCCATACACAAATTTAATCCTTGTAGGGAGATAAAACTCCTCCCCAAAAGAGAGAAAAAATAAGAAAAAATGATCTCAATAGAAAACCTCATGTGAGAAAAAGTCTCCCCATAAGAGTGAATGAAAAGATAAGGTTAGATGACCCACCCCTCCCCCCTGAATAAATGTCATGTACCCCCCAATAGAGCTCATAAATGATGATACTCACTCTCAGTGAAGGGTTTGGTGAAAATATCTACATCCTTCTCTATTGTAGGAAAATACTACAATCAATGACATACTTGTGTATCAACTCTTGAATGTAGTGCATATGAATCTCAATATGTTTGGTTCATTGATGATGAACTAGTTTTGTCAAGACTTGGATGGAACTTTTATTGTTGCAAAGGAGGATAGTTGTTTGTGGAATGGTGAAGCCAAACTCAGTCAAAATATTTTAAGTCAAATAGCCTCAATGATGGCATTAATAACTTTGTGATACTTAACCTATATCAATGAAAGAGCAACGGCATGCTTCTTCTTACTCTACCAAAAAATGGAGCATGAACCAAGATGAAAGTTGTAGCCAGATATGGACTTACAATCATCAATGTCACCAGCCCAATCAGAATTTGTATATTTGAACAAGTCTAGTCTGGTACCTATTCCATTGATAAGTACCATGTATGCAATGCAATATGTATTTGGAAACTTTCCAATGAAGCTCATGTGATTCCTACATAAAATGAGAAACTAAGGCAAACATAAAATAAATGTCAGGGTGAGTGTGAGTCAAATACATGAGGCTTCTAACAAGCTAACAATACAAAGTGGCATTAACTAGAGGAGTAGAACACTTGGCCTCAAGCTTTCCTTTAGATATAAAGAGAGTCAATGTAGGCTTACAATCATTCATGTGGAACTAAGCGAGGAGATCAAGAGCACTTAGGTTGAGAAAGAGTGATCTTATCTAGGAATACTATGTGATCTCAATCCCAAGAAATTAGTGCAAAGGGTCCAAGTCAATCATATCAAATCTATCATATAGAGAAGATTTGACTCTGTTAATGATGGATGATGAACTCCCTATAATATCAAGTCATCAACATAGAGAACAAGAATCAAATTAGAGTAATCTTGTTGCAAAAAGTAGACATTTGGATCCAAGTGGAACCTAGAGAATCTTCTTGAGAGAAGAAAGGAGTCCATCTTGGCATACCAAGCCTGAGCGTCCTACTTCAGACCATAGATAGACTTTATCAACTTGCAAGCCAATGAAAAATTTTGAAAAAATCCCTATAGCTACTCCATGTAAATATCCTCTTGAAGATCCCAATGAAGAAATACACTCTTCACATTGATTTGATGGACAATCCATCCATGAGCTACAATAATGGCAAGAGTCAAATGAATGGAGTTCATCTTAGTGATGGGGGAAAAGGTTTTAGTGTAATCAATACCAATAAACTGGGAGAAACCTTTGGCCACGAGCCATGATTTGAATTTATCCATAGTTCCACCCACTCCATATTTTTTTCTAATAGATGCACTTACATCAAACCATTTTTATTCCCATAGGAAGATAGACTAGATCCCATGTGTAGTTCCTCATCAAGGAACTATAATCTTCCTCCATTGTTCAATCTCAATCAATAATTCTTGATGATTCCTTAAATTAATTTGGATTAGAAGCAGCTCGGTAATGTAGACATGTGGAAGATGATGATGTTATGAATGAGTCATTTGAGTGTCCAAAGGATTCCCAACAAAAGTTCCCATGGACCGTATATTTTATTGAGCCCATCGAGCCAATGAGAATATGGGGATGAAGGAAAAGAATCCTTCACCTCAAAAAGTGAACCCTATTGAGGTGTAATCCTATAATTGTGAGGTGTGTTAGAATCATCGAAGTCACTAGCACTTGAGTGACTATCATCTGAGTCCACTATCCAAAGGAAGGATGAGGAGGAGTAGAGGTTAAGCTAAGAAATTTTTCCTCAAAGTGAACACTCCTCTCAATGAAAAGTTCATGTGTCTCTAGATCCAAGATCTAATACCCCTTGACACCAGTTGGATAACCAACAAATATGCAAGGCCTATTTTTTTGTTTCAAAGAATTGAGCTTCTCTGGAGGAATGCATGCCCAATAAGGGGGCCAAAAACTTGAGAATTCAACACAACTGGTTTCCAACCATACCAAGCTTCAAAAGGGGTGATACCTTTCAATTCCTTGTAGGTAACTTGATTGTGAATGTATGTAGCATAATTAATGGCTTCATTCTAATATGTTGGACTTAAGGAATGAGCATGAATCATGCAACCAATCATCTCCTTTAGGGTTATTTTCTTCCTTTTGGAAACAACATTTTATTATGGTGTGTATGCAATTAAATTTGAGTATACATCCCTTCAAGAGTACATGATTGCATAAGATGATGGTTCACATATTCTTGACAATTGCTAGTACAGGATATATTGACATACTTTCCATATTGCTTCTTAGCATGAGCCTTGAATTCTTGAAACTTTCCAAATATTTCATTCTTCCAGCAAAGAAAGTAGGTCCAAGTATATCTAGAGTAGTTATCAATAAAGTTAATTACATAGCGAGCATTATTGAAAGACAAAGTTGGAAATGGACCCACAAGGTCACTATGAACTAATTGAAGGAGTTTTGAAGCCCTCCAAGACTTCCCTTTATCAAATTTCTCTTTTTGATGCTTACCCATAGCAAAACCTAGATACACACCATCTAAAAAACTGATTTCAGGGAGTCATGTGACCATCCTATGAGATAAGTTGTTGAAGATAATGATAGTTAAGTTGGCCAAATCGCTCATGTCAAAGCTTACTCATTGAATTTGAATGAGAGTAATTCTATAGAAGGGGATCATAGCACAAAGTAGGAGAATGCATATAATCAAGACTTATGATCAACTTGTCCCACTACAACCAAGGCATCATGCTCAAGATCAAGTTCATCACAAGTGTATCAAGAGAAAACTCAACTTTCATACCATTCTGAAGATGAGTGATTTGGTAGACTGAAAGAAGGTTGCACACAAGTCAAGAACATAAATAAACTTCTCAAATGCCCCATCATCCATGTTAATTGAACCTTTTCCTACAACTTCCACCTTAGTATCATCACCTATAATAATTTGTGGCACAGCACAAGGATCTAATGAAAAACTATTCTCGATCATAACCCATGTGATATGTAGCACCAGATTCAAGTATCAATTGTTGTGAATATTTTGTGGCTACAACATGTGTTTATCCTTTCCCTTTCCTTTATTTTGAAAAAGTGTAAGGGGTGCTTCTTGTTTGTAGGAAGATGGAAAATTAATGTAATTTTTCTTGATAATGTTTGTCAACTCATCAATTTTGTGCAACTGTTACCATATCATAACCAACATAGCTCTTGGAAACCTTCACTTTCATGAACCAAGTAAATACTAAGCTAGTTCCTAATAGTATCTTAGGCATTGATCATTGGAATGGTCCAATGATTATCTATCACAAATCAAATATCCTATAGTTTAACACTTGGTTCATCTCTAGATCAAAACTTACATGATATGATTCAAATGTGCTAGATTATATCACAATCAACTAAGTTAGGAGCCTATACATAGATTCATATAGGTCTAGAGTTGAATTCCACATAAATATAAGAATCATATTCAACCAACATAACATGGCCTCTACTCAACAAATACCAACTGTAATGTAGGAAAATCCATTCACTTCATTCTTCTTACTATTCATAAGAATATTATAATTTAAATGCAAGTTATCATGTTTTCTTAACTCATTCACAACCATTTAATACCTATTTCAACCTCAAACTAAATCCTACTAAAGATGGAAGGGTAACAAGTTTATGAACAACCCTAACCTTGGAGTTATCCCCTTAAACCATCCCCCTATGAGCTTGAGGTCACAAGGACATCTTTCACCCAAGGACTACCTATGTAAATTCTTTCAAACGAGATTTAAGTCATACATAGTTCTCTCTCCATCATCATACACCTAGGTTCTCATACCCAATATTTTATTATCAATCAAATACCATTACTCAAGTGGGTGAAGTAGAATAAATACTATAGAAAGAATATTACAAGGGTGTAAGAATTATCAATGTAACAATTCACTATTCACCAATGCCTAGTCTTAAATAGACCACAAATTTCCTTTATAGAATCATCACAAACCCCACTTACTTGGGTTACTATTTCACACCCAATAGCATTCCTTTTACTAATTTGTAACTATTAGTAATGCTTCACAATATACAAATAAATCCAACCATGTTCCCAATTTCTAGCAAACCTATAGGAAAGCACTTCCATTCAAAATTCACATAAAAAATTAAATATTAAAGTTCTTATACTCAAGGGATCAATAGATATTTTGTAATCATATAAATCCTTTACCCCAATACCCAGATACCACTCTATAATTATATAGCATGTCTTATTTTTGTATTAAGCAAGGAGGATAAAATGACATTAAAGGAATTTATTATGCTTATTGCCACTACAATACAATTTCCCAAATAGTCACATAATTACATGCATCATGATCTGAATTCCAGCTTGAGTTGACTAGACAAAGTTTCCCAGGGTTCCTATGTTTGAGTAATTGAATTTCCAATATGTCTTCATTGTCCGCAAGTGTTTGATCAAAGGCTTCTTCCTTCTAGATCTCACTATCAGATCTTCATCAGTTGTCGAGATAACTATTTTTTTGTATCTTGTTAAGTTGTAGGGTTTGAATGTAACAATGAATAAATGGTCTTCAATCTTCCTCCAATATTTGTAACTTGTGCATTCAAAGAGAGAGGAAGGGTTGTGCCATATAGGTGCTTGCCTCATTCAAATCCCGTGTTGGTGTTTCCACCTCCACAATGGAAAAACTAATGATAGAGAGCTTATGCTTTTGAGAGATAGAGGCTAAATGATAAATTAATGATCAATCAAAAATTTGCTATAACTCACCACTCAAATCTTATTGTCTTAAAAGGTTGAAGTCATGTACATCTCCTCAAGGCTTGATTGTAATTTGGCTTGAAGGCCTACAAGTGTTAGTCCTCACAAACAAAATGTATGTATAAACAAGAACAAACTCACAGAAAACTTGACATGAATTATTTGATTATGGATTGCTGCAATAATGTTGATAAATCTGCTCTTGATTGCTCCTTGGAGTATAATAAGTGCTCTTGAATTTCCTTATGATCGTTTGTTGCTAGTTCATTTTCAAATTATGAAATGACTAGGTATTTATATGCAATTGATCTAATTTCTTGCAAACTAAATCTTGATAGATGACATTGGAAATTTAAAATTCAAATAATAAAATGTCAACTTTTACATATTAAAATTGGAGCCAAAATAGGGAGACCAAGTCGCCTAGGGAACTATTTTCCCTTCCCTATTTTGCGGGTTGTAAAGTGTCAAGAGAAAAATATTAAATATTTACCTTGGTTTTGTACATGTGATTTATTGATAAATATTCCAATAGGCCATGGAATGCATAATTTAGAACATTAGGTGTACAATTAGGTCCAAGCACATAGGAGGGAGCAAAATCTAGTGTGAAATTGTCAAGGGTGAAAACTTTTGATGCTACATTTAGCCCCCCACTTTAGTGAGAGTATGAACAAGTACGCTCAGACTCACACTAAAGTAGAAATATATCAAGAGGGGTTTGATTGTCCAAATATTGAAGAGGATGGATGGCAATGAATCTAGGGGGAGTGCATGAGCCCCTAGGATTTAAGATCCCACGATAAACCAACATAAGGGAAAATGAACACACATGTATGAAATGTAGCAAGACGACACAAAACATGCATGACAAAGACACATCACAATGCAAAACAAAATGAAAATTTAAAAAGGAGGGTATGATATTCATGGAATAACAAGTTTTGTAGACATTTTGTTTATTGGAATCTTCTTAGAAATCTTACTAGGATCCACACCCAATGCGTTCATGACTCACAGGCTAACAAAGTCTAATATTTTCTAGGTGAATCATGAACCATAGGTACCCATAAGCTAGTGAAGCCCGATATTCACTAGGTAAGCCTTTCAAAAAGAGTAACAAAATGAGAAACACAAAAGGACTAGTGAGGACTGGTTTTCACTAGATGTATACCCATGTCAACCATACCAAGAATTATACTCCCTGATAATTTTGATAAGGTGCTACAAAAAATATCAAAATGCTAAGCCAACACATCACCAAGCCCAACACGTGTGAAAAAAGTGAAGCACATAATGAAATGTATTCCCCCAACTTAAATTAATTGTTAAACACCCTGCTATGAGAAATTTCTTTAAGGTATCTAATAAAATAATATGTTGGAAAAGGTAAAACCTAGAGTTTCACTTTAGGATTTTGAGGCTCTTCCACACATATCATTTTAATTTTGAGCTGGAAAAGGGTCGAAGACTAACTTGTAATCTAAAATGTGATTCAATCAACTCTTGGTCTAATTTGGAATGGGTTATTGAATGAAATGCAATGATATGACTAGGTAACAATCAGAATGGACTATCCTAATATAAAAATAACAAATCTTGGAAATGATTGACAAATTAATTATCAGAAATAGAATAAGTAGACTTGTGTGCACCTATGATTTGAATTCTAGCTTGATTTGACTGGACAAAGTCACCCAAGGTGCCTATGTATGAATAACTGAATTTGCAATCTATCTTCATAGTCCTCGGGTTTATGATTAGATGCTTCTTCCTTTCAGATCTCACTGTCAAATCTTCATCAATTATCAAGATAACTAAGTTTTTGTATCTTGTCAAGTTGTAGGGTTTGAATGTAACAATGAATAAATGGTCTTCAATCTTCCTCCAATCTTCTTCAAATTTGTAACTTGCTCATTCAAAGAGAGATGAAGGGTTGTGCCATATAGGTGCTTACCTTGGGCAAACCCCATGTTGGTGTTTCCACCTCGACAATGGAAAAATTGATGATAGTGTAGTGTAGAAAAATGTAACCCTTTACATTTTCTCACTTGTTTGGGCCCTCCTAGTTTAAATTGGACTTAATAAAGGCTTAATTTAGTGTTGCTAAATGTACCTCTTTACATTTTCACACTTATTTGGGCCCTCATAATTAAATTGAGCTTGATTAGGCCTTGTGAAGTAAGGGGGATTCATTGCACACAAGTATTTTCATTCTCAAGAGATTCCCAGGGAAAGAACTGCCCTTATCCACCTCAACATAGGCTGAATGAAGAAATTACAAAGAAAGCGTATACAGACTAATTATTAGAAAAGACTACTTTAGGTCCTAAGAGAGTGAAACTTCTAGATTTCTGCTTTTGACATAGGAGCTCTCGGCCAAAGGACAACAGTGTGGTTTTAGGATGCCAGTGCGGCACGCTGGTGTCCAAATGGCGCACTAGCGTCCTGAACAACAAAGAGCTCAAGAACCTAGGTGGGAAAAATAGAGTTTCACTAATTAACCCAAATTTAGGGTCCACTTAACAAAACAATAAAATAGAGAACAAAAAACTATGAGAAAATAGAAGAACTTGGAGAAAACTTACCAACGATTGGATGTTTGAGTCTTCACTCCAAGCTCTGTTTTGCAACCTACACACAAGGCGAGTGAGGGAAAATTTTGGGGCTATATAGGGTTTGGTTGCAAACATACCCCCACTTTGGTGTTCCCACCTCCACGGACACCTAGATAGGAAGAAAATGTAACTGAAATGGACAAAGGGAGTGGTGAAAGAAAACCCCACTTCAGGAGGAGAACCCGCACCACCAAGTAGTAAGTGAACAAAGATCTAATCTATTCGTAAGTAGAAAAGAGTGAGAGAGTGTTACCAATAGGCCTTGACCCCCTCTTAAACACATGAACGCACCGTTGAAGGCTTGCTAGAGATCTTTGGTTGTTGGAGGGACCTAAGGCCGACAAAGCTTCGCTTGTAGAAGTGTTGCTATCAAGAATGGAAGAGATTCAAGAGTTTAAGTCAAAGAGAAAATCTTGAGTGAATGAATGAACCCCCAAAAGGATAGCAAATGAGGGGTTTTGTTGCATGCAAGGGTGGAAAATAATCGTTACACCTAAAAACCTGATTGTTGGGACACATGTCAAGAGTCAGGGTTCGATATTCCTCATTTCAAATTTGGGAAACTGTCAGGACACTAGCACGCCACGCAGACATCTGCACGTCATGCAAGCGTCCAAAGCATCAATTTTTGGGAAACATGTCATCAAGATGTTGTTGCTTCGCCATTGGTCCACATGGAGCTAGAATTGTGAAATTTTGACCCATGGGATTTTTTCCATTAATGCGTTTAAGTGTCATAAATGCTAGGAAAAGTGCTAAAATGTGGAATTACCCCTAGGTGCACAATTCTGCAACATTACATTTTTCCCCCACTTTAGTGGGCTCAATTTTGGGAAAAATTAGCCACACTAAAGTAGAAAAGGAAAAAAAATCACTCAAACATTAAGTTTTATGGATTTGTGTGCCAAAAGAAAGTGCTTCAGAGGTTACCAAGGTCCAGTCGGCCAGAACTGAAGGTGCCCCCCAGCAACTAAGTGCAGCAAGAAGTGCAAGATTGGTCATGAAAAATTGCACAAAATTTTCCTCTGCAAAACTCAATTGTAAGTCAATTTTAAAAATTAGAAGCTACAACAATGAGAAGAATAGTCAAGAAAAATTCGATGATTCAGAAGAAAAATATGGTGAAGAGGTGACTATATGCCCCTTCCTAATTTTTCCCCCAGCTAGGTGAGGTAAAATTAGGAGAAACCAGGAAGCCACAAACTCCAAGAAAAATGGGCCCTGGGGGGCCTATATATACCTAGGTGGGCCCCAAGAAGGGTCATTTTCACTATTCATCGCAAGGATTTTGTTGAATTTTGTGAGAGAAAATTCATCAAAATGTCAAGCAGACGCAATTACGAGGATCTGAGGCTAGACCAGCTATGTGTAGACATCACCAAGGGTCTCAATGTCGACCAGGTAGGCCTCGAAACCACCTCGGTAGTCATTTTTAATGATTTTTTGCATGTTTTTCAAGTTTTAGGTGCGCAGGCATCTTGGGCATGCGCGCGTGTCTTTGAGGTGCACTGGCATCCAAGACGGGCGCTGGCATCCCAAGGATGTGCTGGAGTCCAAGGGGTGCACTTTCATCCCTGTGCCATTAATAATGGACCAGGACACTTGGGCGGTGTGCAGACGTCAGCGTTGTGCACATGCATTCTTGAGTGCTTTTTACTTAGATTTTTTGTAATTTACAAGGTACTAACACACACTTGCTTCTTTTTTTGCAAGATTATCCAAAGATCATGGAGCATACTAGAGGGTGGGTGCTTTTCCTATTCTGAGATGAGAGGGATCAGCTTATTGATGATGAGGTCGCCCACCTACAGCAAGTCAGGCTCTAGCACATATATACCATGCCAGAGATGTTGTATCATGACTACATGTTGATGGCATTGATGGAGCGATGGGATGCCACTACCTCCAGCTTCCAGCTACCAACTGGAGAGATGGCTATTATGTTGGAGGATGTCTACCATATCCTTTGGATTCCCATCTGTGGTCGATGAGTGGTGATTGATGACACATGCTCAATGCAGGAGTGATCAAATGGGGTTTGATACTACTCTGACCAGACAGATGGTGAAGACAGGACCGAGCACATCTACACCCGATGGTTCGACCAGACTTAGATCACTACCCCTCTACTATGTCGCATCATGGTGGTTATTGTCGCCATGTGGGTGACCATAGATGCACGAGGCTCTCACCTACACGGGAGCCTCATCCACACCATTTAGGAAATGGTGGAGCGATGAACCATATTCTCATGGGGGCACAGCATGCTAACACACCTCTACCAAGATCTCAGCCTATAAGTCCACTATGAGTATTACATCCTAATCACATGCATGCTCCTCTAGGTGTGGTATTTCACCCACCTCACATGTACCAGGCTGGAGGGGTATCCACAGGTGTGGAACTACATTGTCCCAATGGCCCACTAGTATGAGCTCACTCGGCAGTGGAGGCATGACGACCTACAGTTCGACACCTTGACACTAGACAAGATCAGTTGGAGACCCTACCAGTATTTTTGGTGGGTAGATGATCGTAGGTTCCTTCAAAAATTGTAGTGTGATCAATTTATCCTCGGGTGCATAGATTATGTCATCATGCCATACTACTGGAGTCGGGTCATGTGGCAGCACAAGTGGGTTTAGATCATTCCCCCTCTTATCCCAACATATACCTAAGTTGTGCGAAGTGCGGCGAGGCCCGAGGACCATTTGTACGTAACCCTAGAAAATGTGGACCTTTCTGACGACGATGTTGATGACGCCGACCTACCATCGATGGGGACACTAGATAGTGTTGGCATAGCTCAAGATTTTCCAGTGTGGTGGACAACACATTGTCCCGCCCCAGTTTTCCCAGCGGATGCCCCCAAGGGGGATCCCAACTTACAGGGGGACATGTCCTCATGGCCACCCAAGCCAAGGTGGAGGTGCAGAGGCAACAACGAGGAGGAGGAGCAACAGGAGTAGGCCGAGGAGGCAAGAGCAGCTTCACTGAGACCCAAGAGGCGGTAGAGGATGTCATCCCCTCCACCAGCTACTCCTGTTTCATTGGCCCCACTAGCCCTTGCAGCATCTAGGGCATTCCCTGACACCGGCGGTGTAGGACCAAGCACACCTCCTCCCCCTAACCCATTCTGGAAACCAAGGGACCCAGGTATAATAGTCATTTATGTTGTTTCATTTTAGTATGTCCAGTTTTTATCTCATGTATACATATACCATGTTTTGATTTCATACATTTTGTGATACTGATGTATGTTCTGCTTCTGTGGTTGCAATGGATACTCAGGGATGGATTGGGTTCTATGTAGATCTAGGGCGTATTCCTTGATGCATACCAACCAGCCTCAGCGGGATTTCATGTCCACCTTTTCAAGCCAATGGTGCATCTGAGGACTGCATATTAGGAGGCGTGGGTGGAGATAGTGTAGAGGGCAGCTTATGCCACCACATTCTAAGGGAAACACAACCAGCTATCAAGGGAGTTGTGGATGAAACTCATAGAGTGAGATGTAGTAATGACAAGGGCTGATACCAATGAGCAGGTGCGTGACACCCTTCACAGCCATCTCGATAACCTCACGGGATAGCCAACAATCATGATCCCGGAAGGTGACCAATAGCTACTACAGGAGCTCATCCAGGACCGTATGCAGATATGCTCCCTTAAGAGAGAGATTAGGGGGATGCACATGGCTATGTCAGCCTCACATTCACACCACTCTAGATCTATTACCACTGTGCAGCCTCGGCCACAATAGCAACTAGAGTCGAAGGGCTCCAGGAGCCACATGCCTCAGTCGTGGAGAGCTTTATTTTGTACATCAATTTTTTAGCCACTATATATATATGTAGATATTTTTTGTACAATCAATTATACACATATTCAACAACCACTCATTTTTTGATGACAGTGGCCCGATACATGTACATGACATTTGATATATATATATATATATATATGAGATATTGATTTTGACATTATGGTATTGTGTACTTTTATGTGTATGTTCTTTACTTTCATGTATGTTGATGCTATGGATGCTAGATATGTGTATGTGGCGCAGCCATGGTAGGAGTGTCCTCAAAGAGAACAATTTGGATCATGCAGCAAGAGTAACACAACAAAAGCAACAGAGAATATGGAGGTAAATGCATATGCAAATATTCTCATTAATATAAATTTCAATTACATTTGGTCGGCAACATTTGGGCTTACAGATTCGGCTCACAGGCCTGATAAAACATGCTAAAAAGAAATACAACATTCTAACATGCTCCTATATGCGAGCTGAATATTACAATTGAATCTATATTATTCTACTCAATCTACTACTGTCATTCTAATGATCAATTACAAGCTTTATATCATATCCACAATTCTGGAATCATCTGCATCGGCCAAATGCTATCACATTATCCAAGGAAAGAAAATGTAACATGTGCATGAATAGATCAGCCTCAAATTTGAATTACTCTTCAACAGGTGCATAAGATGAAGTGTGGACCTATAATGAAGGTCGAGGACACTCCACAGAACAATTAAAATCACACCATTCAGATCCACAAGTTATGGGAACGATCCACAACAATCGAACTGGCCGAAAAGTTTGAAATTAGTCTGGTGTCGGTTCAAGAAATTGCCATGAAATCTGGAAGTGATAACTTGCTGGAAAAAGATCCAATCACGCTCAAATCTTGGAACAAGGAAAATGAACATGTCGACGATGTACACAAAGATCCATAGGGTCTGGTGAGCAAAGATGACGAACCCACCAACATGAACTGAGCAAGAATAAAACAAGAACAAAACTAAAAGAAAATGTTTTTGGTTGATGCAAGATTGCCAAGAACCAAGGATGCTCCTACATCAGACATCTGAGGTTATTGAAAAGTGAGTCCCTCACTTTGTTGGGGCCAAAGCAAATCCAAGAAGAATCTTCAACTAGTCTACCTTTCTGCTTCACAAGATATTCTTTGTACTATCTTCCACGAGTCTTCCTCCCATCTCTGATATCCAAAATCTCTTCAATCTCATCTAATTGATGTTTAGGAAACTGATTTTCCAATCTTGTTTTATTGTCTTCACTGAACTCTACTTCATGGTACTGATATAGATCTACAATGTTGAATATAGGTGATATACCCATACCTTTCGGTAACTCTACTTCATATGCATTTCCTGAATCAAACTTCTTCAAGATCTTGCAAGGTCCAAACTTCCTCATCTTCAGCTTATTGTATGTGCCAACTGGAAATATTTCCTTCCTCAAATATACCATTACTTCATCTCCAACTTTGAATTCCTTATGTCTCCTCTTTTCATCTGCTTTCTCCTTATACTTTCGGTTCATGTCTTTCAATTGTTGTTTCACTTGAGTATGCACTTTCTTCCTGTGTTCTACAAATTATTTTGATTCTGCACTCCTCTTATCTTCCATACTGATGTCTCTCAACTCTGATATACCTCTAGGATGAAATCCTGTAACAATCTCAAAAGGTGTCTTTCCGGTACTCCTATTCACTGAATTATTGTAAGCAAACTTTGCTTGTGCAAGGACTAAATCCCAAATTTTGATCTTCTCTCCAACCAAACATCAAAAAATTCCCTAAACTCATGTTCACTACCTCTTTCTATCCATCATTCTGTGGGTGAAAAGTAGAACTGAACTTCAAATTCGTCTTCAACTTTTTCTAAAGGGTTCTCCAAAAATAACCAACAAACTTTACATCTATGTCTAAAACAATACTCTTAGGTAACCCATGCAATTTGACCATTTCCTTGAAAAATAAGTTTGCTAAATGTACTGCATTTGTTGTCTTCTTACAAGGTATGAAATGTGCCATCTTAGAAAATCTATCTACCACCACAAATACAAAATCATTACCTATTTGTGTCTTCAGTAAACCAAGTATGAAATCCATACTGATATCCTCTCAAGGTCTCTCCAGAACTATCAAAGGATTATACAATCCAACATTCTGACTACCTCCCTTTGCAACTTGACAAACTTTGCAACTCTGCACAAATCTCCTAACATCCTTATGAATCTGCGGCCAAAATTAGTTCTCACTTACCAATGCTATTGTCTTATCAACTCCAAAGTGTCCTGGCAATCCTCCACTATGATTTTCTTTCACCAAGTTATCCCTCATTGAACTCTGGGGTATACACAATTTATTACCTCTGAACAACATATCCTCCTGAATGAAATAATCCAATCACTAGCTTCTATCCTCTAAAACTGGTTCTTTACAAGCTCTCTAGGGTTCTGCAAAATTTGGGTCTCCCTCATACAAGTTCTTCAATTCATCAAATCCTAATACCTCCACTCTCATCTTTGTCAATAAATTCCTTATCCTACTCAAAGAATTAGCAACTCTATTTTACTTTCCATTCCTATGCTTCAAAGAAAAATTATAGCTCTACAAGAACTCTACCCATCTCATGTGTCTTTAATTCAACTTACCCTAACTGTTCAGATATTGCAATGCTTGATGGTCTGTATACAAAACAAACTCCTTAGGCAACAAATAATGTCTCCACTTCTTCAAGGCTTGAACTATAGCATAAAATTCTTCATCATACACTGAATATCGTCTCCTAGCATCATTCAACTTCTCACTGAAATAAGCTATAGGTCTCCCTTCTTGACTCAATATTTCTCCAATTGCATTTCCACTTGCATTGAACAGTCTACTTGAAATACCTTATTAAAATCTGGTAAAGCCAACATAGGTTGCTCAGTCACCTTCTATTTCAATAGTTCAAAACTTTGATCTGCTCCAGATGTCCACCTAAAATCCTTCCTATCCCCTCTCATTGTTTCTGTCATAGGGCTGCAAATAGAACTTAAATTCCTAATGAACTTTCAGTAGAAACTAGCCAATCCATGAAATGATCTTACCTCTCCAATGCTATATGGTGTAGCTCACTCAACAATTGCTCTTACCTTCTTAGGATTCATCTTCAATCCATCTATAGATATCACAAATCCCAGATATACCAATTCCTCCTTCATGAAACTACACTTCTTAATGTTTATCAGCAATTTCTCTTCTCTCAACCTCTGCAAAACTTGTCTTATATGCAACAAATGTTCTTCTCTACTCTTACTGAAAATCAAGATGTCATCCAAATACACAATCATAAACTTACCCAATAATTTCTTCAATACCTCATTCATCAACCTCATGAAAGTACTCGATGCATTTGTCAATCCAAAAGGCATCACCAACCACTCATACAATCCTTCATTCATCTTGAATGTTGTTTTCCACTCATCCCCTTCTCTGATTCTGATCTGATGATATCCACTCTTCAAATCTATCTTTGTAAAGTACATAGCTCGACTCAAGCAATCCATAATGTCATCCATCCAAGGCAAAGGAAATCTATACTTCACTGTGATATTGTTTATGGCTCTAGAATCTATACACATTCTCCATTCTCCATCCTTCTTAGGTGCTAACACAGCAGGTACTACACATGGACTTAAGCTTTCTCTGATCAAACCCTTCTTTAAAAATTCTTGCACTTGTCTATTCAACTCCTCATTCTCAGTCGGTGTCAACCAGTGTACTGATTTATTAGGAAAAATAGCTCCAGGAATCAGATCCATACAATGAATAATACTCCTTACAAGCATAAATCCATCAGGTACATTATCTGAAATGATATCCTCATACTTTTTCAGCATCTCCTTTATCTCTTACGGGTGTTCTTCTACATGCTTCAAGTCTTCAGCCTTCATAGGCACCAATGCATAACACACATTCTCATGTATCAACCCATCAAGGAACCTCCTTCCATCAACCAGACAAACCCTAGCATTCATACAAACCTTAACTTTAGGAACATCTTCCAAGGGAAACAAAGTCTGCTTCATCCCATTAGCAACAACGGTGTATATATTCTTCTTTCCATTGTGAATATCCTGTCTATCATACTACCAAGGCCTTCCAAAAAAAACATGGCATATATCCATGGGCATGATATCACACAAAACTTCATCATGGTAATTTCCTATCTTTAATTTCACCAAACATTGTTCACTTACTAGTATCTTATGCTCATCTTGAATCCAAGTAATTTGATAGGGCTTCGGGTGTTTCAACCTTTCCAACTTCAGTTTAGTCACCATCTCTTTAGAAACCAAGTTCTCAGAACTTCCATTGTCAACAATCATTTTGCAAGATTTTCCAACTACCTTGCATCTGGTCCGAAACAAATTCTTTCTCTGTAATGGCTCTTTTTCCAACTCACTTTGACACAATACTCTTCTATTCACCAACACTTCTCCCTCTTCTGGTTTGTTAGATGATCTAGTATGGTCTTCCTCAACAAAGGTTGTCCTTCTATTATTCAAAGTCTTCCTACTTGTCTCCCCCTGATTGCATTCAAATGCTCTATGTCCTTCTCCACCACACTTATAACAAGTTCCCTTGAATATTCTTTTCTTCTGTCCTCTATCATCTCTTCTATAACCTTCATTTTGGTAACCACCATAACCTCCTCTTCGGTAAGAGTTCCCATCACCTCTCTGGTATGAATTATCATTCTTACTAACCTCCTTATCCTTATTCTGGTCTGGAAAAGATCCTCTTCCTCCTCCAATAAAATTTATTCCTCTTTGAAATCTTCCACCTCTTCCTCTTTATTTTTGCTCATGTCTTTTATTCAACTTATCTTATGCTTTTAGGGCACATTGATATGCCTCTTCCACACTCACCAACTTAATCAAACTAATCTCATCTTGTATAGACAACCTCAAACCATTCACACATCTAAATACTTGCTCAATCTCATCCTCCGAATGTCCAGATCTGATATTCAACTTATAGAATTCCTCGGTATACTTTGTCACACTAGATTCTTTCTGCTTCAAATTTTGCAACTTCTTGAACAAAATTATCTGATACTCTGGAGGCATAAACTGTGTCTTCAACTTATTCACCATCTGAGCCCATGATTTTATCTTTTCTTTTCCTCTTGTTTTCTTATCTATCTGCAAATGTTCCCACCAAAGGGATGCATGTCCTCTTAACTTTGTACAAGAAAATTTCACCTTCTTATCTTCAGTGGTACCTTCAAATTCAAAATACTTTTCCATCTCTATTATCTAATCTAACAATACATCTGAATCCAACTTACCATTATAATCCAGTGGATTGAAATGTGGTCTTGTATTCACTTTAGTTAGGGCTCTTATGAACCTCTCTTCTCCCTTATCAAGGCCAGGTTGCTCTTCTCTTCCTCTTTCTTCTTGTACTTCTACCTCTTCATCACTAACATCATCAACTGGTCGACCTCTCCTCTGGGCCATTTCAACTACATCTAATCTGGAAGCAATTCATCTTAACATCTCCATTAAAGTTGGGTCTGCATAAATTCCATGCACTCCATTTTTTCTACCATCTCTTCTTCCTGCAATCTTTACACAAGTCTTCTGTAGCTACAGGTTGAATTCTCAATCTGCCACCCCACAACAAATCTTCAACAGGACTCTGTGAAATCTGGCGACCTCACACGGATCGAATCTCGCTCTGATACCAATCTGACGCAGCCAAGTAGGAAGGTCCTCAAAGAGAACAATCTATACTGTGCAGCAAGAGTAACACAACAAAAGCAACATAGAATATAGAGGAAAATGCATATGCAAATATTCTCTTTAACATAAATTTCAATTACATTCAACTGGAAACATCCAGGCTTATAGATTCAGCTCACAAGCCTGATAAAACATGCTAAAAAAAATACAACATTCTAACATGCTCCTATATGTGATTTGAATATTACAATTGAATCTATATTATTCTACTCAATCTACTACTGTCATTCTAATGATTGATTACAATCTTTATATCATATCCACAATTCTGGAAGCATCCACATCGGCCAAAGATTATCACATTATCCAAGGAATGAAAATGTAACGTGTGCATGAATAGGTCGGCCTCAAATTTGAATTACTCTTCAACAAGTGCATAAGATGAAGTGTGAACCTATAATGAAGGTCGGGGACACTCCACGAAACAATTAAAATCACACCTTTCAGATCTGCAAGTCACGGGAATAATCCACAATGATCGAACTAGCTGAAAAGTTTGAAATTATTCTGGTTCCAGTTCAAGAAACTGCCATGAAATCCATAATTGATAACTTGCCAGAAAAAGATCCAATCATGCTCAAATCTTGGAACAAGGAAAATGAACATGTTGATGATGTACACAAAGATCCATGGGGTCTGGTGAGCAAAGATGATGAACCCACCAACATGAACTAAGCAAGAACAAAACAAGAACAAAATTGAAAGAAAATGTTTTTGGTTGATGCAAGATTGCCAAGAACCAAGGATGCTCCTGCATTAGTATGGATGTATGTTTACATTAGATGCTATCATGATTTAATGAACACACATGAGTGTATGTTAATTAAATACGATAATGATCTAAATTCCTTAAAAGATATAATGTAATGCATGGATACACAACATAGTAAGATACATGTATATATCACACACACACACATGATCGCATCATAACACAAAAATTCCTTAATGTGTTAATGAATAATGTCAACATATGCAATGCTACAACCCTCAAAGAGTGAACACTACCCATGTGACACATTAGACACTACGCATAGTATCAATGAAGGTGCATTGCATTAACAAGATCTTTTAGATGTGTTCCATCCATAGAGGATAATCCATAGGCACCTGAACCATACATGGAAATGACAATGTAAGGGTAGGACTAAATTTTCCCCTTTGATCAGGAAGCACATTCATATTTCTCCAATTCTCATAGAGAACCAGGTCACCTACCTTGAAAGTTCTAGGAAGCACACCTTGATTATATTGTCTTGATAATGATCGTTGATAAGCTTTAAGATGATTGAGGGCCTGTAATTGGCACTCATCGAGCATCTCTAGCTGATGCAAATGATTGGCCCAGTAAGTTTCATCATCAATTGACCCTTTAAGGGAAACCCACAAAGATGAAATTCCCCACTCTAAAGGCATGATAGCTTTGGCACCATACACGAGGTTGTAAGGCATTGTTCCCGTAGTCATACAAACACTCATGTGATAGGCCCACAAAGCGTATGTTAATTGAATATGCCAATCCTTGCCATGTTTTTTAACCATTTTACGAAGAATAATTTCAAGAGTCTTGTTAGATGCTTCTACTTGACCATTAGATTGAGGATAATATGGTGTAGAAAATTTGTGTTGAATGTGAAATTTATCCAGGAATTGCTTTACTTCTTTGTTCTTGAATGGCATACCATTATCAAAGACAAGTGTAGCAGGCAATCCAAAATGAGAAATAATGTTGTTTAAAAGAAAACTACAAATAGCCTAAGCATTCATGGATTGAAGTGGGATGGCTTTCACCCACTTCGTGAAGTAATCTATAGCGATGATAATAAAAGTGTGTCCTTTAGAAGAAGGAGGTGATATTTTTCCAATAATATCCAACCCCCATTTTGCAAATGACCAAGGAGAGGTTTGGTTTTGTAACTCTTGTGTAGGTGCATGAATAAGATGACTATGTTGTTGACATTGTGGGAACTTTTTAACAAAGTTGAAGGAATCTTGTTCCATCATTTTCTAGAAGTACCCCATGTGTATCAATTTCCTCACTAGGGATTTACCACCAAAATGTCCACCCCCTAAACCCGAATGGCCTTCTTTAAGGGAAAGGGGTATTTTCGCTTTAGTGAGATTCTTCCATAAACTTAAGGATAGGTATTTGTAAGTGAATAGGGAACACGGGCTCTTGGCCATATACTAACTTAAATGGTGAAGTCTTCAAAGCAGCCTTGATCCTGGTCCTATCTACCCATAAAGAAAATCTTAACTGGGTATGCCAGTCCCTAGGATTATTCTCTAACAGTTTTTTTATTACTCCTACGAGATTCTTATTAGTTGATTTTGCAACTCCATTTCCTTGTGGGTAATAGTTTGAAGAATACTTTAAAACAATTTTATGATCATAAACCCATGATATAAAGCCGGCAGAAGAAAAGGAAGCGCCATTGTCACATACTAGTGCAAAGGGTACTCTAAACCTGGTTGTGATGCATTTGATGAGGAACTTGATTACCACTTTCGTTGTGCTATTCTTGCAAGGTATAGCTTTTGTCCATCTTGTGTAGTAATCTATGGCAGTCAAAACAAATTTGTTTCCTATAGAAGAATTTGGGTTAATCACACCAATAAAATCTAGTGCCCATTGGGAAAATGGTCTTACCTCATAAACAGGCTGCAGTGGCATGGTTGAATGGCATTCCCTTGATGCAGAAATTTGACATATGTGACATGTTCTTACATGTTGGTGGGCATTCCTGAACACATGGGTCCAATAATAACCAAATTTGAGGATCGGATGTGCTAACAAATCTGTAGAACCATGGCATGTGCCATGTTTCCCATGAAATTCAGCAATTGCATGCTTAGCCTCTTGCTGATCAAGGCATCGTAGGTAAAATCCCTCAAAATTCTTTTTGTATGACAATCCTCCTTTGAGCATATAGTGGGAGCTTTTCATTCTTAGTGCTCTCCTCTGAGTTGTATTCATTCCCTCTGGGCACTAATTATTGAGCATGAAATAAATAATATCGGCATACCAAGGGTCATTGGAACAGGACTGTGTTGTGTATTGCTGACAAATAATGTTCTCACCAACATCCACCATTGATTTAGACAGGCCTTGACCTCGAACAAGTTTCATAGGGTGAATCTCCATATCAAACTCCTGTAAAATAGCCATCCATTTCCCCCTTCATTCTCCCAACTCACTCTGCATAAGTAGAGACTTCACAGCAGCATCAGGAACCACAGCAATAATCTGACTTCAAAGGATATAATGCCTGAACTTCCTGACAGCTCTAACCAATGCAAAATCTTGTTTCTCAAGTGGTGGGTACTTGACTTCAGCATTCTTAAACGGAGAGATCATGAAGGCGATTGGCCTCTCATCCCCCTCCTCTCTTCATTGAGTTAGGACAGCTGCACATGAGTGTTCAAAGGCAAAGGAATAAATATAAAATGGCTTCAAGTAGTCAGGACTGGTGAGGACTGGCACCTCTGAAATGGATTGCATAACCTAAGAAAAAGCAGTCTTTGCCTCATTACTCTATTCTATTCTAGCATCTTTCTTCATCATTTCATTCAATGGCTTAACAATTTTTGCAAAACTTGTAATAAACTTTCTCACAAAGTTGATCTTTCTGAAGAAAGATCTCATCTCCTTCTTACTTCTTGGCATAGTTAACTTTAGAATAGACTCTACTCGGTCTGGATCTATTGATATCCCTCTTTCTAAGATTATGTGTCCCAAAAGTTTCCCTTTAGAAACCCTGAACACACACTTTTTAGGATTCAGAGAGACACCATATCGGATACATATTTCAAGAAATTTAGCCAAGTCTGCAGCATGGTTTAGTCTATCTTTATAGAATATTGTCAAGTCATCCATATAAACAATGATGTATTTACCAATCAAATCTTTGAATGCTATGTCCATGGCATGCTGAAAGGTTGCTCTAGCGTTTATCAAACCAAATGGCATCCTTCTGTAAGCAAATGTTCCCCACTTAGTAGTGAAGGTCATCTTCATTCTATCTTCATAATTAAAGATCACTTGATTGTACCTAGAATAGCCATCCAGGAATGATATCATCTGAGACCCATTGATAGTTTTCAAGACTTCATCTAGAGGAGGGAGTGGGTAGTTGTCCTTTTTTGAAGCTCTATTCAGATTCCTAAAATCTACACATAGCCTGATCTCTCCATTCTTCTTACGAATTGGAACCAAGTTAGCCACCCATGTTGAATGTCGTACAGGGAAGATTATTCTTTCAGAAAGAAATTTCTGAACTTCCTTAAAGATTAGTGGTTCAATCAGGGCATTGATAGGACGTTGTTTCTATCGAAATGGTCTAGCTTCACGCTTCAAAGGGATAGTATGAATTATCACAAAAGCATCAAATGTTTTTAGATCTTCATAACCACAAGCTATTGCAGCAATATATTTCTTTAGTTCCCTCAGTATATCCTTTCTAATTGCTTCAGGGCAAAATTTCCCTATGTAGACATTTCTTTCAGGGCCAGAATCAGCTAAGTTAACAGTTTCATATTTGCCTCCTTTATCTTTGGTTGATACCTTTTCCCAAGCCCTTGGGTCTGAATCAAAAATTCTTTCTAATGCCACCATTCCCTTGGGAATACTATTACTTTTTAAATTGAGGACCCTTCTTGTATCGCAGTCTTTAGGATTCTAGTCTCCTTGATCCCTGTCAGACTCATTGATGATATGTCCTTCGAAAACATCTGAGCTTGCTAAAAAATCAAGGATATGTTGATCATCGTCGAAGACTTGGAAGTTCTTGACATTATCGGGAACAACCGGGGTGAATATCAATTCTACTGAGAATCTCTTAAGCTTGGAGCCTTGCATGGGTTCTAGGGTACATGCGGCAACAACTAATGAATCAGTTATTTGATTCTCCTCTCTAGGAATTAAGCTAATCCCAAAGTCTTCAATCAGGTTCCATACCTAATTTCTATAAGCTGCCAGCCTTTTATTGTGACATGTGTATAGGTTACGTACTTGCTTGATAATCACTTCTAAATCTCCTTTAACCACCGAGGCAGTGACCTTTTTCTAGTGTGCAAACATCAGTCCCTGAGCTAATGCTTCATACTCTGTTATATTGTTAGTGCACCCAAACTGCAACCTATAAGAAGCAAAAAACATTTTCCCTTTCGGGCTGGTTAATTCAATTCCAACACCACACCCTGTTTTGGATTTGGATCCATCAAATGTGAGGGTCCATAACTGATCATGAGTTGGGGTTGAACTCTTTGAGCTTGTTGTGGGTGTTTGGATAAGATGAACCATAGGTGGGGCCACCTAGTCTTTTGCATCAAATATTGGGAATGGGTGTTCAATATGTTCATCAGATGTAATAGCCAATGTCCGCTCAAATATATCATGTAATCCTAGGATATCTTTCTGACAATCACTTGTATCTTTGATTAATCCCTTGGGTTTTGGTATGCTCATGAGTGCAAGGGTATCAAAAAAACCTTGGGGTTGTTCATCGTAACTACGTTGGTCCGGCATTATGACCGGGGTAGGTTCAATTTGAGGGACTTCCTTTGAAGGTATATTATTATTGGTTAATATTATTTCATTTTTGGCTTCGAATGAGAAGTGATCTGAAGCAGCCTCAAGGTGACTTGGGCGGGTCTCTTTGATTTGGGAAACATGATTTAAAACACCAATGCAAGGTTGCCAGGTCAGTTCTGAATGATCTTGGTAGTGTATCCTGCACCAATTAGGGAGTAGGAGACTCTGCAAATTGATATCTTCCCCTAAGACCAGCTGATCCTATTGTAGCTTCTTGATCAATACCTTTTTGTTTACATTAATCATGGGATCAGGGAATTTTTGCATTGAATTGTCATTAGAATCAAGAACCGAAAAGGTCAAAATTTCCTCTCTTTTATAAACCCCTATCTTGGTTTCAAAAGAAGCTACCTCGTTGGGACAGTCATATTCAGTGATGATATGCTTAAGGTGAGGTTTGCTTTCAATCCTAATCTGCGTAGGAATTTCCCTCCATGGTAGCCACATATGTGAAAATTCAAGGGAGAGATATCCCCCTATACTCTTCATTAAATCTCTTCTCAACAGCATACCATAAGTCTCAGGAATGTCTGCTCCTTGAATATCCATATTGGTTAAAATCCTAGGGTTAGACCCTACTTGCACATGTATATTTCTCAATTCTCCAACTACATTAACCTCTGTTTTATCGAGTTGGATGACCTTGTTTGTTTGGACAGGGTTCAATCCCAATTTCTTGCATACAGAAAATGGCATCACATTGCCAGAAGCCCCTGAATCTAGCAGACAATTATGTAGATTCTTCCCACAGATTCTCAAACTTAAAAGAAATGGTGGGGTACCTACCTTGCTTCTATACAAATCCGCGTTCATGTCTACAGTGGGTTCCACCTTGGTTTTCCCTTTTGATTTATCAACTTCTTCCAAAGCTTTCAGCACTATCTCTCGTTGGGCAAGGCACCACTTTAGGATGTCAAAGTATGATAAAGAGGTTTTTTGTTTCTGCATCTTAGAAACAATATCAAATTCTATGTTATAGCTTGCATTACATTTGAAAACACCTGATGAATTACCTTTGTTATGGGAATCAAGCAGACCCTTTGGTGGAGGACGATTGTTATCAGCACCCTAATTCGGAGGCACCATATGGTTAGGTGGTGCTGATGTAGTGAATGGACCCTTATTCTGATTTCTTAGGAAGTTTCCTCCCTTCATCTGAAAGGATTGGGAATCATATGCATCTTCCTCTAGTTCATTCTCATTCTCCATTGGGAATGAGGGTTTTTCTTCAAAGAGGTCATAAGTCATAGTTGTATCCACTAAGCCACCCCCTTTATTTGAATTTCCTTGGAACATTTGGGCATCTGCCTATGCCATCTTCATGACCTTCTCCATTTCAAGGTAGTTTACCTTGGAATGAGTTGTGGTATCGTGCAACCTGCACCAGTTAGTCATAAAATTTAGGTCAGCCACATTCGCAACATGTGGCCTATCCTCATTAGCTTGATAATTGTGAGAAACCCCACCATTATTTGGCCCTGTATTCCATTGTCGATTGTTATTTGGCCTCTGATTATATCCTCTATTTTGATTTTGATAGCCTTGGTTAGGGGAGCTTTAGCCTTGATAGTTCCTCTGGCTGTGATTGTAGTTGTTCAGATAATTACCTTGATTTTTATTACTCTGATTAGGGTAATTACCTTGGTTCTGAGAGGGGTTTAGTTTAAGCTAAGGCATATCATTTGGGACTTGAGACAGAGTTTTCTTTAAGGTCTCCACCTCATTTGTGAGTTGAACTATCTTTTCGCTCTCAGCACTCTTAGCAACAGGTGGTTGACCGACGAGATTTGGTATTCCAGCTTGGTTATGATGACCATGTGGACCGTGATAAGCCTGTGATTGTTGAAAGAAGTTAGGAGATCCATTGGAAAAGAATGGAATAGGAGATTGAGTCTGCAACTCAAATATAGGTCCATAATGGGAAGGAGACATCCCTAGGACAATATTAAATAAATGGGTTGGGTTAGGCATCTGATATCCCATAGAAAGGAAACCTCCTCCCATGAGAGCTAGTTTGTTGTTGCAGCTTGATGGCTAGATGATAGACTTTAGACAGGGAATCAATATCTACCGGTTGATAAGTCCTTTGTAGGAACAGGCCAAGCAAAGGGTCTATCACCCTAAAATATGCCTGAATGGCACTATTCTTAGCAACTAGATAGGGGTCCTACAATCTCCTATACATTCGTTGAAACCTGGTATTAAACAAGGGTAGGGATTCACATGGCTCCTTCCTATTGGTAGTAAATTGGTGGAACAAAATGGTTGGATCCACATAAACTTTGAACTAATTGATGAAAGCATTTTCCAGATCTATCCAGCTTAGGATAGAACCTTGTGGAATATTTAGGTACCTGTTGTATGCTATATCCCCTAAGGAATAAGGGAACAACCTACAAACCACATCATGGTGAGCTATCTAGGCTTTAGTACAAGTGTCCTTAAAATCTTGTATGTGCTCTTCAGCACTCCTTGATTCACCATGAATGTATTTGGGACAGAATCTCTTAAGATTCATAGGCATATCATGAAAGCCTTCGAGAATAGTCCCCAATGGAGAGGGATTATTCATAAAAAATTCCATTGGTGACTGGGGTGGTGGGGGTTGAGCTAGCTGTTGGATGGGCTAAACTAGTTGTAATGGCACTTGAGATGGATTCGGTGGTGGATTGACAGGTATCCACTGGGGTATTGGTGAAAATCCTGGTGGAGTGAGTGGAGCTGACAAGGGTGGTATAATGGTTGCCCCAGTCTTGTGAATCTTGTGTCTTGTTGAGGTCTTGAGTTCTATCACAAGTGGTGGGTTGTCAGTTGATCGAAGAACTCTATGGGACCTCTCTGATGAGAAAAACCCAATATTATCCAATTTTCTCTTCTATCCCTCCCTCTAGCTCTAGATCTATTGATGGGGCCCAGTTGACCCACAACATGTAGGTAAGATAAAAGTGAAATATCTCACCTCTCCTGAAAAAGACAATCAGCAACCAAACTGATCACCTCCCAAGGTCTTTAATGTTGGTTCACAATGTTGTTGTTTCATGAAGTGGTCAATATGGTTGTCATGTTAAAGGGGCCTGCTGGTATTGAGCTTATGGATTGTTATAAGATCAAACATGTATTTAAACCTACTTTAACCAATGGTTTTAAAGAAATAGAAAAAAGATAGATCAAAGCTTTTAAACTGAAGAGAACGTTGATTCATCCAACTAATCAGACTTGTTATCTTCCAAGGAATTCCTAAACTAAAACTGTAAAATAAAGCTAACTTGTAATTAATACAAATTTTCATTCATTCACAGTACCAACTTTAATAGTAGATTGCAAATCATCATTTAAACAAAACATAAGGTAAAATTTCATTCCTTGAAATCTTTCCAAATCAAATAATTAACCCAAGATAAATACCATTATGGAGCACAATATGAAGTAGATTTAAATCTGGTTGCTTCTACTATTGGTGAAATAGATAAACAACATTTACAAATCTGGAAAGATCACCAGTGTAGAGAAAATCCATGTCTTCGAATTATCTCCATCTATACTAAGAAAATCTAGAAGATACATCACCTCCTCCTGTTGAATTTAACTCCTACTCTACTTTTTCTCTTGAGTTTATCTACCTTCTAACCCTAACCTGCTAATTCTTAACCAAAAGAAGAAGATGAAAAAGAAGATATCCCCCTATGTCTATGTATATCGCTCTATCTATATGTTCCTCCTTTTTTACAAAGAGGAAAAAGTTCCATATATACCAAAATGCGCCAAAAATGCATTGGCCCCATTTTAGGGTTTACAAAATAAGTCAGGTCTAGAAGGGTTTGAACAAAGTCAAGGATGCATTAAATGCACATACTCTGTTCATGTCGGCGAAAGATCTCCTTCAAGCATGGTTTCCAAATCTTTTACAACCATCGTCATCAACTCACAGCCTTCGAGTTCGCCATTAAGACTCCACGCGTATCATCCTCGACCTCGAAAACCACTCCCGCAGGGCTGCTTTGAATGTTCTAGGGGTATCTCTATTCATGTCCACCTACTCTTTCTAGTGAATGTACCATTCGTCATTAAGACTCACGACCTTCTCCTTTTTATGCTTTCCTCTCAGCCTGGAACCTTTCTGTGGGCTGATCTTCCTTGAAGCGGCATGAGATGCTCCCGACCTACTTTAATCCTATGAAACAATGCCTTTATTAGTCTTCTAAAGCATAGAAAATATCATCATTCATTTGACCTTTCATATATCCTTCATTCAATTATACTTAGCAAAAAGAAACTCAACTCTGGCGGAAGCGGAACCGAATCTGAACCAGAAACATACCTACCTTTAATACTGGCGGGATGGGAAGCAAAATGAACTCGAAACTGGGACCAGAGTAGGAACGGGAACAAAACTTGGAAATAACCAAAATTTCCAAGTTCAGCCCACATTCTGGCTCCACATCCGCAAAAAGAAAAATAACTAGGGACCGCAGCAGGGCGGGGGCGGCATTAGGGTGAGGGCAAAGTCGAAACCAAATGAGGAAAGTGAAATTGATAACAACTCCATATCCCAAATCCTTCCTGAACCTGGCCCCACAAAAGAGACCAAACACAAGGAACAAAACATAGAAACAAACACAAGCGGGATCGGAGCAAAACCGATCCCAGGCGAACCACAACGGGGGCAAAAGCGGAACAAAAACCCAACCCTGAACTTTCTCCAAGTTCTAGGTTTGGATTCCATTCCGACTCTACCTCCGACAACATACAAAGAGAACGAAGAAAAAGATGAGAAGGAAGAAAAAGAAGGGGAGAAAGCACCCCATGACAAAATGCAAGGAACAAAGGAAAAACAAACAAGTTCGGCTAAACCAGAACCAGAACAGAACTGGAACCTGGAACTTAGATAAGTTCTTGAGTTCCGTTTCGTTCCGCATCCCACTTCTGCTAGAACAAAGGACTACAAACAGAACAAAGGAAACTGGTGGAACCGGAACCAGATCAGAACCAGAACCTGGAACTTAGAAAAGTTTTAGAGTTCAGTTTCAGTCTGCGTTCTGCGTCTGCGGGAATAACAAGGAAAGTGCCCAAGGCAAAAAACTGAGAACAACAACAACAAAGAACTGGTGGAACCAGAACCGGAACTGGGATGGGAAACAAAACTGGAACTTAGAAAATTTCCAAATTTAGGTTTCAGTCCAGCCCCGCATCCACCAAAACAAACGAACAAAAAGGCCTAAGGCAGAAAATAAAACTCCTAAGGCACAAAACAAAAGACCAAAGGAAAACAGAGAAAAACAAAGGGGGGGGCTATTTTAAACAAGTTTAAAATGGGGTGGTTATGCAAGGCATAACACAACCCTTAGGTGAATCAAGTCAATGTGAAGGGAATACACTTATTTTCCTAGGTTTTGTACTTATTTTGGCATACACTTTTTTTTCCAATGTGCGGATCTCATTTTCAAATGAAATAAATGAAAATAGGTACCTCACCCCACATATTTTGATTCCATTTTTACATACAGCTTATTTTTTCTGATGCTATAGCTCTTAAACCATAAACTAATTTTTGTACCTCTTATTAGAGATCTTGATCCTACCAAGCCTTTACCTTCTAACTATAGACAAAATGTGTATTTTCTATTTTCACCAAAAAAAATGGACATGATACAGATTATTGTAAGCATCTTAAACATCTTGTGTAAGACTTCATTGATTCTAATCATATTCAAATTGGTGGTGTTAATGATAAAGGTAATAATTTTGTAGCCCCTCCTAATCAAAATTTGCAAATCATTACTAATCATATGCCAAATCATAACATTTCCTTTGTCAAAGCTAGTGAAACAAAGAATGATGTGATGAATGTTGACATGAATGATGAAATCATTAAAAACATCGACAATGTGATTGGACTTATTGAAGTTGAACCTCGTAAGGGCCTAACCAAAATGTTGCTTAACATTGCTTTTTCACAACATGACATAATTAACATGCACCTGATGGTCCTCTTTACATAGTTGGAAGAATCTATGACAAGCCTACTAAATGGATATTAATTGATCTTTTTTGTGTAGAGAATGTGAACACTAAAGAATTCTTATTTGTGCAAGAGATTTATCAACATATTTGTGAAAAACTAAAAGCTTGGATTAAAACACATAATGGTTTTGCTTTCCCTACGATAGGTTCAATAACTCTTTCTCTAAAATTTGGACTAAAGCAATTAAGTGTCTCATTTTCCATCATCCCGTCATTAGACCAATTTCTTGCAAAGTTAGGCTACCCATGGCTTTGCTCCATGAATGTCGTCTCTTCGATTGTACATAAATGCTTAAATTTTCCATTTGGAAATGAGATCTTTACTGCACGCATCATAGTGGCTTTAATCCCGTGTCTTCCTGGGGGAATTTCTCATTGGATTTCTTATGGCCCAAACCTATGGAACCTATTAGGTCTCATGAGGACTTCTTTTTCAAATCTTATCAAAATTTTAAGGCCACGATTGAGCCTCATATCCTTGATGAGACTATGATTGAACCAAAAACCCTTCCAAGTAGCCTAGACCAAAACATAGCAAATCCTCCACCCATTTCCTATAAGAGACCACAAGATAACCAAATAAGTGTCATTGTGCCTCCTAAAATCAAACAAGTTTATAAAGTTAAAGAGAAAGTGGTTGAACAACCTCGCATGGTTCCTTTTGTTCCTCCCTTATAGGAAGAAAAGAAACCTATGGTTGATAAACCCACTCCTACAAAATCACAACTTGAAAATTGAACGAAAAGGAATCAAAATGCTAGAGAACGTAGGTGTAGACCTCATGCTATTGCTCATTTGTTACAAGCAAAAGAAGAAAATAACAACATAGAAAATCAAAATCCAAACTTACCTCAAGCAATGCATGATGATTCTCCTCCTTTGCTGAAACAAGAAAATCCTATATCTTGAACATAACAACAACAAGCATCTTCTATGGATATTATCATGAGACCTTATGTGGTGATAAACTTGGATGATGACAATGAAATTGTAAATATTGATGGGGAAGTGCATAATGAGATAAATTCATTGTTTTCCTCCTCTATGAGATTAAATAATAACAATCGTGATGATCCTCCTACAAAGATTGATTCACCACGTGTTGAAATTGGTGATTATCCTAGTTTGGCACTTGATGTTGTCTGTTTGGCTAGTTGTCCGCCTTCTGCGTACAATGAAAAAGAATGGGATGTAAATGACCTGCTATAGGTTGAATTGTATGTGCCTTGTCTTTGTTTTCTTTTTCATGTTCTTTATGTGATTGCATGTTCCTAATGTGATCCTTTGTACTATTTTGATTGATGTGTCTTCATGTTCATTCCTCTATTTGTACCTACATTCTTATATATGTCGTAAACCTATATCTTTTCTTTTGTCTTGTGTTTTCCTTTTGGGGATGATGCAAGGCATAGAGACATTTAGGTCTCTTCCATGTTGACCCAAAATATTTTTGTAATAAGCCAAAACTTCACTGAAGTAAATTTTCCTAAGTTTTGACTGTGCAAGTAAAAATAAACTATGTAATAATTCATTGCAATAAAAAAATTTCCTTTCTTTATTGAGAATATATGAACAAAGATGCTATACAATAATGATTTCCATTCCATTACAATATTCCAAGAAAGTACACAACTACATACATAACTCCTTCAAGCTTCATAGCATAAGATATAGATGGTTAAGGAATCTTCCTTTCAAAACCTTGTTCTTCCATCACCTACTAAGGAGGAGAAGCATCACTCAAGTGCTTTTTCATTAACCACAGACTCATATGTCATCCCGTGCACATCTATCAATGATAGATGGCCCTACCTTTCGACAAAGGTATTGGTTGGGTAACCCCGTACGACATACCATTCTAAGCTTAGTGTTGTGCCCTACATGACTAGGATTTATAACCTATGCTAGGTACCCCTCATGCATTTAAATGGACATGGTGAACTGACAATGGAGCCTTGGGAAATCACACTAATTTGGCCAAAGTATTCTCACTCAATACTTCGAGTGATGGTCTACCATTCACTTACACTATAACAAGCTCATTTTGACTTAAGGCCATTATATCTATGCTTAGGAAATCCCTCTCCATGGGAAAATTACTCCCTAAGATAACCTATCTCTTTAACACAACCTAAGGTAACACAACTCATTAAGAAAAGTACTAGTTCCCTCCCTTCACTGGATAACAATCCTAGGAGTAACCTACTAGTTCCCTCCCTTCACTGGATAAGAATCCCAAGAGTAACCTACTAGCCATCTAGCATAATTAAATATCTAGCTATGAGTGTTCCTTAATATTTTCTATGTTTGATCATATCTAGTATAATAACAATACCTATGAAAAACAATACCTATGACAAACATGTAATCTGTATCTTTATGTTTTGCAGATACTTTATACGTTATCAAAGACATATCTAAAACTACTAATGATGTTCGCAAGTTGGCATCAACAATGTTTTGCATCAACAATGGTTTCTCTCACATGGGAATCAAATAAAAGGCAAATTTTAAGTTGGAAAAGTGGACATTGAATTTGAAAAGAGCATTTTTCAATGCTTATTGTAATAGCCTAGGGCTTTCATTCCTACTGTTGTTTTTTGTTTTAGGACAACTCACTTCTTTTTAGGTTTTAAAAAGAACATACAAAATCTTGCCTCTTCTCAAAGGGTTAAAAAGAACATTAGCAACTCACTAGATTTGATTTTGGGTTTTAAAAATTGAACAATCAATTTCACACTCAAGTTTGGTGCTTTAAAAAGAACTTGCTATTGCTTTTGAGTTCTAAAATGAACATGTGCTTATCTTGTTTTGTAATCTTTTTTACAAACTAATACCATTGAAATGTGTATGCACTTCTCTCATGCTTCACGACGATCTTGAGAATCAAAAGTATTTTGGTGGTATTAGGTTGTCTAAAAGATTGCCTCCACATTTCAAATTTGGGTTTTTAAAATTGAACAAAGCTTGCTAGTGTGAGAAAAGGCATCGCGTGTGTTCTCTCCTCGCTCACACAAACATGGATTGATTGAACTACGAATGTACTTACTCACTTTTTTTCACCTTTAGAGGGCCTACCTTGGTGGGAAAAAATACTCACCCCAAGGGAACGACCCAAGCAGTAACGAGCATAATCCAAGCTCTTCCAAACTACTATATAAATTTTTGGTTGTGATGAAAATCATAAACAATGGGAAGTTATGCATGATAACTCTCCCCTAGTTTCTTTATGATGTGTAAATCCCTTTTTCTAAGGGTTGGGATATCTCTCACAAGGAGTTTATCATTGCACCCCCTAAACCGAATGCCCTTACTACGAACCTTTGTTTAGAATCCAAAATCCCAATATTTGTTAGTGTCAGGAGGTCGAACCTCCGAAGTCGTCCCACATATTTGTGATTCTTTGTTGAGATGAAAATTTCATCATGGGAGATTAATGAGAAATGAAGCTTGGCTGACCCATAGAAGTGAGTGTCGTGGAGGGGGGCCAGTGTGGTCAAGCTTCTAATCATCCACTCTAAATAAGCGTAGTTGGATTTATCCAAGTGGGAATTCAACAAATATTTTCTTTTCCATCTTTGAGACAGTTAAACACATTGCTTGGATCCAAAATCTTGAAAACAAACATTCAACAAGGACATCAAATTTCAAACCCTTTAGTAGGAGAAAATACCTTTGAAAAATCAAAGCATTTCTGCTTCTCCCTATGGATTTCATCCTTAGAGGCTTCTAAGTATTTTGATTTATATCTTAATTTTCTCTCTAGAGACAACATTAGAAAACTATTGCCTTGATTCTCCTTGATTCTCTTGAATTCCACATAATGGACCTTGTTGGATGAAAAGAAATTGAAACATAGGCATTTAGTTCAAAAAGCTAAGAAAGAAAGTGTTTGTGGTAAAAAGAACTCATTAAGCAAAGATAAAAGACAATTGAACCCCACACGTGTTTTCTCAAATGATTTCCCGCAAAATCAAAGTTCCAAAACTAAAGTCCATCAATCGTCACAAACATCTTAGTCCAAACAATCTCAAGAAACATTAGTCTATGCTTTATCAAGTTAGAGAAAGATTGCCCTATAAATTTTACAAACGTGCATCAAAGGACAATCCCAATTTGCATTCGTTCTATCATTGTCAAAATCCAAGTCTTTCAACATTTTGAGTATCTCACTTTGTAGGGTTGGCAAGTTCTTGGAAGTATAGCATGTTCTTCAATACCTAGGTCTTGTAAACAAAATTCTCTCTAAGCTCATTTAGGATCAAAATCAACACTTACATCCATTTCAAAACATCAATCAAAACCCATCTCATAAAAAACACTTAGAAATATTGGAAAAATCCTTCATACTAGACTTTTGGAAAATCCTTTAAAACAAATCAAAATCATCTTTTTTTACTAGGTGTGTGTAGATGAATCCTTCTTCATACACTTAGTTAAATTATCATCTTGTGGAAAAGTTTATTCCAAGACAACATCTAACCTCTTGGAGTTTATGAGTTCATTATCAAATCCAAATCAAAATCAAATCCAAAATCAAAATTAAAATCAAATCCAAAATCAAAAATCTGAAAGTCCTAAAGTCTAGTATCCCTCCAAGGTTCCTAAAAGTTCAACACCCATATCATTCACCCCTTTCATCCTTCATCTCATCATTGGTCCTAAATTCCTTAGAGGTCAACAAGGTTAAAACACAAGAAGAACATTGAATATAAACTTGA
This sequence comes from Sequoia sempervirens, assembly GCA_007258455.2. Lineage (NCBI taxonomy): Eukaryota > Viridiplantae > Streptophyta > Pinopsida > Cupressales > Cupressaceae > Sequoia > Sequoia sempervirens. The sequence continues at coordinate 565,176,390 of VDFB02270651.1, read as the reverse complement.
TCCATACATCATGAGTAATCTAAATCAACCAAACTATTAAAGCTTTACAATGTCGATTGATTATCAAAACTCACATTTATACAATCCATACATGGGATCATTATCTCCTAAGAACCTCAATGGTACAACAAATGTGAGTATGCCCAATCTAAATTTTGGAACACCTTTCCCTATGGTAGATTTAAATCAAAGTCCAAACCTACAAATCTATCAACCAAACAATCAATGCATGAGTCTTCAACAAAACAACATTATCCCACCAAATCCATACATTCCAAATGTGAATATACCAAGTAAAAATTTACCAAACATGAACATTTCAAATCCACACTTGGTAAACTTTGGGATAGATATGTTTGTGAATCATTAAAATTTTGTTCAAAGTCTAAACAATATGTTAACAACTCCATGTATTGATCCAAGTCAAGGTAACACCATGCAAAATCAAGGCAATATTTTTTCAAACCAAAACAATGTTCAATGCCAACCTATAATGCAAAATCTAGACATCATCCCAGATCATAACATTGTCCAAAATTAATTTGTCCATGATCCCATACAAACACCACTAGTATACATTCCAAATATTTTTGAACAAAAACCAAATCAACTATATCAAGGGTGTCAAGAACAAAATCAAGATCAAATTTTGTGAAATCATATTGCTATACTTAGAAAATTCATTGATTCATATCACCAAGAGACATCTCCACCCCAAAATCAATACACTCTTCCATTGGTTAAACCATGTCATCAAAGCATTGAGTTGTGTCCACAACCATATCAAGAACAATATTTTCAATGTCAAGAGGTTGGATATCAAGATCAGCAACATCAACAACAAACCCAATCACCCCATCTCAAAGATCAGTCATCACATCTCCAAGATCAATCACAACTATCCATCAATGAGCACCTTGAAGATATTTCTACTTCATCCAACAATCAAATCAACATATAACAAGAGTCACTTTCCAATCATGATCAAAATCCACCAACAATACCCAACAATGATCCAATTCAAGAAATGTTAACATCATTTGATCCTATGGTTGAAAACATTGAAAAACTCTCCACCATAGTTGTTGAAAACAATGATCAAGATCTATCTATCAATGAGCACCTTGAATATGTTTCTACCTCATCCAACAATCAAATCAATATATATCCAAAGTCACTTTTCAATCATGATCAAAATCCACCAACAATACCCAACAATAATCCAATTCAAGAAATGTTAACATCATTTGATCCTATGGTTGAAAACATTGTCAATATCTCCACCATAATTGTTGAAAAAAATGATCAAGATCTATCCATCATTGAGAAACTTGAAGATGTTTCTACCCCATTCGATGATCAACTCAACATACATCAAGAGTCACTTTTTAGTCATGATCAAAACCCCTCAACAATATTTGACAATGATCTATTTCAAGGAGTGTTAGAATTATTTGATCCTATTGACATAATCCTTGATCCATCGACCAATGATCATGTTGAAAATTTCTCTACATCACCTAATGAGTTAGAGGACATATCTCAAGAATTTATCCCAAATCATGATCAACATCTTTCACCAAAGTCTAGCAATGGTCCTTTCCAAGACATATTGACATCCTTTGACCTCATGGTTACAAATATTGAAGAAATCCTCAACTCAACATTTGATCCAAGTCCACTCAAAGATCAAGAGGATATTGAGCCACTTCCCATTCCTAATGAAGATATCCAAGAACCCTTTATAAGCAATCCATCCTTTGAAACAAGACCCATGTCAAGAACTTGATCCAAAGCATTTCAAAAGCAATTCCAAAATTAATCAAGATCAAGAATTTGTATCTCCAAGATACTACAATGATCTAATGGGCACTCTCCTATCTATACAAGATGTCACAAATGATGATCATATCCATATAGCACATACTCCTCCATCTACCCATGAGATGCTTTTTTTGGATGGACAATATAGATGATCTTCATTCAAAACAAGAGTCTCATACTCTTGATATCATTACCAAAGAATGAGAGTCTCCTACTCTTAACATTTGTACACATGATCAAGATATAGAAAAATCTATACACATATCATAAATGCATCATGAAGAAGGCTTCTACAGAAGTTGTGAATCAGAAACATCCTATGAAGGCATATCAAAAATGAATCATGAGGGAGACTTTTACGTGGAAAATGAATCATCAACACCTCTTGAAGAAGCATTAAAATCTGATATTTCACAAGATCAAGCCAAAGATATGAATCAATAAGTTATCCTACTTATGGAGGATCCTATCACTTATAAACTTGGATCACTTACCTTTTTTAAGGCAATCTATCTTATCAATGAAGAAGCTATCACCTTTGAAGATCCATAACAAAGCCGAGGAGTAGCACCTTGTTTCCAAGGTAAATCATATCCTATTGCAAATAAAATGTTTCAAAAGATGAATTATCAAGGCAGAGGATTAGGCCTACATGAACAAGGTACCCTAGAACCAGTGCATATTATTGGAAATTCTAAGCATCAAGGTCTTGGTTATTTGACAATTGAGGGATCTAAAAATATCAGTGCTACCTTTATAATACTAGGGGCAATTTTATCTAGTGCAAGCATCAACATAGGGAGCACGAAGAGTCTTTATGGTGAAACCAATGCCAATACTACAACCAGCCACGTCATGAATCCTCATCCACCCATCACCCCATCCACAAATTGGGACCAACATCAAAAGAAGGATGTGAATCAAAGCAAGAAGAACATCATCAAAGGAAAAGAAGTAGTGAAGCATGAAGGACAAATCAAATACACATGGATACCAAAAAATACAAAGAAAGATTATCCCTATCAAACTCCATCAGTCAAAGAAACTATGGGACAAAATAAAAAATGGAAAGGTATCCATCAAAGATGTCCACAAAGGCAAAAGAAAACTTCCCAAGCAATGTACAAAGTATATCGAGAAGTTGGTCCTAATTCCATGCACACTTCCGTATCCACCCATTATTGCTCATCTTCCCAAATTTGGAGAGTCAAAGGTTCCAAACTATTAACCAATCCATCTCCTATTCCTAAACACACTCCATTATCCATTCCTACATGCATGATATCCAATTCTTACATTGACCATGTATTGGCAATAACCCTTCATCATAAGGATTCAGAAGGCATTCTATTGTGATGCGCTCATAAAGACAAAAGTTAACTCCGATATCAACAAAGTAGATCAGGAATCTCAAAAGTTGCATTCAAGTGCATGTATCCTAGCAAAGCAACTTCTTCAAGCAGGCTATTGATGGCACATTATAGCAGAAGTATCTACATCAACACCACTAGGTGGTTCAACATGAACTTAAAAATATTTCACAGAGAACTACAAAAAAAAAATCAAAAAATATGAAAATCCAAAAAAAATTAAAAAAATTAAAAAAGGATTCAAAATAGTAAAGAAAAAAATTGTCCTCCAATGAAAACCACTATGGTGGCGCTTTGGACAGGTACCATGATGAAAACCTAGAAAACAGGCATCATATGTAGAATCGAGCATCTGCATGTGCTAATTCAGGTGAAAGCATCTCATCCCATCCATAATAAATCCAGAATTCCATCCATCTTATCCATAATAAATCCAGCATTCCATGAACCATTTATCCAATCTATTTTCATCCATCTACATCCATCTTCCAACTTATCTTGATCTTGATAAAGTTTGGTGTACACTTTACATTTGCTTATGGTAAACATCTTGACATGACTCATTTTCATCAATCCTATCCCACCCAACATTATCTGAGCCATGAAACATTATCCAAATTAGCATCCTCTATCAGAACACCTTATCTTATTGCAAGATAATCCATATCCCTCCATCCATACACATATCCAAGAATCCATCCATGGCATTCCATACATTGCTAGACATTTGGGGCATATGTTTACATCTTGCTTTGGGAATAAATCTTGATCTATATCTTCCAACTTATGTGGTGATCCAAACATTGGAAAACATGAAATCAAATTGGTCAAAACACTTGTGGGAAAAAATTCCAAATCATTATCCCATGGCACATTTTGACGAGAATATGTTCCTTATCAAGATTTATCTTTCATCGAACATCAATCCAAACAATCAATATTAGTCACATCTAATGTGTGCTTCAACATCACATCAAATCACTTAAAACAACTTTTGTTCCAAATCAAGCTTCAAAATCTTGATCAATCAAATCCAATCAATCCATTATCATCTCGGGATATCTTTCCCAATCCTTGTGTTGCTTAACACTATCCTTGCATTGTTGTGTATCCTCAACAATATTATCATTATCAATCTTGATCAATCAAATCTAATCAATCCATCATCATCTTGGGATATCCTTCCCAATCCTCATGTTTCTTAACATTGTCCTTGCATTGTTGTGTATACTCAACAATGTTATCATCATCAATCCATCATCATCTCGGGATATCCTTACCAATCCTCGTGTTTCTTAACACTATCCTTGTATTTTTGTGTATCCTCAACAATATTATCATCATCTATCCCTCATCATCTTGGGATATCCTTCCCAATCCTTGTGTTACTTAACACTATCCTTGCATTGTTGTGTATCCTCAACAATGTTATCATCATCAATCTTGATCAATCAAATCCAATCAATCCATCATCATCTCAGGGTATCCTTCCCAATCCTCATGTTTCTTAACACTATCCTCAAGTGCATTGTTGTGTATCCTCAACAATGTTATCATCATCAATCCCTCATCATCTTGGGATATCCATCCTAATCTTTGCATTGCTTAACAATATCATTGCATTGTCGTGTATCCTCAACAATGTTATCATCATCAATCCATCAATCCAATCAATCAACCTTAGCTTGGTTTTCAACAAAGTTTCAAAACAATGCACTAATATCATCACACATATCCATTTCCATATCATCAAAATCATGCAAAAATCCAAAAAACATCCAAAACATATCAAAATCCCAAAACAAGTTAAAAAGTCAAAAAAAATGTCAAAAACATGCTATCTGAACTACATCATCTCTGAGCTTAAATGTAGGCAAGGCAATCATTGATGAGCCCTCGAGACACAAAATCCAAAAATATTCATAAAATCTCAGAAAAACACAAAAACATTCAAAAAACACAAAATCCAAAACATTCATAAATCTTAGAAAACACCAAAAACATTGAAAATTTTGAAAATCAAAACATTTGCAACATATCAAAAAAACCCAAAACAACCTCAAAACATTGCAAAATACCAAAACATTCAAACCAAAAAAATCCATTCATCCCATTTCACATTCACCCGCAATAAAAATCCACTCATAATAAATCATTGTATCCTCAATCTTTGGTGAAACAATCAGAAACAAGTATAGCAGGTTGAAAGTGAAAACTCAAACGATCAAGGTCTCAAGTCTAGGTCAGCAGGTAAAAAGTTGGTCAACTCTTGGTATCAATAGCCCATCATCCAATCAATCCCAAAATCATTTGATAACATCATGTCCTAGGATGCATCCTTCCTACAATGGACATCAACATCAGGCATCACCATAGTTTAGTCTTGGCTAGAGGTATGAAGAACATTAGCTTGTTTTTTTACTGGATCTTTGTTTTGTTCACTTATCTTATTGCGTTCATTCTAATGACCTCTCGATGATGTCTAATCAAAATTATTTAGAGAGAAAGGAATGGGGCATTGATCATTCTCTTTTTATCTACTATGCTTGTTGGATATTCTTGCAATATAACCATGGTCATGCTTACTTGGTTTAGTCTGTAGGGAGGGTGTTTTGGGTATCTTGTTGACCACATGGGAAGGTTCTTCTTTTCTATGTTTTGTTCTGAGATGTTTGAAATATCTGAACTACATCCTAATTAGGGTTTTGTATAACAGGTGTGAACAAGGATACTCCTATCTAATTGTCAAGTCAAAGTCCATCACACTAGGTACAATGTCATCCTAGTTCTTTATACCTTGATGCATCGCATCTATGTGTGTTATCAAACATAAGGTAACTAAGCTCTTTTAAAATCCCAATCTCTGATAAGCAAAATATCATCAATCTCTCATCATTATTTCTAATAAAGTCTTGTCAAATCATGGACTTGTTGGATCCTCTTTTCATCATTTCATTTCTTCTTTCTTCTATCTGCACTAACATGGTATCATGACAGTCAACCAAACATCACCTGTGCATCTGTCCTACATCCACAAACTGTTAGCATACTACATATCATACATAATAGGAAACATCAATCATTTCCATCATTGCACCATAATATAGATTGGTTATTCTAAGCATCTCATTAAACCATACATTTGCATCCATTGCATAATCATATAGACATCATCCATATGTCCATCTTGAACCTCTTTTTCATGAGATCAACCCTCAAATCTAACTTTTTGCTTGATCTCTCAAGGGGGTAGTGTACCATTATACTTCCTTCCGCTGGGGCATCTGAAAAAATCAGAATTTTTTTGAATTTTGATCTCGACAAGGTTATTCTTTGAACCAACGCAGCAGGTACATTGCTTCAAAGCAGGGGAAAATGTAGACACTTGAAATATCCTGATTGGTATCATGTGCTCGATCCTGATTGACTAACACTGATTCTTCCTTGATCATTTATTTACTAACCAGTTAATTGAATAATCTTTATTTAATTAATTCATCAAATTCTTCCTTTAATTAAATAAATCAACTTTATTTAATTAAATCATAATGTTCCTCCTTTAATTAAATAAATCAACTTTATTTAAATAAATTCTTATGTTCTTCCTTTGATTAAATAAATCAACTTTATTTAATTAAATCAACTTTATTCTTCATGTTCTTCATTTAATTGAATAAATAAAATTTATTTAATTAAAATACTAATCTTCCAATATCCTCTCGTTTGATTTAAATAAATTCAATCATTTAAATTAAATGTCACAATCAACTAATCTCCTTTAAGTTAATTAATCCTAGATTAATTAGCTCCTAACACTAATCCTTCATTCCTCTAGCTTTTGCAAGTTGCACATGTAAATCAATTTATTTGATTTACTAATTATCCTATTTTCATTCAAATATGGCATATTCTTGGAATATTCCACTTATTTGAATTTCCCTCCCAAAGGACTTTTGTCCTCCAACTTGGAATTAAAAGCTCTTACATGTCCTCTCCTTGAGCCACCTTGGCATTAAAAGAACTTACATCCCCTCTTGCACAAGTCACCTCTTCAAATTCAAATTTCACCTACATGCACATTGTTCAAAATGTGCTCCACCTCCTATCATTAGCATTGTTGACAAGTGGCAATGCCATTGGTCCCTTCTTTAATCCCATTCATCCTATTCTTCAATCTTCAACTCTTCTTCATTATAAATAGAGGCCTTCTCTATTGATTTAGGATCCAGATTTTGATGCAAGGTTATTATCCACAATCATACACAACTTCATGAAAATACATTATAGTCATTTGAATTCAAAGCATCCACCATTTCATCCATATTTTCATCCAATTTAGCATAGAATTTCATCATCCATAGCAAGGTTATTGGCATTTTGCATCAAGAATCTCATATCATCATCAAGCTTATCAAGGAATTGGGAAAGGGCTTCTTTCCACATCAAAGAAGCACCAATTCCCCTATGGGATGCTGGTTTGAGCATTCGAATGAGATTTCATTAGCTTTTATTTGATATTTTATGTTGTTTTCTTGTTCTTATGCTTGAATGAATTTCATAGGGAATGTTTTGTTTACACTTGTTTATGGACTAATGTTTGATTGTTTGTTCATGTTTGAGCAAGTCTAGGCAAAGCATTCTACACTCTCCTACCCATGTTTAATCATATCAAGTATAATAACAATACCTATGACAAGCAGTTCTCCTATCATGGAGTAATTATAAATATTACACAAAATAGAGTAAATAGTTTACATTTCTCTTTCAAAGCAAACATTACTTTTCCCTATATGTAAGTAACTGTAAAGACTAGTTTTAAACAGTCAAGAAGCAAACTCATTCAACACTAATGCAAACAAGAGAGGAATTTCTCATGCTTGTGATAAGCTTTTCAATCAACTGGTTGTAAACACAACACTTTCCTGAACAACAACTAGCCTGGTATCGATCCTCCAACAAAGACTCAAAACCACTATCTCTCAAGTTGGAAAATACGTCTCTCAAAATATAATAATCTCTCTAATGCTCAAAGCTCTCACTCACTATTTTTGGCAGAATATTGCAGATAGAAATGTAAATAAAATGGATTAATCAAGGAATAATGCTAGAAGAAATGCGTCCAAACAAATGAACTTACTCTACTATTTATACAACAAATAGGTGATCACAACCTATAATTAGGCATGAACTTTGACAACAAATTACATGCACAACAACACATCTATCTTAGCTAAAAGGTGGAAAACATGTAAGCACATAATCAACTTAAACAAGCTATAGATCGACTTTGTTAAATGACAACAATTAGAGACCAATTCAAATCTCCACATGATAGAATTTGGTTTGCATTTCATAATGGACATCTACAAGTATAAGGATTCAAAGGTGGCGCCAAGGCTTCATATTCACATACAGAGTTGGCATGATTTCCTTTACATCTGAAAACAATCAACATCAATTTGCAACACCAAACTTATATCGACTAAGTCATAGTATGAGTCATTCACTTATTAAATCGGTTTCACAAAATCATCGATATGTGTAGATACTTTTATAGATGTTGGTCAATGAAAAATAACACTCACTTACAGTTTACTAAGTCCACGGGCTTCCCAAAAAAGGTGTCGACTTATTCTATCATTAACATTGACTTAATGGTTGCTCTTTGTTTGCATATTACAAACTCTTCTTTTCAGACAACAAGAGTAAAATGCGGCTAAAGAATACAGTCACATCTTTATCAAACTTTGGCCTTGATTTAATTTAATAAATCAGCCTCCAAGTAATCTATGATAATCGACTTCAAAGCCATATATGGTATTTTAAATACATATATATATATATATATTTAACATATATATATATATATATATATATATATATATATATATATATATATATATATATATCAATAAAGCATGTATATTTAATTGATATACAAACAAATATAATCAAGATAGCAATCATATTGTTATATTAATATCGATTGTGTATAAATATATATATATGTACATGTATACGTATGTATGTACATGCATCAATACATTCGTATGGGAATTCCCATTTGCCACCATACGCATATATTGATACATATATACATATGGATATATGTATATAATTTATATATATACACACATTTGATTCTCACACCAAATCAAACATAATTACTATGGTATTGATAAGAGCATATGAGCGATATATCTATACATATACATATGCATGTCGTTAGTTCCATCGATTAGTTCCATACGCATAAGTAGCTAATGCATGAGTGTGCATATGTATATGTCTACCTATGTACCCTCATGTACACGTTCCTTTGTGTGTATGGTCTAACATCATCATGCATGTGTGTATGCATACACATTCCTCGTATGTTCCACATATCAACACAAGCATAGTAAAAAAGAAAGAATTCACAAGCTCAAATAGATAAACATCACACAATACTGTACTCAATAGTAAACATGAACATTAATAATGCAGATATATTGACTCAGGATGACTTACCAACTTCCCACTTAATAACCCGACTCAATTATTCTACTGTGGTGTGTATAAGCTCAGATAGGTTACATTACTGGTTACCCGAACAAGGCTTTCTCTTGAGTGATACTTCCCCTTCGCTTGGAGGAATTGAACATATACCTGCAACCACTAACACATGCACACAGTGGTCAACTATTCATAAAATGTGTAGTATACATAATACATCTCCAAAGTTAGAATACCAATTTAATATTCATCCAATCACATAAATGCATCCCTTCATTTAATATTAAATGAGATAGCATCCATTCATAAAGCAGTGATAAAAAAAGTGCAAGTACATTTTATTCATCCACTGAATTCACATTACCCTACATAGTAATAGTAAATAGTAATTACATAATTGGGGTGTAACATACTCCCCCCTTGTGAATCATCATCCCCAATGATTTTATGTAGCAACATAAAACAAAACAAACAATCAACATATTTTTTTAAGCATTCTCAAAATCATCTAAAATGTGAGGAAACTTTTGTTGAATCTCAACATAATCTTCCCAAGTGGCTGAGTCTTCTGCATACTGGTCCCATTGGACTTTTCACTACAGAACCTCCCTATTACGCAAGTGAAGCTTACGCATTCTGAGCACCTTGATGGGCTCAAGTGTTACCACTCCAAGGTCTTGTACCTATAAATTAGTCCAATCAATCACATGATTATCACCAAGTACATACCTCTTTAGGTAAGAAACATGGAAGACATTATGCATTCTGGCAAGAGTTGGTGGCAATGTTATTCGATAGGCTACCAGATTCACTTCCTCAAGAATCTCTAAAGGTCCAACATAGCACGATGCTAACTTGGAATACTTTCCAAATTTAATGGAGCTCTTGTTAGTTTTCACTCTCAACAACACTTTGTCACATGGAAAAATTTTGGGGCACTCTCTTAGCATCGACATAACTTTTCTAACGATCATTAGCTTCAACCAACCTTTTCTTAACAATCTTAACTTGCTCATCCATTTCAGCTAACATCTCTAGCCCAAGACTCACTCCATCCTCAATTTTATCCCAACTTATAGGAGTTTGACACTTTCGACCATACAATGCTTCAAAAGGAGCCATCTTTATCATAGAATGATAAGATTTGTTGTAAGAAAATTCAAGGGTAGGTAGTCTTCCCACTTGTACTATTGATCCATGCAATACATTCTCAGTGTGTCTTCCAATACCTGATTCACCCTTTCAATTTTTCCATCTGTTTTCAGATGATATGCTGAGCTAATATTCAACTGAGTCCCTAGTGCAGAAAACAAGGTTTTCCAAAACCTAGAAGTGACTCGTGCACCCCTATCCAAGATAATCTTCTCTAGAATTCCATGCAACCTAAACACTTCTTGCACAAACTTTCTTGCTATGATAGGTGCTCCATCAGTTAGATTCTTGGGTATAAAATGTGTGACTTTGGTAAGCTTATCTACTACCACAAGAATGGCATTGTGCTTATTTCTTGACATAGGCAATCCTTGCACAAAGTCCATACTTATGACCTGCCACTTCCTCTCGGGTATGTCATATGGATATAACAAGCCTACAAGATAATGATGCTCCACTTTCACCCTTTGACATTCAAGACACCTAGCCACAAAATTAGCAGCATCTCCTTTCATCCCTTTCCAAAAATATAATGGCTTTACATCCACCATAATTTTGGTCACTCCAGGGTGTCCAGAGTACAATGCTTCATGTACTTCTTTCCATACCATATTCCTTAACTCTCCTATGTTAGGTAAATACATCCTACCTTCATAAGTAATCCATTAGGTTCAAAATGAAAACCCTCATACCTAGAATCTTGTGGATTATTAGCGAGTGCCTACTTGACTTGCAGAAAGTACTCATTTTCCTTGCACTTTTGCAACACTTGTCCCTTAAATTTGGTTTGAATCATTACTATTGAATCAATATGACATCTTCGACTCAAGGCATCAACAACCCTATTTTCTTTCCCTTTTATATAACTAATATTGAAGTCATAGTCAGCTATTAACTCCAACCTTCTTATATGCCTAGCATTCAAATTAGGTTAAGTGAAAAGGTACTTTAACCCATTATGGTTAGTTTTCAATTCAAAGGGTTTTCCTAGCAAGTAGTTCCTCCACATTTGTAATGTGTGAACCATAGTTGCTAACTCTAAATCATGTGATACATAATTTTTCTCATAAGATTTCAACTTTCTAGATTCATAAACAATCACTTGCCCATCTTGCATTAACACAACTCCTAAACCTTCCCCGCATGCATCCATGATAACCATAAAGTTACCCTCAGGATCTGGTGCTTTCAAGATCGACGTAGTGGTCAACTTCTCTTTAAGTAGATCAAAGGATTCTTGACACTTCTCAGTCCACTCAAATTTATTCCCTTTCCTCTATAAAGAAGTAATTGGAAAAGAAATCTTGGACAAGTTTGCAACAAACTTCCCATAGTACCTTGCTAGACCCATAAAAATTCTTACCTCAGACACATTCTTGGGTACTGACCACTCAAGTACGACCTTGATCTTGACTGGATCTACATATATTTTGTCTATCGAGATCACATGCCCTAGATAATGCACTCTCATTTGGAAGAAAGTACACTTAGATAGTTTTACATACAACTTGTGTTCTCTTAATTGTTGTAGGACTATCTCTAAATGTCTACAATGATCTTCCTCATCCTTAGAATAAATTAGGATGTCATCTAGAAAAATTAAGAAAAATTTATCTAGGCAGTCCCTAAATACACTATTCATCAAATTCATAAATACGGCAGGTGCATTTGTTAACCCAAAAGGTAAAAATGTGAATTCATAGTGTCCATACCTAGTTCTGAACGCAGTCTTAAAGATATCTTCATCTTTAATTCTCAACTGGTGATATCTAGATCTCAAGTCTATTTTCAATAATACAACAGCTCCTCTCATTTGATTGAAAAGATCATCAATGTGTGGCAACGAATACGTGTTCTTCACTATGGCTTTGTTAAGCATACGATAGTCGATGCACAAACACAAAGTACCATCCTTCTTTTTCACAAAAATAATCGGTGCTCCCCAAGGCGAAACATAGTCTTATCAACCCTTTTGACAATAGTTCGTCCAACTGTGCCTTAAGCTCCATTAGCTCAGTTATTGTCATCCTATAGGGCACCTTGGAAATAGGTTCAAACCCTAGAATTATATCTATAGAGAAATCAAATATACTCTTCAGTGGTAACCTAGGTAACTCATCTGGAAACACATATGAAAAACTTTCTCAATATTGGATACCTTTCAATGTCTAACATTCTAGTGTCATCTACTTCACCGTCTTCCATCTCTTGGAAGTTATGGGATTTCAAGTTATCAAGATCTTCTTCAAGTTCTTCAATCTTAACGGCAAAGAGTTTTCACCCTTTCTTCTCAGCCCTCACTAGTTGCATTGCAGATATTTGACGAATCTTGACCTCTCTAGGTATCCCATGGAATTTCACTCGGTTACCAAGATCATCTAGGCATTCAATAGTTTTTGCATGACAATCTACCTTAGCCCTATGTCTCCACAACAAATTCATACCTAGGATAACATCATAGTATCCTAAAGGTGCGACATATAGGTTTATTTCAGTAGAGAAATAAGGTAGCTCTAACCTAGCCTCGAACAAACATTGTTCCACCTTTTCTCTTGTTTGGTTTGCATACTCTACATACCAAGATGTTGCCATGTGTCTAGCCTTTCTAGATAATTGCTTAGCTACTCTAGGTGAAATGAAATTCTTAGTTGTACCAGTATCAATAAGAACTTAAATGAGTAAACCAAACAAAATACCTAGAGTTTCAATGGGAGTTGCTTGATACTCTGCTTGGCGGTCGTCCACTACAATATGTATCCATTGTTGGAACATTGCCCACTGAGTAGGTAGTGAATTTTTGGAAGGCTTACTGGGACAATATCTAGCAAAATGGTATCCCCCACATGTATAGCATCCTAAAAATGGTACCTTCTTCTTTGTGGGTTCTCTAGATTTACTAACATTTCCACCAGCATTGTTGGAACCATTCCTCTTCCGCTCTCTTCTTGACCCTTTTCCACTATTGTGATTACATTTTTCTCCATTTTTAGGTACATTTTGTGCAACCTCCACCTTCTTTGGAGTTGTTTTATCAGGAATTTCCAAAAAATTCTTATGTTCTCTATTTTATTGATGATTAGAGGTAATCTTAAGCTTTTGTTGTTGCTTAATTGCCTTCTCATGTACAAGATCCATAGTTGTTGGACCATGCATATCCACTTCTCCTCCAATTTGATTGTTAAGTCCCATTATAAATTTCCTTATGTAGAAAATTTCATCCTTATGATATATAGGAACATAACACAGAAGTCGTGTAAACTTCTCCCAATACTTGTTGACCGACATATTTCCTTGTCTCAAAATTTGGAATTCTATGAGTTTTTTGTTATAGTATAGTTGGGGAAACCATCACTTGCAAAAAATATCAACAAATTCCCCCCATGTTAGCTTCCATGAGTTTATATTGAGTTCCATCTTTTTGTTCATCCACCAATTAGAGGCTTCTCCTGCTAACTGGTATGCACCCCAAGCGGATTTAGTGGTCTCAGTGTAATTTTGTATTTTGAAATACTTTTCCATTTGAACAAGCCACGCCTCAGCTTCATCTCCATTGGTGCTTCCCTCAAACTTGGGTGGAACAATCTTCTTCATATCCTTGGAAATTTTGGAAGCCATAAATTTATTATTTCTTTCCTTAGATGGTGTAGGTGATTTTTCCTTATCATGATTGTGGGTTTTGTTATGTCCATGAGAAGATTTTTCACCATCATTCTCATTAACAAGAACCTCTTTCTCAACCCTAGCTTTTACCCTTTCTTGTTCAAGGTTGTCCAACTTTTCCAAGATTTGGTCAAGTCTAGCTTCAATTCTTGTTGGTCCTTGCCCTACTTCTTGGCTACCGCTAGGATTGGTTCATGTCCTCGCCATCTTCACAAGATCAGGTTTTACCTAAATGTTTATCCATTTTAGACTAATTATGTTATCAACAATATTATGGAAAACATTAGAAATGGTATTCATACACACATAAAGAATTCCACATAAGATTAAGCACACACTTTTGATAAACAAATAATTTTATTCATTTCATAAGGATTTCAATATCCTTTGTTTACATGGAGCGACTATTTAGATAGTCAAGTGGAGAGTATCCCTCAAATTCACTCTTAGACACATATCTCTATCTTTTTTTTCATCCCTTAATTGTTCATACCTATCCCAAAATGGATAGTAGCCTTCAGATTTATCATCTGATACAAAGTTACAAGGTTCAGTGCCAATATGATGTTCATCAACAATATAGTCTACCTTTTTCGTAGACATTTGTTCATGAGACCATTTTACATATGGACGTTCTCAAGGTACATATCCCTCAAACTTGTTACTCAAGGAAATTACTATTACTTTTGACATTGCAAGAACTCTAGGGTCCCTAAAGATAAATGTCGGACTGACACTTCCTTCTGAGGGCATATCCCTAGAAAGTGATAATGAATTAGACTTTTCTAGTGAGATGGAAGGTAGATTATTGTACATAGCTTCCATCTTCATCTTCCTCTTCACATCATTGATTCGATAAAGTACATGACTAAATGTTTTAGTGTCGCTTAACCATAAAATATTGTCGTAGTTGGTTCCCTTTATTGTTCTAGCAATGGCTTCTCTTTCCTTCTTGGCCTTGAGGTAGCGCTAGTTTCTAATTACTAACTTTCAAGCCATTAATTTGAGACGCACCATCCTGGAACAAGAATTCACAACATTAGATAATGTTGGATGGAAAGAATGATGATCTCATAGGTTCTATAGCTAAACCTAGTAGCTATGATACCATATGTAATAAGCCAAAAGTTCACAGAAGTAAATTTCCCTAAGTTTTCACTGTGCAAGTAAAAATAAACTATGTAATAAGTCATTACAATAAAAAAAATTCCTTTCATTGAGAATATATGAACAAAGATGCTATACAATAAGGATTTCCATTCCATTACAATATTCAAAAAGTACAATATTCCAAGAAAGTACACAACTACATACACAACTCCTTAGAGCTTCATAGCATAAGATATAGATGGTTCGGGATCACCTTTCAAAACCTTGGTATTGTATCGCCTGTTGAGGAGGAGAAGCATCACTCAAGAACTTTTCCACCAACCATAGACTCATATGCAATCCCTCACACATCTATCAATGATAGATGGCCCTACCCTTCGACAAAGGTATTGGTTGGGTAACCCCGTACGACATACCATTATAAGCTTAGTGTTGTGCCATACATGACTAGGATTTATAACCTGCACTAGGTATCCCTAATGCATTTAAATGGACATGGTGAACTAACAATGGTGCCTCAGGAAATCACACTACTAGTATTCTCACTTAGTACTTCGAGTGATGGTCTACCATTCACTTACACTATAGCAAGCTCATTTTGACTTAAGGCCATTATATCTATGCTTAGGCAATCCCTCTCCGCGGGAAAGATACCCCCCAGGATAACCTATCTCTTTAACACAACCTAAGGTAACACAACTCATTAAGCAAAGTACTAGTTCCCTCCCTTCACTGGATAACAATCCTAGGAGCAACCTACTAGTTCCCTCCTTTCACTAGATAACAATCCTAGGAGTAACCTACTAGCCATCTAGCATAATTAAATCTTGCTATGAGTGTTCCTTAATCTTGTCTATGTTTGATCATATCTAGTATAATAACAATACCCATGACAAATAGTCTCTCCTATCATGGATTAATTACAAACATTACACGAAATAGAGTAAATAGTTTCCATTTCTCTTTCAAAGCAAACATTTCTTGTCCCTATATTCAAGTAACTATAAAGACTAGTTTTAAATAGTCAAGAAGCAAATCATTCAACACTAATGCAAACAAGGGAAGAATTTCCTCATTCCTATGATAAGCTTCCCAATAGACCAGTTACAAACACAACACTTTCCTGAACAACAACTAGGCTAGTATCGATCCTCCAATAAAGACTCAATAACCACTATCTCTCAAAATAGTAATTACTTTCTCTAATGCTCAAAGCTCTCACTCACTATTTTTGGCAGAATATTGCAAACAAAAATGTAAATAAAATGTAGAGACTTTGCTCAAGGAATAATGTGTAGAAGAATTGTGTCCAAACAAATGGACTTACTCTACTATTTATACAACAACCACTAACACATGCACACGACAGTCAGCTGCTCACAAAATGTGCAGTATACATAATACATCTCCAAAGTTAAAATACCAATTCAATATTCATCCAATCACATAAATGTATTCCTTCATTTAATATTAAATGAGATAACATTCATTCATAAATAAATGATAAAAAAGTGCAAGTACATTTTATTCATCCACTGAATTCACATTTACCCTACATAGTAATAGTAAATAGTAATTACACAATTGGGGTGTAATACTTTTCTTTGTTTTTGCTCTTTATGTGTCATTCTTCCTATTTCATGAGTTATTTGTGGAATGATGATGTTTTCGAGCTCTATAATATCATTGTACCAAATACATACATTGACCCTGTATCTTTGGATCCCTTGTGTGATTTTAGGATTTCATTTTGGGGGAAACCCCTTCATTTTTCATGATGTAGCTTCATTTGGAAACATATGCTTGACATGGGGCTTTCCAAATAAGCTCTCATGTCTTCTTTATTGTTAGAATTTATCATTTTCTACTTTAAAGTAATTGCTCGTAGCATGGTTTAGCAATTTCTTTAAAGTGGAGGCATACATTGGCATTATCATTTTGGAGATCTTGGACTATAACTTATATTTCATTGCTCGGTCTTCTTATTTCTTGTGATGTGTTTTCTTCTTGGTGGTTTCATTGGGTTTGATGTCCTCCAAGAGTGTGAACTTTCTTGGCATATGACTTTCCTCTTAGTGTTCATGCTATGCGTTGCACACCCTAAGTTGTGAATCTTTTATCCTACATTTGTCCTCTCTTGGAGACATTAGGCACAATGTTCCCTAAGAGGAGACCTTACATGAACTAAGCAAAACCACTTTGAAAAAATCTTATTCTACTTACATTTTTTTCACAAGTGTTTAGAATAACACAACTTGATAACCTTATGAAACTCAAAATTACAACGTCTTTTTCATAGACACCAAGCATAACACACTTTGTTTCCATGTGGTGCCTTGTTTGTTCATAAGTGCTTAGCATAACGCAGCTTGCTAAGCCTTATGAAGATCGAAGTTTGTATTGTGAGATGCCTTATTAAAGTTATTGGAGGTATAACTTTTGTATAGAATGGGAGATTAATAAGATTCTCTCATTTTTCACCCTTGGGGGCTTACCTAGTGAACAATGGATTTCACTAGCTCATGTGAGTGGATTGTTTGTTTGCATAGTGGACAACGAGTTCCACTTGTAAATTTTTTTTGACAAACAACTGAGGTGTGATCCACATGGAGTTGGATAGTCAAGGCTTGATCCACCCCTCTTTCTTTTTCTTTTTCTCTCTTTTTGAGTCTTTGACATTGTATGATTGAGTATCTTGTCATTGCTACACACATATATATGTTTAACATAGGCATGTGTCTCCTTGTGCCTTTGTTGGTTTTTCCATGAGATATTAGATCTTGGAGGCTTGATCACCCTCCTTGATCTTTGACATCTTATCCTTCCAACAATTGTACAATTAGACCTCTCTTGATTGTCTACTTTAGTGTGAGTTTGATGCAAGGTCATCCTCTCACTAAAGCGGGGGCTCAATGTAGTGTAGAAAAATGTAACCCTTTACATTTTCTCACTTGTTTGGGCCCTCTTAATTTAAATTGGACTTAATAATTCCTTAATTTAGTGTTTTTAAATGTACCTCTTTACATTTTCACACTTATTTGGGCCCTTTTAATTAAATTGAACTTAATTAGGCCTTAATTAGCCCTTTAATTTATTTACAAGCCTAATAAATTACATTTTTTGAAAGGGAAACCCAACAATAATTAATGCCTAAATATAACACTTTACATTGCGCAATGTGTGTTCTAGGAATAGGGACCTAGGACCCATTCACCCATGGGAAAATGGGTCCTCCCTAGACCTTTGGACCTAAATTTAAATTATGTTTTTGGTGGTATTTTAACATCTCTAAATCCATAATTCAATGTGGGCTTGTGATATTTGAATTTTGAGAAATTAAGGATACATACCTATAAATACAAGGTTATTTCACTAAGTTTCACCTAGATTGACAAGAGAATTTTTATGCAAGTCTATAAGAGCTAAAGTTGATGATCAAGGGAATTTAAGAGCAGATAAGTGGACTTAACTATTGGATGTTGTGGTTGTGTTGTTGATATGTGGTTTTCATTGATGTCAACACTATTAGCATTATTGTATTGAAGGTTGTATATGTCGAGGATATTGAGAAAATTGTTAAAGGAAGAGTTGTAGGTTGTCAGTGGAACAGTGAAGGTCATGAAGGTGTTTTGTTTTGTACGTTGAAGATCAGTTGTTGTGGACTAAAGGGTTTATTGTTGAAAGTATTTATATCATCTATCAAAATTTTTAGAGGTCCGCGTGAAGATTTGATCGTGCTATGAACAGTTGTGTTTTGACAGTATTTTTGTGGGTTTTGTCAGTG
The DNA here is from genome assembly GCA_007258455.2 of Sequoia sempervirens. NCBI lineage: Eukaryota > Viridiplantae > Streptophyta > Pinopsida > Cupressales > Cupressaceae > Sequoia > Sequoia sempervirens. The sequence continues at coordinate 565,156,995 of VDFB02270651.1, read as the reverse complement.
TTCCTGATTGAAGTTTATGTGATTCTAGTAATTTTTGTCACTACGGATGATTCTCTGTTAGTTCTTGTTGTTTGTGGGTGCCTCTAGATCATGCTCTATCCTTGTTCTACATACACATTGATCAATGTGCTCATGGTCGAAGAAAGTGTAGATGTGTGAATAGTGTTCAAATCATTCGATTACAGAGCAAAGTGAGAAGAAGTTTGAGTGAAGTGTGAAGAAGGTTTTATGTGCTTAACAGTAACTATAATCAGGCTTGTGTAGAAGCTATTTTCTCAGTTCATACCTTATGGATCTATCCAAATTATTGTATATTGTTGGGCAGTGAGCCCTCTTGTATTTGAGCAGTGAGCTCTAGGCAGTGTGCCTGAATGCATGTGCATTCCCATTATTTTTCATTATACTTTTTAACAAGGTATAATATTGTGGACTAACATCCACCATGGTTTTTCCCCTAACAGGGTTTCCACGTAAAAATTCTTGGTGTTCTTTGTGTTTCTGATGTGTTGATTGTTTATGGTTTATTGTTCATTCATCAAATTTAAGATTAAGCTAAGTCTGAAAATTTTAATATTCTGTAACTGATTCACCCCCCCTCTTAGTTGTTTGTCCTTATTTTTCCAACAATTGGTATAAGAGTAGGTTCCTCTGAAGAAGTTTAAAAGCTTGAGGTGATATGAGATGGCATCATACAAGAAGGACAGTCCTAGATTCGATGGAACAAACTACTCATTGTGGAAAGCTAGGATGGAATGTCATTTGATGTGTATTGGTGAACCCTTCTGGAAGATTATAAAGAATCCATATGTTATTCCTTAGAATGGTCCTTCCATTGCTAATGAGATTAAAGAAGCTGAGAATAATGTCAGGGCTATGGAAGCTTTGTTGAGTGCTCTAACAGATTCAGAAATGAAAAATGTGATAGGTCTTAAGATAGCTCATGAGGTGTGGACAAAGCTGGAAACTTTGTATGAAGGATATGTACATGTGAAGATGGCTAAGCTACAGAGTTTGCAAGGCAAGTATGAAAATTTGAAGATGGGTGAAGATGAAAATATTCCCTCTTTTATGTAGAGAGTAAATGAAATAGTGATTGGTATTAGATGTGCTAGTGGTACCCTAGATGAGGAAGAAATTATGGCTAAAGTGATCAGATCATTGCCTCCCTCCTACAAAGCAAAGGCTCATGCTATTTAAGAAACCAAATCATTGATGAATATGATGAGATACACTTATTGGTAAACTTGTTGTTTTTGAGTTGAGTGAATTTGGTGAATCTGTTCCCAAGACCGAATCTTCATTCAAGGCTACTATATCCAGAAGAAACAAGCAAAGATATGATCCAGAAGAATTTTCTAGAAATTCATTCAAGTATGAGGAAGAAATGGAACAGCTTGAAGATGAAGAAAGAGAGGTAGAAGAATTGGAAGCACTGATTGTGAAGAAAGAAGGCAGAGGACAAGGTAAGTATAATGGAAATTTGCCAATTAAATGTGTTTCTTGTAGTAAAATAGGTCATTTTGCATCAAGGTGTCCTAAAAGAGTTCCTAGATCTAAGCCTTACAAATCTAGATTCCAAAAGAAATGTTACTATGTTGAAGGAGTGACAGATGATGAGTTTGATAAAGATAATGGAAATGAAGATGAATGGGTGTTCCTTGCTATTAAGGAAAATGGCTTGGTGGCTATTGAATCTAATAAAGTTGAGAAAGCTCTTGCAACCTGAATTGAAGAAAAGGATGAGTGGGTTATTGACAGCGGATGCTCACATCATATGACTAGTGACAAAAGCAAATTTGTAAGTCTTGAGAAGTATGACAATGGGGTTGTAAGATTTGGAGATAACAATGTTGGTGTGATTCGTGACAAAGGATCTATTTGTCTTGGTGGTAAGTATAACACTAATGATGTTCTTTATGTTGAAGGCTTAAAGCACAACTTGTTGAGTGTTGGATAGACTGTGGACAAGGGTTATGATATTCAGTTCAAATATGGAAGATGCAAGATATTTGGAAGATCTAGAAAAGTAATTGCTTTAGGTAAACAGACAGAAGGTAATATTTTTCACCTGAATGTTGCAAGTGAAAGTTGTTTAATTGCTCAAGTAGATGAAAGCTAGTTATGGCATAGAAGGTTGTCATGTGAATTTTGATAACATTGTCAAAGTAAATTCCACTCAAGCAGTAAGAGATCTACCTAAGCTAGTGAAGCCTGCTAACATAATTTGCAAGGAATGTTAGATGGGAAAACAAACTAGAGTTTATTTTCAAAGAAAACAACATTATTCAAATGGATTATTGGAGCTAGTACATACTGATCTATGTGGTCCCTCCAGAGTTAGAAGTCTTCATGGAGAAAGGTACTTTATGCTGCTTATTAATGATTATTCTAGAATGATATGGGTTGCTTTCTTAAGAGAAAAATGTGAAGCATTAGAAAATTTCAAAAGTTTCAAAGCTATGGAAGAGAATGAGAAAGGTCTGAAAATAAAATCCTTAAGGGCAGACAGAGGTGGTGAGTTCACCTCTAGGGAGTTTAATTCTTTATGTGAAGAGCATGGAATCATAAGACAGTTATCTGCTCCTTGAACCCCTCAACAAAATGGAGTTGCAAAGAGGAAGAACAGAAGAATTTTGGATGCTGCTAGAACAATGATGATTGAAGAAAATGTGTCTCACATCTATTGGACTGAAGTTGTAAGCATTGTTGTATACACTTTGAACTGGGTAAATGTCAATGGTAATTCTAGTAAGACCCCTTTTGAACTATGGTTTGGTTATAAGCCTACTGTTAGACATTTCAAGATCTTTGGAAGCAAGTGTTATATCAAGAGATATGAGGATATAGGCAAGTTTTATGCAAGAAGTGATGAAGGAATCTTTCTAGGTTACTCTACTAAAAGCAAGGCCTACAGGTGCTATAACAAAAGATTGAGAAAAATGGTTGAGAGTGCAAATGTCAGAGTTGATGAGGACTCTGCTAGATCATCCAGATACTATGGATATGATTCAGATGACCAGGAAGACAACACAAACAAAGGGAAGAATGCAGAGACATAGAATCAACTTCAAATTGTGCCATATGTTTCGGTAAAACAACTTCAATTTGTTTTGGTAAATCAAGGTAGTCAGGAAGCAGAAACAAGTGCAAGTGCAGAAGAAGGAACAAAAGAACCATAAGTTCGAGAGAATCCTAAAAATCTGAGGTATGTAAAGCTAAATCATTCTGAAAATAAAATTATAGGAGGGAAGAATAAAGGTATGCAAACTAGAAGAAAGATTGCAGAAGATTATTGCCTTATTTCCAAGATTGAGCCTAAAGATTTCAATGAAGCTTGAAATGATGAACACTGGATGGAAGCTATGAAGGAAGAACTAATGCAAATTGAAAAGAATGATACATGGATACTTGTTCCCAGACCTAAAGATAAAAATGTGATTGGTACTAAATGGGTCTTTCGGAATAAGCTGAATGAACAAGGTGAAGTGGTCCGGAATAAAGCAAGACTGGTATGTAAAGGGTATTCACAAATGGAAGGTATTAATTTTGAAGAAACCTTTTCCCTTGTTGCCAGAATTGAAGCTGTAAGGTTATTTCTTGCTTATGTTGCATATAAGAACTATAAATTCTATCAAATGGATGTGAAGTCCTCTTTTCTGAATGGTGATCTAGAAGAAGAAGTATATATTGAACAGCTAGATGGATTTCAACTGACTGATAAGGAAAACATGGTTTGTCGATTGAAGAAAGCTCTATTTGGACTTAAGCAAGCCCCCAGAGCCTAGTATGCTAGACTAGACAAATACTTATTAAAGCTTGGATTCAATAAAGGTATTGTTGACAACAACTTGTATTTCAAATTGGAGCATGACAAAGAGTTAATTATTGAGGTTTTTATTGATGACATTATTTTTGGAGGAGATGATAATCTATGTATGAAGTTTGCTGATGAAATGAAGAATGAATTTGAGATGAGTATGATTGGAGAGATGAATTTCTTTCTGGGATTGCAAGTTACTCAGTTAGATAAGGGGATCTTCATATCACAGTCCAAATATGTGAAAGAGCTGCTAAAGAAGTTTGGCATGGAAGACTCAAAACCTGTTGGTACTCCCATGCTAACCAGATGCACGTTAACATAGAATGATGATTCTCCTAAGGAAAATCAAACAAGATACAGGTCAATGATTGGTGGATTTCTCTACTTAAATCAGACCAGACCAGACATTATGAATGTTGTATGTATGGTTGCTAGATTTAGGCTAATCCAAAAGAGTCTCATGTGACTTATGTAAAGAGAATCTTCAAGTATCTAAAAGGAACAATTGACTTTGGGCTTTGGTATCCTAAGGATGATGATCTCACTTTGAATGCATATGTTGATGCGGATTGGACAAGAGATGTAGATGATAGGAAGAGTACTAGTGGTGGTGCCTTCTTCCTAGGGAAGAAGCTGGTGTCTTGGTTGAGCAAAAAGTAGAATTCCATTTCTCTATCTATTGCTGAGGTAGAGTATATTGCTGCTGCAAATAATTGTACCTAAGTGATGTGGATGAAACAGATGTTGAAAGATATCAAAGTAGTATATGATGAACCTATTGCCATATATTGTGACAACTCAAGTACAATTAACATATCAAAGAATTTGGCGCTACACTCTAAGACCAAGCATATATCAATCAAGTTTCACTTCTTAAGGGAAAAAGTGAATGAGAAAGAAGTCAGACTAGAGTATGTGCCTACCAAAGAACAAATTGTAGACATTTTCACCAAGCCATTGTCGAAGGATACTTTTGAGTATCTCAGAGGGATGCTAGGGGTGATTACCCCTCCTAATATGAACTAGAGATGCATTTATCTACATCAATCCATGTGCTTCATAGATATTTCCTAATCCAAATTGATGTTTTCATGGCTACTACTCAGGGGGAGTAGTCAGATGTGTAAATATGTGGTTCAGAGCTTGTATGTGGGAAGATAATGTTTATCTTTGCCATTGATTTCAAAGGGGGAGAAGAGTCATGTGAAAAATTGTTGCTTATCTGGGGAGAAGATTCTTGTGGGGAGATCATGTAGAAGAGGTTGAGGAAGAAGAGTCAAAATCTAAGGGAGAGTTAGTATTGACTGAGAGCTGTGTTGATGGTATTTTTCACATCATGTGTTGCCATAAATTCCAAAGGGGGAGATTGTTGGATGTTGTGGTTGTGTTGTTGATATGTGGTTTTCATTGATGTCAACACTATTAACATTATTGTATTGAAGGTTGTATATGTTGAGGATATTGAGAAAATTGTTAAAGGAAGAGTTGCAAGTTGCCAGTGGAACAGTGAAGGTCATGAAGGTGTTTTGTTTTGTACGTTGAAGATCAGTTGTTGTGGACTAAAGGGTTTATTGTTGAGAGTATCTAGATCATCTATCAAGATTTTTAGAGGTCTGCGTGAAGATTTGATTGTGCTATGAACAGTTGTGTTCTGACAGTATTTCTGTGGATTTTGTCAGTGTTCATGATTGAAGTTTATGTCATTCTGGTAATTTCAGTTGCTACGGATGATTCTTTGTTAGTTCTTGTTGTTTTTGGGTGCCTCTAGATCATGCTATATCCTTGTTGTATGTCTACATTGATCGGTGTGCTCATGGTCAAATATTTTTCTCAGTATGTTCAGGTTCTCATGTTCTTGGCCGACATGATGGTTGCAATGTGTTGCGGATCCTTGAAGTTTAAAATTTGAATGTTTGGTGCACTTGAGGACATTATTTTGGGTCTCATCATAATATTAGCTGATGATTTTTGATCCACATTGAAAATTTATTTGTAAATTTGGGCTGACATTGTAAATATGTTTTATATTTTTTGGCCGACGAGGTTGTTGATGTAATTTCATGTTGCAGATATATAAGAGCGATTGTTTGAGTGAAGTTAGTGTGCATAGGAGTGAATGTATGTGAAGTGTGAAGAAGGTTTTCTATTCTTAACTGGAACTATAATCAGGCTTGTGTAGAAGCTATTTTCTTAGTTCATACCCTGTGGATCTAATCCAAATTGTTGTATATTGTTGGGCAGTGAGCCCTCTTGTATTTGAGCAGTGAGCTCTAAGTAGTGTGCCTAAATGCATGTGCATTCCCATTATTTTTCATTATACTTTTAATAGGGTGTAATATTGTGGACTAACATCCACCGTGGTTTTCTACGTAAAAATTCTTGGTGTTCTATGTGTTTTTGATGTGTTGATTGTTTATGGTTTATTGTTCATTCATCAGATTTGAGATTAAGTTAAGTAAAGTCTAAAAAGTTTAATATTTTGTGACAACTAATTCACCCCCTCCTCTCAGTTGTTTGTCCTTATTTTTCCAACATTAACATGTTGTGGACAATGATTTTGGATTGCCCACACTACTTTAGCTCCTTTTAGGGTTTTCACCTAAAAGGGGAGAGAAATGGGGAAAATGCAAATGTCTACACTCAAGATTAATGTAAATGAGTTATAATATGTCTAATTAAGCTGTACTAATGCACTAATCTGAAAAGAAAATGATTTAATGATGTAAAACCTAAGAAATGCAACTTGTTTGAAAACACCATGTGATATGCAAAAAGATGAAACAAATGCAATAAATGACAAAATAAAGACGCAAAATAGAAACTATGCACCTGGAAATTGACGAAGAGTTGACCGAGGATTGCAAAGACCTCTAAAATTCTAGAAATTTTGATTTTTGAGCCAACTGGGACACTTACGCCAGGTTGGGCGACTTAGTCCCAGATTAGGGAAACTACCTAGAAAGCTATTTCTGCCAAAAGGATATTTGAAACTGTAAAAAATTCTGAAAAAGCAGTGCAGTGGGACTAAGTCGCCACTATGGGTGACTTAGTCCACTTTGGATTTTCTATAGATCCGAAAGTGGAAATGGAAGCCCACAACCTGCACTCTACTTTTTGGCGGAAATCTGAATCTGAATCTTCGAAAAACCCTGCAAAATAGAAGATATTTTGATTGCTAATCTAGGGGTTTGCCTGAGGCAAACCCCTAGTTGGTATTTAAACTTTTTGAAAGACAAAATCTACATAAAACCCGAGCCTTAAGTGTGTCTAAGACTAAGAAAAGCTGAAATAAGACAATATCCTATTCTAATGTGCTAGAATAAGATGAGTAAATGGCACTTGAATGATGAAAGAATTCAATCCAAGAAACCCTACAACATCACAAATGAATGCAAATGACATGAAAATTTTATGCAAACCTTAAGTCTGAAGATAGAGAGAAAATGGAAGATGGAATCACTTTGAAAACAAGTCATTAGGTGTGATTTGATGGCTAGTTGCATCTCCTCAACCTAGATTTCTCCATGATTCACCATAGGCATCCATGATCAACCCTTTGCAATGTGAGATCTTGGACAAAAAGTGAGCTTGAAGACTTGCAAAAACCCTAGTTTGTTTCCCTTAAGTTTCAACTTTGTTGTAGAAAGACTAATGAAACTTCTTGTGAAAGATGCTTTGCTCTTGACTTTTGATGTTTGCTTTGTAAAATGACTAGGAGATATGAAAAATGACCTAAAAACATGTATTTATAGGAATTAACACCAAATTACTCATTATTTTAACTTCATAGGCCAGCATCCCTCAAGAATTTGAATTAGGTCGGTGATTTTCCCGCTCAAAAGTGGAAATTACCCCAAAAGGGACTAAGTCGCCACCTTGGGCGACTTAGTCCCACCAGGAATTTTTTTGGTAGGTTTCATGAAATTTGAGTGGTTTGAGTGGTATTTGTTGGGATTTAAGTGATTTGTGAGCGAAATAGGCCTTAAAGTCCAAAATCATGAGCATTGGGGGCCTATAAATGCAATTTTTAAGGGGTGATTGATGCAAGGTGTCTAAAGTAGGACCAAGTTTATCGCAAAATTGTCTCTTTCTTCAAGAGTATTACAATTTTTGGTGACACACATGTAAATAGGACCTAGATAGGAAAAACACCTATTTACACCAACAAGATTAAAATAAGTATCAAATAGTAAACCTATGAAAAGAGGATTAATAGATGGTATCTAGATTTATCTCAATGTGTTTCAGCACCAAGTAAATTTGAAGGAAAACTAAGTAAACCTTCTTGGAAACAAATAATTGTTATAAGTCACACTTCTATATCCAAAACCTTATTTTTATACATATAATATTAGGTGTTTTAGATTATAAAAATGATTAATTACTACAAGCACAAGAGTAGAATGAAAAGATAGTAAAATCACTACTTGGAAATGCACAAATGCATAATTTAGAGAAGTTAGGACAAATTATATTTTAAAATGATAAGAAATAAGCTATTATAAGGGGGTATCATATTAGAACTTAGTATCAATAAGTTCTCTCAATATTGGTTGAGCTTGTAAAATTGTCATTATTTATCTATGAACTATTTTTGATTCAAAATACATGCTTTAGTGTGATTATAAGCTTTTAATTCATTGAAGCCTTATGATGAGTTATTTTTTGTAATTTATGTTGTGGGTGGAAATCATTTATCTCATTCCCATAATAGTCTTGATTGGATTAAAACTCTCAAATGAGTGACAAGCTATGAGCCTTGTGAAAACCTTGAGTTGTTTGTGTTGAAATTATAGTCAAAAGGAAGTTTAGGAATATGAGTTACATAAATAAAATTTGAGATATGACCTTAGAATTAGGTCTTTAATTTGTCCCAACCTTGTCACCTTTGTAGGATTATGGGTGAATTTTGGGATTAAATTAATAATATTTTCAAGTGTTAAGACTCTTAAGTACACATAGTAGAAAATAATGTATAATTTTACTAGTGGGACTATTTTAATATTACTTGAGAATGTACATAGATAGGGTGACATAGAATTTTAGGTCAAATGTATAGCCTTGAGGATCTCCCTATAAGGTGATGAGAATATGGTTTTATAGAATATGTGCTTTAGCTTATCCTTGCATAATAATATATTTGAGGGGATAATGTGTGGGATAAAAATTGGGATCAATATTATATTATGACATTTCTTGGAAATAAATGCAAAAATCTGTAAAATAGCTTACCACTTTGAGGAGGTGACCTCCAATAATTAGATAATAATATATAATTCAATATTTGATGATATGATGATACAAGAGTGAGTTCTCTTATTCATAGGGATAACTATACAAGGACACACCCCTTCATTCAAGTTAAGAGGTGTTAGATTAGTAACTAAGACTAATGTTAAGGTTAAGCACACCACAAGTTCTTATCCTTATTATACTTAGAAAAATTTAATATATATACTTAGGAATATATGTGTGAACATAGATCCCAAACCTACAATGACACAAGAAACGCGCAACAAATTAGATTCAATGCAAGTTAGAATATAGATCCCTCAAGAAATTCATTTATCAATGCTCAAAATAGGAAAATGAAAGCAATACAATGAGAAATCAATAAAAAAAATTAAATCCTATGAAATCAATGTAAATTATTGATCTCTTGAGGGAGTTGGTGCCAATTTGATGTGAAAATTGGCCCTTTCCCAACTCCAATGATAGGTTTGATGAAGAGTGATGAGTGCTCCAAGATGAAAATTTGCATAACCTAGCTACAAATTCAAAAATATGGATGAAGATTGCTAAATATTTGAGCATAGTAAGTTTATTCAAATGGTGGATGATGAAATTAGGAGAGTAGCCTCTTATTTATAGAATGCCAAGTTGAGGAGATGTCCAAAATAGAGCAATGTGGGACTAAGAATTAACCAGTGAAAAAGTTCCACTTGTCAATATGTGAATGGATGGAGGATGTGCAAGTTTTGAAGAATGTGTCAATAAATGCATATATTTGAATTTTGAATTTGTTGAAATGACATGTAAGAGGGAAAGAAGGTGCATTGAATGCCACTTGGCTCAAGGCAAAAGGACTTTGTATGTAGAGTAAATGCCTTGTTGGAAGGACAAAGTCCACTTGGATTTTGAATTCAAATTTGAGGAATATTCCTTAAAAGATGCCTTGTTGAAGAAAATAGAGATTTAATAAATCAAATAACTCTATTTTCATGTGCAAGTGGCAAAAGATGGAGGATGGGACATGAGAAGAGATTAAATTAATCAAGGTGAATTAATTTAATGAAGGGATTAAATGATGTGACCTATTTGACTTAAATTTGTGGATTTATTTAAATCAAATGTGAGAGGAATATGATAAAAGATTAATTAAATAAGGACTTTTGATTTATTTAATTAAAAGAGATGATGTTAGATTAAATTAAATAAGGTTTTAATTTATTTAATTTAATAGATAGACTTTAGAGATTTAATCAAATAAAATTAATTATTTAATTAAATAGGGATAATTAGATGTGGTTAATTTAATTATCGAGAAAGGATGACTTAATTAGATAATGATTTATTTAATTAAGAGAGGAATATTGATGAATTTAATCAGATAAAGGCATTTGATTAAATGGTTAGACCGAAGGATTATTTTGGATGAAGCGATGTTAGTGGTCAGGATCAGATGTCTAATGTCAATTAGTACATTTTACGTGTCTACATTTTGCCCCTCTTTGAAGCAATGCACTTGTTGCGTTGGTTCAAAGAATATAACGGTCTCGATAAAAAAAAATCATTTTCAAAATCCTACCCTACTGCTGCCCGGAGAGAGAAAACATGCTACTATACTGCCCCCTCAAGAGATTGGACAAAAATTTTGATTTTTGGGTGATCTTGTAAAAAAAGAGGACAAGGTGTCTGACAAGTCCAGAAAGGCTCCAAGAGGCCAAAAATGTGTCTAAACACAATAAAATGATGTAAAACGGGCCTTAACTAGACAAAAACAGGTTCAAGAGTTCAAAACCCTAGCAAGATAGCCAAACAGGGTCAAAAAACCCTAATTTTCAAGCTTAAAAAGGCTCTGAGGGGTCACTTTCAATTCACTTTCACACAGCCTTTTAACGATTCTGTGATTTGAGCTTTGTCATTCCGACGAGATGGTGCAACAATAACTTCCGATGCACATTTCTGATCGAGTCCGGACATACCAGTGACCTCCCGGCATTGGGGCACCAGTAAGTGATCCTTACTTGAGCTTTGTTTTTCATTTTTTGTGCTTATTTTATGCTTTTAAACCTAGTTTCTTTGCAGCAGTGCTATATAGCACCCCTCAAAATTCAAACTGCACTGCTGGATGGTCCAAACTAGCTCGCCGTCATAGAATGTTCCGCGACGGTGGAGTTTGGAGTTTGGAAACAAACTTCAATGCTCATGCTATCTCCAGCGGGGGCATTTACAAGTGCAATGGGGTAGTGCATTTTTAGAATGGAATCTTTGCCAAACTATGTCGCTTTTTAGAAAAGTGCACTGCAGCAGTGCTCTTTCAAAGTTTAGCACTCTAGCGTCGTAGTTTGCAACTTTCAAACTGCGATGCCTTCATAGATAGCGATGCTGGGCTGGTTTTTTGGACACTCAGAATAAAATTTCTTAAAATTTTTAACATGGCAACCTTCCCTGATGCAGGACGGGTGAGGGAGCTCTATTCCCATGAGCACAGATCACGGGAGATTTTTGATTACTTGCGAGACCTTAGCAACAGGGAGCAGGATCGACTGCGGTACATGGGACTGTGGTACATTGCTTATGTAGCACCTATGCAGACCCACCTTGGGATGATGTCAGCGCTTGCTGAGAGATGGCACAGTGAGACCTCGTCCTTCCACCTTCCTACTGGCGAGGCCACCGTCACCTTAGAGGACATGTGGCGCATCCTTAGATTTTTGATTCATGGTCGGTGAGTTATTTTCAATATGGATGTCAAGCGGGACGCTTGTCATTCAGTCCTCGCCACATATGAGGTTATGTTTTGTGAGGGCTAGATAGAGCTGGAGTGCCATAGGACACTCACATCACCATTTCGTCTAGTGGTTGCAACAATCATCTTAGGTCTCATTGCCTCGGATCGACGAGGCTGATATTTCAGTCCTAGCTGGGGGCTCTGCTGGGAGCGGATGGTTCGCAATAGGCTAGTTTGTTTTGCATGGCGGCCTATTCTTCTAGCCTCCCTTTACAGGGACTTACACAAGTACGTCTACCTCAATGGTAGAGCACTTGGAGCAAGTGTTACACTTCTTCACATGTGGGCGTGGGAGCACATCGTCGTTCTCCGATCGCGAGTCATTGCAGTGCCGATGGGGCCTGATGATCTCCTAGTGTGGCATTACAAAGGTGGTGTGTCCTTTACATGCACGGGTGAGCATAGGATTCCTCACTAGAGGAGGGTCTTGGATGATATGTAGGTTTTTACATGGCGCTCGTACCTTGGTCGTCTTGGATGGGCCGACGATGCAGAGCAGATATTCTTTACCCACTAGGACCGTTTTATGCAAGAGTGTGAGCATATGATGGTCAAGAGATACCTGCCAAGGTGAGTCCAACATCAATTTGGTGAGCCACAGGACCGGCCAGATGATGACTATGTGGCCATATTTTCTTGCACTATATCACAGGGTTCTTGGGGGCGATACATTCCTACCTCTGAGGCAGTGGATAGCTTCAGACAATTGGTGGCCTAGCCGTGGGTATATGATCAGGGGCCAACAAATCCAGGCATGACACATTCCTACAAAGATTGGTTTTGGCCACCCCTGCGGTTGATAGTTCTAGGAGCACCCTCCGCTCGACGAATATCAAGGGGCAAAGGGGGAGGATGAGGACAAAGAGATGGCGAGCAGTAGGATCAACCGATCAGGGTTCTAGCTCAGCCAGTCCAGGCTAATGTTCATATGCAGGACCAAAAGCAGGTGCCAGCCAGGCAATAGGATCAAGCAGATGCACCACCACGACTGAGGGTGAGGATCAGCCTCACGTGTAGCCCGCACGAGCACAGCCAGCAAGGCAGCCAGATCCCTGAGATGCACTAATTGCACAGCTGTAGGCTCAGGTTCAAACCCTAACGGCGGAGAGGGATCATGGTAGGGTCGAGAGAGACCAGGCCATTTTGCAAAGGTAGGCCGCAAAGCTATAGGTGGCCGTGGAGATGGGCCAGAGACAACAGTTGGAGAGCATGGAAGCCTCCTCTTCTTAGAGCACAGTGTCCCTTCATTCTTACAGGGAGGCCATCTGGGAGGCAGACTATTATAGCCTGCATTATCATTAGGTTGTACACAAAGCAGAGTGGGCCCCAGATTACTCGCAGTGTACCAGCCACAGACCGGTAGATTGTCATAGTGACAGAGGTGAGGGAAACAAACAAGAAGGATAGGCCTCATTTTGATTGAGATGATATTTTTCATGCCATATGGGCTCATTTTTGATAGCTCGTTGGGCCTTTTTGTACTTATTGACACACATGTACAGTGATCCAATTATTTTGTACTATGACAGTTACCCGATGATGATATATATATGAGATGATGATTTTGATATGATGTTATGTGTATCATTTAATTATACATTTATGGATGGTTCTATTTCTATATGCTATGCAATAATGTTATGGTGTTATGCGATCTATATATGGATGCATTTCTTTCTGATGATGCATGCATTATTAATAGATCTATATTATGTTGTTAATACATGATATGCAAATGGATTTATATGATATGTGATATGGATGGATGATGATGTAATCTATATGATGATTTATGTATATTGATGCAAATGATATGATATGTGATATGAGATGGATGATGTACTATGCAAAATGATATGAGATATGAGATGGATGATGTAATATGCAAAATGATATGGAGATGATTTATGGTGTATATGTGAAATGATATGTGAATCATGCTTTTATAAAATGATTATGGATGGATGTACGCTTTTAACGTAATGGATTTTTATGTTCCTATTATGCTTTGAATGTTTATAATGGTATGGAATGATTTATAAAATGAGATGTAAAAATGATTGCGATTTGGTTATTTATGAGATGTTCTATATGATACTAATGGACGATATGTATGTTTTTATGATTATGTATGATGTAATGTGAATGAAATGGTCATGCTTTATATGATATGCCTTGATGATGTAAATGAGATGTTTTTAAGATGTTGAGAATAACAAATATATTATCCTAAAAATGTTAAATGATTGTGAGATGTATGTGATGCATTTATTTTGATGTGACATAATATATGAAATGATATGTTAGTGCAAAGTAGTATGATGGTGCTTTATGTTATGCAAGATGAATGTAATATGAGAGATGACTTTATGATGTTTATGTGATGTGAATATGTATGCTTATAATGGAATGGATTATCCATAATGCTCATGTACTTATTATGTTTGATTATGCAGTAGATGGTAATATGAAATGATTTATGGAATGTTTATGCAAATGAATTTTATGTGATGGTTTATGTGATGAATGCAATGTGATGAAAAAAATAGATGAAATGTGATAAAAAATGGACGTGCCTATTTATGAAAAATGCTTATAATAACATGTTTATATGATGATGAAAATGCAATGCATATGTTTCCTATATGATATGTTTATGCAATATGCTAATGATTTGTGGATGTAGGATCGATGATGATGATGATAACAACTAATTGTCATAGTACCTTGTTAGCATGAAGAGCAAGAAGGATGAAAGAAGAGAAGGCATTTCAACAAGACATAAGATGATGAATATGCAAATGATGATGACTACTTGCCAAGGAGTTAGGATTTTCAAAGGGCCAATTTCCTTATGTTTGATAACACATGTGGTACGATGCATCAAGGTATAGAGAACCAAGATGGCATTGTACCTAGTGTGATGGACTTTAACTCGACAAAAGGATAGGAGTATTCTTGTTCACACTTGACATACGGAAACCTTGCTAGGATGCACTTTAGAAGTTTCAAACATCTCGAACCAAAACATGGAAAGGTATAACCTATCAATGCAATAGTTAACAAGTTGTCCAAAACACCCTCCATATATACCTAACAGAGCAAGTATTCACCAAGGTTATTTTACAAGAATATCCAACAAGCACAACAGACAAAAGATAATGATCATTGCCCCATTCCTATTTCTCTAAATCCTCTATTTGAATATCATCAAGAGGTCCTTGGAATGAGCGCAATAAGATAAGTCAAAAGACAAAGATAAAGTAAACAAACAAGCTGATGTTCTTCAATACCACTAGCCAAAAGGGAATGTGTTTTCCAGGATAAGAATCGAAACTATTTCCAAAAGATAATGCCCATTGTAGGAAGGATACATCCTAGGACATGTTCGTGGATGGCGGCATGTTATTTCATTTATCCAAAGTGTTCCTTTTGATAAATAATGCCCATTGTAGGAAGGATACATCCTAGGACATGATGTTATCAGATGATTGATATGGGACTAATTGGATGATAGGTTATTGGCACAAAGAGTTGACCAACTTGTTTATGTATTGACTTAAACCTGAGACTTGACATTTTGAGTTTTCACTTTTCACCTGCTAGACTTGTTTCTGATTGTTTCACCAAAGGTTGAGGATGACGATCGTTTATTATGAGTAGTGTTTATTGCAGGTGCAAGTGAGATGAGACGGATGGATTTTTTCAAATATTTGGATTTTTTTGGGGTTTTGCAATGTTTTGAGGCTATTTTTTGAGATTTTCAAATGTTTTTATTTTTTATTTTCTAATGTTTTGGGGTTTTCTAATATTTTGACCAAGAGACTAACCTAAGGACCTATCCTAGGGGCCTCGAGGGTTGATCAAAAGATTAGCCTTGCCTACGTTATACATGCAGAGACCACATAGTTCGACTAATGACTTGACCAATTTACAGATCAAGATATACATGATGAGATGTCAGTTTATTATGATGGACTCCTAAAGGACTGACCTAAGTGTCTCGAGGGATGATCAAAGATCAACCTTGCCTATGTTCAAGGCTTAGAGACCCGTAGTTCGACAAGACGACTTTGTTTTTTACTTTTTGACCTATTTTTGGATTTTGATGTGTTTTGAATGTTTTTGGATTTTTTTGGTGATTTTTTGATGTTTTGGATTTTTGGATTTTCTGATTTTAGGACTTCAAGAATATACACGAATCTGATCCAATAAGAACATGCCCCCAGCGTGATGCAATAGACTACTCTAATAAAGGCAGGACAAACTGACCTTGAGGATGGGTCGAGTAGTACTAGGAGGGATCATGATATGAACACAAGATCAAGCTATGGTGCAGATGCGGTGGATGAGTGATGGATGGAGATTCAAATGCGATGGATGATGCAGAACAAGTCGTAAAGATCCTGGTGGATGGAAAGTGCTTATTTACATAAGGCACTTGTTTGCCAGGTTTTCACCAAGGTACTTGTCCAAAGTGCCACCGAAGTGGTTTTCACCTAGAGGACGATTTTTCTCTTTATTGTTTTTAATCCTTTTTTCTGATTTTTTTTTGGATTTTTTTGTTGTCACCAAGACGCCTGTTTGCCAAGTTTTCGTCAAGGTAACCGTTTTTTCAGGACATTTTTCTAATTTTTTGATTTTTTGGTTCTATACCTTGAAACATTAGGCATAAAACTTTTTGAGATGAGAGCTATTCATGGGCTCTTGTAGAGGTTCCCCTTCAGGTGTTGATAACTGATATGCCCCTGAATTATAGCTTGTTGTGATAACAAATGGTCCCAACCAATTGGGTTCAAATTTTCCTTTGTTGTTTGGATTTGGGACATTCTTCTGATTCTCCTTTAGTACCAATTCTCTGACTTGGAGAGAACTGCTTCTGTTTTTCTTGTTATAGCTCCTCTTGAGTCTATTTTGATAGACTTTCAAATGATTTAAAGTGTCTATACACCGCACATCTAGTAGTTCTAGCTCATTTAGTCTTGATACTCGGTACTCTTCATCCGTGATGAGGTTTTGCAGTGATATTCTTAGTGACGGGAGCTCAATCTCAATGGGGAGTACTGCTTCTGATCCATAGACTAGGGAGAAGGGGGTGACACCGGTGGGTGTGTGGATGCTAGTTCGATAGGCCTAGAGGGCAGGATTGAGCTGCAGATGCTAGTCACGACCTGCATCATTGACTATTTTATTGAGGATCTTTAGAATGGTTTTGTTTGAAGCTTCTGCTTGGCCATTGCCTTGGGGATAGTATGGGGTGGAGAAGCGATGTTGGATTTTGAATTTTTCACACAACTTGCAGACATCTTGATTCTTAAATGGTGTCCCATTATCTAAGATAATGGCTTGTGGGACACTGTAGCAGAAAATGAGATAGTTCAGGATGAACTTTGATATCTACTTCCCAGTTATATATGTCATAGGTATGGCTTCCACCCACTTGGTAAAGTACTCAGTGGTTGTTATGATGCACATGTGGCCATTAGATGAAGTGGGGTTTATTTTTCCAATGAGATCGATTCCCCATTGCAAAAAGGGCCATGGTGTAATGATGGGATGAAGTTCTTGAGCTAGAGCATGGATGAGGTCCCCATGTTGTTGACATTGTAGACACCTTCTGATGTAGTCATGTGCCTCTCTTTCCATTGTAGGCCAATAATACCCCATACTCAGCAATTTCTTGGCTAGGGTCATTCCACTCGAGTGTGAACCACAAATATCGTTATGTTCTTCAGTTAAAGCAATCAATGCCTCCTCAACATTTAAACAATGAAATAAGGTTCCTTCTATGCTCCTACGATATAGGGTATCTCCTAGGATGATGAATCAGGATGCCTTTTTGACAAAGGTTCATTTTAAGGTTGAAGGTAAATTGGCAGGTATGACCCCTATTCACAAGTAGGTATAAATGTCATGGTACCAGGGATCACCGAGACCAACGATTTCACACACAAATTTTGATTATGGTACCTCGAATTCAGGCACGAGAAGCTACTCTACCAAGAATTCATGTTTTAGAATGTTGTGAGGAATGTCTAGTAGGGATCCAATCATTGCCATGGCATCTGCTACTCTATTGTTTGCTCTGGGTATCTGCTCAAATGTGATTTCAATAAAGGATTCCTTGAGAGTCTCCACCAGTTTCTTGTATGGAGTGAGCTTATCATCCTTAGTCTGGTACTCACCGTTCACTTGGTTTATTATCAACTGAGATTCTTCATATACTCTAAGGGCCATGATGTGCCACTGCACTACTATTCTGAGACCTATGGTTAAAGCCTCATATTTTGCAATGTTTTTGGTGCAGGGGAATGCCAATTTATAGGACCTTGGTATGCAATCCCCTTGTGGGGTAATAAAGAAGACACCAACTCCTAATCCATGTTGTGTGTATGAGCCATCAAAGTAAATTTTCCAGTGGTCGGCTATGTTGAGGTTGAAGATAGATTCGTCAGGGAACTCTAAGATGAGAGGATTCTCTGAATAGATTGGTGCTTCTGCAAGCTGATCTACAATGACTTGGCCTTTAATTGCTTTTCATTCTACATATTCAATGTCATACTCTGATAGTATCATGGCCCATTTTTCCATTCTTCCAGTGAGCATTTCCTTTGATAGTAAGTACTTGAGAGGGTTGATTTTGGCGATGAGTTTTATTTTGTGTACCAACATGTAATGTCTAAATTTCAGTGAAGCAAACACTACTGCTAAACATGATTTTTCGATGAATGAGTAGTTTAACTCATGCCCAACCATTGTTCTGCTGATATAATAGATAGCCCTTTTTATCCCATTTTCGTCGTGCTGAGCTAGAAGAGCACCGAGGGCTATTGTTGTTGCTGACACATAGAGAATTAATGGCTTTCTTGGGATTGGTGGCATTAGGACGGGTGGTGTAAGCAAATATTCTTTGATCTTATTGAAGGATTCTTCACATTTGTTATCCCATTTGTACGCTACTCCCTTGTGAAGTAGGTGAGAGTATGGATTATGTTTATCTGCCAGTTGTGCTATGAATCTTCGGATGGACTAAAGCCTGCCTTGGAGACCTCTTAACTATTTCAATGTTTTGGGTGCCTCCATCTCAAGGATTGCTTTTACCTTAGTAGGGACTACCTCAATACCTCTCATTGACACTATGTATCTTAGCAACTTTCCTAATTGTACGCCAAAGATGCACTTCTTTGGATTTAATCAAACCTTGTATTCTTCCAGCCTGTCAAAAATGGCACTTAAGGTTGCTATGTGATCCTTCCTTTTTCTAGATTTGGCTAGTATGTCATCGACATAATCTTTGACAGTTTTATGGATCATGTCATGGAATATTAATTTCATGGCTCTTTGGTATTTTGCTCCTACATTCTTCAAGCCAAATGGCATCATATTCCAGCAGTAAGTCCCCCATGGACAAGTGAAGGCCGTTTTGTGTTGGTCTTCTTTAGCAATCATCATCTAGTTGTATCCCGATAAACCATCCATCAAGGAAATAATTTTGTGTCCTATCATCATGTCTACGGTCATGTCAATGTTGGGAAACATCAAATCATATTTTGGACATGCCTTGTTCAAGTCTCTGAAATCTGTGCAGATTCTAATGCCCCCATCAGGTTTTGAGACAGGAATCAGGTTTGACACCCATTCTGGATAGTCTATTGGTCGAATGAATCTTGCATCTGTGTGTGGGAAATGTTAGTATCAAAATAAGATAACAAAAACACACCAATGCAACATTAAACTAAAGAAAGCTAAATAGAATGAAATCAAAGAAATCAAATAGAGATTCTTCAGAATCGTTCCATTGTCCTCTATCTCCAGTGATTTGCTTGAAGCTGCTGCTCTCATATTGTGTAAGCAAAGCTTCTCAGAATGGCAACCTACAGAGCGAGTATGCAAAGAAAGAGAATACTTCTCTATCCTATATGCTAGTGGAGTGAAATATGCACAGGGTTGTAGATTATGCACAGGGGTTGTGGATTATAAATGCTTTTGAAGCTATGATATGAGGATGATAGACCATGATATGGATTACTAATATGCTAAGCTATGCTATGCTATGATTCTAGAGGCTATGGATGTTGGAAGGCTGATTGACTATAGTTTTCCTGTATGCAAGCTTCTCTTCTTTTCAAAGACCCGACAGTCCTTTTTATAGATTTTTACAGGCAAGAGCCTGGCTGGCAAAGATCAATAGCTGTGAGATTGTCTGGTAATTTTGAATGGTGAGAGATGGAGAGGTTGAGAGGAAGATGGAAGATGTTGGGAGGTTGGAGAGAAGAATGGAGGTTTGTCTTCAACCCACGGGAACAACTTTGCTTAGAAACAGAGAAATTTGTTAATTTTATGTTTTGAAGTTATTTCACGGTTGTTGTTGATAATCCAAATTAATTTTGTGTGAGTTTAAGGATTTAAAATATTTTTGAAATATTTGATGTGAATAGACATTAGAAGATTTAATTAAATATTTGGAATATTTAATTGCGAATAGACTTTAGAAGAATTAATTAAATATTTGGAATATTTAATTGTGAATAGACTTTAGAAGATTTATAGAAGAGAAGAATATTTAATCTTTATTTGAATAAAATATTCAAGCCAAGATTATATGATAATTAATATAAATAAATCATAATGTTTATTTAATTATTTAAGAAATAGATAAGAAAAGTGATTAAATAAACTTATTTATTTAATCGAAATGAAAGAATGAACAATATAAATAAATTATTTTGATTTATTTATACGCAGATTGAATTCAGAGATTTAATTAAATATTAAAAATATTTAATTAATTACCAGACTATTGAGATGTGGCCATTTTTAGGTGTATACATTTTGCCCCTCTTTGAAGTGATGTGTTTTACGCATTAGTTCAAAGAATTTTGAAATTTTCCCCAAATGTTGATTGTCGAATGTTGAGAGGTATATGCCCCCTCGGACGATGAATTGATAAGATTTTGATTTTTGTGAATTTTTTGAATTTTTAGATTTGTTGGAATTTTTTTGATTTTTAAGATGTCGATTCATCGTTCGAAAATGATGATGTGAATAAATTTATGTGGAAAGATGTGAGATGAAAAATTGATGACCTAAATTACCCCTGTAATGATAGACTGTGATAAAATGCCCCAATTTTGCCTTTAAATAGGTTAAAAATGTCATTTTCCATGTCATTTTCCCATTTTAACCTAGTAAAAATTGAAATTTTTGAGCTTTAGAGTGAGAAAGATGGCACTTCCTACCCACCAGCACCATTTCGAGCGCATCTGATGACATCAGCAGTCGGCACACTATGGACCCGCAGTATGTACCCCGTTAAACTTTCAATGTTTGAAAAATTTTCTGTTTAGGGCACATTTTCCAACCTTTTTGTATCTTCATGCATTCTTTTTAGCGCCTTTTAGTATTTTTGTAGTGCCCATTATGTTTTCCATAGCACCCTTCATTCTGTAGCGCCCTTTAAAGTTTTTGTAGCGCCCATTCAGTTTTTTGTAGCGCCCTTTATTTCTCAGCGCCCATGATGATTTTGATAGCGCTCATTACCAATTTGACAATGCATGACCTTGTATTGATTGTTTGCATATTGCGTTGTCCTGATTTGATGATGTTTTGTGTGATAAATTTTTTCCCAAGGTTGTTGGAAAACAAATAATAGCTGATAAATTTGCTTTCAAGTTAATGAAAAATAAATAGTTGTTTGATAAGTTTGCTTCTAAGGTTGTTAAAAACAAATAGGATTTTGATAAATTTGTTTTCAGATTTGATGAAAAACAAATAGTTTGTTGTTAAGTTTGCTTCTAAAGTTGTTAAAAATAAATAGGATTTTGATAAATTTTCTTTTCATGATGATGAAAAATAAATAGGTTGATAAGTTTGCTTCTAAAGTTGTTAAAAATAAACAGGATTTTGATAAATTTGATATTCATATTTGATTGATTTGTCTTGATGATTTGATATTGATTTTTCTTTGACTTGATGATTCTTCCTATTCAACAAGAGAGACTGAGCATCTTGCAGTTACAGAAAACATTCCCAAAGACATGGAGATTGATTCCACAACTTGTATAGGCAGATAGAGATGTGATCGAGGCATGCAGACTGACCTCATTACTTGAGATGCCTGAGGTACGTCTCAACAGAGCCTTATTGATAGCACTTGCAAAGAGGTGGCACAGTGACACGAACACCTTTCATTTGCTGACAAGAGAGATTACCGTGACTCCTGAGGATGTGTATCGCATCCTGAAGATTTCAGTGATGGGTGAGATAGTGAGATTTGACGGCCAGGAGGCAGGAGGTACTGATGCTTTGAGACGAATATTCAGAGATGATCATATTGCAGGATATTATATCTCATGGGCAGAGATGATGGATTCATATGCGCCCTTACCCTCTGTACTTGCAGGCTTCATTGGAGGTGTCTTGTGCCCCGACCATAGGTTGAAGGGTTTTGCAGTCGGGTGGGGTTGTGTACTTGAGAGTATGGTGATGCAGGGTACATGATATGCTTGGGGATCGTGCATGCTTGCACATTTATATGATGAGCTACACCATGTTGTGTACAGTCGAGGACAGAGTTTAGCTATTGGTTGTTCGCTTTTATAGATATGGGCATGGGAGCATTTTGTTGTTATGTGATCATTGACTCTTGGATGACGGCCTATCGGTCGATTGTATAAATTCAAATATACCGATGTCATTGCTCAACCGAGGTTGGGAAAACTAGATCATTGGCAGCGTCTTCTGGATGATCTCGATACAGTATGTTGGCGGCCCTATGTAGATTGTGAGGCATGGCCAGAGGATGCTAGGGAGATGCCCTATGTCTTTACCACCAGATATCTGATTAGTCATACTCCTAAGACTATTGAGAGGTTTCTTCTTGGTTGAGTGTGGCGATAGTATGGTCGGCCTCAGGTTATGCCCCAGGGTTCTTCTATTTATGTGCAATGGCAGCAGGAGGTTACAGTGTGGGGTCTGTGGATTGCATATGATGCAGCAGTGGCAGACTTCACCAGTTTGGGAGTACAGATGTGGGACTACAGAGCTAATATTCTTGATGGGGGGATGACTCCAGAGTATGGTTAGTATGTGTTGGAACATCCTATGCCATGATTATTTGATCCTGATGAGCTTGCCGCTCCAGTTGCAGAGCAGAGACCACATATAGGAGGACATAGGCGACAGCGAGAGGCTGCTTCAGAGGGTGATGACTTCGAGGAGGATGATGATGATGAGTCAGATAGGGATGGAGATAGTAATGATGAGGAGAGTGGGGGTGATAGTGGTGGAGGAGGTGGCAGAGGTGGTAGAGGTAGTGGCAGAGGTGGTGGCAAAGGTGGACCACGAATGAGACATTCAACTCCATCATCTTCAGTAGATCCAGTGGTATCGAGTTAGATAGCTACCCTACAGAGTATAGTGTAGAGCTTATAGGGTCAGTTAGCATAGGAAGAGGCCTTGGTTACACAGCTACAGGGACAGTTGACGACAGTGACAGCCAAGAGAGATACAGCCAGACGGCAAGGTGAGGAGGCCATGGCCTTAGCTGACAGTCTACAGAGAGCAGTAGCAGGTGGCATGCGAGAGAGCTGACCAAAGTCATCCAGGAGGTAGAGTTCTATAGGATCAAATACCATGATGCAGTGCCACCCGAGCAGGGAGTGAGTTATACACAATCTCGGTCTACACATAGTTGCTCTCGGCCTACCAGTAGGGGTGTATTGCAACCATTACCTCCATGAGGGTCATCAGGGGCAGGTGGAGCAGGTCCATCAGGTGCAGGTGGGACAAGTTCCAGACAAGCACCATCAGAGGATAGCACTTCATAGTGCATTTTGTATGATGTCTTATTGATACTCTGTTGAGATGTTTGTATACACACTGATATGATCTTATTTTGGATGATGTTATGTCATGCATAGCTGACATCTTTGTATATTTTGACATTCATTTTTGAGATATATGATATGCAGCAATGATTTGTTCGTGCGATGAGTACGTCTATTTTCTATATGCATGATGTTTTATGTGATGGTTTCACGA
Source organism: Sequoia sempervirens (assembly GCA_007258455.2). Classification (NCBI taxonomy): domain Eukaryota; kingdom Viridiplantae; phylum Streptophyta; class Pinopsida; order Cupressales; family Cupressaceae; genus Sequoia; species Sequoia sempervirens. Next base: position 565,133,119 of record VDFB02270651.1, on the reverse strand, counting down.
TGTTAATGCTTATGATGTATATATATGCATGATTTTTAGATATGAAAATGAAAGTTCAATGTTATGATATGATTGCAATCTATTGATGAATGATTTTATGAATATGAATGTGAAATGATGGAAGGTATAATTTATGAATGCCCATGAATGTTTTGATTATGATGTATGCTTTGTTTTTTTTATGAATGTCAAAATGTACTCACTCATTTATTGGAAAGATATGAAACTTTGATACTTTTCCAACTTTCTTATAAGTGCAAAATGCATATTCTAAAATGAATGTAATCTATACTAACCATGCAGGGTATCTGTACAATATTGCCATTCTGAGAGCTTATTTATGCTTTTTGTGTCATCATAGAGCATTGAAATGTTGAAAGTTAATACAAGCATCAAAGGGTATGTTAGCACCAGTGATGACCTGAGTATTGCTTTCATGAATTTTGATATAGCAAGATAATACAAGCATCTAGGTATAATTGAACCGAGATGACCTAAGTATCGCTTGCATAAAGAGACAAGAGTTAACTCGTTTCCCATGCAAATTTCGAAATGTCATCAATGATACTTAGTAGAGCATGTCTCGCAACCAATTTGCATAGTACTAATGATTCACTCACAAATAGCAGACAAAGAAAAATCATACTCCTTCCTTGTTTTTCTAGTTCAATACATCATCAAATTGCTCCAGAGATATGATAGAAAATCAACCAACAATTCAAATTTTGCCTAAAGTATTCCAAACCTTATTCAAATTAAGATCATCCAACTTGATTATCAACATTGATGTTTGTGTTTTGATTAACGTTGTTTTGATTTCATTGGCATTGAGTGATCGTTTTGGTGTTTTGGTTGATTTGATGCATCAATGTATGTTGTGTTTTTTCAAACTGTCATTTGTTCGTTTGTGATGTTCTAAAAGCTCGTTGCCCCTCTCTTGTTTAGTCTGTGTTTCTGCCCCTAGTGTAAACACAACCTGAATATTATGGATATGTACAAATTTCATCAAGCCATGATAAAACACAAGGATTCACGTTGCATGATATGGATATGATAGATATGACAGATGATAGATATGGATAGATGATGTCATAAAGCGAATGGAAGACATAAGCTAATAGATAGAGGAGCCCATTTTGATCACAAGTAGCGCCTGTTTGCCAGGTTTTCACCACTTGTTTTTATTGCACTTTTTTAGATCATGTGAATTTTTTATTTTTTATTTTGCTTTTCTGATTTTTATGTATTTTTTTTCAAGACTTTTTCTTATTTTTATGTATTTTTTTAGGACTTTTTCTGATTTTTATGTATTTTTTCAGGACTTTTTTCGATTTGATGATTCAGACATAGAACTTCTTCAAATGAATGTTGTTGATCGGCTCTTCAAATAGGTCCCTTTTTGATGTAGATAACTGATATGCTCTAGAACTGTATGCTGCAATGATGACAAATTGACCAAGCCAATTTGGTTCAAATTTTCCTTTCTTTTCTCTGTCTTGCTGATTGCGTGGATTTTCTTTCAACACTAAATCACCTACTTGAAATGTCTGTGGTTTAACTCTGTGATTTTAGCTACAGGACTTAACTTGTTGATAACCCTTCAAATGATTAGCTACATGTTGACGTCTTTCATCTAACAATTCTAGCTCTTACAGACGAGATACTCAGTAATCTTCATCATTTATCAATCCTTTCAATGAGACCCTAAGCGAAGGTATTTCAACCTCTAATGGTAAGATTGCTTCTGCTCCATATACCAAAGCATATGGTGTAGCTCCTGTTGGTGTTCGAATGCTGGTTTTGGATGCCCACAAAGCTAGATTTAACTGGACATGCTAATCACGACCGGCATCATTTACCGTCTTCTTCAAGATCTTCAAGATTGTTTTGTTTGAACCTTCTGCTTGACCATTTCCTTGTGGATAGTAAGGTGTAGAGAACCTATGTTGGATGTGAAATCTTTCACAAAGTTCATCAACATCCTGATTCTTGAAAGGCCTCCCATTATCAGTGATGATAGAATTAGGAATTCCATATCGGCAGATGATGTAATTCAAGATAAATGAAGAGATTTGTTTACCGATCACAGTCGTCAAAGGAACAGCTTCGATCCATTTTGTAAAATACTTTGTAGCCGTGATGATGAATTTATGCCCATTTGATGATGAAGGATGAATTTTTCCAACAAGATCTAGTCCCCATTGAGAAAAAGACCATGTCGGAGTGAAAGGATGTAGTTCCTGTGTAGGCGCATGAATAAGATTCCCATGGATCTAGAATTTAGAACACTTCTTGACAAAAGTAAAAGATTATCTCTCCATGGTAGGCCAATAATATCCCATTCTAACAATTTTATTGGCTAACGTTAAACCACTTGAATGAGTTCCACAAATTCGACCATGAACCTCTTATAAGGCTTGTTCAGATTCGTCACGTTCAAGACATTGAAGAAGCATACCATCAAGACCACGTTGGTAAAGGATATTGAGGATCAAGGTATAACGGGATGATTGGCATATGAAATTCCTTTTTTGGTTTTGGGATAAGTCCAGAGGTAAAATGTTATTTTTTAGATAGGTATAAATTTTGCCATATAAAGGTGAATCAAAATCGGTTAAATGGCATATGACTTAGGTCTCAGGATTATCATAGGTGGTGGAAAAAAAAATTTCCACCAAGAATTCGTACCGTTTTTTATTTTCTAATAATTGTAACAAGGAAGCAATTGTAGCCATTGCATCTGTAGCTTTATTATCAATCCTTGGGATTTGTGAAAACTTGATTGCCACAAAATACTTTTTAAAATCATCCACCATGTTCTTGTAAGGTAGAAGCTTATCATCTTTAGTCTGATAATCATCATTGATTTGATTAATGACAAGTTGTGAATCACCGTAGACTTGCAACTCTGTAATCCACCAGTCCAATGCTATCTTCATTCCTGTGAGCAATGCTTCATATTCAGCTATGTTATTTGTGCAGGGAAACATCAACCGATATGATTTTGGGATGGTATGTCCTTCAAGTGTAACAAAAAGAATCCCTACCCCCGAGCCATGTTGCGTGTAAGATCCATCAAAGTACAATGTCCATGATTTCTTAATTGTTCTTGTGAAGACGTTTGCATCAGGAAATTCAATGTGCATTGGGTTTTCTTCTTATAAAGGTGATTCGGCCAACTGATCTGCTATGACCTATCCTTTTATAGCTCTTTGATCTACATAGTGAATGTCAAACTCACTTAAGATCATTACCCATTTTGCAAGTCTTCCTATTAAGGTAGCTTTGCTTAAGAGGTATTTTAGTGGATCGATTTTGGTTATCAGCTTAACTATATGAGCCAACATATAGTGGCACAACTTTTAAGAAGCAAACACTACTACTAGGCAAGCTTTTTCAATGAAAGTGTAGTTTAGTTCATGACTTGTTAAAGTTCTGCTGATATAGTATATGGCTCTTTCTTTGCCTGTAGAATCCTCCTGTGCTAGTAACGCTCCCAAAGATACTTTTGTTGCTGAAATATAAAGTATGAGCGGCTTTCCTGGAACTAGTGGAATTAGGACTGGTGTATTCATGAGATATTGCTTGATCTGATTAAATGCTCCTTCACACTTTTCCTCCCATTTAAATGGGACATTTTTATGCAATAGATGTGTAAATGGTAAACTTTTGTCTGCCAATTGAGCTATAAACCTCCTGATGGATTGTAGTCATCCTTGCAGTGATCGGAGCTGACTAATATTTCATGGTGGCGGCATGTCCATTATAGCTTGTACTTTTCCTGGATCAACCTCTATGCCCTTTGCTGAAATAATGTATCCTAGGAGTTTTCCAGATTTAACGTCAAAGACACATTTCTTTGGATTAAGTCGAACATTGAACTTCTCCATTCTGATAAAGATCTTTGATAAGATTTCTAGATGTCCTTCTCTTGTGTTGGATTTGGCCAATAAGTCATCCACATAGTCTTCCATGAAGGTGTGCATCATGTCATGGAAAATGGTGGTCATTGCTCTTTGATAAGTTGCTCCTGCATTCTTAAGCCCAAATGGCATGGCCTTCCAACAATAGGTACCCCAAGGGCATGTGAACACTATTTTATCTTGATCCTCTGGTGCAATCTTTATATGGTTATATCCTAAAAATCCATCCATTAATGAATACATTGCATGGCCAGCAGTTAAATCAACAATTATATCTATGTTTGGCAAAGGGAAGTCATCTTTGGGACATGCTTTGTTCAAATCTCTAAAATCTGTACAAATTCTAATCCTTCCATCCGGCTTTGAAACAGGTATGATATTGGAGATCCATTCTACATAGTCAATAGACCAAATGAATCCAACATCTAAAAGCTTCTTTAACTCTTCTATAACCAATAATGCAACATGTGGATGCATTTTTCTGAGTTTTTGCTTCACAGGTTTTGACCCTGTGTTTATAGATAAATGATGCATTATCAGATTAGGATCTAACCCTGGCATATCGGCATATGACCAAGCAAAATTGATTTGATTCTCCTTCAAGAACTCTATGAATTTCAGTACTTCTCCCACTATTAATGATGCTGCAAGTTGCAAGATTTTTGGTTGTTTTGTTGTACTTATGTTGATTGATTTTGTGGGCTCAATCAAAATAGAAGATCTTTCTTGATAATGTTTGGGAAGAGTGTCAAGTCTCTCATCCTTCAGTGCCTCAAAAAGGTTTTCACCGTCAGATTCATTCTTTATTTTTCTCTTGTTGTGATCTACCACTGCCATTTTTCTGTTTTCACTGACAGATCCATCTTTTATTTCATTTATTCTGTAGCTAAGAGACTTGACACCCTCCCTATCAAAATCTTGAGTATGAGATTCTTTGATGGAACACTTGTTTTCTTGATTAGATGAACAAAGGACATTTACAATATCCTCATCATCATGAAATGTAAGGATATCGATAGGTGCATCGTTGTCCCAATCAATAAGTTCTGGATAGACTAAAGGTATGGGATCATTAGGTTGGGTAAGGTCTTGAGCGGTCAAAGTCATGACATAGTTGTCATTTTCATGATGGACAAGGTCTATGATGGTATTCTCCTGTCGATTATCAATCTCGTTAAAATCTGAATCATTCTCACTTGAGTCATGATCTCTTTGTAAAACATAATCAAGTGGAGGCCTTGAGCCCTCCCCTTGTAAGAACGTGGGTGCGAATTTGTGTATGACATCCACCCTTTTCTCTGTTAAGAATGTATCATCAGAGACATCATCCCATTTGTATTCATTGGAATCAGTGTCTAAACTGTTCTGCAATTGAAAAACTAATCCATAAAATTTTTGTAGAGTGACATCTTCATGGGATTTATCTGAAATTGATTTTCCTTCATGAGTTTGTTGTGCTTGCTGTGAAGTTGACTCTTTTGTATCCTTACCATATCCAAGTCCTATTTTATCCTTTGGATGTATTGAAATGGGTTGAATTGGCTCAATGATTCCTTCTTTTCTTTTTCCTATAGGACCATTTCCTTCATAGCCCATTCTTTGCATGATGGTATACCCTTTGCCATATTGTTCGGTAGGTAACTTGATGTGCAAGAGAGATTCATCTTCATCTTTGTATAGGCAGCTTAGGATGTCCCTATCTTCGGCTTCTTCCTTGGTGGTGTTAGCTTTAATGAATTGTCCATCAAACCTCGTGATTGGCACAGAAGCTTGGGATGTAGAGGTTGTTGCGATCTTTTGATTTGATAGAGTTGGTTGACCATATGACCTCAGAGGAGGAGGTAAGCTAGAAAGGGATAGCGAATATTCACCTACTCCTTTGTCTTTTAAATGTAGCTTGGTGTCAAGATTCTTTGTCAATTCTTGCAATTGGCCTTGTAGATTGGAAGAAGAGGCACTAAGAGCCTCCCTATTGTGCGGCACAAAGGCATCTTGAATTGCTCAAAGATTTGAACAAGTTTGGGTGCTATTGTAGTAAGCTTGTATAGTTATTTCTTGTCCATCATACAAAAACTTGAGGCATTGATGGTACGTTGATGGTACCGCCTGCATATCATGAATCCATGGACGACCCAAAAGTATCTTATAGGAAAGATCACGATCTAGAACTTGACAAAAGGTATTTTTCACAATAGGTCCCACTCTGATAGGTAGCATTATTAGTCCTTTAGAAGCTCTTTCTTCATCATCATATGCCTTGATAGTTATTTTCCTTCGTGGATCAATGGAATTTTCTAATATTCCTAAGGCATGTATTAGCTTTAAGGTACAAATGTTTAAACCGGCTCCTCCATCTATCAAGACATGTTTGATTCGGTGTTTATGGATCATGACTTCAAGATAAAGCGATGAATTATGCGGATGTGTCATGGAGGCGTCATCTTTTTCAGAGAATGAAAGACAAGTGGGGGAAGAAAAATGTCCCACCATGGCTTGAAATTTGTTTACATCCAGATCAGTGTCGACGGTTGTGTTTACAAGAGCTTCTTCTAAAATATTCTTGTGTACGGGAGATATTTTGAGAAGTTCAAGGATGGAGATTTAAGCTGATGTTTTTCTCAGTTGATCAACTAGATTATAATGACTTGGAGGAGGAATAGCTGCCTTAGATGAACTACCTTTTAGGACAACTTTTTCTTGTCCTCTCATAGTCACATTAACCTATTGATATTCTTGTTTTTCCTTGATTTTGATAACATTAACCTGTTGATCATCTACATAGATGTGGCGAATTATGGTGTCTTCAACATTATTTATACTTTTCGCTTTGGTATCTAATGTTTCCCCCTTTTGATAGTTTGGTAAAGGATCTTTGAATGCTTGATGATCGTCGTTGGTATGATGTCCTTCAATTTTGATGGTACCATTGTCAATCAAATCTTGTACTAGATTTCGCAAGGCTTGACAGTTATTTGTTCTATGACCTTTACATTGATGATAATTGCAATAATATGAGTCATTCCATGATGGTGGTTTGAATCGTGGCTCATAATCTCTTTGTGGTGGTAAGGTGATAACCTTACTATCAAGAAGCTCCTTGAGAGCAAACTCAAGAGATTGACCCAAAGTGGTAAAATTTCATCGATTTGAAAAAAATGGAGGTCTTGGTAGATTTTATTTTTGGGTATTGCCAAGATTGTTATTGAAATTACCACGATTATCCTTGTTGTTTTGATTGGTCATGCTTTCTTGATTGGAGTTTTGTCCTTGTTGATTGTTGTTTCCTTGTTGCTTGTTATTTCCTTGTTGGTTGTTTCATGGAGCACTTGATAGGTTAAAGATAGATGATTTTGTTTGAAGATTGTTTGCATCCACTATACCATCATTGATAACATTTTTATTTTTGTTCCAAAACCTTGTTTTATCATTGTTGTTATGGTTGGATGAACTTCGATTATCAAGTTTTATCACTCCTCTTTTGACCAAGGCCCCTTCAATGGTGATTGCGTTTTCAATCAATTTTTCAAAGTTATGAGGACAATGAAGATTAAGCATGTAACTTAATTCTTGATCTAGGCTATTGATGAAGATATCCATCTTTTCCTTTTTAGGAATAGGGCGGGAATATCGTGCAAACAATCTTCTCCATCTTTGCCAAAACGTAGTGAAAGATTCCCCTACTTTTTGTTTCACTTTACAAAGATCAAGCATGGTTATCTAGTGTTGGATGTTGTAGGCGTATTGTGATATAAACTAATTTATTAAATCCTCAAAGGTTTTGATGGGGGGAGTGATCTTGGAAAGCCAATCCATGGATTGTCCACCCAAACTTTGTGGAAACAATCGCATTAAGTAGGTATCTTCATAAGCGAATTCTAGACTCATATTTCAGAAATCCCTCACATGTTCAATGGGATCAGTTTTTCCATTGTACCTATCAAATTTAGGGATTTGGCAATGTTTTGGAAAAGGGATCATTTGAAGACTCCTATCAAATGTATAAGGAGATATGTCATCCAAAACATACTTCTTTGTTGCACCCCCTTGCATTTCCTTTATTTTTCCTTGTAATTCTTTTATCTATTGAGTAAGGGCACTAAAATCATTACGAGTTTCAGGATTCTCTTTAATCCCTTCTATATCAAAATCAGAAGGTAACTTAGCTCCTTGATTAGCTAATGAAAGAAAATATCTTTCTTTGTTTCGTTCTAAAATTCTTTCCATAAGAGTATGGAATTGGGGATTTTGCTCTGCTTCTTGAAGCTTTTCTTCTGTTAACTCTTTAGTAGGAAATGGATTCTCTTCTTTCTCACTATTATCACCCATTTTGTTTGTGGTACTTTCTCTTTCATCTTTTTCTATGTGTTTTCGAGATCTCATGACAACAGGCATAAGCTTTGCCCCAAATTCTACTAACTTTTGATCAAAAGAATGAAATAGTGCAATTTTTGATGGCTATGAAAGTCAGGATAGAATGAAGATTCTATGACTTAAAAGATTTCTAGTCTTTAGCTCGTGTTTTCCCTGATTGAAAGGATGAAAATCCTGTTGGCAGGAATTTAAGAAAAAGATCAAGAAAAAATGATTTTGCACTTTATGAAGTTTGATTGTAGCTTCGTAAAAAGATGGATTTGTGAGAAATTCCTAATGTGATTGAGTTCTCTATTGCATAAATTGATTCAGACGAGTAGAATATTCAATTGCAGGTTGGGGAATATAAGAGGAACGAATACGCTGACTGTGGTTGTGCCTTTGAGAAAGGGCTCTTCTTTGAAAGAAAGCTCGTAAGTATAATGGTTCTACAGCATAATAATCAGTGAAACCTCTAACACAATCATGATATCGATGGATAAAGGTTCTATGTTTAAGTAAAACCTTTTGACTTTGGTACAAGAATCATCTTTTCTTCAATAGTTTCTTGTAGCTAAGTGGTTTCTTTGGTTTTTTGATTTGTTTGAGAATGGATTTCTTAACAAAGGTTATGGATTTCCAATCTCTTAACATGAGAGTAATCAATGTAATTGTAAGTTTTGGATGATCTTTACTGCATTAATGTTTTGAAGACACATCACGCAAGTTGTAGAATAGTTGTTTTTTTAAGTCCTATACTAAACATTAAGTGTATGATCAAAATGTTTTTCAAAAATTGTTTTCACAAGTTTTACACATGATAGATAGTTCAAGCAGACTCACTCTTAGTACTCAGGTTGGTCACCACAATAATCAACAGCCCACATCTTAGAACTACGTTGACTCACACAACCATGTCACCCCCGAAGGGATGCCCATGTTTTTGTCTTTTCTAGGCGCGTACTCAGAGTGACGGAAGTGGATACTGGATCCCCTGAGCAAATGGTCCTTGGCAGTTATATGGTGAGTATCTTGGGGTAGATTCTTCCCTCCCCTGCACTGTAATTATTATGATGTTCAGAAACTGACTTTGGTTGGATACTACACTAAGTTCGTAGTAAGGGTTTTCATTCGGTGTGGCAAATGATAAACTCCCTCAGGAGACCTCCCAACCTTTAGAACAAAGGCTTTGGGGATGGTTATCAATGCACACTACCATTGAATGGGATTTTCATCAACCATCCGCATTTGATTAAAGTGGGCTGGACAACTTGGCTTTAGTTGTTCCCACTTAGGTCATTCTCATAGGGTGAGTACTTTTTCCCACTACGGTAGGCCTTCTAAAAGGTTTTAACAAAGCTTAAAATTGCATGAAATAGAATAGATGAGTCTGGCATTTTGATCACCTAGTTAAGGGGAGAGCATAGGCCTATTACCGTTTAATCATAGCAAGCAAGAGTTCAATTTTAAGCCCAAATAAACAATTTTCTATGCTAGGTGAAGATATTGCTTCACAAAGACATGGAGTTCTTTTCAGTCCAAAATAGAAAATGAGGTGACTGTCCTAAGATTGCTTCATTTTTGAATTAAGTGACTATCCTAGGATTGATTCATTCCAATTAAGTGACTATCCTAGGATTGATTTTTTTTTTTAAAGCTCTTACTGTCCACAGTCGCGTCAGATCCAGTCAAATCCTACTTAAGTTACAGATTACAATTGCAGACTTCCAAATTCTATGCTAAAATAGAAAAATGCGCTAAAACAGACATCAAGAGCGCTAAAACATAAATGCTCTATGAAAGCAGTAAAGAGCGCTACAAAATCATTAAAGGGTGCTACAGGATCATTAAAGGGCACTACAGGATAATTAAAGGGCGCTATAGAATCATTAATGGGCACTGTAGAATCTTTAACAGGTGTTGTAGAATCCTTAAAGGGTGTTGTAACAGAGTTAAAGAGCGCTAAATTGGGTGTGATATGTGTTGAAGCGTGTTTGATGCACTACAAGATCATTAAAGGGAGCTACAGAATCATTAAAGGGCGCTACAGGATAATTAAAGGGTGCTACATAATCATTAATGGGCATTGTAGAATCTTTAACGGGTGCTATAGAATCCTTAAAGGGTGCTGTAACAAAGTTAAAGAGTGCTAAACTGGGTGTGATTTGCGCTGAAGCGTGTTTGATGTGCTAATACGCTCTTTTAGCCGTAACCTGTCAGAAAAATCTATGAAAAGATGTTAAAATTGGGGCAAGAGCCCCATGGTGGGTGCCAAAAATGTGTGTGGGAAATGTTAGTATTAAAATAAGATAACAAAAACACACCAACGCAACATTAAACTAAAGAAAGCTAAATAGAATGAAATCAAAGAAATCAAACAGAGCTTCTTCAGAATCATTCCATTATCCTCTATCTCCAGTGATTTGCTTGAAGCTGCTGCTCTCAGATTATGTAAGCAAAGCTTCTCAGAATGGAAACCTGCAGAATGAGTATGCAAAGAAAGAGAATACTTCTCTATCCTATATGCTGGTGGAGTGAAATATGCACAGGGGCTATAGATTATGCACAGGGACTGTGGATTATGAATGCTTTTGAAGCTATGATATGAGGATGATAGACCATGATATGGATTGCTAATATGCTAAGCTATGCTATGCTATGATTCTAGAGGCTATGGATGTTGGAAGGCTGATTGACTATAGTTTTCATGTATGTAAGCTTCTCTTCTTTTCAAAGACCCGACAGTCCTTTTTATAGATTTTTATAGGCAAGAGTCTGGTTGGCAAAGATCAATAGCTGTGAGATTGTCTAGTAATTTTGAATGGTGAGAGATAGAGAGGTTGAGAGGAAGATGGAAGATGTTGGGAGGTTGGAGAGAAGAATGGAGGTTTGTCTTCAACCCACGGGAACAACTTTGCTCAGAAACAGAGAAATTTGTTAATTTTCTGTTTTGAAGTTATTTCACAGTTGTTGTTGATAATCCAAATTAAATAAATAAATTTATTTAATTTTGTGTGAGTTTGAGGATTTAAAATATTTTTGAAATATTTGATGTGAATAGACTTTAGAAGAATTAATTAAATATTTGGAATATTTAATTGTGAATAGACTTTAGAAGATTTATAGAAGAGAAGAATATTTAATCTTTATTTGAATAAAATATTCAAGCCAAGATTATATGATAATTAATATAAATAAATCATAATGTTTATTTAATTATTTAAGAAATGGATAAGAAAAGTGATTAAATAAACTTATTTATTTAATCGAAATGAAAGAATGAACAATATAAATAAATTATTTTGATTTATTTATACGCAGATTGAATTCAGAGATTTAATTAAATATTAAAAATATTTAATTAATTACCAGACTATTGAGATGTGACCATTTTTAGGTGTATACAACATCTAATAGCTTCTTTAGTTCCATTTTGACTAGCAGGGCGATCTGGGGGTGCATTTTCCTGAGCTTTTGTCTAACGGGCTTTGCTTCAGAGTATACTGTTAGATGATGAACTACAATTTATGGATTGAGCCCTGGCATGTCTACGTAGCTCCATGCAAAGTTTACCTGTCTCTCTCTCAAGAAGGCTACTAAGAGCTCTTGTTCCTCTGATAGTAATGACTCTACATAGAATGTGATGTGCGGGGTGTCCTCTATTCCTAGATTAACTGGATTGCACTTTTTTGCTAAGACTACTAATTTTTCCTAATGAAGAGCTCTGAAAGGAAGATTGAATCCCCCATCCTTAGGTGCCTCAAAGAGGTTTTCACCATTGGATGCGTCCTTTATTTTTATTTTTTTTGTGTCAGAGAGTGCCACAGTGTGGTTTTCACTCAAGGACTTAGATATTATTCTCAATTTTTCACTTTTGCGACTGAGGGATTCAATCGTTTCCCCATAATAGGCCTGTGTATCTAGCTCAATGATGAATCCTGCTTTGTGATCCCCACATGGAATTTTATCTCGTAGTCCCGTGAATTCTGAGAGCTTCTCATCATTTTTGAATATGTCAAGAACTGGTGATCCTTTTTGGTCATAATCGATGAGTTGGGGGTAAACTTGGCAGATTTCATGATTTTCATGGTCTGACTTAAACAATACGGTGCTAATCATGAGAAGGGTGGTATCCTCGAAGAGCCTAAGTAGGTTGGTTATAGGATCATCATCATCACTACTACTACAGACGTCAGTTATGTCAAATGTGAAGTTGTCTATGACTCAACCTGTAGATACGAGTAAGTGAAGTTCGGCTGCGGATAGCTGAGGAGGATTATTGACCTTTCTAACTGGAGGACTTCGGCCACATATGGTTATACTCAGAGGGGTACATCCAAGGCCAATATTTCTCATTCACATCTCTGGAATGATAGGTATTATAAGCCCGTTGTCATTTTTTCCAAGTCTCTGGTTTCTATCATAGCCCATTGCGAGCATCATTTGCAGACCTTTGTTTTTGCCATCCATTGGTAGATCAACTGCTAGTTTATTATCTTGGTATAGGAGATGATATGGGTCCTCCTCTATGAATTCTTGGCTGAGATCTCCCCAACTTCTAAAGTTGGGATAGTCTTCAGGGGATGTTTGAGATGTGGAAACTTCATTTGCTTGTGAACGTCCTCGTGATCTAGGAGATTATGGTAACTCTCCTACCACAAAATCATTTTTTCAAATCATGTAGTTTCTGCAACCATTATCCTAGATGATGAGTTTGATATCAGAGATGGTGGGGATGGCGGGAGTGGTGGGTGTCTCTGTCGCAAAAGTGGAAGCAAGAGTGGCTGGATCAATGTACAGTGTTGATGGGCCTTCATCATTTTTAGGCACTTGAGGGATTTTGTAGTATTTTTCCTCAAGGTTCTTGCAGTAGGAGAATGGTTCAGGATCTCCATGGATGGTGACCTCTTGTCCTTCATATGTGAATTTGACACATTGATGGAAAGTTGATGCTACCACTTGCATTGCATGGATCCATGGACGTCCTAGGAGAATGTTATAAGGTAAGTCAAGGTCCAAGACCTGACAGGTGGTTTCCATGATAGCTGCCCCTACTTGAATAGGGATTCTGATTGTGCCTTAGGACACTCTTTCCTGATCATCATATGCTTTGATTGTAATGCCTTTTCCTTTGTCGATGGAATCCTCTGAGATTTTTAACTGTTTAATGAGCTTGAGGGAACAAATATTCAAGCCTACACCTCCATCCACCAAGACTTGCTTGACTTTACTTTATGTACTAGGATCTCTAAGTGGAGTGCACAGTTATGAGATGGTTGAGCAGGAAAGTCCTAATCGGAGAATGCAAGGAGGTTTGGAGTGATGATGTTTCTGACCATAGCTTGGAATTGTTTTATATCAACATCTGCGGGGATAGTGGATGAAGCCAATGCTTCCTCAAGAATTTTCTTGTGGGCGGATGATATTTTTAATAACTCCATGATGGAGATTTGTGTCGGCATTCTTTTTAGGTGATCAAGGAAATTGTAACCATTGGGAATGGATCTTGAATTGGACATGAAAGTTCTTTTTGGTTGGGATGATCCTGCAATAGTAACTTTTCTGCCCCTTGTGGTGACTCCATAATCGGCTTGAGCTCCTTTGATAGTGATTACTGTGCAGTATTCATCTAGGGAAGTGACGATAGTTTCATACACATGATTCATGTTTTTGAAGGTGACTTTCCCCTTATCAGTGTTATTGTTCCCTTTATTGTTATGGTTAGGCATCAAATTCGTGTATATTTTGAGATTTTGATTTCCTGTTGGTTGTTCCACATTTATGATCCTTTGATCAATAAGGTCTTGGACTATGTTCTTTAGTCTCATACAGTTGTTCATGGTGTGCCCTTTGATTTTGTGTAAATCACAAAGTTGGTTTTCATTGTACCAAGGAGGTTTAACATCTGGTTCTTGGTAATTTTCGTAGGTGGGAATCTTGATGAGGTTTTCGTTTATCAGTTTCTTCATGATGACTTCGAACAGTTCCCTAAGAGTGGTGTACTTTCACTTGATGAAATTCTTGTTTCATTGGGACAGTCCCCTTTGATCATTGACGTTATTGATCGCTTGATTGTTTGTTTGATGTGTTGTGTTCGCATGATGGTTGTTTTGGTGATGGATTTGGTTTTGTTGTTGTGGTGCGGGTGTGTTTTTCCAAGGGGCACTAATAACAACTTTGGCATCAACGACACCATCGTTCGTAATATTTTTTTCTTTCCCATGTGTGAGGTTTGTCATTGTAATTGGTGGGTGGGCAATTATTCTATTGTTCAGGATATGAAGTTGATCCTCCAAGTTGCGTCATAAGGGATCATTCGATGCTGAGTACCTTGGAAATCAGCTGATCATACATGGTGATCCCTTGGACCTTGAGATGGAATGCCAAGAGGTCATCAAGGTTGGATATGATATTGCACACTTGTTGTTCTTCGGGCATGACCCATTTGCTCTGATTGGCCTTGGATCGCCATCGTTGTAGGAATGAAGAGAATGATTCATTCTTACCTTGTTTCAAAGCTGAGATCTCCTCTAGACTAACATCCATGGCGATATTGCATGCGTAGTTTTTGATGAATGCATCTATGATTTCTTGGAATGTCTTGATGCCTATGGGTAGGCAAGAGAACCATTCCATAGTGTGGCTAGCCAAACTCCTAGGAAATAGCCGCATTAGATAAGTATCGCCATACACGACTTCCATGCAATGAACCTAGAATTACTTGATGTGATCTTCAGGGTTTCCCGTCCCACGATACTTGTCAAACTTGGGGATCTCAAATCCCTTTGGGAATGGTCTCATCACAAGGCTCTTGTCGAATGGATAAGGACACAAGTTACTAGATGTTCTTGTCATTAGCCCTGATTGAAGGTTAAGCACTTGTTGCGAGAGCAACCTGATTTGTATTGTCACATCGTTTTGCGGATCAAGAGGTGGGATGAAAGTGTTCTGAGGTGGTTCATTGGTGGGTGTGATGGGTGGATTGGTTGGTGGTATTTGCACATTCTATTAGGCCATGTATGCTTGCACTTGTTGTTGTATGAACAATGCTTTTTGTTGGTCTTGTTGTTGTTGCGCTAGGATTGCCTGTTGCTGAGCCTGTTGTTGTGCTTGTTGTTGCACCAAAAATGCTTGTTGTTGGGATGCTAATTGGGTTGCTTCTTGCTACTCTTGGTATTGTTTTATTGCTTGTTGATATGCTTGTATTTGTGCTACTTGTTTTTGTGAGAGATACTATGCTTGTGCCTGTGCTTGTTGTGCTTGATATTGGGCGTACGCCTGAGCTTGAGCTTGAGCTTGTGCTTGTGCTTGTGCTTGGGCTTGGGATTGTGCCACTTGTTATTGCAATAGGATTTGGGCTTGAGCAACCTTTTGTGCTTGTAATGTGGCTTGGGCTGCTTAAGCAGCTTGCACAGCTTGAGTGGCTTGTTGAGCAACTAGTTGTGCAGCTTGTTGAGTAGCTAGTTGTGTGGCTTTTTGTTTTTGTACTTGTAGGAATTCCTTTTGATAAGCATCTTGTTGAGCTGCTTATAATGCCATGCTATATTGGCTTGATATATTGGAGCTTGGTGGTGGTGGCGGCGGCGGTGGATTCAGAATGGTGCTTGTGGTGGTGGTGAGAGGTGATGTTGTGTTGGTGATTTGAGTGGTGGATGGTGTGATCGATGTGGTTGGTCCTTGAGAGACCATGTTTTGAGATGTTAGGGGGGTGGTTGATGATGTTGTGATTGCTTGTGTAGTTGTCATATGTTGTTGTGATGTCGATGACAAGTTTTGAGAGTTTGGCGTGATGTTTTGATTTATGTTTGGGATGTTGGTTTGATTTTGATTGATATTTGGTAAAGGTGGAAGCCCTAAGCCAAGTAGTGTGGATAATGGTGGTAATGGTGGAAGTGGTGAGAATGTAAGAGATGCAATCTCTTGATAAAATGGTGCAACGTCAAAAATGCCCCCTACTCTGAATATGTCACCCTCTCCTTGTGATGTTATGGGGAGAAAGGTTTGGGGTGTTGCGCGAAAGGATGATGATGATGGATCATTAGGATCATGGAAATTGAGAGGGGCATACTTATGTAATGAATTTTGGGGTATGTTTTGTTCCAAAATGGTGTTTGCATCCAAGTCTTGATTATTGAAAAGGGGGTGTGTTTGAATGGCATTAAGAAATGCACTTCCCTTATTAACATTAGGTTGAGTTGGAGCAAAAGATGTTGTGATTTGTGGGATGTTTTGAGTGATGCTTTGGGATGGGGGTGTAGATGAGATGGGGAGTGTGGATGAAATTGGAGGCATGACCTCTAAAGATGGTTCCACTATAGAGCTCACGTCGAAATTAGAAGGTAGTTTAGCCCCCCATTTTTCTAGTTCGAGCATATATAGTGAAGAGTTGAGCCTCATCATGATATTGATAATCTTATGGTTCTCTGGATTTTGGATCATTTCGGTGATTTCCTCATGTGACATCCCAAAGGTAAGATCCTTTTCTTGGCTTTTCTCTTATGGATTTTGTGAGGATGGGAGAAATTTAGTCAAAGGATTGCTTGATTGAATGGGATTCATTTCAGAGTTTGTTTGGCTTAGGTCACTTGAAGTGGGTGTTTCTTTGTTGGCTTCCATGTTCTTCTTGTGTTGAGATCTAGTTTGCACCATAAAATAGGGATCAATTTTGAAGAATATAGGAGATCAATCTCTAATTCTTCATATTGATCTTACTTTAGACACAAAAGGGAAAATTTAGGATGATTCCAAGATCAAAGGTTGATAACGATATAGATGTTAGATGGATGTTTGATGGATGATTGGAACTCTTGAGAAAACCTTGAATGGTATGTTAAAATTTAGGACTTGATTTGGGATTGATTTGTTTTGGATTCAGATTTTGGTGAACTCATGAACTCTAAGAGGTTGGATGTTATCCTAGAGTTAAATCATTCACAAGATGCTAATTTGTCTAGGTGTGAGAAGAAGGATTCATCTAAATACTCCTATCCAAACAAGATGATATTGATAATTAACTCCTAGATCCCAAGATGTTGGATGTTATCAAGGGATGAATTTGTTCACAAGGTTTGATAATTTGATCAAATATGTGGAGAAGGATGCATCTACACACATTCAATCAAACAAGGTGATTTTTGGATTGATTTCAAATGATTTTCCCAAAGTTTAACATGAAGGATTTTTCCAAGATTTTCAAAGAGTTGATGATGAGATTATTTTGGTTTTGATGTTCAAAGATGGATGGGGGTTTTATTTTGATCCTAGGATGTACCTAAAAAGATGCTTGTTTACTAGACCTCAGTATTGAAGAACATACGATACTTCTAAGGACCTCTATAACTAAGAAGTGGTTCAAATTGAGCATACATTTTTGGATTGTTCAAAGGAATGAGTCTATAAAACCTTGTGAATTTTTTGCTTATTTTGATATGTTGCTTTTGTTTGTACTTCCTATTGTATTTCTTGATGACCTTTCGAGTGTGACTCCTAAATTTTGAACTTTGACTCAAGGACTTTCATTTTTGGATTTTGACTTTCTTGGAAATCATGAGGTTTTAACACATGTGAGAGCCAATTTTGTTATCTTTTCTTAGTGACTTTGTTTCACCACAAACACTTCTTTGATTATGTTTCCAAACTAGATGTCCAATGTCTTAATTTCTTCAAATCCCACAAAGTATGTTATGTGGAAATTTGATGAAGTCAAGGCAAGGGTTACCTATTGTTTATCTTTAGCAGGAAAATTGAGATGTAAGTTCAAGTGTTTAGAAACGTCTAAGGATAAAATCCCAAGGGCAGGCAATAACACACAAATTTGGTCAATTTGTATTTGCCTCCTAAAGGGTTTGAAATTTTGATGATGACGTTAAGTGTTTGTTTCCAAAATGTTTTCAAACAAGAAAAGTGTTTTGTAACCAAGAGCAAGTACAACCTTATGGTTATGAAAGACAATATTTGTTGAGTCCCCACTTGGAGAAGTCTAGCTATGCTTATCTTTAGCGAATGGTTAGATGATTGACCCCACTAGCTCCCCTCCATGCCACTCACTTATACGGGGAAACCAAGCATCAACACCCATGAAACTCCCATGGCATGTTTTCCATTTCTACTAAAAGACCGTAAAAGTGTGGGGCGGCTTCAGAACGATCATTCTTGCACCAATAAATAGATCAAGCATTTTGGAAATTCTAAAACAAGGGTTTTAATTCAAAATTTTTGTTCGTAGGAGTTGACCCAACGTGGTGAGAGACTATTAATTCCCTTCTCGTCTGACCAACCACGTGATACTAGCGTTTATTCCAATACCCACATTTATATCTCACCTGGAAATACTCTTGGCTTTAGAGTGTTACCGGTTGAGTCGTTCCCTTGGGTGAGTACTTTTTCCCCAAGGCAGGCCCTCTAAGATAAACAATAGTGAGTAAATGTATTCATAGTTGGATCAACCTTCATTTAGAAACAAAGGGAGAACACATGCAAAATATTTACTCACACTCGCACAATTTGTTCAATTTTAAACCCAAATTCAAGTGTGTATGGGCAATTATTTATGCAACTTAACGTCACCAAAAGCCTTTTGATTCTCAAGATCACCATGAGGCGCGAGAGAAGCGCATACGTCTTTCGATGATATTACTTTATGTACATAATTGCAAAACAATGCAAACACTTGTTTATTTTAAATCCTCAAAGCAAAAGTGAATTCATTTTAAAGCACCAAAGTAAGTGTGACAATTTGCCTTGTTCAATTTTTAATCCCAAAAAAAACTTTAGTAAATTTGAGTCTTAATGTTCTTTTTAAGCCTTTTTGTAACAAGAATTCAAAAGGTTCTTTTTTTAAAACCCAAAACAAAATTAGTAAGTCCTAAGCATAAGAGACAACAAATTTTTCCTTAAGAGGAATAGTGATTCTTCTAAGAGTGTTAAACAAACACTTAGAGTGTTTAAAAACACTTGTTTTTTGTGAAATGACACCATCATTCTTCTTTTCCTTTTCGTCTTTGATCAATCCAACCTACAAGAAAATCAGTTAGATTTTGCAAAAACAGAGGTCAAAAAGGCAGAAAATGGACAAAAGAACCATAATTTGGAAAAAAGCATGTGCTACAAATAAAATTTCACTTTATACTCCCCTCCAACGGTGCAATCCACGAAGGCGTCGTAGTTTGATTTCACCAACGGTGTTGTATAGTGCCACTTTCCAGTTAGTGTCACTCTGCAACCAGGCCAGTGAGAATGAATGTGTCACCCTTTTGGCCAGCGATGCAATTTAGGTTTTTGAAAGATTCCAGCGAGTCAAACAGGTTCAGCAACGCAGTTTGGAATTCAAAATTATGGGTGGGAAAATAGAGGCGTCGTAGTTTGGAGTTTCAATGGTTCCATATAGCGACGTTGGAGAACCAGCAGTGCTAAATAGCGACGCTGAGCTTCCAGGGACAGAGTTTTCCTGTAGACAAAGAAAAATGCAAATTTTTTGACAAAAACGTGATTAGAAAATGAGATTGCCCTCCTTCTAGTGCCTAAATGTGAACCTAGATCCCAAACCTACAATGACACTAGAAACACACAACAAATTAGATTCAATGCAAGTTAGAATATAGATCCCTCAAGAAATCCATTTATCAATGCTCAAAATAGGAAAATGAAAGCAATACAATGAGAAATCAATAAAAGAGATTAAATCCTATGAAATCAATGTAAATTATTGATCTCTTGAGGGAGTTGGTGCCAATTTGATGTGAAAATTGGCCCTTTCCCAACTCCAATGCTAGCTTTGATGATTTGATGAAGATTGTGATCCACTTTGATGAAGAGTGATGAGTGCTTCAAGACGAAAATCTGCATAACCTAGATACAAATTCAAAAATATGGATGAAGATTGCTAAATATTTGAGCATAGTAAGTTTACTCAAATGGCGGATGATGAAATGAGGAGATTAGCCTCTTATTTGTAGAATTCCAAGTTGAGGAGATGTCCAAAATAGAGCAATGTGGGACTAAGAATTAACCAATGACAAAGTGCCACTTGTCAATATGTGAATGGATGGAGGATGTGCAAGTTTTGAAGAATGTGTCAATAAATGCATATATTTGAATTTTGAATTTGTTGAAATGACATGTAAGAGGGAAAGAAGGTGCATTGAATGCCACTTGGCTCAAGGCAAAAGGACTTTGTATGTGGAGTAAATGCCTTGTTGGAAGGACAAAGTCCACTTGGATTTCGAATTCAAATTTGAGGAATATTCCTTAAAAGATGCCTTGTTGAAGAAAATAGAGATTTAATAAATCAAATAACTCTATTTTCATGTGCAGTGGCAAAATATGAAGGATGGGACATGAGAAGAGATTAAATTAATCAAGGTTAATTAATATAATGAAGGGATTAAATGATGTGACCTATTTGACTTAAATTTGTGAATTTATTTAAATCAAATATGAGAAGAATATGATAAAAGATTAATTAAATAAGGACTTTTGATTTATTTAATTAAAAGAGATGATGTTAGATTAAATTAAATAAGGTTTTAATTTATTTAATTTAATAGATAGACTTTAGAGATTTAATCAAATAAAATTAATTATTTAATTAAATAGGGATAATTAGATCAGACTGGTTAATTTAATTATCGAGAAAGGATGACTTAATTAGATAACTGATTTATTTAATTAAGAGAGAAATATTGATGAATTTAATCAGATAAAGACATTTGATTGAATGGTTAGACCGAAGGATGATTCAAGATGAAGCGCTGTTAGTGGTCAGGATCAGATGTTCAATGTCAATCAGTACATTTTACGTGTCTACAATATGATATTAGGATCATGACATTTTCATCCCTTTCAAAAAAGTGTTACCCTCATTTCTTAGTAACTCTAAAATATTTTGTACAATGAATTATTCATCATTGCATGTTGCACTTCAATTGGAAAATTCTTCCACTTGATTAGGAATTTTGAGATGGATCTATTTTATAATCTAATTTTTGGATTTTTATTAAGTTTTTATACATTTGCATGAATAATTTTCCATAGTATTAGCATGACATGGATGAGAGAATCCACAAAAATGTGCATACTTTATGAATCTATCCATAACAAATAAAATTTCATTGAGATTATTTGACTTTGGAAACCCCATAATGAAGTCCATTGATATTTCCTCTCAATGTTGTGTTGTAATTCATAATAAGTGTAAGAGGCTAGGAGTCTTTATTGATTACCCTTTATCTCCTTAGCATTCCAAACATTTAGCCACAATTTTTTGGATATTTACTTTAACAACTTCCCAAAAGAAATATTTCTTTATATGATGATAAGTATGAACAAATATTCTATAATATCTTGCGAGGCCCCAAAATCCTCTCAAACCTTTAATATTTATAGGATTTAGCATCTCTTTTACTATTGTAGTCTTTTTAGTGTCCATCTTAACACCTTCAAGTGACACAACATCTCCTAAGTATTCTACTTAGTTCACCATAAAGACACATTTGGATTGTTTTTCATAGATTTTAACATTTTTTATTCATTAATAATAAGAATATGAAACTTGTATTTATGAATGATATTGTAGCTGCTTGTAATATGAGAACATTCTCCTTGGATCATTCTTCTTGTTAAACATAATCATAGGGGATAAATAGGCACTTTTGTTGGGTTGAAAAATGCTTCTTGATATTAATTCAATGGCATGATTATGGTCTTTGATTGGAGATAGAACCTTAGAATCTTGAAATACTTGTTTATGGTGTTGGATGACCTCTTGAATATTTGTTTGATCTTGAGTTGTGACCTCTTGTGATTCTATAAAATAAATTGTGCCTTCTATTATAAGAATCTTTCTTGAGAAAATTTTCCATCCTGTGGAAGCTAATAATTTCACTTGGAGGTGATTGTATCACCGAAAATTCATATATTTCCCTATTTGTACTAAAATCCATGGATAAGTCTTAAAAATTGAAAGACACTATTCCTAATTGTTTAATCCATTACACGCCCAAAACTACACTTACTCCCCTACTAGGGATAGCAAACATTTTTTAATCTAGTTGATAGTTTCTCATTGATATTTTTTTATGATGAAATATACCACCATAAGGGAGTTGTTTCCCATCCGCTATCATGACTCAAAAATTAGAGATTGGATAAAAATAATAATCGAGTTTATTAGCTAATATTCTATTAATAAAATTATGTGTAATACTTGTATCAATCAACACTTTCATATTTTTCTTTTTGATATAATCAATTATTTTGAGTGTTTGTGGTGCATTCATCCCATTCAATGCATGTAGGAGGATAGTAGTGCTTTATTTTTCCTTGGAATTTTTATGCTTAAGTTCTAAATTTGTTTCTTTTTTAGGTACTTCTCCCTCTTCTTCAACCTCATTCTTAATAATCATTAATATTTTCTCACTACTAGAACACTTGTGACCCCTTGATTTTTTTTGTCACAATTCCAACATGGAGTTCTCTTTCATTTGTCTTCTGTTGAGGAGAGAACTTACTAATTTGTCTTAGGTTATAGAATTTATCCATGTTTTTACATTAGTAGGATTATTCATATTTTTTATTTAATCTTGTTTTTTCACCTTGTATGAAAGTTTTAGTGGTGTTTTGTTTCTCAATATGTAATACTTGTTACATAGATTTCCTAACTATACAAGGTTCCAACAAATAGACATCGTGCTTAATTTGGCCATTAAGTCATTAATATATAGTTATAGCCTTTACTAAGGTGTCACCTCATGAGCTTGCTCATATGTTCTGCATTATATTCAACTACATGCCTTGATTATTTTAATTTTTTAGCTTGGTAAAATAGATTGTATTGCATGGTTGCAAATAAGAGTTTTCTAATTCACTACTAAATTCTTTCCAACTAAGAACTTTCCTTTGCTTGGCACTGATCCTCCATTGGTACCATTAATAAGCTCTTGATTCTAAATATAGTAAGGATATGTCAACCATTACACTATTTGGTATATTATGAAGTTCAAATTATTTTTCCATAAGGCTTATCCATGAAATTGCATTTCTACCATCAAAACTATGGATGCCTATTCTTGGTAAGTTCAATCTTGGACCTTGAAAAGGTTCTCCTATCTCTTGATTTTGTTTGTCAGGGTTGTACTCACTCTAGTGGTTTTGTTCGAGATTTAATTATGATAATAACTCCTTCTTAAACCTATCTAAACCCCCATTTAAATATATTACATATGGGTCAAATATTTTATCCTTAATAAAATATACCATTGTTTCATCTCCTTGTGGAAAATTCCCCTTAATTTTAGGTGGTGGATAATAAAGAGGGTCCTTATATTTAGTATTTGAAGAAAGGTCCTCTAATCCTAAAATGGCATGACTTCAATTGTTTTCTAAAATATAGATTATTATTTTTATTAGGTAATGAGGATAATATCTAGTGTGAGTTGTAACAATAAAATTTTAGAATATTTGGCTATGGTAGAATTTGATGTTCATGCTTTGACCACTAAATCAAGGAATACATTTTGCATCTAACAAAATAATTTAAAGAAATAACAAGATATTGTTTTATAAGCTTTCCAAAAATGTAAATATATTTTAAAAATTCAGAATTTCATGGCCTATAGAGAAAATTAGTAAAAAATCACAAATATTGAATAACTTACAATTTATCATAAACCTCTAATTTTGTATTGAACCTTTATGTTTTGTGTTCCTCAAAACCCCAAAAAATCAAGTCCAAATTCACAACGGTTTGAAATCTTGGAGGAAATAAAAGTATTGGTCCAAATCAGAGCTCTGATACCACTTGTTAAGATATTTCTTGGAAATAAGCGTAAAATATGTGTTGGTGTAAATAAAGTCTTGTACCTAGTTAATTCATTACTAGGGGACTTATTTACATGTTAAGTTTACTTAGGTCCTAAGAAGGAATCTTTCTAGAAGGTGTTAGTTGTCATTAGTTATCTTATCTTTTGACTTGTAACACATGTGAACCTAGGTAAGTGTGATGAGTTGTCTCATGTCATATGATTAAGACACTTGTCATAATCCTATGAAATCTTGTATCTCACCTTGGATATATAACCAAGGGGTCTCTTCTACATTTTACATCACATAACAATCATATCATTGAATCATATTGATAAGAATACAATTTATTCTTGTCACATTCTATTATCTCTCTTTGTGCTTTCCATTTGGTCTCAAGATCTTGGCAGCCATAGCCAATTCTAACATGGTATCAAAGCGGGTTGGGTGCCATTGGATAGTCATTTTCTAAAGAGAGATGGTAAATCTTGAAAATTTGAGTATGCTCTTCTCTTGCATCATATGATGATTTGGAGAATCATAAAAGCTTGAAAGAAATACTAGATTTGGAGGATTCCATTTTTGGCTCTTTATTGTAGGTTCAAATCAGAGCTTGCTGGTGCAAATCTAAGCTCACTATTACATTCAGAAGGTTTGAGAAAGTCAATTTCTCCTTTTGTTTCATCCAAATTGAACATACGAGGCCAAATCTATGAGGGTTTGAAGCTGAAGTGTGGCTGCCAGATCTAGAAGGTAGCTGCAATTTTGGAGCATTTTGGGTCAAATCCGACCTTGCCATCATGTCTAAAAGGGCCAAAAACCCTAAGATCAGCTGTCAACTAGTCGAATTCAGAGCAGTTGTCTGGTGAGACAACAAAGATTTCCCAGGGAGCCATATGGCCCCCCAAGTCATCATAATTACCCGATGGTACGATTTACAGGAAAAAAATATTATTTAAATCGTTGAAAATTTTTTGAATTTTTTTTTAGAAAATAAATGATTTAAATCTGCAAATTTCATTGTGAAAAGTTTTATTTAAAAATTCAAAAGGAAAAAGTTTTTTTTGCAAATTTAGTTTGGTATGCAAAGGGTACCCCGTACCTTGCACATCCGCAGAGTACCAGGGTATGAGCCCCACCACCTCAACCTGCGGACTCATCGTACTTCAAACCTGGCGGTTCTTTAATTTGGGTGTGGAAACAAAATTTCCCCGACAATTAGAACCATTGGTATCTAGCAAGAATCCCAACATCACAAATTAAATCTAGTAGTAATAAATCCGGTAGCGGTTAAAAAAACCAGCAAAATCTGAAAATTCTATCAGCATATTCTAGAAGAATATTCCACCCAGTCAAGTCGAGGTGAAACGATCAAACACCCATCAATTTTAAGCTTATGAAGGGTGATGTCAACATTTTCTAAAAAAAATTCCCCCCCTCACCAATGGAGTTTTTAGTTTTGTAGTTCAACTTCTGAGGCTCATGTCTTGCTCATTTTGACTCCTTTTTTTGAGTAATTTTTTTTTATTTGGGATATTTTTTTGTGCTCTACATGGTGGTGTAATCAGATTTTAATTTTGGTGTCTAGATTCT
Organism: Sequoia sempervirens; assembly: GCA_007258455.2. Lineage (NCBI taxonomy): Eukaryota > Viridiplantae > Streptophyta > Pinopsida > Cupressales > Cupressaceae > Sequoia > Sequoia sempervirens. Next base: position 565,107,455 of record VDFB02270651.1, on the reverse strand, counting down.
ATAGAATTTACAAATTCTCATAGGTGTTTTTGTTGCTTCATCCTCATTTTGGGAACTTTGGGAGCTCATATCTTGCTCCTAGAGTAACATTTTTGGGTGTAGTTTTTTTTGTTGAAAGTGTATATTTTTTCGTGTACTTTCTAGTTTTGATTGATCTCATTTTCTACCACAAATTGTATTTGATTATGTGGCCTATTTTGGAATTTGTAAGCACTAAGATCAAAGTCCACTTCGTTGTTTTTGGTAAGTGGCAATTGTAAACACACTAAATATAAAGTGCCAAAATTAGATATTTCTTGGGGGGTTTCATGATTGAGTAATTTGGGGGGGTAACATTTTGGCCTTTGTTGGATTATGTCTCTTAATCGGTCTATTGTATGACTAAAGTTGAGGAGTTTAATATGGGAATAAAAAAACATCCTGTTGTAATAAGGTTAAATTGATGGAACTTTAAGTCTTGGCGAGATGGAATCCTAACACATTGTAGGTAGCTTAATCTTTTGCCATATCTCTATGGACTAGTTCCAAAACCTTCATCAAATGGAAGAGAGTTGTGTGTGACATAAAAACATAACATATCCTGGGAGTGCTTGGTTGTAGTTGTGATATTAATACACAAATGCCCATTGATGGTATTGAGATCCCTCGTGACCTTATGACCAAACTTTGGGAGATGTATGGAGACTCGAATGAACCTCCATTCCTAGAGGATCTTGTTGTAGATTGTCTTGTTCCACTTGTAGAGTTTCAACCTATTAATGATAAAATAGTTGAAACACTTGCTGATTGGGAAAGGTATGGTAGTTTTGATGAAAGAAAACCTTCACCTTCTCCTCCTATAGAGGCATCTATTGAGACTTTAGTTTCTATGGCTCCTAATCTAGATTTAGAGGGTTCATATTCTTCATCCATGAGTCAACATCTTGAGGTTGAGGACTCTTGTAATCCAACATTGGTAGAATCATCTACTGTTGTACCTAAGGGTGCTTGTAATTCAACAGTTTTGGCTCCCTGTGATTCAGTTGAGCAGGACATACATAGTCTTCCAGATATTGATATTTGTGATGACTTTTTGACATGTATTTCAAACTTGTTTATGGAGTCCCATATTGTAGATTTGGGAGACATTATTGATGACATTCATCTTCTCTTTGATGAAGATGCTCCTTCTTCAGTTGTTGCGAGGGAACACTCTGACCCTCTTGCTCATTCTCTACATGATCATTCTTCACAGTTTGATGCGACTATAGATCCTTTTGGACAACATTTGGAGGAGGCTTCTTTGTCTTCAGAGGGGATATCATTGTCTTTGGATCATGTTCTACATTCATCTCTACTAGATTATGGATTGACATCTTCAGTACTGTGGCCTAGAACGCCTATTTGGAGTGTGTCATCATTTGACATCGACATGGAGACACTTGAGCATGCTTCAAAGAAATCATACACCATCCATATTCTTGACATCCTGCATACATACATGGTTTTGTTTCTTCCTAAAGGGAGGAACGTTGTTTGATGCTTTTGGATAATCTTTAGCATTCAATGTCGAGCTTCTACCATCATTGCAAGAAACTTAACATTGAGGGGTGGCTACCGTATCTCTCTTCTTCTTCTCTCTTATGGTGGGGTCTTTTTCCTCACATGGGGTTTTTGGCCTTCTCATGCATCATTGAGAGAATTTCTTTTTTGTATTTCATCTCTCTTTTGGGGAGGAGTTTTGTCCCACTGGGTTTTCTCCTTTTCTTCATTTGTGAGAGATCACATTACATTTGTACATGGGTACCTAACATGGCCTACTAATTGGGACCCATTCTTGCATCTTTGTGTAATTTTCATAATAATCTGCTACTCTCTAAGTTGCACTTAAGGGGGGATGTTGGTGTAAATAAAGTATTGTACCTAGTTAATTCATTACTAGGGGACTTATTTACATGTTAAGTTTACTTAGGCCCTAAGAAGGAATCTTTCTAGAAGGTGTTAGTTGTCATTAGTTGTTATCTTATCTTCTAACTTGTAACACATGTGAACCTAGGTAAGTGTGATGAGTTGTCTCATGTCATATGATTAATACACTTGTCATAATCCTATGACATCTTGTATCTCACCTTGGATATATAACCAAAGGGTCTCTTCTACATTGTACATCACATAAAAATCATATCATTGAATCATATTGATAAGAATACAGTTTATTCTTGTCACATTCTATTCTCTCTTTGTACTTTCCATTTGGTCTCAAGATCTTGGCAGTCATAGCCAATTATAACAATATATAAAATAGCAATTCACTTTGATGGGGTGACCTCCAACAATTAGTTAATAATATATTAATTTAATATTTGATCATATGATAAAATGGGAGAGGGTTTTCTTTCTTATTTATGGGGATAATTATATAGGGACACACCCATTCATTCTAGTAAAGAGGTGTTAAGGTATTAATTAAGACTAGTATCACGGTTACACATGCCACAAGTGCTTATCCTTATTATACTAAAAAATATTTAATATCTACTTAGATATATATGATATTAGGATCATAACATATTGTCAAGATAAAATATTTACATAATAATCGATGGGTACTTAAATGGTATCTACTCTGTATTAGGATTCATTTGGAAGATGGGATTTGGATAAACATAATGAATAATGAGTGTATAATCTTAATTACTTATGTATGAGAATGGATTAATAAATTCCTACTTAACTATTAAATCTCTCTTATAACTTAGAGGATTGTGGATAAGAAGAGATATAGGTTGTTTGTGATTTGGTTGACCAACCTAGGGTGTGAAAATTTGAGGAATAACTTGGTTATATTTCATTTATTAAACTTGTTTAGGTGGTTGATATAACAACCACCATATTTGGGGAAATAAAACCATAAGACCCTTGATTCTATTTATCTAGCTATAATAGGTTACCACACATTATAATTGATTTTGATATAGATGTAATGTTTTATGGAAACACACCCTATGGTCAAGATAAGAGCACTATGAGGGCATAGGTAGAGGGATGTAGTACCCTTTGAAACTTAGCTCACCTCTTAAGGTATATTGAATTAATAAAACCCATGATCCACTCACATATAAGCTTTTCACTACTCCAGCTTGATAGGAGTTAGAAAGTGTGCTCTATGAGGAGTAATTGGCATTATCATAAGGTTAGATGATATTCAATAGTAGAATGTAGGTGAAAAATTCTAGGAGATACTAGATTGGGTTGGATGAATTTTGTTAGTTAGCATGAGGGTGATAGGTTTTGGGATCCGCCCACTAAATAGGTTCAACGGGCCATGGAAGAACTTATCAACATATCTATAAGCCTACTTAAAATAACTAGGTATTTTCGATGTAGTGTAAGGTGGAATTTGTATGCCTTGGATAACAATGACCAAAAATATCATGGGATGCTTGATTCTTCATCATAAATAGTAGTAGTATAGACCCTTAATGTAGTAGGGCTACACTAATTTTCCTTTTTATTGTTGTCATATCTCTATTAAGGGCAATGCTAAGTGAAATGAGAAATGGAGAATTATGGATGGAATAAAACCACATTGAATCCTTTTTTCTAGCTAGCTAGCACATGCATACCAAATAGGTGAGAGGGAAATGATAGGGCGAGTCTTGGTGATACCAAGATTGTGTCTACCCTAGTACCTTGGAATAATGGCTTTAAGAACCTCCCTTGATAGAACACTGAAGCCCACCTGGATGGGTGGATAGATATTTCTTATTTACATGGTTGGTACCTTATTATATTGTAGTACTTGAGCTAAAGACCCTATAGACCTACTCATAAATAAGTGTACTAGCTTTAGTGAATCACCATGACTAAGGTATTTATCAATTAATTATTGTTGTAATATTAAGGTACACATTCTAAAGGCTTAATCTATGAACAAAATGTTATTCATAAGTTCATATGGACTTATAATATTTGGGTAAATGATTTCCTTTATTAGTAATTACCTATCCCCATGAATTGATATGTAATAAAATTATAAAGAATGATGTCCATTATTAATACGTACTATTTTGTATATGTATTTACCTAACACTCATTATTGGTTATACATATGTAGATGGTAGTATTTATAATGCCCCACCAAGGACCCATAAGGCATTAGCATAGAAAAATCACATTTTTTGTGAAAACAATACCAACACAATATGAATGACATAATGGTGTCACTTTGGCCTACACAATATGGCACAAGAAGAAGAATCACAAAAACTAACTCGAAACCCAAACCCCAAGAGGGATTTATACCAACAAGGGGACTATAATATAGGGATTAGATCCATACAATACTTAGCAACCCTAGGCGAAACAAGATCCCTAACACATGAGGTAACATCATATTGATTTTGTGCAAGAGAATGTTTCCTAATAAAAAGGCATAAATTCTTAATAAAAAAAACATGTTGATGAGATAGAAAATTTAAGAGACTCACAAGACCATGCGGAATAACTTTCATTCACAAAGATTTCCCAAAAAAGCTCTAGAAATACTCATTGTTGAAAAAATGGAAGGACAATAATGTTCCATAGGACAACAATGCTCCTAGAGGATACTAGTTCCTAGGCACAGGTGTCTCAATCTAGTGCTAGTGTCTTACTTTGGTGCCAAAGTCCTTGATAGGCACTATAGTCCTCCCAACATCATAGTATTGAATCTAGTGCTAGTGTCCTAACTAGTGAGCAAAACCAAGCTCAGTTCTAGTCTTCAAGACATGCATAATACTCATGGACTATAAAGAAAGGAATACAACAAGCATTAGAATATGAAAACATAAAAATGACTTGGAGTTCATAATGATCATATGCCCTTGATCACAAGACACCCTAGCCCATGAAGGAGATGACTCCCAAGGGCTTGGGAACTTACAAGGGCTCCAACACCGGATTCAAAACATGAGGGAAAAAGGAGGAAGTGTGTTCCACACCAAAACCACCCAAGGGACCTTAAATGACCTCAAAATAAGGTGGGTCCCACAACCAAACATACTTAAGGACACCAAGGTAATCCTAGTATTCTTGATGTTTAGTTTCATGTTAAATAAACTTGAAGCTCATTTTAAAACCCAAGTAAAGGTGCTTTAGGTTCATTTTATCCAGCAACATAAATTTTTTAAAGATCATACAAAATATCATGTGTGCTCGACTCCAACATCGAGGCACACAAAAACATTTATAACACTGATACCACTTATCTAGCTTCTTTACAATCCATCCATTGAGGAGGTCTAATAATTACATTTCAAAATGATGCGAGGACTCAAATACCCTTCAATTGTACATTTTTTAAAATATTATACAAATAAGAAAAGAAGGATTGGTGAAGCCTTTGTCCAAATTTATCATGGTTCCCAAGCACTTTCCAAGATCTTTTAATCCCTAACATTGATTCCACACCACCCAATCATGTGGAACCCTTATGTCCACCCCATTATGCTAGAAGACAACCACACGAACCATAAGAACACTTGTACTAAACATTAGGGAGTAGGCTTACACTCACACCAATCACGAAATATACAAATGACATGCATAACAAATAAGAGTCACTCAACATCAACACATGATAATAGGGTACAACTTCTCTTTAGGTACAACTCTAATGGCCACAAGAGTGAGATCCTAGAGAGGGTGTAGGGAGTATCATCACAATAGCCTATGGTACCAACTAAGTTGGATTGAGTACACCTCTCACAAGAGATGGAGTTACTCAATCAACAAGAAACAATGCCCCTTGATTAATGAAGTGATAACTAAACTTTCATGGAAGTGATAACAAACGAAAATGAGTAAATATATTATCCAAGAGTAAACATAATGATAACACACAAGTATCTTGTAATATGCACCATGGTCCTGGTGCCAATATAAAATGAATTGCCAAGAACATCTTGAATCAAAACATCAATTATCGATCCACAAGTCTAAGCCCAAAATAAGACTAACAAAATGTAAATGTGAAAGGCATTAGAGTTTTAGTATGGCTGTTCAATGGTGGATTAGTAGAAAAGGATTAGAGATATTTTATCTATAACAAAATGTTTCAAAATGTTATTAAAAATGTTAGTAATATTTTTTTTTAATAGCAAGATGTAGTGATTATGAAATCAATATTTTATCTTTAACTTTTATTTTTTGTCCTTGGGCATTGTGTTAGATGGATGGATTTGTCTATGATCATATTTGGTTAGTTATGGTAGTGTTTGTATGATCATAATATCATCCTTCAACTACCCTAACATCTAATATGATTCCACTTATATTTTGTAAAATTACAACAACAATCTTTGTAATTCTACAACTTGTTCTTGTAAATAAAACCTAATACTTGAGATAATATTATGTGTTAGGGCATGCTTAGGGGCTTGCATTAATTAAATCTCCAAATTTAATTTAATAAGATTGCATTGAATTACCTTGGGCTTTTGTGTGGGGGTAGATCTTAGGTGAAATGAGTGTGCCTATAACTAGAAGGTACATTAATGAAGATTTATGTTTTTAATAATTATTGTTGTACTTATAGGTGTCTCTCTTATTCTTATTTATTTCCTTTATCCTTTTATGTATCAAGCAATAAAATGGTCATGTAATAACTATTGGATATAGTCAAATGATAAATATACAAATGGAGCAAAAAATAAGAATGAAAATGAAAAGACATTTTTTAAATAGTATGCCATCACAATTATAATAACATTTAAGATAACAAAGTGACAAAAAATTCAAATGTAAGAAAATATTTATAATACAAATTGTTAAGAGATAGTTAATATGTTAAACAATAAAAAATAGACATATAATAATTAACAAACAAAAACATTAAAAATAAATACTAGTATATATATCTTCAATATATCTATCTAAAAGATGTTAATATACATCTCTTGGTGCTTGATACTTTTTAGATAGATGTATTTAAGATACCTTTTATCTACAATTTTTAGCCGAAGGCATTCCCTATATGAACATTACCGACTGACTTTAATGATCAATGGTTGAGAATGTGGTAGAATGATGGTTGACCATTGAAAAAGATCTAACCATTCAATGAACCCAATATAAAATGAATAAAAATAATATTAAAAAAATAACACTTTATACAAAGAAAGAAAACAAACAATCATATATTCTTTCTATATTTCCACTAGAAAATATGTTGTACATTCATATTATAAAGGTCAAAAACACCGGCTGACTTTAATGATCGACGATTGAGAACGTGGTAGAATGATGGCTAACCATTGAAAAAGATCTGACTGTTAAATGAACCAAATATAAAATAAATAAAAATAATATCAAAAAATAAAACACTTTATAAAAAGAAAGAAAGCAAAGAATTAGATATTCTTTCTATATTTCCACTAGAAAATATGTTTTACATTCATATTATAAAGGTCAAAAACAAAAAATAAAGAAAGAGAGCAAATAATTAGATATTGTTTCTAATTTTTCACTAATATTCAAAGGTATAAATTATATTATTATTATATATAATATTTCATGTTATAGTTTATATTTTATATTGTTTTTCAAAAAAAAATTATGGTATTTTTTTTTGATACATAAGAGACTTTTGATATTTTATTAATAATAAAAAGAGCCATACAAAACATCTGCTAAAGTAGGAAGAACCATCACCCAACTAGATGCCAAAAAAAACTAGCAAAAACTCCTTCAAACGGCCTGAGAAAGACACAAAATTTGACCAAAAATGGCTTCGACCAAGCCAAAACCAGAAAGCCCATATACTAAACATCCAACCAATAAGCAAATTTAATAAACAAAAAGAAGCCGAACCTTAGAGAAACCCATTCAATTTAGCAAAAGTATCAAAATCAACCACCCAGTCCAAACCATCCTCCACCACCAGCCCAATCTTCCTTTCTAGAAATTCCACTGCCACGGCCAAAACCATCCAATGCCTCATATGCTCAGCCCCTTTCAAATCCAGAAGGAAAGGGAAAACTTTCACCGCCTCGTCCGTTTTCCAGAGCAGCTCCAAGTCTGCTGGTCGTGGGATCCCTTTGCCAACAAATGCTGCCTTTAATGTCTCCTCTAAACCGCCCATCAAATCCTCACGAAACAGGCGCATGAGCAGTTCCTTGGCCTTCACTTTAGACACCTCGACATCCAACAATGAGGCCAAGAAAGCGCAAGGAGATATAGGCATTATCCCTCACATACTGCTTCCTCTCCAAATGGCCTTTCCCTAAGACCATTTTTACCGCTACCAAAACCAAAGGATCATTATCAAGCAGAACACGCTTAAGTCGCCGGTCAATAATTTCTCTGAAAGCAACTTGTCTCTTTGTCACCATCAAAGAAATGGGTGTGTCCGCACCAAAGGACTCCAACCCCTCCACAGAAATGGAAATTATGAACTTGGAGCGACCAAACTTTGCCATCTTTGAAGCCACCAGAAGCCGAACATTGTCAGATAAATCACCACCAACAATAATACCACATAAAAAGTGCAATCCACACTCTAACAACCTGCCGACACCAACACCCATTAATATTACCCACGACAACAAAGTCGAACTCACATCACACGAGCAAGAAATTATTTTGATGCAAGGCATTCTGTCCTTGCATGATCATCCATCCTTCACCTTCAGCCTTTATCACAAGGCAAGCCTTGAAATGATAGTAGCTTGCCAGCTAACATTAGTGCATGTACTCGTTGCATACAGAGTACTCCAAGACAAACACCACCTGCCAATTCCATTCCCTCCACTCAAATCAGTAGCGACCTTAACATTAATGAAACCACGTATGAGCCAAGTCATACCCCTGCGAAATCCCTCCGCCAACATGGAGGGGGCCCCACCCAGCCACCCACAAATTTATGGTATTTTTTATTTTATATTATAAAATATAATTTTTTAGAATATTCTTAATTAAATGTTATGAAATAAAATTATATTTTATATATTTAAATATTTTTAGTAAAACATTATAATATTTAGATATTTTATATTTAATATTTATATACACTTATAAGTTATTAAATATAAATATCATATAACTTTTTACATATATTATTAATTAAAATGAAATATATTATAAGTTTAATATTTATCTATATTTATTTTTTAATTAATAATTTTTATTATTTTTCAAAATATTTTTTATTATTTATTTTTTATGGTATTTATTTTTCTTTTAGATTATAAAATATAATTTTATAGAATATTCTTAATTTAGTATTATGAAATAAAATTACATTTTATATATTTAACTATTTTTAGCATAATATTATAATATTATATATTATATATTTAATATTTATATACACTATACATTATTAAACATAAATATAATTTAAATTTTTACATATATTACTAATTAAATATATTATAAGTTTAATATTTATCTATATTTATTTTTTAATATATATATTATATTTATTAAAATATTTTAAATATATATTATGTTTATTAAAAAATATATTCAATTTATATTTAATATGACATATTATATGAAATATGATGCACATTATTAAATAAAAATATTATATACATACACTCCCTTTTCCTCCCACCCTATCTCTATCTCTCAACCTCTACCACCTCTCTATTACCATTTTCTATCACCTCTTATATCTCTCACTCTTTCCCCCTCTATATATTCCTCTCTCTACCTCTCTATATCACTTCCTATATCTTTATCTTTCTATCTCTCCATCTCCCCTCTCTCATCGTCTCCCTCTTTCTATCTCTATTTCTTTGTCTCCCTCTTTCTCTCTCCTTCCATCACTCCCTCTCTATATGTTTATCTATCTTTCTCACACCATCGAGCTATATTTCCCAAGTTATATCTATCTCTATCCATATCTCTCCTTCTTTCTATTTCTCTCTACTCTCTCTAGATTTCTGTCCCCCCTCTCCCTCCCTCTCTATCTATTTATTAATATATATCTCTCTCTATATATCTTTCCATATCTCTCACTCATATACACACACTCCCTCTTTCTCATTCCCTACCTCTATCTCTATCTCTCTATCTTTTCGCCTATCTATACCTCTCTCTATTACTTATCTATATCACCTTATTTCTCTCTCTCTTACCCCCTCTATCTTTATCTCCCTATCTCTCCCTCATCCTATCTATCTATATCTTATTATGTCTACCTCTACCTCTCTCTCTCTCACGCCTCTTTCTATCTCTTTCTATCTATATCTCTCTACATCTATCTCCCTATCTCTCTCCCTATACATCTATATCCTTTCCCTCTCCACCCTTCTCTCTCTATCTTATTCACTCAATCTCTCCCTCCATCTCTTCTACTTTGTATCTTTATCTTTATTTCTCCCTCAATCTCCCTCTCACTCACCTCTCTATCTCTTTCTATCCATATCCTTCTCTAGATATATCTCCCTATCTATCTATCTATCTATCTATCTATCTATCTATCTATCTATCTATCTATCTATCTATCTATCTATCTATCTATCTCCTTATCTCTTTTTCCTATCCCTCTCCATCTCTCTATATCACCCTTTATCTATATTTCTCCCTCTCCCCCCCCTCTTCTTCTCTCTCCCTCTCTACATATGTCTCCCTCTTCCCCATCACATCTCTCTCTCTCTCTCCTCCCCCCTTTCTCTCCCTCCCTCTTTCTATCTCTCCCCATCTTTCCCTCTCTTGCTCCTCCCTATTCCCCTATCTTTACATCTCTCTCTCTCTCTCTCTCTCTCTCTCTCTCTCTCTCTCTCTCTCTCTATTTGTCTTTCTCTACTTCTCTCCATTTTTCTCTCTTTATCACTCTCCCTCTCCCCCTCTCTATATATCTTCTTATATCTCTATCTTTACATCACTCTATACTTATCTCTCTCTCTCTCTCTCTCTCTATCTCTTCCTCTTCCTCTTCCTCTTCCTCTTCCTCTTCCTCTTCCTCTTCCTCTTTATCTCTTTATCTCTCACTCTCTATCTATCCCTCTCTATCTCTCTCCCTCTATCCCCTATCTCTCTCTATCTTTATTTCTCCCTCTATCTTTCTCTATATCTCTATCTATTTGTCTCCCTCTTCCTCTCTCATTCTATATTCATTTGTACCTCTATATATTTGTCTCTCACTCTTCCTCTCTCATTCTATATTCATCTCTACCTCTATATTCCTCTCTCCCCCCATCTCTAGAAATGTCTCCCTCTCTCTATCCATCCATCTCTCTCCCTATCTCTCCTCCCTCCCTCTTCATAGGCCTTCATTGTCTTCTTGATTCAAAGGTTTTCTTTCACTCATTTAAGAGACCTTTGTTGCACAAACAATATCATTTTTTCAATGGCCAACCAATTGAACTCATGTAATACACAAATTTATGCAAAAAATAGACTTAAATTTTCCCTAATTGACATTCCACACCTCTTCGGTGTACCCATTACACACCAAGGTGAAATTGTTAGTAATATACTATTTACCACATATCTTCATATTTAAGTACATAGCCATATCAATAGTATCAAAGTTTTATGAAAACAAACCATTTTAATAGTTTTATATTTATTTTATTTATTAAAATATACAACTTTTCCAATTACTTTAAAGAAATATTTTTTCTTTATTTTTTTTCTAATTTTTTTCACTTCACTCTATATTCCTTTCATTATTATT
>VDFB02270651.1:564999934-565095788 GCA_007258455.2 Sequoia sempervirens | reverse complement strand
CAGGGGACAGGGTATCCACATCCATGGTATGCTTTGGATGGAGAATAGCGGAAATAGAGGAGTACTTGCAGGCAAGGATGACCTTAAGCAAACAGTCATCACTAAGCTCTCTAAAGATGTTATGAGGGAAGTTCTAGGGAGGGGCCGAGTCAATGCGACTGTTAGAGAGGTCCTTGAGTATCAAACTTGTTGGGGGGGAGCAGATTTGGATTTCTTGTGAGACGGCCAGGATGGGGTTGTCCGTACTGGAGGCTAGCTGAGGATTTAAGGACAGGGAGCCCACAATAGAGGTGTTAGCTTGCTTATTGGTCCTTCGTCTATGCTTATTGGAAGTTTTGAGCACAGTTTGGAACCCACCATTTTGAGTCTCATTCACAAAGGATAAGGAGTTAGCCGAGATTAAAGCAGGGGAAAGGGCAATAGGGATGGACAGGGAGTTGGAAGCCATAGCGGGGGGAGGATTAGAAGGCTCAGCTAAATGAGGGGTTTTGTTCACCGAGGATTCCACATTAGGGTTAGCAGTATGAGTGGATTTTTGGAGAGGCAAGGGCTTAGCCGACATAGGTTTTTTCTTAAGGATGGGGCAGTCCTTCCTCAGATGCCCTTCTCTTCTACACAAGAAACAAGCGTTTAGACCCCTGAGAATTTCAATAGGACAAGATAAATTGTCCTCAAAGATGTTAATGTTAATATCAGTCAGAATTTCTTTACCAGGATTCAACGAGATAAGTATCCTGACATCCATATGAGGAACCAATCTCACAGTGTCATCCATTCGGATGACTTTACCAAGTGGATCAAGCAATTTGGGAAGGAAATGCCATAGAAATGGCAGGATCTGTTTAACCAATATCCACCGAGGGGCTGAGAGGGCAAGAACTTCCTCATGAATGGCCTCGAGAGACCAAGCCAAGGTACAAAAGGAGGTAGAGCCCACGGTCTAGTACTATTTTTTAAGAACTTTGGGCTGGGATTCATGATTAGCAAAGAAAATCACATATAGACCTTTCTGAATTTGCCTGCAGAATGAAATATGGAAACCCAATTTCAGGTTCCAATAGTTATGGAACCAATCATCTAAAAATTTCCTGGGAGGGCATTTATCCACTTCAATAGCAGAGAAGAAAATAGCAGAATTCCTTAATCTATTTTTTTCCTTCACAATTTCAATAAGCATTTTCGGATTAGGAGAAACAGAGAAAGGTAAAGGAACAACCCCATTGTTCTTACTGGATTCGCAGGGTCCATGAACACTCGATAAGTTAAACCTAGCACTTGCGTCAATGGCAATACCGGAGTTAGCAACTGCCTCAGAGAATGATTTGGGTCTTGCAAGCAAAGAATTGCTTGTGGGATTAATTATGCTTGGAATGCCAGATTCCATTGATGCCCTAGGCGCAACCGAAGAGGAAATAGGGAGTACGGCCTCTGTCGAGCGGCAGAGGGAAGAGGGAGAGGATGCATTCATAATAAATGCATTAAAAGAGAACAAAAAAAGGAGCGAGCACACCTGTCAACGTGTCGTTGCCAGGGGAAGGCAATTCCCTGTCACCGTATTTCACAATTCGACATCAAATCAACCGAGCAGAACCCTACATTATAATATTTAGTATTTATATACACTATAAGTTATTAAATATAAATATCATATAACTTTTTACATATATTATTAATTAAAATGAAATATATTATAAGTTTAATATTTATCTATATTTATTTTTTAATTAATAATTTTTATTATTTTTCAAAATATTTTTTATTATTTGTTTTTTATGGTATTTATTTTTCTTTTAGATTATAAAATATAATTTTATAGAATATTCTTAATTTAGTATTATGAAATAAAATTACATTTTATATATTTAACTATTTTTAGCATAATATTATAATATTATATATTATATATTATATATTTAATATTTATATACACTATACATTACTAAACATAAATATAATTTAAATTTTTACATATATTAGTAATTAAATATATTATAAGTTTAATATTTATCTATATTTATTTTTTAAATATATATTATATTTATTAAAAATGATTAAAATATTAAATATATTAGATGTTTAATATTTATCTATATTTATTTTTAAAATATATATTATATTTATTAAAAATGATTAAAATATTAAATATATTAGAAGTTTAATATTTATCTATATTTATTTTTAAAATATATATTATGTTTATTAAAAAATATATTCAATTTATATTTAATATGACATATTTTATGAAATATGATGCATATTGTTAAATAAAAAAATTATATACATACACTCCCTTTTTCTCCCACCCTATCTCTATCTCTCAACCTCTACCACCTCTCTATTACCGTTTTCTATCACCTCTTGTATCTCTCACTCTTGCCCCCTCTATATATTCCTCTCTCTACCTCTCTATATCACTTCTTATATCTTTATCTTTCTATCTCTCCATCTCCCCCTCTTTCATCGTCTCCCTCTCTCTCTCCTTCCATCGCTCCCTCTCTATATTTTTATCTATCTTTCTCACACCATCGAGCTATATTTCCCAAGTTATATTTATCTCTATCCATGTATCTAGCTCTTTAAATTTCTCTCTACTCTCTCTAGATTTCTCTCCCCCCTCTCCCTCCCTCTGTCTATTTATAAATATATATCTCCCTCTCTATATCTTTCCATATCTCTCTCACTCATATACACACACTCCCTCTTTCTCATTCCCTACCTCTATCTCTATCTTTTCGCCTATCTATACTTCTCTCTATTACTTATCTATATCACCTTATTTCTCTCTCTTACCCCCTCTATCTTTATCTCCCTATCTCTCCATTCCTCCTCTATCTCTCCTGTCCCCCTTCTATCTTATTCCACTCATCCATCCATCTCTTCTTTATCTTTTCTCGATCCATCTCCATATCCCTTCTCTCATTATATCTATCCATATCTCCTTATCTTTATCTCTTTTCTATCCCTCCATCTCTCTATATCACCCTCCATCTATATTTCTCCCTCTCCCTCTCCCTCTCCCTACCCCCTCTTCTTCTCTCTCCCTCTCTACATATGTCTCCCTCTTCCCCATCTCCTCTCTCTCTCTCTCTCTCCCCCTTTCTCTCCCTACCTCTCTCTATCTCTCCCCATCTTTCCCTCTCTTTCTCCTCTCCCTCTCCCCCTCTCTCTATATCTTCTTATATCTCTATCTTTATATCACTCTATCTCATCATATATCTCCCTCTCCCTCTCCCTCTTCCTCTTCCTCTTCCTCTTCCTCTTCCTCTTCCTCTTCCTCTTCCTCTTCCTCTTCCTCTTCCTCTTCCTCTTCCTCTTCATCTCTTCATCTCTTTATCTCTCTCTCTATCTATCCCTCTCTATCTCTCTCCCTCTATCCCCTATCTCTCTCTATCTTTATCCCCTATCTCTCTCTATCTTTATTTCTCCCTCTATCTTTCTCTATATCTCTATCTATTTGTCTCCCTCTTCCTCTCTCATTCTATATTCATTTGTACCTCTATATATTTGTCTCACTCTTCCTCTCTCATTCTATATTCATCTCTACCTCTATATTCCTCTCTCCCCCCATCTCTAGAAATGTCTCCCTCTCTCTATCCATCTATCTCTCTCCCTATCTCTCCTCCCTCCCTCTTTATAGGTCTTCATTGTCTTTTTGATTCAAAGGTTTTCTTTCACTCATTTAAGAGACCTTTGTTGCACAAACAATATCATTTTTTGAATGGCCAACCAATTGAACTCATGTAATACACAAATTTATGCAAAAAAATAGACTTAAATTTTCCCTAATTGACATTCCACACCTCTTCGGTGTACCCATTACACACCAAGGTGAAATTGTTAGTAATAAACTATTTACCACATATCTTCATATTTAAGTACATAGCCATATCAATAGTATCAAAGTTTTATGAAAACAAATTATTTTAATAGTTTTATATTTATTTTATTTATTAAAATATACAACTTTTCCAATTACTTTAAAGAAATATTTTTTCTTTATTTTTTTCCTAATTTTTTTCACCTCACTATATAATTCCTTTCATTATTATTTTCTCATAGTAATAGAACATTTTATTTATTTATTTATTTTTACTATGATGCTTAATCATAATATTAAATTTTTATTTTTATTCTTAAATTTATGTTTGTAAGAAGAAAGATTTTTTTAAAATATTTCATATAATTATATTTATTATTAAATAATATTTATTTTATTAAATATTTCAACATGTAAGTGATTGTCAAATTTAATATAAAAGAATAATATAGGGGAGAAGATCTAGTAGTTGAACATCTTAACTTCATGTCTCTCCAAACCTTATGTGTAATTTCAAATCACTCCCAATTTTTTACAAAAGCTTGCTCGTAAGTTCCTACATATAACTAAGGTTAGATCGGTAGTTGTGCGCCAAGTCATGTTTTATTGGTGTGTTAATGTGGCATCACATGATTTGTGGTTTTTAGATCTAAAGAATACATTTCATTCAATTATCAAACTCATAATCAACACTAACAACTTTAAAGACAACTATTAATACTATATTATTAAAAATATTAGACATTAAATCAACAATGCTATCACACTTATTAAAACATGCTCAATTATTGAATCCTTTCCCTTAATATTAAAAAATACAAATAAAAAATTAATAAATAAAATAAAATAAACCTTTCTTTATATTACGTTATCCTTGAAATCTAAGAAAAGGAAAACAAATATGAACCACCTTCAAAGAATCTTATAGCTAATACATAATAAACCCCTAAAAAAGGAGAGGAGAAAATAATTAAAAATAAGTAAATTAAAAGAATCTTTCTTTTATTGGCTTAACACTAGAGGAATCCTTGTCGAGAGTTGCATAATCTTCCACCGTAGAATTAGGTAGTTTAGTCTAGTTTTCGTTTCCCCTTCCGTTCTCAAATTGTACTTGGATGATCTTTTGCCGCATGGATTTAAATCTCCAAAACCATGAGATACACTAGAATACCTAGTTTGAGCGTTGCCAAAAAGGGTGTGGTACAGGTCACCCACCTTACGTCCTCTTATTTTCCCTTCAATTATCGCTCCAAATCCACTTATTCAAAACAAAATTTCCCACTCAAATGGGAAAATTATTTTTTTAATAATGGTGAGAAGAGTCTGACCACATAAGTTACTCAACAGGGACAAATACAATAGAAAATAATTAAAAAAGGATCAAACTCTGATTTTGCTTTTTCTGTACACATGTCCATGTGCTTTTTTAATAGCTCTAAATCTCTATGAACTGGTTGAACTTCAGATCAAAATTCAAGGTTAGAAAATATACAGTGATCATTTAAGTTGTTGATCCAGTCGAGTAGCTTTTTGGGTCCTCTGAATTGCAGCTCTTACAATCGTCTTCAAGGAGGTAAGGGCTAAGGCCTTGTACTTGTGTATTGTGTATTGGATTTTGAAGTTATTTGCATTGTACCCAATTTAACAAAATCCCAGTTTGGGTATTTTGATTTTTGTTTGCATTGAACTTACTGAAAATATTCCCAATTTGGGCAATTTAAATGTATTTGCATTGAACCCAGTCGAATACAAATACCAATTTAGACATTTTGAATGTATTTGCCTTGAGCTGAATAGAACAAAATTTGAATTTGCGCATGATGTTGTTTGTATAGAACCCAAGTGAACTAAATCTCAATTTGGGATGGTTACCCTGAAAGATAAAGAGTCCGAATCCTCTTTTATTGAATCAGTATCCACATGAGATGAGATGAGATGATTTTTAATATCCTTTAGGCCAAAATGGTCCGTAAAACCTCTTAATAAATCAATGCAAGTTGGGATGGTTATGCGGCAGACAACAATGCATATTGTTGCTCAGACTTGAGCACTTAGATAGATTCTGAACTCTATTTTAATTGCATCAATATGCATACGAGATAAGATGAATAAAAAAACAGAACTTTTAATGCTCTTTGGGCCAAAATAGCCTTTAGGACCTAGTGCGTTCACTTTTTAAATCAATACCCAGTGAGATAAAGATACTATGGCATTAATATCCTTTAGGTCGAAATGGTCTGTAGCACCTTTCAGAGTTCATTGCTTGTTTAATTAATATTCTATGAGATAAATCATAAGGCAACCTTTAATATCCTTGGGCAATAATGGTTTGTTGTGCATATCTCAGTGCATGCATTTTAATCAATACCATATGAGATAACATAAAGACAACTTTTAATTTACTTAAGGACAAAATGGTTTGTAGAACCTAGCAGAGCTAGTTTACTTGTTTAAAATATTAATTCTGGTATGTTTATTTTTAGAAAAATTCTCCAAGTTTTGTTTGATTGTTCTGATTTAAGATTTCACGCACTTGGTGGTCACTGCTATTATCAATTTCACTGTGCCTAATATTATTATATAGTGGGCAGGTTAAGAGGAAATGTGTTTCATCCTCTATTTCATTTCAATATGCATGCTTTGTTTGATTGTTTTCGTTTAAAGTTTCAAGTACTATTTTATGGTTCTAAATATCTGTGTATTGTAGCTAATATTGTTAGATTGTGGACAGATTGGAAGGAAATGTTTTTCATCCTCTATTTCATCTGAATATTCATAAATGGGGAAGAAAGCAAAGAAGAAAATCCACAAAAAGCCTGTGCAGAAGCCCAAAAAGTTACCATCTTCCAATGCCATTGCTAAGATTGAGAACACTGAAAGCAATGAAACAATTATATCAGAAAAGGCCTGCAAACACTTGGATAAGGGTATTGATTTGGAAAAACTAAACAGCCAGTTAGGAAAATCATCAGTCCTGCAATGCCAGGGGTGCTTAAAGTGTGGTATTGGTGGGAAGAAGGAGAAGAAAGGGAAGGCTAAACATGTCAAAAATAAAGGAGGGTCCAAGGATTTGAGGTCTTTGCCCTCAGGAAGCATTTGGGTTTGTTTAGCTTGTGGTCAGTTGGGATGTGGGGGTGAAGAAAAGGGTCTTAGTTCAAATGGGCATGCTTGGCAACATTGGCTCTATGCACACCACCCTTATGCTGTACAATGCAATGCCAATGACATCCTTAGGTGCTGGTGTTTCCTTTGCAAAGCCACCGTGCAAGATAATTCTGTTGTGGATGGGGAAGAGAGCTGTCCGACCTTGCAGTCGCAAGCCCTTAAGTTGGTTCAGGAGAAACTGCTCAATCAAACTATGATCGATGATGCCAATGGTGGTGCAATCTGGTCTGAGGAGAATGCGACGAGTGATGTTGAAAGTAGTCAACCTCAGGATCTGGATGGAAGTAGTGAGGATGTTTGCAGTAGGAGTGGTAGGCACATTGTTAGGGGTCTGATGAATCTTGGTAATACGTGTTTCTTCAATTCCGTTGTGCAGAATTTGCTTGCATTGGATGTGCTTCGTGATCATTTCCTGAAATCTGGTGAGTTTCTTGAAGGACCCATGACTTCAGCTCTAAGGAAGCTTTATTTTGAAACAAGTTCAGAGGGGCTGGGGGAAGCAGATCTCACTAAGTCTAAAAAGGGAATGAAAGTGAATGGGACCATCAACCCCAATGCTCTTTTCCGTGCCATCTGTGACAAGGCGTCACAATTCAGGGGATTTCAGCAGCAAGATAGCCATGAGTTGTGGAGATATTTACTTGATTGCTTACGTACAGAAGAATTACATATAATGAAGTCAAAAGGAACTGTATCTTTGGATTTCAGAGCATCTAAGGACAATGCAAATGAAAACATGGACCATGTGACTAGTACACCAGATATAGTAACATTAGTGGATCGTGTTTTTGATGGTCAATTGTGTAGCACAGTTTGCTGCTGCAATTGTGGTCATTCTTCAATGGTTTATGAACCATTTTTTGATTTGCAACTGCAAATTCCAACTAAACAAACAGCTGAAAAGGTCTCATTGCCCCGTTACAGAGGCTCACCATCTCCCAAAGCAAAGTTGAAGAATGATGCTAAAACTAGTAAGAATGGACATTCCATGGGGAAACGGAGATCAGGCATTTGTGATGCTCAAGCAGATGTGCCTTATCAGGAAATCTCACCATCCTGTGCTGAAGGCAGAAATTCATTAACAGGAGAAAGAGCTGAGAATGTGTCTGCTCCACAAGAAAATAGTGAATGGATTGAACCTGCTCTACAAGAAGATATTGGATGTAATATATCTACTGGGCAAGAAGATACTGGATGGAATGGATTTGCTCAACAAGAAGATAACATATGGAATGCATCTGCTCCACAAGAAGATACTGTATGGATGGATTATCTTAGATCTGGATCTGAATCTGATGATATTTTAAATCAAGATATCTCTAATACATCAAAAAATGTGCAGCAAGTTGAGAACTATCATGAAGGAATTGTAAATCCAGAATGTGGTTTTATTGCATCTGATGCCTCTGAAACAGAGCCTCCTCTTCTTGTTGTTGGGGACTCAGATGTTTTGTTACTTCCTTACAAAGAAGCAGATCTGATATCTGGTCAAGGGCTTCAGGCAAAAGAAAATTCTTTGGAGTTGGCTCAGGAGCCTGAGGAAGCTTTAAGCAATCATTTCAATGTTGCTGTCTCATCTACAGATCCGGAGCCTTTTGACGGCTTTGGACAACTGTTTGAGGAGGAAGAAACAGTGCATAGTCAGAAAAAAGAAGAAGATGGGTCTGAGGACTTTTTGCACAATGCAAGTGGCAATGATTTTTTGTATAGGGACAGCTCTATTGTAGCTACTGAAACAAACAAAGAAGATATGGACACCATCGTTACACCAATGTCGCTTGATAGTTGCTTGATAGATTTCACAAGGGCAGAGTTACTAACTGGAGAAAATGCATGGAAGTGTGAGAGGTGCTATTCTAAGGTTATAGAGAGTTCTGGCAAGCTTGAAAAGAGAAAAGCAAAGGCAAATCAAAGAACGAAAACTAAGAACAAGTTTACTGTAGGATCAGCGATCAGTGTTTCAGATGCATCTTCAATCTGTGGGACACAAGTAAATGTGGAGAAGGAGCAGAAATTAGGCTCACAAGACAAAGTAAGAGATGCACAGCTTAAAGTTCTCACCATCACAAATAATTCTGGAATCTCTGCCCTGACAGAAGATAACTCTGAGTTCTGTAGTGGTACAATAAAATACAGTGGCATTGATGAAAGTGTAAAGGGCAACTGGCAGGGTGTGAATGAAGCAAAACTTGACCATGCTGGGGTTTTGTCCAGTTCATGTCGTGCAGACAGTGAACAACAACCTGATCAGGAAGTACACCAAGTGGAAGCAACATTTCGAGGGAAAGAAAATATCCCTGTGAATGTCTCTCTCAATGTTACTTTAAATGATTCTTCTGGTAAAAGGGTTTTATGTAGTCAAGTAGAGGATTATTCTAATGAGAATTTATCAAGAACTTGTGGGGATGAGTTTAGGGAAGGAATTGATGTGATCACTCAAGCTGAGAGATCTGCTTCCACAAGCTTTGTTCCAAAAGGTGAAAGAATTACTGCAAATTTAGAAGGACATAATGTACATACCCCAAAACATAGGTCAGCTGGGAAAGGACATGTACTGGATAAAAGGAAACCAAAGAAAACAGAATTTAATCCAAATGCTCTGAAGCAAGAAGCAATCAAGAGATATCTCATCAGCAAGGCACCATCTGTTCTAGTCATACAACTAAAGAGGTTTACACAAGATCTATGGGGCCGTTTAAGTAAATTGAGTGGCCATGTTACCTTTCAAGAGAGGCTTGATATCAGACCATTTTTGGACCCTAGGTAATTTTGAACACTTTAGATAGCATGCTATTTATATGTCAAGGTCTAACTACATTTTTTTAACTTCCACATCACATAGTTGTCTTCCTTTTTTCGTCATCCACATTTTCAGTTTTTGTTTTTAACTTTTATGTTAATCTATTTTATCTTGTTTATGATGACTGAGGATTTCAAGTTCGATCTCATAATTGATATTTGCTTTAAAAGTGTACAATTGTTGGGGGTTTGCTGATAAGAAAATACTTTTCTATACTATGGCTTCACTCTATTTTTTACTTGATTAAACAAAAATATCACATGCCTAAAAAATAGGTTATGCTTTTCAAATCATTCAATTCACAGAAGTAACTTATAAGCACCTCTAGTCTAACTGTCAATTTTTTCAGCCTTTATGCATGCCTTTCGTTGTATAATGATGAATAATAATGTTGCGCCTTAGGCAAATGCTAGCTTGTTTTCCTGACACCTTCAAAAGCATTTTGTGGATATTCCCATTTTGTTTTGCTCATGGACACAAGTTGTGCTATAAATGCGGCATATGACTCAGTACTCATGCAAAATGAAAGAAATAGTTGCATTTGTGGTTTCCTTACTGTGGAACATGTTCACCCATTCCTTAGTATTTGAATCCTAACTGAAAATGTTGTTTTAGCCTTTAGTTGTAACCAAAAAATGAACTTATGATTCCTTTCCCATGGAAGAATTTTCTCCATTAGATGGCATTAATGAGCACCTGACACGATCTATTTCAGCATACATGTAACAATAATTTGTTTTAGGATTTGTTCCATTTGATTTATCATTTATACTTTCTTTTCGTACATATTTTCCATATTTTGTATACATGGCTACTACTAAAGTTGAAATTAGACAATGAAGGGTGCTATGACCTAGGGCTAGTGTTTTCTAATTTTGAAAAATTGATTAGAATGAAATTGGTGATAGATAAACATCATATGTGCATCACACAGTGTAGGAAACCAAATGTAGCATACAGCTCATAGTAATCAACTGAAAAATATTCAGCTGACTGTGGTAAATGGAGTCAAAGTGCAGATAGATTTGAGCAGTGCACACATAATATATGGTCATTTTTACTGTCCACTGGCATTTCCATTAAGGGCTTGAAAGCCAATAATTAAGGCAACTAGCTATTGTAGATGAGAACCCTAGTTACAATTTATATTCATGTGATTTGACTGTTACTGGTCAAATTCTCATTTAAATTCTGAGATTCCTTGTGTAAAGATGTGAAATGTTACATTCATCAAGTAGTCTGACATGGTTAACCCAGAGTTAAGGTCTAGGTTTGATCCATAAGAATTTGGAAAAGAAAACTTAACAGTAAGCTGGATTTGGGACTCAGACAGTGAAAATAACTAGTTGACAAAAAACAGAAATGGCAAAGTGAGCTTCTGTTCATGCCACTAATCCACAAATGGACAGGTGTTATATTGCCTCATGGGCTAATACAAAGCAGTCACTTCATATTATGAGCTCCAACGCCACCACACAGAGCCCCGAAGGTGACATGATCTGCAGCAACTCTGCTTCAACAATCAGATGATACCAGCAGCAGCCCCAGGATCAGACCTAGCTGATATGAACCTGCACTCTCTCCTGAATGAAGTCAAAAAGGATATTCTTAAGTGGTTTTTCTGGTTGTATCAAAATATTCGGACTAGACTATAGGGTAAAGAAACTGTTATTCACAAGGAGGATATTGGAGGTTTTAATAGTAATGTTTCTTTTGATGAGGATGTTTGGGAGGAAATTAATAAGTTCTTCACAATGTTTCAAAATTAGGAAAATTTGAATGAGAGAATCTGAATCAGTATGCTACAAAAAAATTTAGGAAGATTTGAAGAATAATCTTGTTGAGTTATCAAATTCAGTAGCAACACTATTAAGAACTTTACTGCTAGTCATTTTATCCTCTAAACTGAATTGTAGAAGAGAAAAAAGAAGGCTACCAGAGAAAGGCCTGCAAATAGAACAAGGGCCAAGTCCTCAGTCGACAAGTCAGGCATTATGAATATGGATGATGAGACCATAGAAAGTTCTTTTGAGGAGCAAGTTAACTTCATTGCTGAGGAGAGGCAAGCTGCTTCTAGTATTCAAAAGCTGGCAGATCCCAAAAGGGAGATTTCTCTCTTCTGATTTTCCCCTCTATTTCTTGTATTTGTGTTGACTCTCTGCTATTCCTCAGCTTTGTTTTTGTGCTGGTTGGCCTTTTGGCTTTCTTAGTTGTTCCACTCCTCATGGGGCTCATTCTTTTTGCCACTTGACTTTGCTTTTGTTAAAGGGTTTGGGCCCTTCCAAAAACCCATTTTTTGCCCTTTATCAAAAACATATTTTCAAAGCTTGTAAAATTTATAATTTAATATAAAAATATTCTAGGATTAAATTTTATAGGTATAATAGATTACTTTATGCATTAAATTGGTTGGAATCTCGAATGAACTTTGGTGATAGAAAACTTCAATATCTAATTTTCTAGAACATAATATTTTAAAATATACATCTATATATATAGCCATCCCCTTGCTATCACCAAATTTTTTGAAAATATTTTCCATCCCTTGAAATCCGTCCCCCAGTCCAGGAAACTTAGAGAAACACTATGGTTAATTACCATGTAATAACATACTGCAAGCACACAGTTGGACTTTGAAGTACAAAGTAACAAGAAATGGTGTGAGCCAATGACTGTTGCTGCAAATTATGCTACGCTAGAGTTCTGGAGGTCTTAACCTCTCCGAATTTGATCAATCTGCTCAGGGTCAATCTCGGCTTCCCCCAAGATATCAAAATCTTCCTCATAGAGAAATGGCTCCTCATCATTTGTGTTCCATTTGGAATTTGGATCGAGCTGTTTTTGGCATTTGCTAATAGTAAGACATAAAATGTCAAAATCAATTCACAAATAAAAATTGATTTCTAATCACAAAAAGTGAGACAAAACTTTGAAATCATTTTAGAAAGTGATTTAAACAAACATAAATTTAAATTTTCTGAAACAAATTAAAAAATCAATTTCTTAGTTACACATGACATTTCAAAACCAGCAGATTCCAATAGAGGAAAGTGCTCTAACAAACTGCATCTGATCTGAAAAGATACTATGAAGTCTCCTAGGTCTCTTGAATTACTTGCAAGACTGCTAGAGGTAAGCTTGCAGTCATATTAGCAAAAATATTTCTTGGCAAGAACTCAACAAACTAAGAGAGATTTTTTCAAAAAATTGGGAATCCAAAATATGTAGAAAGAAATTTGAAAAAAAGTGAAAAAACTGCTATTTTTTAAAAATTTGAAGGCAATGTAACTACTAATTGCATTGAGATAAAGAGTAACTACTAATTGCATTGAGATAAAGAGAGTGAAGAGAAAGAAGAGTTTGAAATGTTCCCTCCTAGTCTCTGAGTAGTGCATTTGACCTTTAGCCTATTCCAGAGTTCCTGTAGGCTAAATGGTTCTGGTAAGGGAACTCAATTCCAGTTCTTTATGTTGGGTTTTCGGAGTTCAAGTGGACTTTCTATTTTTAGCAGGGAACTAGTCCAGCGCTTACTGTTTATAGTAAGTCCTTTGGCATATCTATTATCATTCCAGCTTGAGTCTTTGGTGTTTTTACTATTTTTAGTACTCACTAAAAATAGTAAGTCTATTTTGGGAAGCTGAACCTGGTCAGGCTACTTCCGGCAGTGTTATCTCAGCTGAGGCATTGGGTTGCTAAGGTTTGATAATTTTAATATTGTATTTCCTCTCTTGAAAGTGAATTAAATAAAGTTGTTTTATAACTTTAAGTTAAGGGTTAGAGGGGACATGAGTTGTACCTTGGCACCTAAGGGAATGACTTAAAGTTGTTTTAAAGCAACAGAATTACATTAGAATGCTGGATAAGAGAGGGATGCCTAGGGGGTGAGAATAAAGTTTAAAATGTAATTTTAATTGAAAGTCATAGCAAAAAGGGGTGTAGTATTTTGGAGGGAGTTTTATTCAAACCTAATTTCACCCTAATTTCTTATTGAGGCTTTATAAGCTCATTTTGAAGCCTCATTTCTTTATGTTGATTTTGGTTGCATAAGGAGATGCTGCTGGATTTCTTTCAGAGGCCTGAGAACAAGTGTTGAGGACGAAAACCCTTAGCATTGAGAGCTGGTTTCGGTAGTGCAAGACCTGCCCTAACCGGTGGTGGCGTTGTTCCATCCAGGGATCACATTCTGAGCTTCATTGTTGTAGTTTCAGTCATTCAGAATGAAGTATTTTTGATGTGGGTCAGTAGTATTTTGGCTTATGGAAGTGTTGCTTCGTTTTGGAGTGGATTGGAGAGGATTTGGTGGTGATTATCAGATATTTCTGGGCACTTTTTGATAGGGACTGAACCTGGGTTTTGATTCATATCTTATTTTCAGTTGGGTTCCTCAATGTGGGTATTGGCTACTTGGATACCTCTTGTCAAGGCGCCCCAGTTTGAGTATTCATTTGCATTTATCAATTGAAATCTGAATTTTTAAAGCAAATCGCCCTAGCTGTATGTAGCGCCCAGTTTGGATATTTTCTAGGTATTTGGACCTGCATTTATGATGGAATCTGTACTTAATAGGGCTGAATGAGTTGGAAATGTGGCGAGTTTGAAGAGTTTGAAGAGAATCTACATTGGAGCTATTATACACATTTTCTGAAGGTGTAATCTGCTGTTTGTATCATCATTCCAGGTCTGAAGTAAGCCTTTTCTGAGTCTGTTTTTGGCTTAATAAGGAAGACCGAAAATATCTTGTAAACTTAGAAATTTTCTGTTATAAAATCTGAATATTATAATCTGGAATTTGATCATTGCAAGCTAGTTTATCATTATATTTTCTGCTCTTTATGTTATCTATTCACTATCATGTTGAAGCATTAAATGGTACATTAAAAATATCAAGCAACAAACATTCTCAAACCTACTCAAACAAACACAAATCAGAACATCAGAAAATTGGAAAAAAAATCAGGGGGTCAGAATATTGCAGAGTTTACACCATAAAGTTTTGAATATATTGTTTTCACTAATTTTCAGATTGCTGATTATATTACATAATGTATAGTAATATAGTATGATAGTTGATTACTGTTCCTTAGTGATACGTTCCCCTATTTTTCAGGTATTTTCCTGAAAGGGGATGCAGATAGAAACCCGCCTTCCCCCCCCTAATAAAAAAAGATGAGGGCATCTCAGGGATGCTCTCTTTGCAAGGGGAATGTCCCCCATTTGGGTATACCAAGGGAGTGCCATGCTGCCTCAAGGATCTCTTAATGTTCCCCTCTTAGTCACCATTTAAAACAACTTAAAAAAAACATCAACAGATTTTGCTTCATTTACTCATTTTGCTTGCTCATAGATAGGGTTAATGTTCAAAATGCAAAGAACAGAAGGCAAACAGAAGAATTTGCAAAGCATAATGTTGAGAGAATGATGATTATTAACCCTTGTTTTGGTCACATGCATGATTTATTGCCTATTAAAGGAGAAGGAAGGGGTGGTCACCAAGTGGGAGTCTGAGGTACTACCATGGAATACATTATAGTGGGTAGCATGGTTTGCTTAAAAGAGATATGATGTTTGCAATAAAACATAATTTCAAGAACCTCCTCAAATATTTAAGATATTCTCTTTTTTGTGCCTCTATAGTGATTGGTGATAAGTATGCATAGATTGTTTATTTGATTTGTAATCTTGCATGCCCATTAGCATGAGACTATAGTGATTCCCTTCTATACAAGAGACATCATATTATTTTTTAAAACCTTTTAAAATTTATATTAATTTAATATTAAATTGTTCTAGGGTTAATTGTATAGGTATAATTGATTACATTATGCATTAAATAGGTTGGAATCTCAAATGAACTTTGGTGATAGTAAGCTCCAATATCTAATTTTCTAACACATAAGCTTTATAATATATTTGCCGTCCCTAGAAATCCATCCCCATGTTCCCTTGTCCTGAAACTGTAGAGAAACACTATAGTTAATTACTATATAGTAACATACTGCAAGTACACATATTGACTTTGAAGTACAAAATAACAAAAAATGGAGTAAACCGATGACTCTTGCTGCTGCAAATTATGCTACACTAGGTTTTGTAGGTCTTAATGATGAAGCTCGAGGGGTATAACCTGTCCCAATTCAATCAATCTGCTTATGATCAATCTCAGCTTCCCTAAGATATCAAAATCTTCCTCATAAAAAAATGGCTCCTGGTCATTTGGGATCCATTTGGAATTTGGATTGAGCTATATATATATGCAGACTAAAAACTGGAATTAAGTTTAGAATACCACATAGCATAATATAATCAAGAAGACCACCATAAACTGTAATGTCATTTAAAACATAAATGATAAATAGTATAAAATATTCATTGTTCAAACTTCAAGCTCAATATTAAAATAATAACATCAAGTTCAACAGTGAATTTTCAGCATCATTAAGATTTTCTAAATCATCAACATCGACATCATTATTAGCATTAGATGATGTAGGAACATTTGAAGAACTGCAAGTAGTGCCACTGCCACTCGCACTAAAAGTGTGCTCACTTTTCAAACTCAATTGTAACATGTTGGAAAGTGGAAGCTCCACATCCCACAGCTTCATGGGGGTCTAGGGGCAGTGCCCCTTGTGGGGTTTTGAGGGCGCTACCTTGGAGGGTTGAGGGGCAGAGGCCCCGCCACCAAGCCCAAATGAAGATCTTCAAAACTACATAGACCTTCATGGCTAACACCATTTTCATACTTTTTTAAAACGCAACATCAAAGGTGGAATTTAAAAAAAAACAAAACAAAAAAAAAGGCAAAAAATGGAGTGGATTTGCCCTAGGTTTGATTGGGTTCCCCTGGATTCTACTCGGATTTGTCTCCCACTCTCCCAGATCCTGACTGTATCTGCAGGCGGATCTGGTAACAGAGCAAAAAAGTAAGACACGATTTCAGAATCAATTTAGAAACCAATTTTAAGTTTTAACAAACATAAATTTAAATTTTTCAAAAAAAAAAACAAAAATCAATTTCATAATTACACATAAAATTTCAAAATGAATTCAACAGCTGAGCCTGATTTAAGTTAAATCATATATTAGTTAAATTGGTTTCTGAATTTAATTTTGAAAATTTATTTAACAGTTAAATCCATAGAAACTAGAATGTAAAAATTTGTGGAATTTAATAAATAAATTTATCTGAACTTGAAAGATGAAATTGAATAAACAGCTCTGAAAATCTCCAAACCCTGCCCAGAAATCTTCTAAAAAGTGTTTGGACTTGAAAATCTGCTCCAAAATCAACCTGTGCAAATGTGAACAAAAACAAAGACAAATATTTTAATGTTCAAAAAATTGCCCGAAATCATAAAAATGGTTAAAGTCAGCAATTTATCAGTCAATCTCACTCCAAAAAACAGGGAACAAACTTGTCAACGTTTCTATTCTAGTGGGTTGTTCACACCTTCGCTCCACAATCAGCCTAAGGCTCCTCCAAATTCCATACCTGTCTTGCAACAATGGGGTTAGTTTCAAATCTTAGAACATAACAAATGGAGGATTCAGCTACTAGGATCATCTACAACTAATGGAAACCTTATGCCCAAACTTGAAGTAAAGTTTTTTTATCTCTATCTCTTGCATTGAAGATGAGGAATCCTCTTTGGGCTGCTTCTTGCCATGATTACTTCTTCCAATGGTCACACTTTCACCTTGGCAATCTGCTCTTCCTTGCTTTTGGGTGGCATTCCCCTCTTGCATTCTTTTGGAAGGAGTTGTGGATGAAAACTGCAACATGCCTCTTGCCTGTGCTTACTCTTTCCACAATGAGTTCAAAAAGCATTGCCCAGCCCTTTGGACAATTCCTCCTTGAAATTCCTTGGCTCCTTGTTGGTGTTCTTCCTCTTCTTTCAACAAGTAGCAAACTATGTTTATGCAAACCACAAAATGTGCACTAATGTGCTTCCCGACTAGCTACATGCCCTTTATTTTTGCACAATAGCAAACAACATTGGTATTACTATACCTTGTTGGTTTTGGACTCCTTGGGCTGCACCTTGGCTTATGCTTGCCCCTTTTTCTTATGGAAAGTCTTTTCAGAGACCCCTTCTTCTTGGAGCTGTCATCCTCCTCTTTGAAATCACTTTCTTGCTTTCTTGAGGCATTCTCTCTCCTCTTCAGCAACTTGCATATCATTTAGAGGCATCAAACCATCATTGCTTCTAACAAAAGAAATGTCTCTTATACCTTGGATGAACTGATTCACAGCATTTGGTGTGTTGGGCTTACTGCCCTTGCAAACTACTCTCAAGGCCGCACTTTTGGAACACTCCCCAGCCTCATGGACACCTCCAAGAAACCCCAAACCTGCATTTTGAAGTCTCTCAACAACCTCTATGGGATCAATCATGCCTTGGCCATCCTTTCCAAGCCCTTGTCTAGCTTACCCCATTTTAGTTAATATTTCTATATTGAACCCCTTAATGTCAAAACTACCAAAGGATTATTGATGGAAGGAAAGAGAATTTCGTGAAGTTTCTGCCATGCATACCTTTGATTGGGTTTGTGTATTATATGTGGAGGAATTTTCTTTCCTCTCCAGCCTTGAATCACTGCCTTGCAACTTGGCCAACATCTCTTCCTTTTTTGGCAATTCTTCCTACAACAGTCCCAATGTGGCCAAAAGGAAGTTTCCATGGTTCTCCAGCTGGACCTACAATTCCTCTTTCTCGCTTTCCAAGGAATGCACCTTCTTCAACCTCTGGGTTTCTATTTGAAGCAATTGGTTATCTGTTTTCAACTCTTCAACTCTGCTCTTCTTTGATTTTCCTTTGGTTGTCCCCTACTAGCCACAAACCTACACTTCAAAAGAAATTGGAGAAGACTCTATGCAAGGCCATTACTAGGAGTACCCCTCAGGCACAAGGATACAGCCACTTTGATACTGCTTGATTTTTAAACTGGGGTGGCTATGCCATACTTTCATCCATTTACAAACAAATTTTATTGAGAAATACTCTACCAACTATCTCAAGATGAACAAAAACAAACAATGCATGTTCAACCTAAAGAAACACTTTAGAGTTTAGAATACTTCCAAATATGTGGGAAAAAACAATTATGCACACACACAATTGCAACCTAAGGATAAATTTGGAGAAACCCTCTAACGGGAATAAAACTGTAAGAAGAGTGAGCTTCTGCTTCTCATGCCACTAATCCACAAATGTACAGGTGTTATATTGCTTCATGGGCTAATACAAAACTCTCACTTCCTGTTGTGAGCTCCAATGCCTCCTCACGTTGCCTTGAAGATGACATGACCTTTAGCAACTCTGCTTCAACAATTAGATGATATCAGCAGCAGGTCCAAATTCAGTCCTAGTTGATAGAAAGCTCGGCTCTCTCTCAAATGAAGTCAAAAGGCTGCATTAATCCCATTGCTCAGCGTGCAACGCTTGTATGATTTACTACCAGTGCACAAACTTGATAGCAATGGCCACTTATTCAGTTCTACTACTGGGAACGAACTCTACAGATGTTTACAAGCCAACATGGCTTCTACTAACTGCCTTGATAGGTTCATAGAGCTTAATTATATCTATAAATGACTGTCCTGTTTCAACACTCTGCAATAGTCAAAATAATGGTGTCCAAACACCATCAAACCAAAGTCTCTTCTCCTTTAACATGTTCATCCTCGGCATTGTGGTTTTGTTTCTTCTTGATGGTGCAGTTCAACTTCTTCTCATCAGCATAGATATACTCCTCTTTGGTCACCCCCCTAGCCACAAGGTCAAATCCACATTAAAAGCTTTTTAACTAATACAAGAGTTTCTTCAGCCTTGGATGTTAGATGTGATCGTAGGGGGAGTACCCTGCTTGACCTTCTTGGCCCTCAACACTCCCCAATGAGCATTATTAGATCTTGTATTGGTCCCTTCACAGTGATTGATGATGGCACCACTGACTTCACCATTTATAGTCAAGACAGTGATATGTTCTGATCTCTAGTTTACCTTACTATTTGCTCTTTGGGGTTCTTGTTCTCTCTTCTTGTCTATACGTACTAGTTTCTTGGCCACTTATGTGGGTGGCCCCTTGTTTGGTATTTCTTTGCTTTTGTTCTTCACCTTCGCGGGCCTTTCTAGGTTTCTCTTCCTCGAATTTTCTACTGTAAACTGCTGTACTCTTGAGATCCATTGACTTACTTTTAGTTATCCGTGGACATTGATATATTTTCTTTCTTTCTATGTTTGTCTCTGCCCTTTCATCATTGACACCTGCCAATGAAAAAGAATAATTGCCACCAAGGAAATAAAATGTCGCTGCCTTGCACCAGAGTCAAAGCTGCCCAACAAGATGGGAAGAATGGCCACTGCCTAAGGGCAAAGAAAATGATGCCCATCAAGAACAGCTACCTGCCAACAAGGAAATAAAAACTGTCACCCTCTCAGGGAATGGAAACAGTCATGTGGCAAGGGAAGGAAAGCAATCGTGTCCATGAAAATATAACAGCCATGGCTTTGGGAAAAGTAATAATTGCCGCCATAGGTAAGGAGAGGTTGCTGCTGTATCAAACTGTCCCATCATCTTCTATCGTAAAAGCACATGGCTGTCGACTGCCCCCTCGACTTTCATTCTGCCATTTTAGCCTCTTTGCTGCCCTTCCTACTTCTCTTACTTATTCCTCATCCATGCTGTTGTGCCAAGATGCATTTTCAGTTAAATGCTGACTTGGGCAAGATTGTCTCCAATGCAATGATGATGTCCAGATTCATCCCCATAATGCCCACAAGACTAACCCGCCAAGTATCATGCTTGCTGCTTCATCCTTTGACACTTGATAATGTTTCCCTTAGCCAATTGACCAACTTGTACCATATCTGCAAGTAATATTATTGCCCACTATAACGAACTGCGCCTAATCTAAAATGATGCTACAAGGGCTCCTAAGTCATTTGGAACAGTTGTGGCATGGGTGCAGGTGACACTTGCAGCACCAGAACATTTGCAACACTGATCTGCTTGTCCAATATAGATTGATCCAATTTTGGTTCACTTGGGTAGAAAAAGGGTCCTTCAGCAAAATGGGACCAAATTCTACTTGATGGAGCAACTTAACCTGTGGAGGATGAAGTGATTGACGTGAGTGGCCTCAATGATTTCCCCCAAGTTCATTTCCCTATAGACGTACCTGAGCTTGAGAATGATGAGTATTTGGAGAGCATCCTAGAAGAGAACCTGGCTATATTCCATGACATTTCCAGGATGGGGATGACAGTGGATGGCAAATTAAAAATTGGGAAAACTTTAAAAGTATAGGAAATTTCAACCATTTATACATAAGGCATTTGTCATATACATTATTATTTTATTATAGAACCATATTACATAATATTAGAGCTGAATTCATAATTCACAGGAGAGTCTTTCATTGTCAATGCTGCGAGGTATACAGTATTCTACATTCCTAACTTCCTGTGATTTGAGGATAAATTATTATGGTTTATGGTCTTCGAAATGCTAGCTGGTGTCCCAACTGTTTACATTGTGGATTAAGCATCAGCTTGCGTTTGTATGCTCCAAACTTAGCTTCAATTTGACCTCCAATTTGCAACTATACTATATTTCCTATCAGCCCCGGTTGCAAATCCAGTAAAAAGGTCTGAAACATTCAGATGATAAGCTTCCTACACAGGTGACTCTAGAAGCCTCTAACATTAGACAACATTGCAAACAAGATAGCCTAAAATTAAAAATAATTATCTGTTATCCATTGTCATTTCTTATCTAGTGTGAGCTTCTTCTAGTTTGTCATATTTTTGTTCTTCTCTAACATGCATGGTTATAGGACAAAGGAAAAAAGCTATATCCGTATAAGTATAACTAATCATTGCAGGTATAGACTTATATTTCCATTTTGTCTTTTGTGATTGCAAACTAGCTGAATCACAAGTGCATGCTCACAAATGGTAATTTTATATGAAGACTATTTATGAACATAAATGGTCATGCACTTAGACTAGAAATGACCACCAAACTCATGATAAAAGATATTGCATTGGAGAGGACATATAATGGTATTTGTTAAATGTTGTAGTACATTTTTTAACAGACAAACTTATAATCCACTTTGAATGAATTATTATTGGTGTACTAACTTAGGGCCAATGCCGATTGCTAATTTCAATTTGGTTTTAATGCAGCAGAATTTTCAATTATGGTTCTTTTTTTTTCCTACTAAAAAAAATAAATTCTGACTCTTTCTTGCTTGCTGGTTCATAGCCATCCCCTGCCAACATTTTCTTATTTCTGAGACTGCCCTTTTTTTTCTTTGATGGGTGGCTGCCCTAGGGACATTTCCTAGCCATCTTGCATCCCCAAAACATTCTGGAACAAGACTGGCTGGAAAAGCCTAGGGGGTGCAAAGGTAACAGTGGGACCTACAGATTGATGATATAGCTGATGCTGGAATTGAGCCTGTTCTATTGGATGGCATATGACTTTTGTTTTTTCTATACATATTTATTTGCATTTGAATATGTAGTATGAACTCTTTAGTTGAAAGTCTGACATTATAATTAATATTGGACTTCATGTGTTATTCACTTATACTGTTCAATCACAATGTTTTAATTTTAATTGTTTATGACATTATGTTGTTATGTTGATTGTCAAAGAAATATCAATACAATTATATCTTTTCCTCTTGTTTGAGCTTAACGTTGATTTAATATTATTTATTTATATATTTTACATACATACATATATCCTGCTACCAGTCCCCTGTACCTGAATCTCTCCTGGCAACACTGTAATTAAGTTATACCTTTAATGCAATGTTTGTAATCGTGATAGCTAGTTAAAAACAAAATCTCTTGTTGCAGCCTCATGTTCAGCAATTGTAGTATATTTGATACGATAGTTCTAACAAAGTTAAAAGGAGAGTCTGTACAGGTCTCAAAAAGGTCCACTCAGCTGTTTTTGAGACATTTCCATATAACTAAGCAGTTTGACAGGTTGCATGTTTAGGAGTTGGCATTAGTTTTCCACAGTCCATGTGGTATTCAAAAGATTGCTTCTGGAATCAACTGTGTATGTTTTTGAATCAATGTTTCAAATAACACACAGTGATCCATTATCAGGGAGAGGAGAGTGACCGAAATGCTGATTAAAAACTTATGCAGTTGATTTCAGAAGAACTCTTTTGAATATTTAGGAGTTACTGCATTTGTTAATGTTGCCTTGGAATTTGTATTTTTCTCCTAACAATGCAATGAATAAACTGATGCACTTGAAGTCGACCTCAGATTTGTATGTGGTCAAGCATGATGCTTTCTAACCATGTACCTGCCTAGAACAGCTTTGGTATCGATATAGAAATCTGTGGGATGACTATTGATCCATTAAAGCTATGGAGCTTACCAAAGAAACAAGGATAGATATTCCATACACTGGTTCATCAACATTATGGTGAATTGGAGAAGAGAGAAACTGATATTATACACACAGAGTATCAAACAAACCATAAAGTATGAAGAACACGGATTTACCCTGAAGTAAAGCACATATGGGAAAAACTCCAGCAAGATTGAGGTCAATTAGGCCTCCTCATCCACTATCTCTATAACTGAAATTACATCTCAAAGATTATATGTCCAAATGATCAAAATAGATAGCCTGATCCCTATGATATATGTGGCTCTTACATAGACATTCCCAACTGTTCAAACATTGCTATGCAACATTACACGAACATATTCAAGAGATCTCAACCGAGGCAACCATACAGCATGGCCACTAACCGGGTCCTATAATGGAAATCCAACTTTCATGGGGCTCTTGGGCATTCTCTAAACCATTCTCAACTGCCAAAGCTGAAACTGAGATGTCACATGACTGTCTAACCGTCTTCAGCCATCTTAACCTCTAAATCTGATGAAACCTTGCTCATTTTCACATGGAATGTCTCAAAACCATGTTCACTTCAGCCACAGTGGAATGCCACTTTTAAACCTCTTTCAAGGACCCTTGTTTATGATCATCTATTCCCAAATATAGAAAATCAATGGTATCAAAATCAGAAAGTGAATATAGGAGAAGTTGAATATGACATGATACTCAATCAGTGATTGTAGGTGACTTTATTGATATGAGCCACCCATGTGACGGTATCTAGCAATTATCACAACTTATTGGTGAATTACATTATCAGATTATCGGATGCCTGAAGTTTGGACAACACGACATTAATAGTATCCCTGCGACCCCAGCCCAGTGCCCACCCTTACACTGGTTCAGGAGGAGGCGAGCTGGAGGCGAGACTAATCCCTGCGGCCATGGTACAATCAGCACCGCCCCCAGGTGTCCACGGCCGAATAATTCCGGGTTAGGGAGTCGAACCCGAGACCTCAGGGAGCAAACCCAAGACTCGAACCAACTACGCTAACCCGTGGGGGCCATGCTGAAGCTCAGTCTTATTACTGTGCTCTCGTTCTGTAATGAAATGGAGCTCTATCCTGATACATTTTAGTATACTCATTTCCTACATTCAGAGTACCATTGACATATTTTACTATGCTCCTTTCTGCTTTCTAGTTTTTGGCGGTCTGCTGGGGAATGGAAGAGAAGTCAAAACAGTTCCGTTATGAATAAAAATGGTTTTACCTCATGAGAATGTTTTCCCTGTGTTACAGCCAGACCTAGATTGGGTTAATGCAGAATAGGAAGACATTATCTCCCAACTAAATACCCTAGCTTGGAGATACAAGAGGAGTGCTGCGGAGTATATGAGAGTAAACTTTGTTCTTGAAGAAGAAGAAGAGTTAGCACAGCAGCCAGTTAGAAGAGTGGTTGAGAGGTTTCCAAGAATAGAGATTGTGTGGGATCCTCATCCTTGACCCAACCCAACCCGTAATCAAAATCCCCCTCCAGACCAAAACACACCACCAAGAAACTGATCCATGAAGGAGTTTAGAAGTAAGAAAGAAATTGCCTCCTTTCAGATGGAGGTTGGTGATTCTGTGTTTTAAGATTTCCCTGTATTTATAGTAAGCAAATTTTCTAGTGTATGAGATGCCTCATAACAACCATGGGGGGCTCTGTTTGGACATCTGGCTTTATTTCAGTACTCAGCCCTCCCTGCAAGATCTAGAAAGCATTTCCCAAAGTTTATAGGGGAAGACACACAAAATCCAGAAAACCACATTCGGGTTTTCACCATTGCATGTGGGATTTTAGGTGTTACAGAGAAAGATGTGTTTGTGCGACTTTTTGTAGAATCTCTGGTTAGTATAGCAACATATTGGTTTCAATGTTTAGAAGATGGGTGCATTTCTAATTGGAACATATTGAAAAACAAGTTCATTGCAAGATTCAAACCAATCATTGACACAACTACTCTGTTATCTTACTTCTTTAGGATTCAAAAAGGAGAGCATGAAAACATGAGGGATTTCATTGACAGATGCACTCGATTTCTGAAATGGATCCTTCATCCCAACAAACCCAACCAATCAAACTTATTGACCATCTTCGTGGCCGCCCTGCATCCAAAAATCCAATTTCACTTGAAGCGGAAAAAGGTATGTGACTTCGAAGTTGCAAAACTAGAAGCCATAAAAATAGAAGATGATCTATGTTTGACTGGATATTTCGACCAATACCAAGTTGAGATGTTATCAAATAAAAAATTTACTCTAGAGTTTTATCATGAAATATCAAATGAAGTGAGATTCTTACCTTATACCGATACATGTTCCAATCTAGTCTTATTGTGCCAAGAAGATTACTTAGCTAAATCTAGTGTTGATGAATGGAGTGAAATGCATGTCAAGCATTATGAAGACAAAGAGGAAGACTCTGATAGCTCAGATGAGGAGGAAGATTACTCTCCTCCCACAACACTGTGTTCCACCTCAGTATCCTCTATCCCAACAAGCAAGAATGCTGAACAATCATTTGATTCTATAACTCAAGTTACCCCCATGCTCCCATAGCTCAAAGTATTCATTTTTGGAACCGATGAATCAATCAGACAAATCATGATAGTAGTCGAAGATTGTGAACAATTAGGAAAGCTTGGAAACGACTGTCATGAAAAGTTGTTAGGAAGTTTTAATGCTTTATACATATTGGATAGTTTTTGTGAGGATTTTGAAATCAAAGATAATCCTTTATTTGAATCTCGTGACTCGAAAATATTTGTTCCTATTCCTCACGATATTATGATGATTGGTAATGATGACGAGAGGAGTAATGAAGAGTCTGATAAGGATGTTGGGATAGGGGAAGAGGAAGAGACGGGGTAGGAGCGGTGTTCAAATAGTGTTTCTATTATGGATAGTTTTTCTCATCCTTTTAATCAAGAGTTGAGAATCTCCGCTGAGCAACCTTTACAAAAAGATGCTTTATCTACCTTTGAGACAATGGAGGAGATTGGCAATTTAGAGGCTGCATCAATTAAAGGTAAAATCATCAAATGGATATCCAAAAATCTCACTGAAATCATGTCAAAGTACAATGTGCCCATATTGGTTGAAAGCAATAGTAAGGTTTACACTTCACACTCACAAATTGATCCTGGCCCAAATTTGTACCATTTGCATGCATTCTTCACCACAGTTAGTGAAGCAATGGTTCCTGATGCTAGTTTGTTTGGAATGATGGACAAAGACATGGCTGGAAATGTACTGCAAGAGGTTGTTTGTCATGTAAGTTTGATCTAGCATAACTTGTTACCCCTGAATGTGCAAGTGTTGTGCGGGCATACATCTCTTTTCCTTAGCTGGTCATATTTTCCACACTAGTCGATGGTTTCACGTGAGTAATCTTAAGCACCCTCAATGGTAGGTGTCCCCTACCCTATACATATTTCAATTTTGTTGTGTGGTTATTTTAGGTGTCTCTTTTCCCTTTGCTTGCCCCGTTTTTAGTATGTTTGGATCCTTCCTTTCAATGTTATTGACTCTATCGCCCAATGGATAAGGCATTGGTCTGCTATTGAGATCCCGGGTTCACGTCTTCGTCCTTTACATTCCTTGTCCCCAGTTAGAGCTAGTTGTTACTGCAATTTTGGTAGTATTCTCCCAAAATCGCGTCCACCCTTAAACAAACTTAGCCATATTAAGTTGTCACCTTTTTAATTGGTTTTTTGAAGCTATAGCGGGCACTTATAGTGTTATCACAACCCCTTTCGTGCCCGACCTCCAAAGTTAAACTTAAGTTTTGTTTTGACTTTGAGTTTTGAGTCGACTTTTTGGGGAGTTTTAAAAAAGGTGTCAGGTCTAGGAGCAGTTTTCATAATTTTAGTGCACACCGACTGGAGAATAAAAAGTTCAGTGAAAATCGATTTTACTTTGGAGCTTCGGTGAGGTTTCAAAACCTTTGTTGGTTCTCGATAGGGTTTTAGAAATCTATCTTATTCCCAGTGACAGGTTCTCTTCCAAGAAGACTAAGTGTTTTATTGTTTCCTAAGGCTCTTGTCAGAGAAAGCCCTAAAGGACTTCAAACCTAGTCTTAAGCGGAGTTTGTAAAGCGGATAATGGGGTCGTTTTTAAAATTGGGGTGGACTCCGACGACATTTCAAAAACCCCGCCCGAGCCCAACATTGATTCATTATTGTTATTGTAAATTGTCATCTCATCATTCAAAGATACATTTTAAGAAAGGTGGTAACGCCAAAGGAAAATTGCATTACAGAAAGTATTCAATTGAAGCAAAAACCATTGTAATCCATTGCAGCTATGAAAAATAAAGAAATGCATCACAACAGAAAGGAAAAACACGGAATTGAAAGAGAACCCTGTAGATTATTGCATCACATGAAGCAGATTAAATGCAAAAAGATATATATATATATATATATATATATTCATATATTGTTTGTATTACATCAAAAAGGGTGAAATTTCTAGTATAGTTTTTCAAACACAAAGAGTAAAAATCAGAATCCGGATGCCCTCCACCACCTCCTAGAGCCTTTCAATTTGTGCTGGTGAAAAGAGATTTTCATTGAACTTCACGAAGTGAGTGAAAGTCTCCATCATATTCCGCTCCAACCCAACACAGAGTAAAGCAACTGCTTGCTTAGCTTGCTCATTCCTCAGGGCAGTGGTGATGCAAACAATGTCTCCCACCAGGCCAATGCACTGGTATTCATTAAGGTTCCCTAGAGCAGTTTCAACCCAAGCTAAATAAGCTGGCCTCACCAGGTGTTCTGCAGTTTTCGCTCCCCATTCTAACTTGCCAGAGGTTCGGGTGACATTGTATAAGAAGTGCTCCAAGCCTCCAACAATGCAGAGTTGTGCATGTGAACCTGGGCTAAGGAATTTTCTCCAATTATCTTCCTGATTACGCCCTCCTCCACATCACTGCGAATTAGGAAAACCTCTTTGAGTTGTTCTGCTACTAGCCTCCTTACTGCACTACACTCCACACCTTCAATTGAGAGGAAATTGCTCTTGGAGCTGGCGTTGCTCGATGTGCTCGACATCTTCAAGCAAAATGTTGATTTGCGGAGAATGAATGTTTCTACTTGATTTATAGAAAAGGGAGTAAATTGAAAGAGCGCACCTGAGAGTAATTAATAACACAAGGACATTCCAAGTTGCCTTGAATTTAATAAACTTAGTAGTGATGTGATGTTATGAGCTGCAGCGTCGGATAAAATCCTCTCATTTAAACCATTGGCACGGTGTAATTTCTAGTGGGTATGCCATTAAATGCCGAAATGAGGAAGTACAAACTATTCACACGAGCTGGAGGACACGAGGCTTATCTACAAAGATTGGTGATGTACTCGCTTGTCTTAATCAATCAGTATATGTGATGTAATCATAACCTTCCCTAAAATAGCCATAAATGCTTATTTGGTTTAGTCGGGCAGAAATCGACTAATCATCCGCGAAATGCTCATTTGATAAATTGGTGGTTACAGTTTCCCCAAAGATTCAGTTTTCAAGAAGTTGGCTACCGTTATGATGTAAAACTATAAATATGCTTTTGGCAGACATTTGAAGGGTCCAAACTTTTGATCCCTGTTGCACTTTGATGCAAGAGTGAGAATCGATTAAAAAGAAGCATCAGTTTTTGCAGTTATATTGGTTTTCTGAAGAAGTTCTTTGTCTTTGAGCAATGAATTTGAATTGAATACTTAGTATTTATGAATGATTCTTTGAGCTCTGATAAGTGTTGGAATTCTATTTCTCTTTGTGGATGTTGTGTTCTTGGGTATTTCATTCATTGTTCTTTAGTTAAATGATGAAATTGCATTGTGTTGAGTCAGTTATCTGCTATTAGTAATCCAATCTTTGAGTTGTTGATATTGGTAGCATATGCATCTTTTCAGTTTCAGTTAAAATTCTAAAGTTGTTTTCAATCGCATTTGCATCATGGCTATGAGCAAGTGTTAGTTTACCTTTCCTACTTTATGGTTAAAAG
Source organism: Sequoia sempervirens (assembly GCA_007258455.2). Taxonomy (NCBI): domain Eukaryota; kingdom Viridiplantae; phylum Streptophyta; class Pinopsida; order Cupressales; family Cupressaceae; genus Sequoia; species Sequoia sempervirens. Next base: position 565,066,578 of record VDFB02270651.1, on the reverse strand, counting down.
TATACCCATTTTTGTGAAATCAAAAAATCTAAAAATTATATCTTACGAGGTTAAAAGAAAAATCTGTCAACCAACACTAGTGAACAATCCTTAAGAGATGTAATGAATCTTGAAAAGCAGCCAACTACAAAGCTTGAGTTTGGCCTTGTGTATCTAAGGTACATTAAACTTTAGTGAGGGCCATGCATTTCTTGTAGGTATCAATTGCACAGTTCATGAATATATCATGTTGAATAAGTCTCGTATCTGGCCCAGCTAGGGATTTCCTGGATGACTCTCTTTTATTCCTGTTCATCTGCTTGTATATAGGAACACATTCAAATTTATCTCATTTGTGTAGGGATAGATTCAAATTTGGGGCTTGAACAAATTTGGTGCTACTGTTGTTTCAGTTGGCTTTTTTTATGGGGTATAGTTTGCACTTGCAGGTACATTGTTGATTTTGAACTATGAAATGCCTCATGTTTTCCTGCCTCACGTTTTCCTGTTCCTTTCACATCAAACCCACTTCATTACTTGTTTTTGTGCAAGGAGTTGGATGGTAAAGTTGTTATGGAGCCACAGGATTTGATTCTGATCTCAGATGGGATATCTGAAATATGTATACCCAAAAGCATTTTTTATTGCAGAATTTTCCTTCCATTTTGAGCATCTCTGGTTGATATTTTTCTGGATGATCTTAAGGTGCATGGGGTTTTGTATCCAAAGACAATTTTTTTGTGTCAAAATGTCATGTTGAAGGCTGCTTGTTTTGTCTCGAGCAGAGCATTTGTTTATTTGAATGGAGCATTATTTTGCTTTTTTTCCCCTCAAATTGTGGCCGGAGCAGCTTTGTGGTTGATGGGATCTTATTTTCATTTTAATTTCTGGACCTTTTCAGAGGTTGCATGCCAGTTTTCAGTTCTGGATGTGCATTGTGGATTAAAAGTCTGAGAAGCATCTGGTTTACTTCTCATGTAACTCACAGAGATGCATAAACCCAGGTCTGCTGATGTGATTATTTCCCTCTCTGATAAAAAGCTGGTAGCAGAAGCTGAAACTCTCTAGTGGGGAATGTGGGAAGGGTTCAATGGCATATTGGCAGGAGATGTTAGTTGTATTAGTCAAAATCCTCTCTGGAACAAATGTGAAAGAAGTTATTGTCAATATTTTTTCATGCAACTAGAGTTCAAGGGTTGCATGAGAAAAATTGAGGGATATGGCCTTCAGATGGCAGAGGCAGCAAGAACCAGCAATATAGAGAAAATGGTACTTTTTAAATTTTTAAATAGCTTGATAGTGTATGCAACAAGAAGACTGTAGTAATCAACTACTTGGCTCCAATCACAGACAAAGAAATGAAGAAGGATAAAAAAAATTTGAGGATTGAATTGCACTTCTTGCCTGCTGGAATGCTTATTCAGACTCAATTTTGTCATCGATTATTAATGGATCCTCCCTACCAAACAAATTGAACCTCAACTGGACAAGTTTATTATAGGTTTCTCTAATAATGAGGAGATTTAGTTCATTGTAGAGGCCCTATGAAGAAGGTAGTGATTCCTAATTTTCCAGGAAAGCTGCCATTGGAAAATGACCTCTATAAGTAGCATGCTGACAATTGCTATAACCTAGAGGCTGGAGGGTGGAGACCACCTGATAAAAGTTACATCTGTGTTGTCCTTGGCAAAGAAGAAGTAGCGCAAGAGGTGTTTTGTTATAGATGACAACTGGTGTGCTTGATCTTATACAATATTTGCAAGTTAATCAAGACATTGTGAGATTACAATCTAATTTTCTATACATGGTAAGTTGATTTCTAAAAATTGTTGAGCACCTGGAAGTAGAAATTGACAAAGGAAAATTATCTAGTTTCAAGATTGTAGTGGTTGCTGTCTTTGCCTTGTTTGTATACAGTGATTTTGGGTAGCTCATCAAAGTGTTGACCATAGTGCAGGTGGAGAAGGGTAATTATCAGAAATGATACAGGGGAAATATTAGTTCCTTATGCAATTAATTTTAGTCACACATTGTTGAATAGAGGATGTAAGATTTGGGCTTCAACTAGTGTTACAAATAGTTCAGTCTATAAATGCCGAGTTGGTTATCCTGCCACCTAGGTCCTATTCAAATTCTTTCCAGAAGACTAAATGATTTTTTATACATTTTTGTCAGATGCACTTAATCATGTGAGGGGAATGGCTAATAGTGTGGCAGATCATTTAGTAAACTTTGAAGTACAACTAATCCCAGATGAATTGCATCTTCAAGTTACAATAGGTGACATAATGGGAATGTTTCCATTAGATGTGAGTGGGTGGTAAAGGAGATTTCATTTCCAAGCGGTTCACATTTCTAATCCATCTGCTGCATGGTTGTATCACCATTATTGTGAATGGTTCATTTTTAAGTTCGATTTGTTTATAAAGATTTTTTCTTCCTGCTTATCTTTCATACATATTTTCTACAGTTGATTTATAGAGTCTTTCTTATTAAGTCTGTCTATATATATTGGCATGGTTCACACTAAGTCAACCCTTTCAAACCTATCTCCTTTTAAATTTAACAGCTTGGCATCTGCAACTTCCAGTCTGTTGACTGCTGGAAGGAAAGGATTACAAATTTACAGATATGAAGAAAAGAAAACCAATCAACAGAATTAACCGGATAGAAATTTTTTTACTGTTAATGCCCTCTGCAACTGATATGCTGCCCAAACTTTTGAGTAATCTTACTTACATCCCTCAAGATCCTGGAACTTCTTGAGAAAGCATAATCTATATACAGCTGTATCTAATCCACCGGATGACCGGCTTCCAGGTGGTTACAGTGTCATTTACATTGTCTTAATAAAATCAGAGCTTGTAAGACTCTAGAAGTGAATGATGTTAGTGAGTCTATGCCCATACTGACACTGCAATAGTATGTAAGAGCCCCTGGTAAAGGTTTTCATCAAGGTTACAATGAATTAAAGGTAAGATTCTCTCAGGAGCTGGCAGATAATAATTGAAAAATTAGGGAGTGACAGTTGAAGAGTGTTAAGGAGTATGTTGAAGCTTGAGTTGTACTGGTTTATTCAGAGTAGTCGGATATGCCCTTGCCCCTCCCCGGGCGTGCGTATCTCCGTATCCGATACGGATATGGGTATGATACACCGCAGATACATGTTGGATACCGTACCGACAAGTGCCCAAAAAATCTTGATTTTCTAGCTGTGCCGGATACTTTGTGATTTGATTTTCAAAATATCTGACATGAATTTTCCTAAACTTAATCTTAAAAAACTTCAATTGTGCAATATTCTTTTTGTTTTGTATAAACAAAACCTACACCAAATGAGGAAGACAAATGAAATGTTTGTCTCTTTCAATGACCCATTTTTCTAGGTCCTCTTTCAGTTCAACTCTACTATTTTTTTGGCGTTTTAATTTTTATAGATTTAAAAAAGTTAATTGTTTATAATTTTATATTTATATTTAATATTTATATTATGTTGTTTAAACATTAGAAATTTTGAAAAATTAAAATTTATTCTTTAAATATAAATAAAATTTTTAATATAATTTAATTGATAGTAGAGAAGCAAAATTATCAGATTAATCGAGTTTCGAGTCAAACTCATTGACCCATGCTTCATGAGTAGTGGACCATTCGATATCATGAGAGATGGGTTCTTGTTGAACCACTACTCATGAAGCATGGGTCAATGAGTTTGACTCGAAACTACACGGTTGAATCCTGATAGCAATATCATAATTTGACACGCTATGGAAAAATACCTCCTACTTATCAATTGATGAGCTAAAGGGGCTCTATAATGAATGGTTCATAAGGCACAACACTTGCTGAAGGTTTTGCAAATGGGGTAACAACTCAAGCGGGCTTAACCTTGGAGAAAACTCCCTGGTTAAGCGCGCTTGAGCTAGAGCAGTACTGGGATGGGGACCTCCCGGGACGGACCAGTGCTTCACCTCTATGAGCATCACCTAGATGCAATGAGTGCTATGTGGACCATTCGATATCATGAGAGATGGGTTCTTGTTGAACCACTACTCATGAAGCATGGGTCAATGAGTTTGACTCGAAACTACACGGTTGAATCCTGATAGCAATATCATAAATTTAATTGTTTATTCTTTACTAAATTATTAATGTTTAAATTTTAATATTATTTAATTTATATTTACTTATTTTCTTTCAAAGTAATGAAAATCTCCCCTCTAATTAAACTTAGAAAATATATGTATGTGTTTTTTATGAATATCGTATCCAGCCGTATCCATATTGGGGGTCTTAAAAAATGGCCGTATCCGTGTCCGATACTGTATCCGTATCTGTGTCCATACAACTTTGGGTTTATTAGCTTCTGTTAGATTGTGTAGCCTTAATTACTATGCTTTATCAGGGATATTTTGTATATTGTGGAAATTTAGATTTTCTTGTTCATTTCATATATTATTTATTATACAGTATACACATGTTAAGTATATAATTAATATTGTAGCAGTTTCTTTTGTAACATTATTCCAAGTGGTTTGGACTCGGGAAGATATGATAGGCATGTATTTTGTACAATCTAAATGGTTTCCTAGCTTTTGCTACAAATTAATATCATGTTTTTCACCTAGCAAAAAAAGCTGGTAATATTCTTCATATATTGTGTATTCTCAAATGCATCATTTTGAAATTTTCCGATTAGAGAAAATCTTATTGATTAGCCTATTGCTGTACAGCCTATTGAGTAGCCTACTGTTGTATTAGGTCTATAATATTGCAGAAAAGCTATTTGTCATGTAAATCAGAGAGTTATTTATGCAGTATCAATTCTTTAGCAGACATGACAAAGTGTAAGCATAAAATAACTTATTAAAGACATAATAATATTGGAACTCCTTTTAATCCTTGCATGTAGAACATAAATTTCAGTTGTCCTTACTGTGTTATTTTAAATGATAAAATAAAATGCAAGTGGTGCTACATGGGGTCAATTCTAACTGATCTGAACAGATAATGACATGAAATGATGATAAGCGATCTCACTGGTTACCAGAACTTCCTATTCCATGGGAAATTTGTTGTTCAGAATGCATTAAGAATTTAAGATTGTAGATAATAAGCTGATTTTCTAGCTTCTAATATTCTTAAACTATGTGAAGTTTTCACTCACTCAGCAGATTTTAGAACATCAAATGTAGGGTTATTTGGGTTGATGCAGCTGTTAGTGACAAACAAATAAGTGGCAGACATACTTTGAAATTGCTAGTGCATGTTGTGTCATACTGTTTCTCAAGTTAATAGTACTAGGACACGATATATGCAAAGTATACTTTTTTAAGGTCCGCGGGCCTCTTGTATCATACTGTTCCAGCAACTCGGAATTAGAAAAGAGGAGCTTGTAGCTTATAAGAACTGTTTTAAATTTTTAAATGGCAGAATTTTAAAACAAGTTATGTGGAAAATGTGTTAGTGCAAATGACTAACTAAAAAGCAGAAAGGTCTCATAAAATGTAAAGAAAATATCAGAATGAATTTTTATTGCATGGCCATAAAATTTTAGATGAGTTGTATTTTTCTTTCAAAGTTTTTCATCAAGGCTTGGCATTCAAATCACTCTTCCGTAAAGTTGGTAAATTGCATTCTTTATATGTTCTATGTGAGAGAAAGGAATCAGTAGGCAATGTCTTCTGGAGATATATATTTTCCATGACTTTACAGGCATGGTTAGTGACTGCATTCAACTATATTTTCAATGCTCTTCACTCTAGCAATGTTCTCTTTTCGGGGCAGTTGGTTGGGCTGAGGTACCTTCAAAACCTTATGGCATGCAAGATGGTATAGGCGCTTGGTTGATTGGAGATACCTTCAAAACAGATAATGACATATGGTGCAGAATCTTGTTTAGAGAGAATGCCATTGAATGTCTACAATGAGCTTTGGCCTTTGAGACTTGGTCTTGCAGGAAATAGCAGACTTACCTACCAATCAAGCTAGCAGCTGCTGACCTTTTCCTTTTGTTGTTTAGGTAACTAGACTCTGATAGGGATATGGGTCTTATAAACTTGGCATGTGAGGAACCATGTAGATGCCAGAAAGTATTGTGTTTGCTCAAGTTGCCCAATTGTATGAAGTTTTCTTATTTTACTCTATCCTGCATGGTGCTGGTTAGGTTTTATCTAGATATAAATTTTAGGTATCAATAAATATAGATGTTGAATTCAAAATCTAATCAGTTCTAGATTTGGCAGACCAAGCAAATAGAAGAGAGAGTTCAGAGAGAACAGATAAGAGAAAAATTCGTTATCTATAGTCCCTGTAAAGCTATTACTATTATTATAAGTTTATTGTAACTCAGACAATGAGATTTTCATGGATAAAACATTTCTTCTTTTTAATTGCTATGGTGATAGGAGGTACATTTCTGTAGCACAAGCACAAATATATTTCACGTAAAAACAGCAGGGGAACAGTCACTGCACCCACACTATGGATAGTATGTTGATAACAATCAAATTTAAGGACTGTAGAATATGTCCAATGAGAAGTTTACTATTTTGCAGAAGTTTTTTCAGTTGTTGGAAAACATTTGTTGCTGGAATCGTGATATAATGTTATGTTCTGACCAATGATGAACATATTATTTTACAAGTTATGCTATTATTTTTACTATTTTTATTTAAGATAAAAAGAAGAGAGCAAATATTTGCCAGGCAGTTCTGATGTTAGTTAGCTAACCTTGCAAAGACCAATTTGTCAAAATTCCAAAAGAGAAGCTGGTGACTGTCAGAATTCTTATTATTTTGTAATATATGCTATTATTTTTACTTCTTTACTTTCTTTAAGATAAAAAGAAGAGAGCAAATCTATGCCAGGCAGTTCTGATGTTAGTTGCTTAAGCTTGGAAGAGTCAAGCTGTCAAAATTCTTGTAAGAGAAGCTGGTGATTATCAGAATTCATGCTTTCGTAGAGGTGTAATTGTTTCAGAACAGCGTGCATTTTATCTTTACATATGGCAAGTCAGCAAGGCTTGCACTATAAAAATATGCATATTTGTGCTCAGTGGTAGATCAGACCTTTGGCTTGCTTCAAAATAACCCTGGCACATTCAGTTTCAAATTTCTGTCTGTAGAATGTGTGTCTTCTTTAGCTAACTAGTCATAATTACAGTGTTACAGTGGTTATCCAGTCATAATTACAGTGTTACAGTGGTTATCCAGTGGCTCACTTGTATCTCATAGAATTGTGTTTTATATAGGACATTTTGTGATTCATTTATGTTTGTGCTTGCAGGTGTCCTAACAAAGATAGTTGGCTTGCACTATAAAAATATGCATATTTGTGCTTAGTGGTAGATCAGGCCTTTGGCTTGCTTCAAAATAACCCTGGCACATTCAGTTTCAAATTTGTCTGTAGACTGTGTCTTCTTTAGCGAACTAGTCCTAATTACAGTGTTACAATGGTTATCCAGTGGCTCACTTGTATCTCATAGAATTGTGTTTTATATAGGACATTTTGTGATTCATTTATGTTTGTGCTTGCAGGTGTCCTGACAAAGATAGTTGTGTTTACTATCTTAGAGGAGTGGTTGAACACATGGGCACTATGAGAAGTGGTCATTATGTTGCGTATGTAAGATGTTGTGAAGATGAGAACAACCAAGCTGGTGGAAGGGATGGTCAGCCTGAAAAAAGTCTCTGGTACTATGCTAGTGATTCTCGTGTGAGAAGAATATCCTTTTCAGAAGTTCTCCAAAGTGAAGCCTATCTATTGTTTTATGAGAAATGTACATTCCGTTGAGTTTCGATGCTTTTTTCCTTGCACATATGGCATTAGTTTTTTTGTCTATGAAGTTGTGGCAATTCAAAGGTGCAAACACCGATTAATTTTTAAATAACAAACAAATTTTTTTGGGGGATTCAGAGGCAAAATTTTATTATTTTATATTGGGGGAGGGTGGGAGAGGGGTTCAGGGGGCAGGGAAAGGTTTATGTTTGAAGATGGACTGTTCTATCTGGTGGAAGAGGATATGTAGACAAAGAATGTTCCCCACCTTGTGTGTGTTCTGGGTCTTGCAAAGAATACCTCCCCTTGTAAGAACAAAAATTAGCATTGGAGGAAAATGCTCATGTGTATATTACTAATTTACTATATATATTTAATCCCATGGTACTGCATGGAGTTTTGGAAAGTTTGTATATGTAGAGACAAATCAACCGTAAAAGTTGACACCAAAATATGTTACAAGAGACAAGCTGAAAATTTATGATTAAAAAAGCATATCCTGCACAACGTTTGTCATGTGAGAGGCATTCATAAATGGCTTCAGCATCATTGCACATCGTTACTCTTGGTTCCAAGTTAAGTAAATTTCTTGTGGTGGCATTCAAGTACTGGTAGGATGCTTTCCAGAGCCTTTGTTATGATACAAATTGAAATAGTTCTTTTGATTCATAATACTTGCATATCAAAACAGCATGATAAGTGTTTGATGGAATTTTGTCATGCAATTTTTATTATTTATTGTGCATTTTTCGTAGTTGATGACAAGGCATGGCATTAAGCTATCTATACTTTTGCTAGTAGAGGATAGATATATGAACATTTACAAATTTTTTTGGTAAATAAAGCAGGCCATGTTTGAAGCCAATAAGATGCTCATATAGAACCGGATGCCATTACAGTGACTTGCATGTACAAAATAGCCTTTTTAGACTATGTAATGGATGTTAAAATTTACGACTATGTGGCTGTTAATATGCTAGTTCAAATATATATGACAGAACCAACAATTTGTCCTTGAACACTACATATAATAGATCAATACAGTATCGAGAACCTAGCCTAAAATGTTGCTTTCATTTTTTTCTTTTTGGATAAAGTCAAATATATTATATTTTACTCTAGGAAAAGGGGGTTAAGCCCTACAATTAGAACAAGAGTAGAAGACAGCATCCCAGCGAGTGTCAGAGTCAGAATGAATGATCCCTATGCATGGATCATGATATTATTCGGCATTAGGAAGGCAGAATTAAACTTGAAACCACTTAGCCAGTGAACAACCAGAGGCAATAAAAAAACAGAGAGGACAATGGGAACTTAGAGATTTTAAGAGTCCTGGCATTAGAGTGAGCAATTTCAACAAATTCTTGAATGAGGGAGTGATTAACACCCAACATTTGGAAAGTGTCTAGCACAAAATTCTTGACAATTTGGTAGAATTCTTTATGCATGCTATCATATCATTCTTCCTAGCACAAAGGGGATGATGATATTCCATAACAGTTTCACAGTTGATGAGCTTAAGTATGTCCTAATAATCATTTCGTTGCATAGGAGAAACAAGAAAGTGCTAGCGCCTTACCTATGATCACAACCATAGTAGCATTACATTTACTAGGTGTTGACATTGCAAACTGAGTGTAAATGGAATTCAATTACACGGTTTTTAAATGGGTAAAAGAATGGAAAATTTAATCATAAACCCTAAACCCTAAAAGTGGCATTTTGTTTTGAGGAAAAGTGAAAAAAATGTACAAATAACCTGGGTTTGACTGGATCGAAGCTATTTGCAAGTGCCATTCGTTTTTTTGCTTCTATGATTACAACAATTAGTGAAGGTAGAACTATAATGAGCAAAATTAACAGCAGTGTCATTCTCTTGTCCACCTGGCCTTTTAATGAACAAACTAGTAGGAGACAATCGCTCCCTCAACAGAACTTTTGCCTTTCCAACAGCCACTACTAGCAACAGTCAGGTAATGAGACAAAGGACCATAGGTGTGAGAGTGTGGAAAGGGAGGGTAATTCATGGCAATTCCATAACGGATGGTTGGAGAATACTGTTGTTCAAGTTCATATTGTCTCCATTTGACCATGTAAATAAGCAGTCAGATTGCCACAACAGCTGCTTTTAATATCAAGGGTGCTGCATTGTAGTTCCCAAGAAGTGTAAATCTTGCCTGCCAAATGTTTGGAGAATCCCCATGTCTAAAACCAGCATGGAAAGCTTGAAGATTATCAGCAGCAGGATGTTCAGGTCGATAGTTCTACTGGCCTGGAGGGTAATGCATGACAATTCCATAACCGATGGTTGGAGAATACTGTTGTTTAAGTTCATATTGTCTCCATTTGGCCATGTAAATAAGCAGTCAGATTGCTGCAACAGCTGCTTTTAATATCAAGGGTGCTGCATTGTAGTGCCCAACTAGTGTAAATCTTGCCTGCCAAATGTTTGGATAATCCCATGTCTAAAATCAGCATAGAAAGCTTGAAGATTATCAGCAGCAGGATGTTCAGGTCAATAGTTCTACTGGCTTGCAGCAAATCATTGTCTTTATTAACAGAAATGCCCTTGCATGATCCGTCAAAGCTTTCCAAGAGGCAGCAAGTCCCCCAATGGCTGACTGGGGAAGCAGGAATTAGGATGACAATAACAATCCTGTTCCAAATATGTAAACAATAACTTTTTCTTGGTTAGATACCGCTGCTTAGAAAACCAATCAGCAACTTGATTACATTCCCTGTAATAGTGGAAAAAGCAGATTTCTTTAAAATTTTCCTTAGATTATTGGCCTCAGCAATATAATTGGTAAGTCTCCAACATTGACAACAACCATTTTTCATAACCTCAGTCAACAACTTCGAATCTTCTTCAACTAAGAATTATCTACTTCATAGTTGAGGGTCAAATTCAAACCAGTGATCAGTCCTTTGGATTCAGCTACATTATTAGTATGTTTCCCACTAAAGCAAGTTTCAGATGCTCCTTACTAATTTCTTAAGATGCACCTTGCTCTTGAGAGGCCCAGGCAACCTTTGAAGAACCATCAAAATTCAACTTAAAACATGCTTCCTTAAGCACAATTCATAGAATTTCATGTCTTTTCTTTTTACAAGAACTTGAGGTGGAGACAATTCTAGACCTACCATCAACCCGACTTTAAGATCCAAATGATCTTAGTGGATAAGTTCTTTAATCTTGTAGATATTAAAAGATTCTAACCATTTGATTAAAACTTTTTCTACTCTTCTTTTGAATTTCTTGAAATGTGCAACATTCATTTTGGTCCTTGGATTATCATTCTATTCTGTTCAAGCCAAGGAGCCCAACACACTATAGTTGGAACCATTACGGATAAAATATGGAAAGCCTTCGAGCTTGCCCTTAAGTCCCAACCGAGCAACAACTTTGGAAGTGGGGTAGGGAAGAGCCATGCCATTTCAAAGCTCTTAGGCATTCCTTGCAAAATCTTTTGGGAAGAGGAGCCATTTACAAGTAGGTGGTTAATATTGTCTTCACCTACTTGAGAAAGTGCAAATTTCTAGGGACAAATCGCTTCTTGGCTTGTTCTCCTTTCACAAAGTAGCAATCCATCAATTTAATAAGTAGGAGCCAGGGATAACAAAATTCTAAAGAAGCTTATCCAGTTTATTAGAGAAATAGAGGCAGAAATTATCAATCGTGTTAATTAAACTGCTCGATTCTAACCCTCTTGCATGTGGAAAGATGCTCAAATCCTTCCAGTCCTGTTTCTTTGGTCATCCGAAAGAGTTTTTATCCAATAGTCTTTGACTTTTTCCCTTCTACTTTTGGCAAGCCAATAGACACAGATTCTTTGTTTTGAAATGACAATGATGGAAGAATCTTCTGACTAGGCATCCTCTCAAAAATGAATTTATACCCCATTATGAATCCCCTCAAACAAGGGTTTCTCAACAATAGTATGGGAGAAGCAAATATTTCCCCAGAGTGTATCCTTTTGATTGATTGGGAATAGTAAAAAAGAGCTCTGCTTCTTTGCTATCTAGATGCTTTCTTTGAAGAAACTACACCAATCCGCATGGGGATTCATATAATTCTCCAAGACAATTTTGCATCTAACTACATATCAGCTGTCTTACTATTCCTTCTGCTAGTTTCTCCGAAATATTTTGGAAGGGATACCATCTTCCATGCATCAAAGGATACTTATTTTGATCTCCTTTTCCTTGCCAAAAGAAAATGCAAAGGATCTTGTCCAAGTCATTTAAAATATTTTTGGGAGCTATCAACAGAGGGAAGCAACAAATCATGATTGATTGAAGCACAACTGAACTAAAGTTAGCCTTCCTGCAGAAGAAAACCATTTTCCTTGCCACTGAGAAATATCATTCTCAATCTTACTTATAAGAGCTTTGTATAGTCTATTCTCAGCCTTCCCTTTGATTAGAGGAATCCCAAGGTAGATATTAGTTAGAGAGGCATGCTCACAAAATTTATGTCTGACGGGATAACTTTCTCACTGGCATTGACAACCACGAAGAATTTTTACAGAATTTATCCTGCCAATCATATGTTTATACTTTATAGTTGATATATCTTCTCAATATCTCCTTAATTTTGTTGCATTCCATCTTAATAGACTCAATAGTGATAATAGTATCATCCACAAATTGTGTATGCGTGATTGGATCTTCGTTTAGGGCAGGTTTAGAGGTCCTCACATTCTATTCATAGTTTTCTTCATTCACGGTTCTCCTTAGTGCTTCAACCATAGTGATATAAGGTTAAGAGGCTTGAGGATCTCCTTGTCAACAAGCAGTGAAGGATTTGGAAAACCTAGGGGAACCGTTATCTGAAATAAAATTCTAGGAGTAGCCTGACATGCTCTTACCCACTCTCACCAATTCTTACAAAACTTGAAATGTTCTACTATTTTATCAAGAGATCCCAATCTATTGTCATAAGCCTTGGAGATTTCCAATTTCAACAACAATCCCTTCCACCCATTTGAATCTAGAGAATGGATTACCTCATGAATAACTGTTAGGTCATCAAGAATATGCCTCCTGTTAACAAAGCTCCATGCTCTTGGAAGACTAGATTTAGGAGGGGCTTGATCTTGTTTTCCCACAGCTTAGAGATGATTTAATAGACCACATTATAGAGCAAAATAGGTGTATCTAGTATCTGCACATCCTTAGATTTGGAAATTATTGTTATGAAGATAGTGTTGAGTCTTGAGAATCCTTTTGGTAACTGCTCGTAATCTCGAGCTTGAACAGATCCCAATGCTGTTAAAAAAGAGAGCAGGGAAGCCATTGGGGTCAGGAGTACTAGATCATTTCATATCAAAATATGCATCTTTAACTTTCTCCTTAGAGATCAGTAGTATAAGAGCTTGGTTTTTGATGGGAGAGATCACAGAGGAAATTTTGTTGAGAAGATAGGTTTGAGATTCCTCTCAATCTTCTTCTTCCTCCCAAAGAGGGTTCTCCTAAAATTAGGCCACCTCTTGATCAGTATCTTCTTGTTTTTCAAGAATGTCCCCAGATACATTTTGCAATAGAAGAATCTTATTTCTTTGTGATCTTGTCTTAGTAATCTAATGCAAGAATTTAGTGTTTTGATCCTCTTTCAGAAAATTTCCTCTTTTCTGTATCGGTTATCCAACTAGGCAAGTGCTTCATTCTCTTCAGTGGCAAGATATTGTTGAATCCTGTCCTGGATTGCAAGCATTCTTTCTTCCAGTTGAGCTTTATTGTCAAATTTATTCTTGAAAGTTGAAACATTCTCTGTTCTAACTATTCATCTTTGTTTTCAATAATTTTAACCAAGCCATAAGTCTAAGACTCTAAACATATAGAATTGTGTCATTCCAGAACCATTTTTCTACCAATCAATGACTGGATCATCTATCATTTACTCACTTCTAAATATGCTATTCTTCTTCTTCTTCTTCATATAATCTTCTTTGTTCTCTTCCTTTCTCTTATTCTTCTTTTTATTTAAATTCATTACTTTATGATGTAGTGCCTTCTCCCCTTCTTATATAATAAGTAGGACTAAATAGAATATGGTATGCTGAATTTTAATCTTTCATATTGGGTGGATTGCCCCCTTGCAATTGTTTGTTTGGATGTTGCACCCCTAAAAGTGTTTGGCATTAATAAAAGCGGCAGTTATTTGGTGATTCCAGTTGGTGCTTAACAAGTGGTATCAGGGTGATGCTCCTGGCACAGCATCAAAATTCGCTAAATCAATATTTATCTGTCTTTTTGTTTTGGCTTTTATCTACAAGTTTATTTCAATGGACTGTAACATTTCCTTCGAAGATTTTTAGGCCCTACACTTTGTCTATCATACACCATTGTGGGAGTCAAGGGGTCGGCAATTCCTTGCCAAAAAAATATCCACAGGCAAAATAAGGTAAAGCAGATCTGGTCTTGAAAATAGGCTGCCTTATTTTCAGTTTGGAACACATCTTAACATGGAAGAAGATTTGATTAAGAATTTGATTCAAACTGAATGTCAGTTAGCAATAGAACAATCCAGAAGCAAAATGACACTTAGAATGAATGGCTTAGAAACAACCATACAAGACTCCATTGATGCCCTAAGCTTATAGATGGAGAATGGATTGTGGCTTATGAGAACCTTTGGCCTTCATAAATTTTGCACCAATGGATGACCAAGGGTCTTCGTGAAGGCATCCTCTTTCAAGGTTGAGGTATGAAAGTCTGATGGCACCCATGTGACAACATAGGTCAGTTGAATGGAACATTATTTAGAATTCCATCAAGTGCTGAACCATAAGAAGGTAGCTCTAGTAGCTCTACACATGGAGACAAAGCCCAACTAGTGGTATCAATGGTGGCAAAAGAAGTAAAGGTTAGGATAGATATTGACATAGGATGATTTGGTGAGTGCCCTTTCTGAACAATATTAGTGTTTGGGAGCTGATTATTTGAATCGGTTATCTTGACTTAGACATATATGAGCAGTTCAAGAGTATGCCCTGCAACATCAAAGACTATCCACTTGAGTAGATGATTCGGGTGAAGACAAGTCAGAACTCTACATTGGATGTCTTAGGGATGATATTCAACACAAGTTGAGAATTTAACAACTTGTAGATATTTCAGATGCCATTGCCAAGGCTTGCCATATTGAGGCCAGCAGCAGGAAGCATGCATATCTGCCCCCATTACCTGTGATAGTGGAAAATTGCCTTTAGAATCACCTATGTGTCTCCTAAGGATTTAGAGGAAAAAGGGCCAAGGGATGTTATAGATGTAATAAGAAATAGTTTATGGGCCACCGATGTACATCAAACATTCTTGTTATCCTAGACAATGCACCTAAAGATGGAGACGAAGATTCAAAATGCATTCCTGCTGATTATTTTTTTTTAAATATCAAACAATAATGGAAGACAAGGAAGATCAACCATCTCTGTCCATGCCTTGGCTAGAGTAGTGGCCCCTCAAATGCCAAGAATCAAAGGGCACATCAACAATGCGTTTCTGTATTGATTGATTTAGGAAGCACTCAGCTTCATTGATAAGACGTTGGCTCTATGCTTGGCATATCAAGTACAAATAATGAAAAATCCAAATTATGATTGCCAATGGAGGTGCAGGTCCATGTGGAGACCTTTGTATAGACATTCGACTTTGAATGTCAGACTATTAGCTAGTATCACCTATGTATGCCATTGGCCTAGGAAGTGTAGATGTTGTCTTAGGTGTTCACTGATTAAAAACTTTGGGTACTTATGCAGTTATTTTAAAGAACTTTTACCTTCGGTTTGAACTCAACTTTGAAGAGAAGGGTAAAGCATACCAATTGAATGGAATATGAGCTTCATCAGTCCAAGTAGTTAGTTCGTGCAGAATGGAAAGGTTCTTGGGAAAGGCGCTCAGGGATAGTAGCCATCTTTGCAGGATAGAAGGAGATAAAGGATCATCACAAGCCCCAATGGAGTTGCAGCACATATTGGATAAACAGAACCATGTTTTATCTAAACCAACCAAGAGTCTCCTCCTCACTAGGGATTGCGAGCATATAGTCACACTCATATGTAGGTGAACACTCCCAAATATCTGGCCATATAGGTACCCTTATTTTATAAAAAATGTGGTCAAAAAATTTGTGCATGAGTTATTAGAGGTTGGAGTCATTTGATTGAGTTGGAGTGCATTCTCTGCTTCTGTTATATTGTTGTGAAAAAAAGAAGGCACCTGGCAGCTTTGTATTCTTATAGGGAACTCAAACTCCCTTCCCAAATTCCCAATACAGTCACATTGAGTTGCCTATTTTTCCAAATTGGATTTTAGATCAGGGCACCATCAGATCTGTATAAGAGAGGTCATTCCAAAAACTGTTTTTCAAACTCATGACATTCATGATGAATTCATGGTTATGCCCTCTGGTTTAATCAATGCACCTGCTACATCCCAGAGCCTGATGAACGGTATCTTTTTAACCATATTTGAGGAGTTTTATGCATGTTTTCTTTAATGATATTCTTGTTTATAGTCCTACTTGGAAAGGATATCTGCATCATTAAAGTATAGTTCTCACTCTCTTAATTCATCATGAACTTTTCAACTGTGCTTTTGCTAAGTCGTAGATTGAGTGTTTGGGGTGTATTAAATTTCAAGATCGTTACTATCATCGATTGGCCCATTCCTCATATGATTATGGATCTTCACAGCTTCTTGGGACTCATTGGCTATCAGTGTAGTCTGGAGGTTTGTTAGAGACTATGCCAAAATTGCAGCTCAAAAATAATTCTTTTGCTTGGGCAGAAGAAGCTATTGCAACATTTGAGGCCTTGAAGACTGTTGACTACCACCCCTGTTTTAGCTACACCAGATTTTCACAAATCCATCATCATTGAATGTGTAATTTGTGCTGTCTTATTGCAAAATGGAAGACACGTTGCTTTTGAAAGTCAAGAACTGTCCTGAGAATCTTGGCATATCTACATAGGAAATGGAGACATCAGCTATTCTCCATGCTATAAAAAAGTGGCATCAATATTTGTTGGGTCATCACTCTAAGGTCAAAACAGATCATTCCAGAATTACGTACTTCCTGGAACAATGAGTATCTTCAGGAGAACAACATAAATGCACTGCAAAAATGTAGGGAATTGATTTAGATATTAGCTATAATCGGAGCAAGGATAATGTTATGGCTGGTGCACTATGAAGGCAACATGAAGACTCTTCTCATTTCTTCTCTGTTGGTTATCCTCTTCCAACTTGGATTACACTGGCACAATTTGAATGGTATGATGGTCCATCCAACTTATTAATTGACAGCTACAGTTTGATCCTACTTAGAACCGTACTATTCATGATCTAATGACATTCTTTGCTATCAGAATCACATTTCATCCATTAGGATGTTATTCTCTAAGAACTTTACTCATCTCGTTCAGCAGGACACTTTGGGTTTCATTAGACATTCCACAAAATAAAACTCTTTCTTTGGGCAAGTGATGAAGAGTGATGTTCATCCCTTCATAGTTCATTGTGATATTGTTGCTTCATCAGGATTGCTTCAGCTGTTGTCTATTCCAAGTCAGTGCTGGGAGGAAATTTCCTTGGACTTTGTCACATGCCTTCGAAATTCTGAAGGTAAAGATACTATTCTTGTAGTGGTGGATTGTTTCCCAAAGCCACTAATTTCTCCCCCATTCCATCTTCTTTTAAAGCACATTCGATTGCTGAAATCTTTTCAAGACATATTTATATCTTCACAGCTGTCATGAGATCATTGTTCCTAATAGGGATCTTGTGTTCAACAACAATTTTGGGAAGCAATTCTTCAAGTTGCAGGGCACTCGAATTTGCATCAGTTCTGCATATTATCCACAAACAGGTGGTCAAACTAAAGTTGTTAATAAGTGTCTCAAGAGCTATCTTTGATGCTTTGCAGATGATAAAGCATCTTAGTGGGTTAAATGAATTCCCTTAGCAGGGTAGCGTATAATACCACATTTCACACTTAAGCTAAGGTCCCTTTGATGCTTCATATGCATATCCTCTTCCAAGCACTGATACTAATCTTCTAGATTCTCCTAAGAAGAGCAATTCATAATTTATTTCAACACAGTCAAGATGTTTTAGAGCTCCTTAAACACAACCTCCACTTGGCTCAAAACAGTCAGAAGCGGCAAGCTGATATAAAATGCATAGGATGCTGATTTGAAGGAGGAGATTGGGTGTATCTTTGCCTATACCCTTGTAAGCAGTCTTTACTAATGTACAAAGGACACCATAAATTTGCCTTGAAACTTTAAGGTCTCTATAAGATCCTTAAGAAGATTGGTAATGTAGCATATGCTTTTGAACTTAGTTCTTGATCCAGAATCTATAATGTATTTTGTATTTTGTGATTGGAGTAGTTTGTAGGCCAGCATATTCTATCCAGACAGAATTACCTGAACTTAATGAGGGTAAGCTCATACTAGAACCAAAATCCATTTTGGACACGTGTCTTTGCTGGCTCTGTCATTGCACACTCACACATTACCTTATTAAATGGAAGCTGCTTCCTGTTGAAAGAGAATGATGCATTTCATCAATGTTAAGCAACTTTCAAGCCTTGAGAACAAGGCTTTTTGGACTAGCCGGGGCATGTCATATGCCTTGATCTGTAATTTCTCAAATTCAAAGTGTAGAGATTACTAGAACACAAAGTAAACTACTGTTCTACTTGTATAAATGACAGTACTAGATGAATGAGTTTTGCTAAAAAATGAATAATAAATTGCTGAAAATGAGAAGAACAAATTGTTGATCACCAAGAACAATATTAGAAGAGTAGACACAACTGGGAATTGCTCCTATGCTCACTATCAAGCTCCAAACAACCACAATCAGCCAAGTTTCACCTAATGTTGAGCACTGCAATGCTCATACATGCCTCCCATGATGCAATTTGACCGTTTCGTGCCTTAAATAGATGCTGAAACATCCTCCTTGTGCACTAGAAGGATCCATGATTGGAATTGGAAGTGGAAGAGTTAAAGACAGTTTGTGCCAAATTTGCATTTCATCGATTGTGATGATCCGATCAACCCTTTCCTTTCCATTCATGACCCATCCATTTCCATTCCATTCATCAGATTCGATTCATGACAATCGATGAAATTGGAATCTGATAGGATGAGATTGGAGAATTTGGTTAACTTGATCTTGATTCATTTCAGATCTTTCTTCTTTATGCTTTGGATTGTGTTCTTGACATAGATATGGTTTCAATAATGGGATATGAATAAGGGACGACTCTTGGATAGCCTCAAAATATTGGCATGCTGGTAATGGAATTTGAGTAGGTATGATAGATGATAGGATGCATGATGGTGCTTGGATTGGGATTTCTTGATTATAGATTGGACTCCTATCAAATTTTGGATTAACTTGGAGTGCATGATTATCTATCATGGATAGCCCTCAGAGAAAACCCTTAGAAGTGTCATTATTGAGTGAGTTGTTTGTTGGGGATGGTGTGGATCGATGTTGCAAAGGTTTCGGGGATGAGGTATTGGAAGAAGAGATGGAGGCTTCTTGTGGGCAAGCTTCTTCAATACAACCTATTATGGAGTCAAATGAGGTGGAGATGTTATGGCTAGGGATGTTATTAATGCCACTATTTTGGGATTAGCCATTGCTAGACATAGATGAATGATTTTGATCATGCTTGGGAAATGTATCTTGATATATACCAAATTTCTCATTATGTGAGCTATGGATATTATTGACATGATTATTTTTGGATGGATTTTTAGGATGATCTTCAACAGTGATGTTGCCTTGTTCAATAATATCTTGTATATTAGTTGTATACAATTTGGTGTTTTATTACCCTTTATCCTATGGTATTCATAGTAATCATTATCGTTGTACCATGAGGGTTTTAAATTGGGGTTCGTCATAGTGTTTAAGCTTTGGAAGCTTGATAACATTGGTTTGAATTAACTTGTTCGAGATTGATTCAATTGGCTCCCTTGAGTGTATTTACATCTAGTGGTGGTGTTGGGTCAAGTAGTGGTCCTCTTGGAGGATTCACATTTTGATTGTTTTGCTGATTGTTTGGTGGGGGTTGTATGTTTTGTACAAACTTTGCGTCCATGACACCATCGTTGGTAACATTCTTATTCTTAGCCCATAGGCAAGGTTGTCATTAGAGTTTGATGTATGATCCTTGTTATCCTTATGGATTTTGACAAGTCCCTTAGCAATAAGAGCATTCTCAATGGTGATCCCTTTTTCTATGATTTCGTCAACGGTGCTAGCACATTGTACCGTTAAGTGAGCCAAATTCGGTGTTAAGATTTTTGACAAAGATATCCACAAGCTGTTTTTAGGAATAGGCCATTTGCATTTGCTAGCCTTGTGTCTCCAACGTTGTAAGATGAAGTGAATGTTTCTCTTGGATTTTGTTTTGTGCTACATAAATCGATCATGGTAACTTCATGTATGAGAAATGACCAATAAAATTTTCAACAAGTTTGTGAAATGTTTTGATACCATGTGGTAAATGGGAGAACCATTCTATTGCTTGTCCTCCTAAACTTCTAGGAAATATGCACATTAAGTATGCGTCGTATGCAATCTCTAGACATGCTATGCAAAATTCTCATATATGTTCTCGTGGATCACCTCTTCCCTTGTATTTGTCAAATTTAGGTATTTCAAAGTTGTGAGGGAAGGGTATCATAGCTATATTTCTGTCAAATGGACATGGACAAATGTCTTCAAGAGTATAGCTTTTCTTCGTTTGTCCTAGTTGCATGTCGGTAATCTTCTGGTTCAAACTTTGAATTAGTAATGCCAACTCATCGTTAGGAATGATCGTTGGTTGGTCAAATAGAGTGTATGTTTGATGTTGAGGAATGGATGAAGAATTGTATGATGGATTTGTGGAAGTTCCATGCAACCAAAATGCCTATCACAAAAGAAAGATCAAAACAACTGATTTGCTATGCAACCAAGAGATAAAAGATTGAATCTAGAAGAGCAACTAATTTGCTATGTATTAACCTGAATGATTTTGAATTTGATTATTACAATGAATGTGCAAGCTTTATAAAAGCATGCAAAAGCAAACCCTAGATGAGGATTTGATTAGATAGTGACAAGTGTTCTAATCTCATGCAATGAGACAACTTGTCCTATATTTAATTCAAACTAATAATTGGAGAAAAGGAGAAAACCACATGGGAAAAAACTCCTCTCCAAAAGAGAGAAAAAGAAATGACTGCACTAGTGAAAGAAGGATAGAAGGACTCAATGCAACCCCCCAAGGACTGCTTTGTCACAAAGGTACACTAGCACTTGCACAGGAAAGGGATGCAAGGGTTACACCGATAGAAAATATTGGTTGAGTTAAAGTTTGTTTTCAAGGATGAGGCGATGAAGATTCTTGAGCTCAAGACAAGATTTTTTAGTCTTTATCACCTTTTAAACGAAAATATTGTTTGCGAGTTAAAGTTTGTTTTCAAACACAAGGTGAGGAATATTTCAATTGCTTAGTGGATTTTTTTTTTGGTGTAAAAATTATGACAAAACAATTTTGATTGCATAAGGAGGTAATATGCACAATGCGAACTTCTAGTATTTCAATAGAAGTGTCATAATTGTGATTACCTAGGTCACCAAACTTGTCAAGAACAAAGCTCAAAAAACTTAAACATTTTTGTTCTCTTGTGCACATGAACACGATAACTATGGATGCAGGGGAGCCCATGAAAGATCCATTCTTGGACTGAAGTTTAATTATTTTTCCCAACCTATTATTTCTTGCAACCCCTCCAACAAGTAGAGTATTGTTGTTGGAATGACATAGATGTCATCCAGTAAGGACACAATATTCATTTGAGTATGATCCAGTTTAAAATGAAAATCTTAAGAATGTGGTCCAAGCTTATCCCACGTCAACTCATAATCTCACCCAAGATTAAACAAGCGAAAAAGAAGATAATGTCTTCTTTAAGAGATTAAAAAAATTCAATTTTTTGTGTTCAATTTCAAAATTAATAAAAAATAAAATAAAAAATCCAGCAAATTTACTTTGGGAGCCAAAGACCTAAATCTCACACAAGAGACATTCAAATAACAGTTTAGTCATCTAAATGAAAAAAATGTCTACATGGTGCCAATGAAATGGAGGACAAATTGTTGTCCAACAAACAATGATATACTAGCAAGGCAAAGCTATTTCCATGACAATAATGATCACCTGCATTGATGTCCATACAAATGCATACCACACTTGAATGAGGTTGGGTGAGATCCCATGTGAATTTTGCAGAAAACGAAACTGCTCAGAGTTGGCTTAGTGACCCAGTTCCCTGTCATTAAAAGAATGCAAGGTGAGAGTGAATAATACAAAATTGGAGAGGATCTAACAACATTAACACAAAAAATATGGTCTTGGGGTTGTGGTCTAATGACTAAGTCACCTAACATTCATGCGACTAACCCAGTTTCAAAGTTTCCCATGGAAATGGAAATAGAACAATGCTAGCAACACTTATAAAAGCATAATTTAAGTTCAAATTCCTTCACCACAATTATGGACACCATAATTTCAGGGTACATGTGGGAAGGTTGTGGCATGATGATTATAGGTATAAACCAAGGTGATCTAGGATTAAATATTAAAAAAGCATTCTAAGCTCATCACACAGTTATGCAGCTGAAGCATAACCCACACCTCACCCAAAGATTTACTAGACATGTTAATTTAAATCAACAGGGTTCAAAGAATGTCTAGACATCCATAATGTTACGAAATTCATTACAAATTTCTTGACCCAAGGTAAATTTCAATACGTCACAAAAATATTTTTCTGATGTATGTGGTTATCACTTCTATGAAATTCACCCCAACTTGGCCTTGTCCATTTCGTTACTCCATACCCGACAAGTTGGTTGTACTATTTTATGGAATTTTAACACAACGAAATGACTTTTGGGTTAATTTCATCAGTCTTGTGTGGCACAAGGCCTTACATTGACAAAAAAGAGTGGAAAAGAAGGCTTGAATCCTTAACTGTTCTCATCTTGAATTAATATCAGTGATTTTTGAAGGTCATAAGGATGCCCCCATAGTTCATAAGTATACAGGCACACACTTCATTTGCTTTAAAATAGACCTGTTAAGAAAAATCAGAGTAACATATTCAAGTTGGGCAAACTTGAAATTTTACTTTGAAATATATTTTTCATCAAAGAGACATACTTGTTGCCTTGGTTCCACACAACGAAAATGAAGTCCTCCTGGACTATTTAGTCTTACAACAATTTGGAACTCAAGAAAAGTCACAAATTCAGATATCAAACTAGACTGAAACCAAAAAAGATGCACAAAGAAAATGCACTGAAAAATTAAGTGAACATAGAACAAACCTACGGATTGTACTCTCAGATAAAAAGAACTTACATCTTTTGCAACTACATCATCTGGGTGAACAAAGTACTTCCTGAAAATGACAAATTCAACATTTTACATTAGAATAAGACTAGATTCAAAATAAACCTGCTTCTTATTGGAGTGGACTATGAATTTTGTAAACCAAAATTTCCATAGATGTATATTAAAATATAATGGATTGCAAAGAAAATCCACTAAGATAAGAACACAAAACTTAAAACGTAAACAAATTTTGTGATTCAAACTTACTTGACATCAGCATAAGTAGGGTTGTCTTGCAAGGGATCTGGATAAATTTGCAGCATACATATAATCCACCAAAAGCCCCTAAAAATTAGTAACAGTAATGGCTAATCTTGTCCATATTTTTAATTCATTGACATTTAACAACCTCTATAAATTTTGTTAAAAATCATTTGCAAAATGAAGAAATGTTTTGAGTGGATCATTTTAACAACAATAGGAGCACGGAGTATATGACAACAACAATGCACTATACTTTATAGATAATAGGCTCAGATATGCAAGCATTCTAGATAAAACCATGATTAGTAAATGTAGCATGATGTAGAACTTCCAATCTCGCTTTCACTAATACATAAACTGTAAAACTGTACAGATCAGGCTTTGGAATTAAATGCACAAATTATTTGTTTTCAGAAAATATTGCCCTACTTGTACAAAAACCTATAAATGACAATAGCAAACGTGTCAAGTTTCAAGAAGGAATATTTAGTTTGTAGTCTCAAAATAGGTTCGTAAATACAATTTTAGATTCCAATTCACATGATCAGTTTAGCATAGGATATAACTTGTTTAATAATCTATAGGTTAAAATATAAAGATCATCATGAGTTAAGTTTGTAGTCATAAAATAGGTGTGTAGGTCCATGAGATAGGTTTCGGTCCAACATCCATACAATATATAACCTATCGACTAATAATTATAAGATGTTTTTACATAATCTTGATATTAAAAATTAAAAAAAAATCCTCTAATTTAATCTTCTAAAATATTTATCTAATACAACTAATTAAAACCCAAAATTGGAGAAAATTGTCATTAAGCATGATTGAGCCAGAGTAATATTGGGACTTTACCATTGTAAGGCTGGGGTGATTTCTTTTGTGATAGTTTTGCTAGGTCATCATTTACTAGTTCAAATGAAGTATCAAGGTGAGTGGGATGGATTGTGGAGATTACTATGATTAAGCATGCTCGGTTCAGAATAGTATTGGAAGTTGGAACTCTACTGTTCTAGAGTTGGAGTGGGATTGCTTACAAGGAACTAATGTAAATGGCGTAAATCTAAGTGGGATTGATTGCAATGAAAATTTTGATTAAGCATGCTTGAGCCAGATTAGCATTGTGACTTTAATCTTGTAGGCCTGGGGTGATTCATCCTATCACGTGGAGTGTTTCCTAAGTCACTAAGATTGCTTACCAGAGACTGAAGTGTATCAACCACAACAATTTGATGTGGAGCATTATCTAGGTCATTGGAATTGATGACAAGCCACTAGTATGTATCCATGTGCTAGAACTTGAATAGGGTGAGAGCCCAGTAAGCGTCTCTGCTAGCTAGGGTAGTAACCCAGATGAGTGTATTTGGATTGAATTTGAGGATTGAGCGTCAACAATTTAAAATCAAATTTTATGAATATGGGTTAAGAAAATGAATGCATACTAGAAGGGCAATTGATTCTAATGTAGAATGTGGGAAATTGTCTATTGAACACTTTTTGGTTACACGGTGCTAACTCATTGAGGGCTACCGTTATTACTTCAAAACTTATTCAATTGCCACCAATCAATGGTTGAAAGACCCATTTTTGACACCATAAAAATGCTAGTGATTGGCTTAGATACCCAATGGTGGTAGCTCTGTATTGAGTGGCCCAGATTCACTCCAACATAATAGGAGCACATGTGAACCCTTCAACACCACACAAAAGAGCTAATCAAGAGTATTATTGGATTTAGAGAAATTCTGAATTTATAGTAAATTCCCAAAACAAGGAATGAACATTTTGAGGCCTCAGTTTTTTAAAAAGTAATTTGAAAAAGTAAAAAAATAAAAATCTTATAGATAAATTAGGAAGCCAATAAGAAAGATGAGAAACATCGTCAATCATAAACCGAGAATCAAAGCTTCCATGATTATACACAACCATCCGCTGTTTTTCAGCACAAAGCTGCTTAAACTCACATTCTTATAGAAGAGCATGTGCTTGAGAACTAACTTGCTCGCATGATCACGTGAACAAAGGTGCTGCTTAGCGACACATAGTCGCTCTGAATTCTATGAATGTGTGGACTAAAGAATGTTGAAATGACCCAGAGAACCAACCATCTAAATTCAATATGTGGCTAGCATATTAAGTCAAGAGAATTTACTACCTCGATTGGGAACATGGAAAAGGGAAGAACATATGGTTTCTAGAATATGGCTTGTAACTGAAACTCATATGTAGAGAGCTCCTTTTATGTTAGGCTTCAAGGAACCAAATCTTTTAGGCAACCGGATCTGTAAGCCAAGCTATATGTATTCCTTCAAGCAATCCTCACAATTCCACAATGGAGAGGGTCACACACTTTGCACCATCCATCAGATCTTTGAGGTCTAGTTGTTTGTAGCCTGACTGTTGTTGAAGAGGATAACAACATAATTGTTCAAAATAAAATAAAACATAACAAATAAACAATCAGAGCGGTTCCAAAAATAAAACTCATTTGAGACCATGGCAAGTGACTTACCTCAAGAGTCTGCACAAATTGAGTCTTCTGACAATGATGCCGATGAGAGAAAAAAAGGGCAGAGTTTGCAAAAAAAATTTAAGAAGCCCTACCATAGCAATTTTTTTTTTAAATTAGACAAACCAAAACAAATCTCCCTACAACTATTGCTTCAATATTTTAACAAAAAGTGGATTTGAAAATATCAGTGAATTAGGGTTCACGTGTGAAGGAAATCCAATTAGGTTCCGAGATTTACATATTAAATGTGAGTCAACAAAAATCTGATTTGATTTGCAAAATTATAAATGCACCAACCAACATTCAATATAATTGAATGTAGTGAGAAGCTTGGGTTTTCCTGCCATTCAAATTTGTATTTTACAAAAAACATTAATTGTTTTCTGAGAAAACTTTTCTTGTTTCCAACTAATTTTACTAGATAGAAGGGAGGTTTTGCGGCTTGACGGGAGCGGTTACTAGTGTGAGACAGGTTTCCGCTCAACATCCACACAATATATAGCCTATCGGCTAAATATATGTCCCCTTGATAGGAGAGAAAAAATGAGGATATGAATTCCACCCACAAAGAAAGAACTCCTGTTCCAATGATGAATGCCTAAAGACAAAATATGATCCATTGCCTGCAAAAAACATTTCTCCCCTAGGAAGAAACATATCCACTAGCGATTGGAGAAGCCAATCCAAAAGAATGGGTGATTTTGGAATCCAAATCCAAATGATGTGTGCTTATGAAAAGTGCTCATTTGTCCACGTGTTAGAAAGCGATGATGTTGATCCAGAGTCCCGTGAAGATTGATATAGAACAAGATGCAAAGGCGATGAAGATAGTGGGCCAACAACATTGATGTGGCTATCAACAAAGAGGAGATGAATGCCCTCAAAGCGATCCTCCAAATTTGCAATATGAGACTCTAAAAACAAGGATGATATGTCTGCAAGATATGAATCCCAATTAGTTGTGTCTAGAAGATATATGATGTCCTACTACACTAAACCAATAGGGACCAAAGATTTGGCAATGTCAAATTGATTAGGAACAATAAAAGATGATGATGAAGTATCGATCTAAAGAGTGGGAAATGTATGAACTATAAGAACATGCAAGACTTGTGATATACTCAAGCTCCTTTAAAGTATCGTCATCAAAGGGTATGGAATTTGGATTTGCAAGAGGGATGAGATAATTTGTAGCAAGATCCTTCAGGAATGGAGATATATGAGGGTCTCCATGGATCTCCCAAAGTTGTGTTCAAAATATGTGGGGACATTCAATGTTCGATACAACATACATAGTGTCAAGATCAACACTAGAACATATAACCCCTACAATATGATCTTTGATGATACCCCATGCTGATAAACTCCTTGGTGTGTCTGGTGTAGGTATGAGTCCATACAAATAAGGAAAAATATCAAGCCACCTGAGATGTGTCAAGATGCTATTTCACCAAGACTCATAATTATCCTTGTCCAAGTTGATCACAGAAGGATGAACAAAAATTCCCATGATACTTACTCAAATGATAATATCAGAGACTAAAAAACCTCAGTATTGATAAAGTAGATCAAATGATATCCTACACAAACATATCCTTTCCAAGTGCCAAGACGCCCAAGTAATTAAGCAGAATGTGAAAACAAAAAATATTGAATAAAATGTACTTGGGGTAGATTCTGGAAAAGGTACATAGATATATTCGAAGAGCTCTAAAATACCTTTCCAACGCCGCTTGAATCGTGAAAATCAGAGATACAGGCAAAAAGCTATGAGCTCGAAAGCGCAAAATGAAGATCTGACTTTGATTGATATAACATAAACCAGAAAAAATATGATAATGAGACCTACACCACTGGAAAGTACTTGAAACCAACTTTTTGATGATATCTTGTTTGCCTAATTTCGACACCATATGCAAAAGTTATGACTGATTTATGAAAATAGGTCAAAAAAGGAAAAAAACCTTGGCTGGTGGCTAATGGGTGGTGATTTTTTTTAAAATCTTTTTTTTCTTTTTGCTTTTGCAAAAAAATAAAAGCAAAAAAAATTTGATGATGATTTTTTTTTTGATTTTTCTGGAAAAACATATTAAAAAACTAGAATATTTTTTTTCCTCAATATAGGATCTCTTAAAATTGGGACACTAGGCTATAGATCTGGAGCTCTGATACCATGTTGAAGTTGATAGTGAACCCCACAGCTCCCAGAAATCCTTGCAACCAAAACACCTATCACAAAAGAAAGATCAAAGCAACTGATTTGCTATGCAACCAAGAGAGAAAAGATTGAATCCAGAAGAGCAATTGATTTTCTATGTATTAACTTGAATGGTTCTAAATTGATTATTACAATGAATGTGCAAGCTTTATAAAAGCATGGAAAAACAAACCCTAGACGAGGATTTGACTAGATAGTGACAAGTGTTCTAATCTCATGCAATGAGACAACTTGTCCTATATTTAATTCAAACTAATAATAGAAAAGTACTCCTAAGTTTAGCTTAAGTGAACTAAATTAATAAGAGACTTTAATAATTAATTAATGAATAATTAATTATCAAGTGATTATCCTAATTACTCCAACATGATTTTGGTTTTGTGGGATGTTTTGAGGGATGTTATATGAGTTGTATGGGATGTTTTGGTGTGGGGAATGCTTTGTTGAGGTATGCTTGGTGTCTAAGGAATGTTGTATGAAGTATATGGGATGTTTTGATTTTGCGATACAAATTGTTGTTGAGGTATGTTTTGAGGGATATTATATGGATAGTTTTGAGTTTGAGTGACATGTTTGTGTTGGGATAGTGAATGGAATGGATTGAGTTTGTTGTTGAGGGATGAATTGTTGTTGGGGAATGATTGTGTTTGTGGATATGTTAGATGTGAAGGTTTGTGAAGAATGTGGGATATTGTAAGTTTTGGGTATGTTGAATGTGGAATCTTGTTTTGAAATGGTAAGTGATGGAATTTGTGAAATGGGAGGTTGATATGAATTCTTGAGATTATATGCACTCCTTGTTATGTTGGGTGCTTGTGTAGTTTATATAATATTAGGAGGTGCATAAGATGTGGAGGCTTGGGCTATGAAAGGACTGTTTGTGTAGTTTGTAATGTTTTGTGGTGATGAATGAGGAATGTTTGTGTTTGGAGGATTTGGTACATGTGTTGTTGTTTGGTTGGATATGCATGGTGATGAATGAAGAATGCTTGTGTTTGGTGGATATGGGATGTGTGATTGTTTGATTGGTCATGTTTAGGATTTTGTAAAGCAGATTTACGTATTGTTTGGAAAATGGTATCAAATCCAGGCCATATGATGGTATAGTTGGTTGATTAAGTATGGTTGGCATTAAAGGTTGTGGTATAGCTTCATTAATAGCTTGAACTATAGGTATGTTCTCATGTGAGGAAACATTGGATAACATGATATGTGTGAGGGCTTGTTCTCTAAGTGTAGCAATGTTGAAATTCAAAGGTAACTTAGCACCGCTTTGTGCAAGTCTAAGAAAGTATGTGTTGGGATCTGAAGTAATGAGGGAATCAAGTGCTCTAGCTAATGAGGGATCTTGTTACATTTCTAAAATTTTATCTTCAATAAATTCCTTAGATTCCACCAATCTGTTTGTGATGTCTTCTATGACGATTAGTGGATATTGAGGTTGTTTTTGTGGTTGTGGAGTTTGGAATTCATGAGGATCAAATAAATGACTAGACATTCCAAATTCTAATTATGTAATACCTATAGGTGCCGTGATGTTTGAACTACTAGGATTAGACTCCATGATTTTCTTGTGTTGTGACTTTGTAATATGCATAAAATTGTGATGACCTTATGGAATATGGATGTAAGTGAAGGTTGGTGATGTGATATGGATGTGTGTTATTTCAAAATGGACCATGAGAGACACAGGTATATTTAGACAAAAAGTGATGTTGATGTTATTTGATTGATGGTAGATATGAATACCTCTAAAAGTCAAAGTTAACCTAGATCTTCATTTTGATAAGTGTTAATGATGTAACTTAGTACCGCTTTGTGCAATTCTAATAAAGTATTTTTTGGGATCCGAAGTAATGAGGGAATCAAGTGCTCTAGCTAAGGAGGGATCTTGTTATGTACATTTCTAAAAGTTTATCTTTAGTAAATTCCTTAGATTCCACCAATCTGTTTGTGATGTCTTCTATGATGATTGGTGGATATTGAGGTTGTTTTTGTGGTTGTGGAGTTTGGAATTCACAAGGATCAAATAAATGACTAGACATTACAAATTCTAATTCCGTAATACCTATAGGTGTCGTGATGTTTGAACTACTAGGATTAGACTCCATGATTTTCTTGTGTTGTGACTTTGTAATATGCATAAAATTGTGATGACCTTATGGAATATGGATGTAAGTGAAGGTTGGTGATGTGATATGGACGTGTGTTATTTCAAAATGGACTATGAGAGACACATGTATATTTAGACAAAAAGTGATGTTGATGTTATTTGATTGATGGTAGATATGAAAACCTCTAAAAGTCAAAGTTAACCTAGATCTCCATTTTGATAAGTGCTAATGATGGTTTTATCTTGTACTAGACTAATGAGTCCAAGTAAAAGGATGATGGTGGGTTCACAAACTTAGAATTAGACTAGACCACTAAGCTTGTTTTCTCACATATATTGACGCTAATCCAACTATCTACTTGAAAAGGCCAACTTCCAAGAAAACACTAAACTAGGAGATCAAATGGGCAATTTAAATGGGGTTATGACTGATATTGGTTGTTGGTGGATTGATGTTTTCTATTGATGATGATGGTGCTATTTGTCCAAAGCTAAAGATAAGTAACCCTAAAATTCCAAGATGAAAAGGGTATGAAACAAATGTGAATGTTGGTTCGTTGTGTGAATGATGAGTGTTGGATGTAGGTATGTTGTACTACAGGTCTTAGATGCTATGTTGGCTTTCTCGAGAAATATGGAAACTAAAAATTTGAGGATTTTGGAAAATTATTTTGATAGTCAAATGTGTCAATCTAAATTTTAAAGGTGTCACTGTGGGTATCAATTGCGTCAAGGTAGATATTAGATGTGACTAACTAGGATCAAAGGCTTCATTGTATATCAAAGGAGACATTTTTCAAAGGTGTCACTATATTAGCAAGAGCATCACTATGGTTTTCAAATGTGGCAAACTAAAATTAGATGCATCATTGTGTGAAAGACTAGGTTTCAAGCTGACAAAACTTAGTTTAAATCAGATGCGTCAAAATAGGTTAAAAGTGTCAATTTATAGATCAGATGCACCCTTGTGCATATTAAATGCATCAAAGGATAATCATAAGCATTGAATGATAATTAGATGCATCACTGTAACAATAGATGCATTATAGTAACAATTAGATGCACAATTTTTAGACTGTACTTAAAATTTTGCTAGGGTTTGACTGATTTTGACTTGTTTTGATTGGAAAGAGATAACAAACAATAGAGAATAATAGTAAATTGACTCCAAGGTATGGTATGATTGGTATTCATGGGTATTCATGATAAAAACACACTGAGAAGTACAACCTAGCTAGTATTAAAGGTGTGTAACACTAGTGTGGGCCTAATATCAAATACTGTAGGTTTGTGCTGATGCACTCCCCTCTCTAAAGAGGGAATAACTAGGTCTCCGATGAAACAAGGGCTCACTTTCCTCCTTCCCTTGTAGGTTTTTACACCAAATAAATTCCATCTCTCCTCAGGATGGTACATAATGAATAACTTCATGCATGATATTGTACCTTACACCACACTAGATTAACGACTACCAATCTTAGGTCTCTAAATAACAATGGTTAGTAGTGGTTATGAGAATAGTGAGCCCATCTAAATTTTTTTTGAGATGAGGGGGGTCTCCCCTCTTCTCCTGACCAAACAAGTCTCGGTGGACTGAGGGTCTTGCGACTTGGCTTGAACAATGCTGGCCACACCTAGAGGTACAAATTTTGCTCTCCCCCTTTTATATACCTTGCCAATAAACACGATAGAGGTCACCCTTGGATGGAATCTCCAAACATGCCTCCTACTAAATTAAAAAGAATATACTAGTGCTTTTGATTCTCAAGCTCACACGAAGCACAAGAGAAGAGTATACTTTGCTAGTACTCCTTGGGTGTGCATTACATGTGTAAACTAAAAGTGATTTTGATCTCTAGGCTCACATGAAGCACAAGGAGAGAGAATACGCACTAGAAGTTTACCAAACATGACATAAAATTCATTAACTAGAGCCCAAATGAAGTATGAACTATGTTAGAAATCAAAGCAATTGAAAATTTTCCTTGTATCAAATTTGTCAGTAGTCTGCTTTTAACTAGTCATCTCCCAATGTTTGCCAATGCTGCAAAGATTTGTTAGTTCCAAAAATTGAGCAAATGTTAGGGTTAGAAGAAATTCACTAAACTGAATCAAATGTGTCACTATAAAAATCATATGCGTCACTATGAATTTCAAATGCGTCGTTTTACCTTCATATGCATTGAGTTACCGCAAATGCATTGTGGGAATTATCGAGAGCGTTGCTATAATTTTCAAAGGTGTTGTAATATCAAAAGTGTCAAAATACATCAAAAGTGTCATATTTTTTGATTGCATAGATGTAAGTTTTAGAACCTACAAAATAAGAGATCAAATGCGTCGAGTTACCTTCAAAAAAATTGTTGTGGGTTGCAAAGGTGTCAACATACTATCAAACGTATCGATTTACGTGTCAAATGCGTCAAATTGATGCCAAAAGCATTGTGTTGGGTTCAATTACGTCATTGTAACCTATAACTTGAAAATCTCCAAGAAACTCAATTGAACATTAAAAAATAGGGATGTGGGTCCCACTGGGTGTGAAAGAATATTAATAAGAACAAGTCAAATGGAACGATAAAATGGAATTCAATAACAAATAAGAAATAAATCAATAAAAAACCCAAATCTAATGATCAAATTAGATCTATTATCAATGAAGCTTGTGCACTAATCAAATGAAAGTAATCAAAGAGAACGTAAATCAAGTCAATCTAAGCTACTTTACCTCATTCAAAAATGCCTAGCCTTTCTCCATTGTCAAAGTGTACAAATTATTATTTTTAAGTATGTATGTGGATTGCTCATAAACTTAGCATAATATTTTTGTGCAAAAGCAAGGTGAATTGAGTAGATTTTAGCTGCTGATTCAAGGAGCAATTGAATGATCAAAGGATGTTTGATTTATAGGTTTTTAGGACATGAGATTAACAGTGTGAGACGTGAGATGAGAGATGAGATCAACGAATAAGGATTGATGAGAGATCATGATAATCATGCATGAGCTTGCATGGAAAGATGAAGTGAAGCAAAGTTCAGTTCACCCACTATTTTTAGGAATGATCACTAAAGTTAGCTTGGTCTCTGAATTTAGGGTTTGGAAGAATAAATATAAGACATGCTATTATTAGGAAATAAATAAAACAAATAATTTTTTTTCAAGGAATGTGCAAACTAAATTATTTATTTATTTAATTTTGGAGGAATAATTAGCTAATTAAATAATTAAGAAATTATTTAATTGTGAGAGATGAGAAAGAATGCATGATTTAATTAAATAATTAAATTATTTAACTATGTTGATAAGAGGATAATTGAAGATTTAATTGAATAGTTAAAAATTATTTAATTGTGAGGATGGAAGAATAATTGAGAATTAATTAAAGTGGACGAGGGAAAATAATTTAATTCATTAAATATTTAAAAATTATTTAGTTAAAGGTGATGGACAAAAAATAATGAAATAATGAAATTATTTAATTAGCCATTGAATAACTCTGCTTGTGAATTTATGTGAACTATTTGTGAATTGATGTAAATTACAAATCAAACACCAAGAATTACTATGAATTGTGAACTTATGTACACAAATAGTGAATCACATTCAACCCTCTAACTAACATCACACTTTTTCGACTATGAAGAAGAGATAAAAATAAACTGCGGTTTTTATTGAAAAAAAGGTCAAATAGTAGCGATTGCCACGAAAGAAGTATTTGAAAAAACAAATCCAACCATGAGGTCAAAGAAGAGAAAGGCTGAAATTAAAGCAATAACAAATCATAACCTGAAAAAAGAGCAGAATGAGTCATCCCAAAAGTTGCAAGTCAACAAAATTGCATAAAATGCTAAACTTCAATTCATCGATTTGACAAAAGAAGTCGAAGAAGATATAGGGTTACTGGAAAATTTCGTAATCTTTAGATTTATCACCCCTAAATACAAAAGGAGTAAAATCAAGACTTGGGTCAAAGAAGAATGGAAAACCTAGGATATTATCATTTTTTACCTAAGGGCTTCTTCATTGCTGTCTTAGTATCCAAAGAAGAAAGAGACAAGGTATTACAAGGAGGGTTATGGGAATTAGAAGGACATCTACTATACATGGAGAAATGACATCAAAACTTCAATTCTTTCAAACTACATCCGTATGAGCACCCTGTCTAGCTACGCCTTTACAATCTACCGTTGGACTATTGGTCAGAAGACTGCCTAGAGAAGATTAGACACTCTCTGGGAACATTAATATAAATAGATGCAGAAATTATTGAGGAAGATTCATACTTATATGCTAGATTACAAATTACAGCAATCAAACCAGTCCCAAAGGAAATTTTTCCATGTATGGGAGGTGAGAAATGGTTACAATCCATGGAGATAGAAGAAGATAAGAAATTCTGCCTGAAATGCTGCAATAGAAGTCATAGGGAAAAAGATTGTAGCAAAATACTTTCTGCTAAAAAAATTGAGAAGAAACAAGCGAAAAAATTAGTATGGAAACCAAAAGTAAGAGAAAGGTCTCAAGATCAAACTATTGGAGGAGGATCTAAAAGTGTATTACCAAAGCAAGATGGGCATGAAACCAAGAGAAATGAAAAGAAATCTGTTAATATAAATAAGGATACTATGATAAATGAAGGAATTACTTCGAAAGAATCCAACATAAAACCACAACCAGGAGAGATCTCAAAGAAAAAAATGATAGTCCCAAAGAAAGTAGATGATAGCCCAGAAAAGTGCCTGAATCAATCTTTGAAGATCTACCAGTAGAAGAAGATTTATTAGAGATAGATGAGTTAGGGATTATAGGCTGTAGATGTATTAGCCAAACTGTGGCTAGAGCAATGGGAAAAGTAAAGAAAGGTAAGGGCAAAAAAAAAGCAAAAAAGGGAGGAAGAAGCAACAAAAAAAGGTTTGAAAAGTATCTCGAGTTTCCTAATATCCAAGGGAGCTAGTGCATCTCTTGGACAACAATGAAGATCTCCTTGTGGAATTTTAGGGGTTTAAATGCCACAAACAAAAGATGCTTAGCCAAGCGTCATTTAGAGAGAATTTTGGAAGATATAGTGATGCTAAAAGAAACTAAACTTAATCGGGTAGAGGCTGGGAATTTTTTGAAGTATTGTAGAAATTGGTCACATCTTTTTCATGAAGCCAATGGTTCAACGAGATGCTTAATTTTTTTTTAGAGGAATGCTAATATTATAGTTAGATTAATCTAGTCACATGATAACTGGATGGAAAGTAGGGTTATAGACTTTACCTCTAATATGGTATTCACTATATTCAATGTATATGTCCCAATTAAAACTGAGGCCAAAAGGGAGACATGGAAAGCAATCAATACCAGAATTAGGTTGCTAGGAGACCTACACTATATAATGGGAGGTGAAATCAATGCTATCATGGACTTATCTGAGAGAAGTAGTCAATTCAAAAAAGTAAATAGGAACATACAAGACTTCAGAGAATTTGTGGAAGAAATAAGGACCATAGAATACCAGACATCCAATGGTATCTACACATGGAGCAATCATAAGTTGAGATTCACAAATATAGCAGAGAGACTTGACATATTTCTTATAGCAGAAAAATGGCTTGAAGATGTAGTGATGATAGATGCAAAGATCCTCCCAATTTCAATATCGGACCATTTTCCAATTCTGATTGAATTAAAATCAGGACTAAAACTGACAAAGACCTATTTCAAAAATTTGAGAACATGTGGTGGAAGGAAGAAATCTTGGTACCTTCAATAGAAGTGTGGTGGAAAGAATGTGATTCCAAAGGCAGCCCCAACTATGTCTTCATGAAAAAGCTCTAATTCATAAAGGTAAAACTAAAGCACTGGAATAAGACTATCTTCAAGAACATCTTCCAAGAAAAAGAGGAAGTTGAAAAGGAATTAGAAGAATTGAATAATAAAGTAATTAAATATGGTATGTACTAAGAGGATTTTTAAAAAGAGAAGCAACTTAAATAGTATTATAAGGAGCTATTTGAGTGATAAGAAAACTATTGGAAATAAAAAGAAAGAGAGGTGTGGCTAAGATATGGGGACACTAACACCAAATACTTTCACGCCACTTCTAAAGAAAGGAAATATTTCAATAGAATTGATGAAATACATAGAGAAGATGGAGATGTACTAAAAAATAAGTCTGAAATAGAAGAGGCAATAGTTGCTTTTTTTGAAAAAATACAAGGATCAAAATAAAAGGTTGAAGATTATAGGAATGAAGCAATACTAGATTGTATTCCAAAAATTGTGATAGAAGCAAACAATAATATGCTAAAAGAGCCAATATCAATAGAAGAAGTTTGAGCTACTAAATTTCAACTTCATCTAGAAAAAGCACCAGTACCAGATGGGTATTCAACAATGGTTTACCAAAAATGCTAGTATATTATAGGAAATGATGTTTGGAAAGTGGTCGAGGAATTTAGGAAGAAGACAAAAATTATGAAAGATATTAACAACATAGTTATCTACCTTATCCCAAAGAATAAAATATGCAAATCCTTTAATGAATATTAGCCAATCTCAATATGCAAAACAATATACAAAATCATAACCAAAGTATTGGCCAACTGGTTAAAAAAGGTGTTAAAATCTATTATATCAGAGGAGCAGAGTGGATTTTTCCCAGGTAGGGAGATCATTGACAATATTATTCTTGCTAATGAAGTGGTGCATACAATGAAAAAAAATAGAATTCAAGGCATGATGATTAAGCTATATATCAAAAAGGCCTATGACAGAGTAAAGTGGGGTTTCCTAACTAAAGTTCTAAGAAGATTTGGTTTCAATAAAGATTGGATTGAACTAATATACCAATGCATATCAACAATAAGATATTCAATCAATGTGAATGGCTCTATTAATGGATTTTTCTTTGCCACCAATGACTTGAGGCAAGGGGATCCAATCTCTCCATTCTTATTTATTGTTATGGCAGAAGAAATGGGGAGATTGATCAAATTAAAACAAGAAAACAACCTATGGAAAGGGATCAGAGTTACATAAGGTATCAATTCAATAACACACACAATTTTCTAATGATACAATAATTTTTGGTGAAGCCAATGTAAGGGAAGCGAAAGCAATCAAGGGGGCATTGGAAGACTACACCAAGATCTCAGGTCAATTGATAAATAAAGATAAATCCTCAACTACATTTTTCAACACAAAGAAGGTAATGCAAAAGAAGATAGTGAATCTACTTGGATTCATAATCAAAGTAGTCCCAGCCAAACATTTGGGGGCACTGTTAATATTTGGGCCATGTCGCTCTTAGCACAAGGAATATATTTTAGAAAAGTGTAGAAATAAAGTAGCAGCATGGAAAAATAAATGGTTGACATTGGAAGGAAGAATTCTAATGATAAAATCCATACTAAGAACAATACAAATTTATTTAATATCACGTTTCCAAATTACACAAAAAAATGAATCAAACTTGGAAAGTTTTATGAATTTTTTTTTGTGGGAGGGCACCAAAGAAAAAAAAAAAAATCCCCTATTACATTGGTATAAGGAATGTTTACCAAAAAAGGTAGGAGGAGCCAGACTGAGAAGAATGAAGGCACAAAATGCAAAATTAGGAGCAAAAATATCTTGGAAAATGTATAGGTAATTGGAAAGATTATGGTGCAAAATATTTTAGAATAAATATTTGTATAGTCTGAATTTGAAAAGAATTTTAACTATGGGAAATTCAGCTGGTGGCTCAGCCATTTAGAGATTTTTATGGGATAGCAGGAAACTCATTACATAACATCTAACATGGAAAATCAATAATGGGAAGTAAACTGACTTTTGGAAGGATTATTGGAATGGTCACAAAAATTTAGAAGAAGTGGAAGAGCTCAAGGAACATATACACACTAAAAGAAGTATTTGGGCACAAGGTAAGAGATTACATATGCAATTGGAAGGATTCTTGGAATGGTCAAAAAGATTTAGAAGAAGTGGAAGAGCTCAAGGAACATATAAACACACTAAAAGAAGTATTTGGACATAAGGTAAGAGATTACATCTGCAAAGATCCTCCAAAATTTGACAATCAATATGAATGGATAGATATTGATACAATTCCAATTTTGAGGGAACAAAAGTTATCCTAAAACAAGAGCTAGAAAAAAAAATCATCTTCATGACAAAAGAAGAGGATGAAATTATCTGTTGAGAAGCACAATCAGGTGAGTACTTGGCCAGACTAGGCTACCAAATCCAAAATGCAATACAAACAGATGTAGCCTAGCCAAGCTCACTATGTTGGCATATGTTGGTATTACCAAAAGCAAGAGCTTTCTTATGGACAATATTACTGAAAAGTACATTGACAAAAAAAAGGTTAAAGGAAATTGGCATACAAGGACCAAATAGGTGTACCCTATGTTATAAAGAAAGTGAAACAATTAATCATCTTCTATTAGGATGCCTATATGCAAGGAAGTGTTGGGATTGGATCCAAGAAGTACTAGGATGGAATGGTGCAAGGTAGGAAGATCTAAGAGAGTGGCCGAGTAGTTGGCCGAAAGGGAGAAGGGATGCACTATGGTCAAACCTATGGATAAATGCCCCATAAATGATTGTGTGACACATATGGAAGGAAAGGAACAAAATAATCTTCCAAGAAAAATGTATGGAAGCAGAAAGATTGACACAAAAGATTGAAGAAGGTCTATGTGAGTTACTAAGTGCAAAAACTAGAATAAAATCAAATACCAAATTTACCAAATGGGATGAGGATTTGCAAAGAAAGTGGGACAAATTTAAAAGATCCAAGAGATAGTTTGGAAAGGTCTAGAACAAGAGAGACTTAAGCTTAATTTTGATGGATTAGTAAAAGGAAATATAGGTCCAACTAGTGCAGGATGTATCATCAGAGATAACAAAGGGAAATGCATATGGGCCCTGTCTAGAAAAATAGGAGTTTCCACAAACAATGAAGTAGAAATGGAGGCATTAGCTCTGGGTTTGTGGTTATGTAACGAGAAGGCATAAAGAAAATAGATTTGGAAGGTGATTCACTATTATGCATACAAGTGTAGTGTAGAAAAATGTATCCCTTTACATTTTCACACTTAATTTGGGAATTAATATCAAAATGAACTTAATTATGCCTTAATTTAGTGTTATAATATGTGTTTTACATATTCACATTAAGTTTAGGGCCCTATTAACTAAAATTGACTTAATTGTGCCTTTTTTGGTGTTGTAAAGTGTACCCCTTTACACTTTCACACTTATCTAGGGCCTTTTTAATGAATTGAGATTAATTGTCCTCAATTGGCCCCTTTGATTCAAATCCAAGCCTAATTAATTGCATTTTTTGAAGAGGAAACCCGACATTCATTAATGTCTTAATATAACAGTTATCATTGGAGAATGTGTGTCCTAGGTGAGTGACCTAGGACCCATTCATCCTAAGGTGAATGAGTCCTCACTTAGACCGAAGACCATATTTTAAATTATGTTTTTGGCAGTATTTTAACATTTTCAAATCCATAATTCAATGTCGGCTTGTGAAATTTGAATTTCAAGAAATTAAGGTTACATACCTATAAATATAATGTTATTTCATTATGTTTCACCTAGATTTTCAAGTGTTCAATTTATAAGGAAAATTTTATGATCAAGATTATTGTCAAGAGCATTCAAGGGTAGATTTCTTCATCATTTGTTGCAGCATTAAAGATCCAAGAATTATGTCAAAGCTATGTGGAGTCATGCATGTTTTTGGAGCTAACATTGTGATGTAGGTTTCAAGATCTAATGCAAGCATTCAAGTCAAAGATTCAAAGCAAGATTCAAGTATCAAGATCCACATCCATTGAAGCCATTTCATGTAAAATCAACATCAAGATTTCAAATTTCCAAAGGTTCATACAAGGGTTTGGTGAGTTGTGACATTGAGTTGTTCATTCATCATTCCTTTCATGCTATTTCATTCCATTTCAAGGTTTAATTACCAAAATGGGGTTTGACCAAGGAAAAACCCCATTCACCAAAAATGAACATTTTCCCCTCTATTTGTGTGTTGTAGATTTGCAGGTTGAGGAAAGGTTGAAAATCTCAAAATTGGAAAATTGCAAAGTTGTCAAAGTTGTCACCTTTTATTGTCATTTCATGAAAACTTAGATTCCAGATTTATTTCTGACTGTCCAACTGTGAAAATTGAAAATCTGGGAGTCCAAACATAGTAGCAGAGAACCCATAAACCATTTTTATAGAGCCCTAGCTAGGACCCATTCACCATGGGGCAAATGAGTCCTTAGTGAGTTTCAAAAAAGCACTTCCTACAAAAGGTACACAACATTTATCCCTTCCAAATTCTCCCTAAAGTTTGTAGGTTCCATTAGTTTTATGTTTAAGCTTCTAAACCACTTTATAGATCACAATTTGGAGTTGATTTGTTATTTTTAATCTTTCTCCCCAAAGTGTTGTTTGACCCAGACCCCCATCCTAACACAAAAAAGGGAAATTGCAAGTCTCCTCTAAGAATTCACTCACCTAAGGGTTGAAAGTGGATCTTGACTTGAGGGATCTCATTTCCTGAATGAAATAGAAGAATAGGTTGGGTTCATTCACATCATTTTTCCTTTTCTATTTATAGTAAGTTTAATGAAATATTCCAAATTTAGTATAAAACCCTATGTGTTTGAACCCCAACCTTGATTTTTCTCTGTTTCAACAAGTAATAAGAAAAAAAGAAACACCCAATTGTAAATTAAAAGATTGGGTTCAAAAGATATTAAAATACTTGGAAGGACTTGAGGACTTCTCAATATCATACATATACAAAGAAGTTAATGGGGCTGCTTACTTCTTGGCCTATTTCAAGGTGAGACAAGATAAAGAAATCATCATTGAAGCAAACCCCAATAGATGGGTTTTAATGAGTGATCTGATACTAAAGGATCAACATAACAATAGGTAAGGGTTTCAACCTAGAAGAAGAACACACTAATAAGACAGAAGAATCAATTTCAAATTAGACTAAAGGTACACAATTGAGAGGGGGAATAGATCGGTAAGGTAAAATGTGTTAGGTTTTTGGGTTAGCTATGTTTGATATGGATCACATTCTTTACTCACCATTGGTTTAACTCCTAATGCAATCAACTAATCTCAACATAGACCCTTAGGTTAAATCACCCCTGTGTGTGATGTATTGAAATAAGTACATCACCCATTTAGGTTAAATGCCAAGCCTGACCACATGAGTTAAAATTAGGCTTTGTACTCTTCCTAATAGTAAGGGATTATGAATAGGCCAAAACTGAAAACACTCTCAACATATTTCTGGATACCTAACTGATTGCATCGATTCACAATGATCCACTTATACTAAGGGTTTGGTGGTTTAGTTATGCTTGGCTAAATTACCTAATGCTTGGTGGTGTAATGGCATCAATTTGCACCCCTCACAAATTCATCATTTACGTACCTCCTACCTTAGATAAATTAAATCCAATGATGCTATTCTGTGTCCTTTATTCACTTCCCATCCACTTGGAATTTTTTTTAGTGTTGGTGGAGGATATTATGTTGGGAACGCTAGTACGGTGCACATAATTTTGCTCGGCGTGCTACTGTCCTGATAGGATTCCTACCTTTGGAATCCATAGAGGAATTACAACTCTCCAGTGGTGATGAAGTGTAACATTTTTGCACCCTTGACTGATCAAGAATGGCTCCTTTTCCTCCAATTTCACCTTCAAATGTCTATCTCCTTAATTATTGAACAACTTCTTGATCTTTTGTACATTTCTACTTGATTACTCTCACTTCTACACACTTCATTGACAACATTTTCACCACCTTTGAAGTTGCAAGTTGAGACTTTGCTGGTTTTACTCCTCTCGTTGTTGTGATAATGTTGGCATCTACAAGCTTGTGAGCTCACGCCTTCACCGAGCACCTATAGAGCCTTTTGTTCACCTTCCGTAGGTCTATGGACCTGCATTGCATTTGGTCAACTCTCCTTAGGACCAAGTATTTGTGGAGCCATCTCCTCTTCCTATGCTTTTGGGTGTGCCAGATTTTAGCCTGCTTCCTCAATGGTTTAGGTATACATTTATTTCACTCTACTTTATCATGCATTCACTGACACTTATGTTCGCTAAAGTGAGCGCAAAATGTAATGGGGTGAATCTTCACCCCTCAAAAATTCCCCATTTATGTACCTCCTACCTTAGATAAATTAAATCTGATGATGCTATTCCACATACTTCATTCAATTCCTATCCACTTGGAAGTTGTTTTTAGTGTGGATGGAGGATATTATGTTGGGGATGCTAGCGCGACGTGCAAACTTTTGCATAGTGCATTGCCATCCTGACATGATTCCTGCTGTTGGAATCTACAGAGGTATTACAACTCTCCATTGACGTTGAAGTGTAATGTTTCTATGCCCTTGATCAAAATCAAATAGCTCCTTTGCCTCCAATTTCACCTTCAAATGCCTATCTCCTTCATTCTTGAACAATTTCTTGATCTTCTAGGCATTTCTACTTGATCACTTTCACTTCTACACACTTCATTGACAAAATTTTCACCAGCTTTGAAGATACAAGTTGAGACTCTTCTGGTTTTACTCCTCTTGTTGGTGCAGAAATGTTGGCATCTACAAGCTTGTGAGCTCATGTCTTCTCCCATTTGCCTTGAGTGCACGTGGTTGAAGGTGATATCACTCCATTCCCTTTTCTCTAGCATCATTGTGTTGCTTTCGTAGCATATCATTGTTTAGCATAGTGTATAGTACTTCCATTTCAATATCTCTCTTTATCATATTTCTCTATCATTGCTATACTGGCTATCCATGGAGGTGGAAACACCAAAGCGAGGGACTAACTACAACAGTCCTCTATACATAGCCCCAAAATTTTTCCATCACTATGTGTGTAGGTATTTTATTTGTGTGGATCTTGTGGGAGGATGGAATGACCATAAGTTGGATTTTTGCTACCCTTGTTTGTCATTTCGTTCATAATTAATCTATCTATCAAGTTAAAGTATTCTTCTTGTTATTCTAGTAGTTTAGTTATTTTTTTCTTTCTGTTATCATATTAAACTACATTTGTCAGGTCGTTAGTGAGTTCTCTTTGAGTTTTGACTATAATTTATGTTATCTATCCATACAAACACCAACACCCAACTAAGACACCAGTGCACACTGGTGTCTATTCCTCGTGCTGGATTCCTCTAACAATGACCTACCTAAATTATAGTCTAGACTCCATAAATCCGCTCACTTGACTTCTGGAACCTCTCGGGTTGGTAGAAGGAAAGAGGCAAATAAATTTCACTTCCTTTTCACCCTCTTAAACATAAAACCTATCTTAAAAAATCCCTTAGCTTGAGGTAGATTAGGGCAGTTGATTGTTCTAGACCCTTCTGTGACCTGGGGTCTTGAGCAGTTGGTCCCCCTCCTCTACATTTTGTTGAACCCGATGTGAACTATTTTGGTTCTATTTCGTAGTGTTGAAGGAGCCTTCTCTCATGTTATAGGTGTGTTGTAGGTGTGTGCATTTTAGGGTGCCTATCCTTGCAACCCAACCTACAACCCCTAGCGACGTAGCTAGAAGAGTCCTTAAGTGCTATGAATCAAAATCTAGAATAGGTCATTGTCTCATTGTTAAACCCTTGGGTGCTTCTGAGAAAGTCCTTTCTAGTAAATGTACAAGATGGCTTCTTTCATGCATATTTCCATCCCTTCTAAGTAGCTTGCAAGTGGGTCTCTTGCTATAACCTTTACCTCGTAGGACTTGCTGATGAATGCTAATAGATAACCCTCTCCTTTGTACACTGCCACTCGTATCAACGAGAATACCGTAATTGTCATCCTCGTTGATCCTACGTGCTGGGTTAATGTTATCACAAAAGAGATTATGTTA
Organism: Sequoia sempervirens; assembly: GCA_007258455.2. Taxonomy (NCBI): domain Eukaryota; kingdom Viridiplantae; phylum Streptophyta; class Pinopsida; order Cupressales; family Cupressaceae; genus Sequoia; species Sequoia sempervirens. Next base: position 565,022,393 of record VDFB02270651.1, on the reverse strand, counting down.
ATAAAATTCTTACACAAGGATGGGCTTGATGATTCTAAAAGAACTATACATACACATGATGGGATTTTTGTCCCTCCCATTGGTTCCATCACCCTTTCAGTCCTAGTTGGGCCCAGGACTGTGACTTCCCTTTTCGATATTATCCCAGAGTTTGACTTGTTTAGGGTGAAGCTAGGCATTACTTGGCTAGTTTCCATGAATGTATTCCCTTCTATGGTCCATAATTACTTGAAATTATTCCAAGAGGGTTCTATGCACATTGTGCATGACATTGGGTACAAACCCCTAGTGTTGTGTGGGGTTTATTCATTAGATCACTTCTGGCCTGCCCCTATTGGTCTGCTTCCTTCGAGGAAAAACCTATTGTATCACACTTACATAAAACACAAGAATGGGTGCATAGCACTGAAGGTGACCTATCCTCCTTCTCCCTATGCTATTTTGGTAAAGTCTTCTATGATAGTGAAACATCGAGCTTCCACTGCATCTCAAAAGGAGGAGAAGTCTGCTTAGGAGCCTTCTTCTTCTTCCTCCGTAGTTCTACCTACTCTCGCCTCTTACCCTACTATGGTACCTTCAAGTTCCACCCCTATGCATCTCTTGGGGAGTCTGATGGTTCTCATTTGGTAGAAGGACAAGTGTCAGGTGTTCGACCTTCTTATCTTTCCCATGGTGCCTTGGCCCATCCGTGGAGTTGCCTCTACATCTTAGCCTCCGTGGCCTCCTACTACTCCTACCCTTAGGGTGGCGAATGGGAAGAGGCCTGCCATTGAGGCGCTTGAGTTTTCTTCTCCACCTATTGTTTCCTTTGTTCCTCCATCTCTTCCTCCTATTCCTATCCAGGAGTTGCTCCCTTCACCAACAATGGCTATGATGGACACTCTGATGATAAAATAGGAGCATTATGCTCCTCCTTAAGTTGTAGACTCTAGCTCTCAGAGTGAAGAAACTACCTTGTGTGTGAGCGTAAGACTCAGAGGAAGGATCTAGCCCCTAAGAAGGCTACTTTGAAAAATGAGGAAGGGGAGCCAGTAGCTCTTGTTTCAGCATCCTCTGTTGTGTCCTCCTCTTCCGCTCCTTCTCCTTCAGTTGTTGTTACCTCGATCTTGCTTCTGGATCCCCTTGCAAGTATGGATGACCCTCACTCTAAAAGGGTGCAAGTGTTCATTCCTCCCTTGGTTGAGCCTCCTCTCCTGATGTCCCTTCCAAACATCCCGCCCTTTCCCAAGCCCGTGGACATGTCGAATACCTCAGTGGTATTCATAGCAGTTTTCTCTTCTTCTCCCTCGCCTTCTACTTTGTCTATGGGGATCTCGTATCCTTTGATGAAACAAAAGTTGGAGGATGAACCTACTTCTAATGCGGGTTAGAAGAAGGGATCACCTTGTTTAGAAGCTGGCTTTGTATTAGCTTACACTATCCTAGTGACGAAGGCAACCTTGACATCCCTGAAGTTTGTCACTACCCCCAAGTATTTTAGAGATGTTGGAAGTGGATCTCGAGCACCTCCTTCATTGCCCACTCAATTGACACATGGCACTCCCATCAAGTGCATGTTCAACTCGGTAGACGATGTCCCGACTCTGTCGATAAGTTTTGTAAAATCAATGACATTTATCTTACAAGAGTTGAGTGAAGAAGACCTCTAGGGGCCCTCTTCCTTGGCTCTTGTCGTAGGAGAGTTAGAGGGTGATTCCCTTGCTATCTCGCCCTTGCAGGCTCATCTTCCTTCCCCTTACAATGATCTAGATTGGGAGAATTATGACCTCTTGGTTGATGAGGACTAGGAGGACACCTCTTCTTTATCTGTAGATTAGGTTTGTGTGTGTGTTGTGTTTCCCCCGTGCCTATTATATGTGTTCTTGGAGGACCCTTGTCATCCTTGTAGGTGCTTAGATATAGTAGTATTTTGTGTTGTAAACTTCTTCTATTTGTCACATCATTCTTCCTCTGTTGTGCCTTGATTTTCATCAATTAGGGACGATGCAAAGCATTGGGGGCATTTAGGTCTCCCTTCCATGTTGACCCATTTTTATTTTTATTTATTTTGTCTTCACGTACCTTTCTTCACATGGTCTGATATAGTAGGGGATTGATGACAGTTCATATATATTATTATATTATATTTATCTATCTATATCTATGAGCAGTTTTTACCTCAAAATATCAAATCCCCATGTCTCTTGATTTCTTTATTTTTTCTTATGTTGTATTTTTATCTTTCTCTTCTTTGTTTGCTTTGTGATGTTGTGGTTCCTATGTGTTGTACATCGTGTGTGTGACTACATTTCTACAATTACATCTCATCATGTATCACGAGCCATAACATCACTTTCTTCTCTCTCCTTAGGATGTCAACCTTTGTGTTCGACACACACCATCCTAAGGGGGGTTATCATGCTGCTTTGATTTTCAAAAGGTGTATTCAGTGGCCAACAAATTTCTCATTGAAAATCCTCTATTTTTAAAAAAAAACTATATTCTTCAACAAGGACCCCTAGTGGAATTTTTCTTTCATCACAGATTCGTAAAAGAAAGAATCTGAAAAACTTTCCTTTGAGAAATGAGTACTTTTTCTTATGAAGAATTTTGAAAACTTTCCCTTGTGATAGAGTATTCTTCCTTCTGAATTCCTTGATGAAAGAGATATTTCGAAAGGATTCCTTGATGCTAGAATCGTTTGCGCAAAATGCCATTGATTTTCAAATAGAGTGTCCCTTGAGCCTTTTATTTTGAAAGGTTCCTGAGGGACCCCTTTGAAATATTCTCCTTCAATTGTTGATTGTTTGCGTGAATTTCTATCTATTTTCATGCGTGGATTTTTTCTATCTAACATGTTTTGTCTGTGGATTAACATTTTAGTTTGCAGGACCTGCGAAGCTTCTTTTTCAATTAGGCTTGGAGATCTGAGGACCTCGAGCTTGCCTTGTAGGACTAAGCACATGTGAGGGCTTATCAAACTCTACAAAGACTTTCACATTTGGCCTCCCTTAGGACCAAGCACCTGGGGTGCCTCCTGTGTAGGACCGAGCACCTATAGAGACTTTTGTTCACCTTTTGTAGGTCTGTGGACATACAGTGCATTTGGTCAACTCTCCTTAGGGCCAGGTACTTGTGGAGCCATCTCCTCTTCTTGTGCTTTTGGGTGTGCCAGATTGCAGTCTACTTCCTTGACGGTTCAGGCATACATTTCTTTCACTCTACTTTATCGTACATTCACTGACACTTGTGTTCACTAAAGTGGGAAAAAATGCAATGGTGTGAATTTGCACCCCTAAAAAATTCCCCATTTATGTACCTCCTACCTTAGATAAATTAAATATGATTATGCTATTCCACTTCCTTCATTCGATTCCCATCCACTTGGAATTTGTTTTTAGTGTTGATGGATGATATTCTGTCGGGGACACTAGCACGACGTGCAGACTTCTGCATGACATGTTGCCATCCTGACATGATTCTTGCCTCTAGAATCCATAGAGGCGTTACAACTCTCCATTGATGTTGAGGTGTAATGTTTCTACACCCTTGATCGACCTAAAATAACTCCTTTGCCTCCAATTTCACCTTCAAATGTATATCTCCTTCATTCTTGAACAATTTCTTGATCTTCTGGGGATTTCTACTTGATCACTCTCACTTCTAGACAACTCATTGACAACATTTTCACCACCTTGAAGCTACAAGTTGAGACTTTGCTAGTTTTACTAATCTCGTTGTAGAAACATTGGCATTTACAAGCTTGTGAGCTCATGCCTTCTTCCATTTTCCTTGAGTGCACGTGGTTGAAGGTGATATCACTCCATTCCCTTTTCTCTAGCATCATTGTGTTGCTTTTGTACCATATTGTTGTTTAGCATAGTGCATAGTAATTCCATTTCAATATCTCTCTTTATCATATTTCTCTACCGTTGCTATATTGGCTATCCATGGAGGTGAAAACACCAAAGCGAGGGATTGATTGTAGCAGTCCTCCATACACAGCCCCACAATTTTCCTGTTATTGTGTGTGTAGGTGTGTTGTTCATGTGGAGCTTGTGGGAGGATGGACTAACTGTAAGTTGGATTTCTGTTACCCTTTCTTGTCATTTTTTTCATAATCAATCTATCTATCAAGTTAAAGTATTCTTCTTGTTATTCCAGTAGTTTAGTTATTTTCTACTTTCTGTTATCATATTAAACTGCATTTGTCAAGTCGTTAGTAGGTTCTCTTTGAGTTTTGACTATACTTTACATTCTCTATCTATACAGACACCAATGCCCAACTGAGACGCTAGCGTGCTGCACTATTGTCTATTCCCCACGTTGGAGTCTTTTGATAGTGAGTTGCCTAAATTATAGTCTAGACTCCAAAAATTAGCTCACCTAACTTCTTGAACTTCTCGGGTTGGCAGAAGGAAAGATGATGATCAATTGACCTTCCTTGTCACCCTCTTATACATCAAACCTATAGTAAACAAGAAATTAGCTTGAGGTAGATCATGGAAGATCATTGGTCTAGACCCTCTCGTGACCTAGGCTCCTGAGAAGTCGCCCCCCCTTCTCTATAGGTGGTTTATGCGGGTCCCTGAAAGTTTGCATAATTTAGGATTAAATCCAAGCCATTCAAAGGTAATTCCTTGAACCCCCTGTATTATGTGGATACCCTATAGCTTAAAATTGATATTTAACCTCAAAATTAATCTGCTTGTGGGGCTCCAGGTTTATTCCCATATTTTGGCACTTTATAACACTAGCCTTGTTTGTTGGCTGAAATGCAAAAAATTAACAAAATCTTTCCTTGTCTTACACATATGCATTTTCTGTATACATATTATAAACAATAGGTGTATAAACAAGTATGATAAATTATGACATTTTGAACAAAAAAGCCATTTTTTAGAATGCCAAAAAGTCCCAAACTATAGAGTCAAAGAGATAATGGTCTAGTTTCTCTTTCCCCAAGCTTAAAATTAGTTCATTTTAAGGGAACCTAGTTTTAATTATCAGTGGGTTTCTCTAGCTTTAAGTTTCAACTACAATAAACAACTTTAACCTCAACCTCAGAAACGGGTCGATACATCTAGCAAAAAGAGAGTTAAATTGGATAAATTCTGAACACAAGTAGGCGATCATAATAATGAAAATGAAAAGATACTAGCTCTCACACATATGTAAAATCTGAATGTAAATTATAAACAATATGTGTGCAAACTGAATTAATAAGCATTAAAAATTCTGAATGATATAACAAATTCTTACATATTTGTAACACATACTGGAAAGTATTGAGAAGTATTAGTCATGCACACATTCACAACAACATTTATTTGAAAATTGATAACATTCCATAATTTTTGAATGTAAGCAGGTGATCACAACATTGAAAATGAAAAGAAGTTTTCTTTCACACATATGCAGAGCTTGAATGTAAAAAAAGTAAAATTTCATTCATCCTTAACGTTTTATGAAGAAAATGATACACTTCCATAATTTTTGAATGCAAGTAGGTGATCCTAACATTGGAAATGAAAATATATTAGCTTTCACACATATGCAAATTATGACTGTGGACTATAAAAAATGTGTGTGTAAACTGAATTTATAAGCCCCAAAACTTCTGAACGATATGAAAAATTCTCACATATATACCTCACTTACTGGAAAGTATTGAAAATAATTAGACAAAGTTGCTTTCCAGACCAAGTTTTTCAAAAAATGATAACATTCCATAAATTTTGAATGTAAGCATGGGATCAAAACACTAAGAATGAAATGATGCTTGCTTTCACACATATGCAAAGCTTGAACACAATTCATAAAAATCATGAGCTGAAAATGTCAAATGACAAAATTCCCTAAGACTCTTGAATGCTTATGTGCGAAAGGATAATTTGACATCATTTTTATAAACCTAAAACTTTTAACTTTCTACTTGCCATAATCTTGAAATTTTAACGACATTATTTCTCACACATATGCAACATAAATAAAATCACATACAGTGTGTGCACAAACATGATTTGAATAGACCATCTGTCCAAGATAAAATTTAATAAATGAAATAGAATGAATTATTTTTTTCCATACTGAAAAGATTTACATCCATTTAAACCTAAATTATCTAAACCATGAGCATTTTGACATAATATCAAAATAACATCTAGATACTATAAGAAGTTTTTATATTATCTGAGTCTAAGAGAAAAGTACGATTTACTAAGGTGAAGGTATTACATTATCTGAGCTAACATTCTTCAAGGATTGTAACCATTTTTTTTTTTTACCAGACCTTCATTTTTTCCTTGCTACCTATAGTGCTTAGTTCCTTGTGTTAAAAGGTGTAGGAAAATTGCGAGGGGGGGGGTGAATCGATTGTCACCAAATTAAACTCAAAACTTCAACACTTATTAACTTCACAACCATACTGTACTGTTATTAAGTATGAACATGAAATGTAGATAACAAAAAGTAAAATCAACACACTGAACACCAGATTTCACGTGGAAAACCCAATGAGGGAAAAACCACGGTGAGGATTAACTCACAATATAAAGTAGTTCCAAAACCGAATATATAAGGCTCACTTCCAAGGGCTCACTACCCTGAATAGGACTCACTATTCAGATAAAAAAATCTCACTGCTTACAAGGAGGCTCACTGCCTACAAAAATATTTACAAAACAAAATTGGGCTTCATAGCCAAAATGAACTAAAAAGAGTGCACCTAACGAGTGCTAATGCAATTTCGGTGATTATCGATATACAAACTTAACACACTTCATCATTTCTGCTCTTCTTCACCTTTGCATTCACAACTACCTCAACAAAATCACACCATCTTGAAAAACTATTCAACATATATATACTTGATCTATCTGCAAGCATCAATTAGATTGGCCTAATTAGATGCATTTCTTATTCATCAAAAATACCAACTATCGGCTACAAGCATTCACAAAATCTTCCCAAAAAAAATTCAAAGTGCTCAACACACTACATTATGTTGGCATAGACCTAAGATAGGTCACACATATATTCACATAACAAAAATTGATTCACCATATCACAACTTATCCATGAAGTCGGCCAGAAATATACTTAATTACAAAAATTAATCAACAGGATAATGCCAATACACCGTATGAGCACTGGAGCACAAGAGATTATCAACATACATGATTTTAGCAATCATAAACAGTTTCCCAAAACTGCAAGTAGTAACTATGAATCGCAAAGGATTGCAAATTAAAATACCGAAGAGTGTAGCTTGAATACCGGTTCAAATACCAGACCAAAATACCAAATCAAGTACTGACTTAGACTTGCATTCACAACTCAAATAACATGGTGACATCAATGACAACAAAAAACTGTAGAGATGATCATTCTTCTTCATTCTTCCAACACCCTTAGGGTTAAAAAGAAAAAAAACCCTAATAGTTGCACACCCTGGTCTTTATCATCCTTGAAATCAAGAAACCATTAGATACCTTGAACTAGATCATGATAGTAGATTTTTTTTAGGAACTAGAAACCATGAATGACTTGAAAACAGTGGTCCAAGAGCTCTTTCCGTACTAGGTTTGACTGGAAGGGATGGTAACAAACTATTGGGTCATCACGACACTCTAAATCCCTTGGGAATAGAATACCAACACCTAAACATGTTGCGGTTAGCACTTCATCGAGACCACTAAGAAGGTAAGGGTCAAACATTTCCTTAGCCATATCTGCCACTAGGTCTTTTGCAACTCGAATACCTAATAGAGAAGCTATAAAACAAGAAGATATGTAAGTATTAATACGATACCACTCTCTTAACACCATGAAATTGTGACCCAATATCAATATCACTGCTTTAATGGTCAAATGATCATTTTATCAAAGGAATTTATTTGATATATGATCTATGATCAACCCCAGAAACATTCGTTGTCTCTTCTCATTGGTAAGTTTAATGGGTGTATCCATACTTGCAAGATGATAAATTTTCTCCATTTCAACATGGAAGGCAGATTTAAAATAGGGATATGAGCAAGTCACAATTATGTAAGGGCACATGCAAAGGGTTTCTATCATGATTTTACACAACCAAGCCTTCAGCCCTCACACAAGCCAAAACTCATTTCAATATATTTTCATCTAAGAAATTCATTTAGTGATTGGTCCTCTTACAATAATCATTAACTATGCGTTATGAGAAGTGACAAGAGGGTACATGGAAGGCTTGAAGATTATTTCATTGCCTTCATATAATTCAATGGGGGTCTTATCTTTGTTTTAGACTATAGTTCAGTAGAAATTTTGTAAGCATTGATGAATGGCCCTTTTGCTAGGTTTATCGGCCCCCCTCCCTCTTTTTTCATTTCAAAGTCTTTTAGGTTATTGTCCTACTAGTGGATTCCCCCTTTATGAAAATAATGGATGAATGAAGAACAAGCATGAAAGAATATGGAACCAGGTTAAGTATGATCTCTTCTCAGTCATTGATGGTGCTAGAATAACTTTGGAAAGTGGAATCTATTTCACTTTGTAGGAAATCTAATTAAACAAATTTGGGAGCTACATGTTGTGCAGATTTTGCACACATGCCTCGCTGAAAGCAGGGACCCTCTTTTGCTTTCGCTCTTGTTGTTTTGGCCCTTTGATTTTGGGGATTTAAATTGCCTTGGCATAAGTTTAAAGTGTTCATCTTGCTTGTCTAAGTGTTTTCCCAAAGTTACATGTTGAAAATATTAAGTTCTGGGACAAGTTCAGGTTTTTGCCCTGGTTCGGGATTTTTCGCCCCGTCCGGATTTTCCCAGATTTCATTCGAGGTCCGGCTCGGTCTGCTTTACACCGTGGTTTAGAGATTTCTAGCCTTCGTGCAATTCTGCCTAGGCTGGATTTTTTTGAATTTCGGTCTTGCCGTCAGGTTTCTAGACTTGATTTTTTTTTGAGATTTGTGCCACTATTCTTTAGCGTTGGTGTCCTGTTGAGTTGAGATATTTGATCTAGTTGTGCTTTGGCATTTTAGACTTGCTTGGAGTTTGATTTCCTGTGTGTTTGGGCATTTCGTGGCTTGCTCTATGCGTTAATGGTCAAAATCTAGGGTTTCATGCCTAGGGTGTCCGCATTGCATCTTAATTTTCTTTTGAATGAACCTAGGATTCAAAGAAGATTTGTAGGAGGTTCAGGTTAAACTAGTTCCATGCCCAAGTTCCTCAAATTTGTGATCTTCGATCAATTTGAGCGGGATCATGTGAGATTGCCAATATTCAGGTTTTCTGCCAGCCTCAGGATTTTCTTGTCTGGTTGGATTTTCCCGGTTTCTCCTTCTTCCCCTCATTTTCCTGAAGTTCTTGCAGTATCATCATTTTCGCGGAATTTCGGTCTGGCTGGATTTTTCTAGATTTTCTGGGAAGCGTTGTGGAACTTGAAAATCGATTGAATTGGATGATTTTAGTGTTAGATTCTTATCATTCCATGCTTTTAATTGATAAATTGCACTGTTATTTGCATATTTTCTACATTTTTGATGATCTATGGTTGATTTTGTGCCTTCTTTGTGAAAATCCGCCTGGCCTGGATTTCCCTGGAATTCCTTTTTGGCTTGGATTCCGCGGTTGGCTTGAAATCCCGAATTGTGAGGATTGCACTTTAACAATGTTTCTGGGTTGATTTCGATCTGTGTTTGAATTTATTTGGATGATGAATACATTACTGATAATGAGCTAACTTGATTTTCATGTTATAATAGACATTGATGCTGGTTTTTGCTTAGTGCAGGCTGAATTCAATGGGGTCGTCAAGGAAGTTTTGGAGATGAAATTAATTGAATCTATGGAAAGGAAATTCAAAATACTGGTTACTCCACCCCTTGGATGACTTGGTGAGGTGTGCTCAGGATAAGGAAGGAAGCAATTAATATAGGGCTGCATTGAAACTTGTGAATTGGTTCGAATTTCATTGAAGATCCCAGGCCGACTTGGATTGAGTTCAAGCATTTAATGCTAATTCATTTTATTTTGAATTCTCCTTGGGTTGACCTATTTTATGGCCATTTATTATTGTAAACATTAATTGGTCCAACTTGTTTATGGCTATTTCATGATTGTATATCCCTTGCTTGGCTGACATGTTTTGGAGATTCCTATAAATTGGGCATTTTGCCTCATTTGTAAGATATAGAATAGTTAGGTAGATATAACAGATAGAGATAGTTTTTCTACAAGAGCGAATTAGGTAGTAGAGCAGAGGTAGAAATTAGGTCATTTTGATCAAGTGCTGTAACAAAACATTGGAATTGTTGCTGAAATTTGGTGATTCAATACAATTGAAGACATTGTGATTTTTTGGTGATCTCTTTTATGTTGACTTATCTTGCATGGTTCTTATGATTCTATCTTTAAAATTGCTCAAGGTTAATAGATGTATGTTAGATCTGATTCAATGGTGTTTATGATTTGATGCTTGAAGTGTTTGCAGTAGTCCCTGGTCCATACTTTTTGTAGCTAGCTGATTGTTAGTTGCTTTGCAAAGTTAGCCTGGACCTTTATATTCATTGTGCTTAGTTCAATTGTGGAGATTTATTCATTTCAATTGCAATTAGGTTATCTTGGATGAATGTTCATGATATGAAAATATTAATACCTTAGAAGATTGCACTATTTATGTGAGATTGTAGATTTATCTTGGTTAAGCAGGAATTAGTTTATGAGGGATTGGTCCATTTCAAGTATTTCATCATTTGCATTGTTAATCTTAGGAGTAGTTTTAATCTTAGATATCTCTTTGAAACCCTAATATTTTGTTATTTCTTTATCATTTGAGTTAGATTTAGGATTGAAGTATCATCATATTGTCAGATCTGATAAGTTCAAGATTTAGTCTTTGCTTGTAGTAAGGTCCCTTTGTGATTACCAACATTTTCAAATTTATCACTGAGTTGTTTATGCATTGTCAAGACCTGACATTAGAGACCTTGGGGTTATCTCTTGAGGCTTGCTGATAGAGATTTACCTTTCAAGAGAGATATGATTTCATATTCTATCTGAGTTGTTGTGCAGAAAACATCATCAACACTACCCTCTATGGTAGCACTTACCCTTAAAATAAAAAATAAAAAACAATTTAATTAATGTGAGAAATGGGTTAGTTGAATCAAATAATTAGAAATTATTTAATTAATAATGATGAAAAGTGAGTGATGATAATGGGAAATGATGAATTAAAAAATGTGTGATGCATGATGATGATGCAAAATGATGAATTAGAAGAATGTGTTAGCCATTTTTAGGTGTCTACATTTGTCTTACTATTAAGGAAGATTGATTTGATGTTGAGTTAGTCATTAAAGGGTTAAAATGAATGTTTGTATTATGGTTTCTAAACATATCAATGGAAATTTTAACCCAAACCAAATTTATAGGTGAAACATGTTTTAAAACAACACTTTTATCAAGGTAGCTTTACCTTATTGGGTGTCCATCTTGCACTAGGAGTGTTTGGGCGTAGTTATTTATCTTCGGTTTTGATGAGCCTCATTTTTATTTCTTAGTGAGGTTATAACTTAGTGCATGTAGAGTACCCATGGTTAGGGGTGTAGTTAGGAAAATTTAGCCAACTTTGAGAGATATTTTAGACCTTGAGAGACCCTTAGGACCACTTTCAATTTGGGGATTTAGTCTAGGTTGCATGTTTTACTATTTTAGGATCTCTTAGGTGCTCCATAGGGTCTCTCAAGTGAACCTAAGTTGTAAATGGGTGAATCTAACTAGAAAAATGGGCAACCAGGACCCAAAAATTTATTAGGTAACCCTGATGGAGAAATGAGTGAACCTACCTTGTAAAAAAATGACCATGATTGGCAACAAGGGTAACCCTTGTATGACCTCAAAACAACAATGATTGTAAAATCATGAAATAAGAAGCAATGAATAATAAATTACAATCAAGCAAGATCAAAATAACAAAGCAAGCAAGGAAAAATGATTCAAATTATGAAATAATTGAAGCACAATACAATTTTACCCTACGTGAAGCTACATTGCTCTTCTCTATTTCACCTTAGGAGAAATGGTATGTGCAAATTTTCTCTAAAATTTTATTTTAGCAAAATAACATGAAGCACCTATAAAAGTATGACTATAGTTTTCTTGCATGATCTGAGCTGATAAATGAAGGATAAGATGCTTTGATTTATAGATATTCGATGACATCGATCAATGGTCAAGATCAAAAGAAGAACTGAAAAGATCAAAGGTTGAGAATTTATAAGATGAATTGATTGATTAGTCAACTAATTTCATGATGAACTTATTGATTAGTTATCTGATTACATGTTTCAGTTAATAGGATTGATTGGAGTGTTAACTCAGACTGACGGTTAGTGAATTGGATTGATTTCTCAAAGTACTCGAAGTGATTGGGAGTGAAGTGGATTTGATTGACAGGTGGACTGAGATTAAATCTCATTCAAATGGTGAGGTGGAATTGTATGAGTATTTAATAATTAAATAAATTTAATTATTATTTACATGTGCAACATTAAATTTAATAAATAAAATAAATAATTTTATTTATTTTTGGAAGAGGATAATGTTGAGAGAAAAATAATTTATAAATAAATAATTAAAAATAATTATTTAATTTAAGAAGTGGGAAATGGATAATTAAATAATAAATTATTTAATTTCGGAGATGGGAAATGGATAATTAATTAAATAATAATAAAATATTTATTTAAACATTAGAATAGAAGAATAATTAGGACAATAATCAAATAATATTAATTATTTATTTAATATTGATGAATAGAGGAATAATTAATAAATTAATTAAATGACCTTAACTATTTAATTAATATAGAGGAATAGATAATATGAATTTAATCAAATAATATGAAATTATTCAATTATCAGGATGAAGTGAAAATGATTGTTAATTTAATCATTTAGTCAAAATTAGGTGTCTACATTTTGCCCCTCTTTGAGACAATGCAAATTTATAGTGTTGTTTCAAAGAAAATGAAGACATGCCCCAATTTGCCCCAAAAAAATAAAGAAATGAATGTAGGATGCCCCCTTGAGTGTTTGACTGAAGAATGAAATTATTCAGTGAAGCTCTCAAAAGGAATGAAGAAAGATGTGTTAGAGGTGAAGGAAAAATGGAAAGAGTAGAATAAGAAAAAAATGGAAATGGAAGAAAGATTAGTAGAAAAGAAAGATAGTGATAAGATAATGAATGTTGATCAATGAGTGATCAAAAGAGATTGATTGATATAGTAGGTGCTTTCTATTTTGTGATTTTGTTACCATCATAGAGAATTTTATTATGTGACAAGCGAATGTATGCACACCAAGGCATGAATTACGATGGCGATGTTTATTTTTGTTTGCCTAAAGTTTTGATAAGAGACAAGTGGATATATATACACCAAGTTGAGACAAACCTTGGTGACTTAAGTATCCATTGTCAGGACTAAGACACAACAAACAAGGATTATTCTTAAACACACTAGACATGGTAGAACCTTGTCAAAATTTGTAAGGAAACATAACTTCGCAACATGATAAACCTAATGAATACAGGTACCTGATGACCTTATATACATAGGGTGATTTGTTAATGCTAGAATCTAGTCTAGTACACACAAGGAAATATACCTATCATAGCAATGCTTAAAAACATTCCACAAACATGACATATTAAAGCAATGAACTTTCCCTATTCTTGCTCCTCTAAATCATTTTGAGACATCCTCGAGGAACATTGGAATAAGAAAATAAGATAAATCAAGTAATAATAAGACTCAAAGATAAAAAAAAATCAATAAATATCAGATTTCTTTACAAAAAAGATGTCACTCATTAGTGATAATGTCCATTGTAGGAAAAATGTACCAGTAGGACATGATTAGTTTGATATGATGTTAAAAGTGGATTTGGAAATTGATTAGTAGTTTAATAGATAGATTAGCTAAAGTATAATTCATGATTGTTTAATGAACACTCAATGTGTTAAGATGTTGCATAGTTTGTGTTTGCTTAAATCTTGTGTCAATATAATAGAAATTTATTATGGATATGGGCAGGTGCAAAAAGATGGGGGACCAATTTTTGGCCAATTTTTTTTTGAAAGCTCATAACGCAAGCATGTTATAACGAAATCGCGTTATGAATTGGTGTGCCAAGCCTAAGGCTTGAACACAACAAGCCTATAACGGGAGCACATTATAACGTGCTCATGTTATGAGGTATTAAAAGCAAAAAAAAAGGAATTCAAAATCATTTTCATTGTAACTATTTTTTTCTTCCCATGTCCAAAACCCTTCATTTCCATGCTCGCATTTAGGAGGAGCCATCTAGCAAGTTTTTTCATCAAATTGTTGCTATTTCATCACCAAGATGCCTCCTCGTCGATGAGGAGGTCTAAGAGGTAAGGATTGGTTTTTTTTTTGTGAGTTTGTTAGTTTTAGGTTATTTTTGATATTTATTCATTGAATTTGTAGATGTTAATGAACCTACAAACCCTCCTCAAAATCCTCAAAAAGAAGAGCAAGAACAACAAGAAAAAAATCCTCAACAAGCAGAGCAACAACAACATCAACAAAATCTTCAAGTTCAACAACCACAACAATAATCTCCTCCACCAATCCCTCAACATCCTCATGGCACTCAACAAAATTTAATGAGTGAAATTGAAAACAATAAAAAACAAATTGAGGATTTAATCACGAGGTTGAATGATCCAAACGGTTCAACCATGGAAAGAAAGACCCTTGCAATCTCACTCAAAGAAATGTTAAAACATGTAGATTCAATCAACAAAAAAAAGTGGTTGGCAAGATAGGAGGCAGGCGACTAGGGATTATTACCGGGATAAATTATCATATAAAGATGTTAAAGATCTAAAAATTACAAAATTATATTTGTGCTCATTATTCACTGACCCACACACAAATACAAATCTTACTTTCAGTGTGAATAGGTTTCCTATCCATTGGTTCCACCACCAACAGATTGGGACCTTTTTTTGGGATAGGTGGTACATGGTTTTTAATTACCCACCATGCAAAAATTGTGAAGTCGCACAATATTTCCTGAGGAAACTATACTGTGAGTTCATCTTGAACAAAATCCTGAATTATTTTGATATTAGGTACTTCCAGGGAGAGGTGGGGGGTCGGCTCAAGATAGATCCGCTGCATATCAGGATCCTAGGCGCCAAGCGAGACAACCTCTCTCTAGGCCGCCTCATGAGAACATCATTATCCCTTCCATCGCAAAGGAGAGTGTCGAGGTAGAGACTTTGTAGGCCATCAAATCTTTGACCTAGGGTGTCATCCAACATTCCAACCCTATACTACAATGCCATCTAGGGTAGTCTTTGAGTGGTGGACTTCGACCCCATTTTTGTCAGGCTTGCGGGGTGACTTGTTCATATGACCCCATTGCCACTCAAGAGGATGCTACATATGATGCTTCTACAGTTGTGAAGATGGTGAGGGAAATTGACATTTTGAATGAGGCCTATGGCATCGATACTCAGGTAAATGTTAGCATGTTCATTGAATTTAATTTATTAAATTTCAATTTTGAAATGCAAGATTAACTAATTTAGTTTTATGATTTTAATAAAATTTCAGGGTCACAGTGTTGATATTGGATACATGGGCCCTACACCCGCTTATTACTCCATTGCATCTATTGTTGAGGTATGTAACTAGTAAACAATTATAAATTTATTACATGCTAATAGCATTGTTTTATGAATGGTATTCTAATATGTGATTTTGGATGTTGAATATGCTAATATTGGAGGTTTCGCAACACCTCCTAGTGCCAGTGAATTTACACAAACCTACACGTAGGTAATAGAATAAAGAGTTTAACTAATGAATTGTACTTAATATATTTGTGTAGTTTATATTCATATTGTTGATTACATTGCATTGCACATCTTTCAAACTCAAAGCATTAATTCACATTCCATAACTAATAACTAGTTGTTGATAGATGAAAAAATTTCAACTACAATATAGTTGTTTAGAAAGTCAACATAAGTAGTGATGTAATTACTTCACATAGCATAAGTAATAAGTAGGAGTAGCTTCCAATTGAATTTTCTTGTCATGGAATTCCATGTGACCACTTTTTATTGAGGCATCTTTTCAAATAGTTCACTGCCTTGTCTATGCTATGGATGCTTGGAAGAAATATATGAAAGAATAATAGGAAGCAATAACATAGACAAGGTAATGAGTTGTTTGAAAAAATGCCTCAAAGAAATATGGTCTCATGGTGATGTTCATCACCATGAGACCCAATTTCATTGAGGCATTTTTTCAAATAACTCACTGCCTTTTCTATGCTACCACATTTTCCATACATGTCTACCAAAGCATTTTATAAAATTTAGTTCATTTCCTTGCTGTTATGGGTAAAATCCTAAAAAAGTTTCTTTCCAACAAACTATGGATGCTTGAATTTTTTTTTATCAAAGCATAATAGTAAGCAACAACATAGAAAAAGTAGTGAGCAGTTTGAAAAAATGCCTCAAATAAATGTGGTCTCATGGTGATGGAATGCCATTCCATCACCATGAGACCACATTTCTTCAAACAACTCACCACCTCTTCTATGCTACCACATTTTCCATACATGTGTACCAAAGTATTTTATCAAACTACTCACTTCCTTGCTGCTATGGCTAAAAGCCTAAAATAGGTGCTTTCCAACAAACTATGGATGCTTGGAAAAAATCTATGAAAGCATAATAGTAAGCAATATCATAGTCAAGGCAGTGAGTAGTATGAAAAAATTCCTTGAAGAAATGTGGTCTCATGCTGATGGAATGCCATTCCATCACCATGAGACCACATTTCTCTGAGGCATTTTTTCAAACAACTCATTGCCCGAAGAATAGAAACCAACCCTTTAGCCAAAATTCCCCTCCAAATTCTTTTCAAGGTCCCCATCCTCAATTTACCAATCCATGGAACCTTCCACCTTTTATTCCACTTGTTCATGTCCCCACCCCTCCCTCTTCATGTCATGATCGCCCTCCATCTCATAACCAAGACAACACTATACCATCCACTCCATCCTAGAATAATACCATAGAGAAGGCAATGAACTGTTTGAAAAAATGCCTCAAAGAAATGCGGTCCTATGGTGATGGAATGCTATGACACATTTATTTGTAATGGAATTCCATCACCATGAGACCCCATTTCTTTGAGACATTTTTTCAAACAGTTCACTGCCTTCTCTATGTTGCCACAATTATCGTACATGTCTATGAAAACATTTTATCAAATGGTTCACCACCTTGATACTATGGGTAAAAGAATAAAAATAGGTTCTTTTGAACAAGCTATGGATAGGGAAAATAGTAAGCATGATAGTAAAAAATATATAGTTTAATAAGTACTCAATTTTTTTTCATTATCTCATACATTATAAGCCATGATGTGGATTGCTATTGTAGTTTTCGTGATTGAATAATTTGTTGTTTTATTTTCAGATGTTGGAAGTGGATACACCTCCGACTGTTCATAGGGAAATGGAGCTCGGTGTTTCATCTGCTATAGAGTCCTCAATGGCTCTCACAGAGGAGGTATGAGGTAGATTACTAAATTTCAACTTACATTCATTGTTATAGCTGTTAGTTAGTGAAAAATCAAACCATTATTGATTCATAGTTTAATTTATCTTTGGATGGTATAGGGATTCAATACGCCACAACATGAGCATGTGAACCTTTCCCGCGAGTAGAGAGATCGTCTATTGGCGGTCAGTGATTATTTTGTTAAGTATATCATTTTTTATAAGGTAATTTCTATATATTAATGTCTTTACTTCTTATTGTAATAGATAAAGCTTCACTAGGAGCTAAACACTAGGAGGAGCACTAGGATCACTCCTCGACCTCAGAATAAATGAGTGACAGACCTATTGTCATCCGACTGACAAGAAAAGGGAAAAAAATTATTTCGAGAGGATGCATAGCAACGACTTTTGATTCTTGAGCCCTTTTTTGTATGCCTATATGACATTTTTGTACATATTTTACATACTAGATATATTTGACATTGTATGCCTATATGGCATTCTTGTAAGCCTATATGGCTATTTGGTTAATACAAATCTTTTTTTATTGATGATGTCCATATTTGCATAATAAATCCATGGTTCAATAGATATGAGTTATGTGTATTCAAGTGTATACTTTACAAATTACATGTATACTTTGTGACTTACGTGTATTCCAATGTATACTTTGTGACTTACGTGTTTTCATGTGTATACCTTGTATTCATGCATATACTTTGTATTAATTTGCATATACTATGTATTCGTGTGTATACTTCAAGGCTTACGTGTTTTTGAGTACTTGTGCTTCCCTTATTCACATGTATGCTTGACTTATTTACGTGTATACTTATTAATTGGTTAGCCCTAGCATTGATCCTTGCTGTCCTTCATGGTTTGTCTTAAATATTTATTGATTGATGCTAAACAACTTTATTAGGTGACGCTAAAAAACTTCAATATTTCTAGGAATACTAGTATATTTACAAATTACAAAATTGCACAAATTGAAAAGAAAAGATTAACTGTAAATAAATGCATTGATTATTAACTTGATAATTGATTAAGAATAAGTATAATGCATATCAAGGGATGAGTCTTCTACAATGAAAACTTCCAGCTAGAAAATAGGAAAATAATTCCCAATACTTTGAAAGCAATAATCCACCCAAAATTGCAATGAGAGAGAAGGCTTATTTAAGATCCTTGAGCAATGTATTTCCTAATGCTCCTGTGTCCAACCATTGGGCTCTATGGGTATGATTTTCATACTCATATACTATTTTGTCACGAAACATGGACATAAAATGATACACTAGAATCTTATGAATAACCAAATCACACCTTTCTGCTTGATTACCATCTTTTGTAATGTATGCCACTATTTTATACTTTTTGAACTCTACTAGTTTTTTCCCCACCTCATCTATGCTTTCCATATGTTGACATATTGGCATATGCTGCAAGCCACTACAATGCTCACATGAACCATCCAAGTGTAGTGTCCTGTAGAATATTTGGCCATCCTCTATTTCACATAATTTTTTTGATAATAAATCTTGAAGATGTTGGTGGGTCTTCTAGGCCACAATCTTGCAAAACATCGTTAGTATGCAAATCTAAACATATAGAATGATAAACATCATAATGGTTAGAGAATTCAATATGTAGTCTACAACAAAAAGTAGTGTGTGTGTGATTTATCCTGACATAAAAAGGTTTAGTCATTTCAAAATATCTTTGATAAATACTAATTTAAGGATAATCCTGTTAAAATTTATGAAAAAATTGGGTTTGATTCAATCCAAAAAATGCTTTGGATGTGGCTCATGG
This sequence comes from Sequoia sempervirens, assembly GCA_007258455.2. Classification (NCBI taxonomy): domain Eukaryota; kingdom Viridiplantae; phylum Streptophyta; class Pinopsida; order Cupressales; family Cupressaceae; genus Sequoia; species Sequoia sempervirens. Next base: position 565,003,002 of record VDFB02270651.1, on the reverse strand, counting down.
TTTTGACTACCAATTCTCCTTCTTACCACATCCCTTGGATTCAGAGATGGCTTTGTGTCATAATTCCAATACTCTTCAATTAGTGTTCTCAATGCTTCAACAACCTTTTTATGTTTTTGTGGTAGTCTCCCTGAGAATTCCCATAATTCATTTGAATCAGTGCCCTCAATTCTTTTCCACCTTCGAACGACTCTTGATAAAGTTTTTCTATTAATTCTCAATTGTTCACTCGTCTTTCTAATGAGACAAGCTCTCTTTGTTTGAATACTTACCAAAGTCGATGTAATGACATGTTGGGTGACATTACTATCCTTGGAGCATGAGGTCTTACCCACACTCTCATAAGCATCCATTAAATTCTTCACAATAGTGTTTTCACTTGAAGCATTCGATGTTCTCAACCCAAGAGTCTTCATGATGTTGAGCTATACTTTATACCCCGCATCATTTCAACAAATAGTTGACATCTTGCAGTCTCATTTAGCCTTTCAAAGAGGAATTTCCAAATATTATCAACATATCTTCTACAAGTGCGTGATGGAATCTTACCTTCCATGTGCTACAAAATATCCTCATCAATATTAATCAAATACTTTGGATTTATACACAAAATTTTAGGTGGTGTTCTCCTAGGTACATACATCTCAACATTAGGAATTTCATCAATATTTAATTGAGGTGGGCTAGATTGTGTACCTTCGATCGATGGTGGAATAAACGACATACCTTGAGGTTCACATGGGGATGATGGTGTACCTTATCAACTTGAGATGTGGTGGATGGTTTCCAACCATATTCACTCATGGTAGATGGTGTCCCTCCATATTCACTTGCGGTAGATGGTGTCCGTCCATATTTGCTTGTGCTTAATGGTGTCCCTTCGCATTCACTTGCGATAGAGGGTGTGTCTCCAACTACGGTATCCAAATTTTTCTTACCATGATGCTTTCAAATTCGTGCCCTTTGTGTTGCCAATTCCTTTTCTCTTTTTGATGATTGAGGTTCCTCTTCAATTGGATTATTTTCATCAATCGTATCCAATTTCTTCTTTTCACGATATTCCCTCACCCATTCTCTCTCCTTTACTTTTTTGGTTTCATACTCTTCATCTATTAGTTTATTCCTTGTTCATTTCCTCGGTATAGCAGATAATTTTACCTGTAGCATGGTAATGAGATGAATATTAGTTCCTAAAAAAATGAATCCATACAAATAAATGAAATATATGTCATTCAAGGCTTCATAAAAAATACTTACAATCATCCTGTAGAAGAGTATTTCTAGCATAGACAAAGGTCACATGAATTTTTATGATGGAATGCCATAAAGAAATGTGGTACTATGGCATGCAATGATTGCAAGATAGGCTTAAAATGGAAGCATGAATAAGGCATGTAAATTCAAATTCCTTGTCAAACAATTCAAATGCCTTGGCAAGCTAGTGGTGCATTGGCAAGCTAGTGAGCTCACTAGCTTGCCGATGCGGTAGGGTTGACAGGGTAGGGGCAACATATGCCTCATAGAAATGGGGACTCATGGTGATGTATATGAGGCTAGTGAGTGAGATCCTAGCCTGCCAATACATTTCTATGAGGCATACACTGCCCCTACCTTTTCAACCCTACCGCATTGGCAAGCTAGTGAGTGAGCTCACTAGCCTACCAATGCAGTAGGGTTGACAAGTAGGGACAACATATGCCTCATAGAAATGGGGTCTCATAGTGATGTACATCATCGTGACACCCTATTTATGTGAGGCATACACCGCCCCTACCTTTTCAACCCTACCACATTACCACATTTCTATGAGGCATACGTTTCCCCTACCTTGTCAACCCTACCACATTGGCAAGCTAGTGAGTGAGCTCACTATCTTGCCACAATGTGGTAGGGTTGAGAAGGTAGGGGAAGTGTATGCCTCACAGAAATGGGGTCTCACGGTACCACTGTGAGACCCCATTTATGTGAGGCATACGCTGCCCCACATCACTATGAGACCCCATCTTTGTGAGGCATACGCTACCCCATATCACCGTGAGACCCCATTTATGTGAGGCATACGTTGCCCCTACCTTTTCAACCCTACTGCATTGGAAATCTAGTGGAGAATTAGCAAGCTATCTCACTCACTAGCTTGCCAATGTGGCAGGGTTGACAAGGTAGGGGCAACATATGCCTCATAGAAATGGGGTCTCACGGTGATGCAAATGTGGTAGGGTTGACAAGGTAGGGGCAACATATGCCTCATAGAAATGGGGACTCCCCTACTGTGAGTCCCCATTTCTATGATACATCACTGTGAGACCCCATTTCTATGAGGCATACGTTGCCCCCACCTTGTTAACCCTACCGCATTGTCAAGCTAGTGAGTGAGCTGACTAGCTTGCCAATGCGGTAGGGTTGAAAAGGTAGGGGCAACATATGCCTCATAGAAATGGGGTGTCATGGTGAAAAGGTAGGGGTAGCATATGCCTCTTAGAAATGGGGTCTCACAGTGATATACATCATCATGACACCCCATTTCTAAGGAGTGCGCATATGCTTTGCCCCTACTCAATCCCTACCGCATTGTCAAGCTAGTGAGTGAGCTCACTAGCTTGTCAATGCTACCACATTTTGCATACATTTATACGAAAAAATTATTTTCAAACAATTCAAATGCCTTGCCCATGCTTCCATTTTGAGCCATGATTAGGCTAGACCTTTCCCCATGTTGCACCTTTTCCATGATGCTTTATTTTAATTCCTTATAACTTATGTCATATATATGTGTATACAAAATGTGGAAACATACACACGGTAAGTCAATTGTTTAAAAAAATGCCTCAAAGAGATGTGGTTTAAAAGTGTAATTGGCAAGTGTAAAGAGTTGTGTAATTTAAAATGTGCATTGACAAGCTAAGGTTATAATGACAAATAAACAATGATCAACATGGAATATGCAAAATAATAAAAATGAAAGAAAACCATAATAGAATGAAATAAAATGTGTAAAAACTTCACATACCTAAAAAACCAAAGTTTCAAATGGAGGAGTTCTACCCAATTACGTAGCCTTTGCTTCTTCT
>VDFB02270651.1:564951549-564996826 GCA_007258455.2 Sequoia sempervirens | reverse complement strand
TCTCTCTCTCTCTCAGGTCTCTCCCTCCCTCTCTCCCTCCCACCCTACCTAGAAAACTCTCTCTCTGTCTCTCTCTTAAAATTCTCCCTCCCTCTAAAGAAATACATAAATACATACATACTTACATACATAAAAGCATAATACATATGCACATATGATCCTAAATACATACAAGCATACATGCACATATGTAGATACAATCTTACATACAATATACATGCATTGATACATACATACATACATACATACATACATACAAGCATAGATACATACATACAAGAATGCATACATACATACATACATGACATACAAGCATACATGTACATAAAAACATACAAATATATAAACATACATTTAATAGAGTAGAATTTAACATAAAGCAAGACATAACACGAGCGCGTTATACTGTGCTCGCGTTATGTCTTGCTAGACATGTCCTGCACAAACGCAAAAAATCATGTCAAAACTAAGATATAGCACAAGCATGTTCTAACACATGTGTGTTATATCTTGCTTTGGGAATACCTAAGCATTAGGCTTGGTATTTTCCTTGGAATACCAACCCACAGGCTTGGAGGGCCTTCCCAATGACCAGAGACATGTTTTTGCAAATTCTACAATATTTCACATAATCGGGTTCGTGCTCACCGTCAAGATTGCACATGTTTCAATGTAAAACAAATAAAACACTTGGGTAATGTTAGGTTCTCTCTTAGCTATCCAACGATGTAATCTTTTTCACTTTTTGACAATGTTAAGCCTTTCATCTAGAATTTCTTTTGTTTGTGTGTCTCTTTTTTGGAAAAAAATAGTGTTTGGTGTTTTTTTCATTTTAAATTAACCATTCATTGAAATTTAAAATAAATTACATTTTTAGAAACTAGACTCAATTCTACAAATTTAAAAAAAAATAATTTTTTTTTCAATTAGTTTCCAAAATTTGCAGGGGTAGCATAGCCAACATTCAATTTTTCAGGAAGTGTCCACTTAGAAAATTAGTAAAAAATTAAATATTCATTAAAAAATTATTAGAAAAATCATGCATCAACTACTTATTGTTAGCTAATTTCTCACCAGAGTGATTTTAAAAATACTAAAAAAAAGTTCACCATGCTAGGGACGTACAAAAGTTGCTATGTTATGTTTTTTCTGACAAAAATAATGCCAATTTCTTGTAGTCCCTCTTTTGAACCCCTTAATCTCAACCATTTTAAAAATAAATTAGTATTTTATAAAGTAGACTCAGAGCACTTCGATCCTTGTTTTTGTTGCATCTCAAAGTTTTGAGTGTAACTATCCTCAATTTCACGTCCAAGGTCAGTATTTCCCGATTTCAGAAAAAAAGTGGTCACGTAAGCCCCCTTTTTGGCCCCCCATCTTTTTGCACTTACCCATATGGTAGATGATGCTATATTTTTATATTTTTGGAAATTTTCAATGTTTTTGGAGTTTTCTAATATTTGAATGTTTGTGGTTTTTTGCAATAATTGAATGCTTTTATATTTTTGTGGAATATTTAAATGTTTTTGGATTTCCTGGGTAGTGTTATAAGTCAGACAAATGATCCTACAATGAACCAATATCAAGCCATGATAGGGGTGATAGGTATAACATAATTATTTTTTTATTATGGATGGATGAAGTGGATGAGATTGAGAATAGATGGTGGAAAAATGATTCTACACATGACACCTATAAATAGGTTTTCACCATGGTACTTAAACAAGGGCCCAAGGCACCACCAAAGTGGATTTTACCATAGAGTGAATGATTTCTCTTTACTTTTGTCATTTTTCAATTTTTTGTATTTTTGACATAAGATACTCTGAGGATTAGGCATAGAATTTTCTCAGGTGGATGCCATTGATGGGCTCATCAAGTGGTTCACCTGTAGATGTTGATAATTGATATGCTCTTGATCCATAAGCTGCAATGATAACAAGGGTCCTAACCGGTTAGGCTCAAATTTCCCTTTCTTCTCATGTTCTTATTGATTTTTTTGATTTTCCTTAAGTACCAGATCTACTTCAAATCTGCGGCTGGCAACCTTTTTATTGTAGCTATGACTAAGATGGTTTTGATAGAATTTTAAGTAAATAAGTGCATTGAGACGTTCATCTAGTAATTCCAAGTCATGCAGTCTAGTGACCCTATAGTCTTCATCATCTATTAGGTGGCATAGTGAAACTCTGAGTGAAGGAATCTCAACCTTTATAGGAAAAATTGATTCAACTCCAAGGACAAGGGAATATGGTGTTGCGCTTGTGGGTGTGTGAATGCTAGTTTGATTGGCCCATAGTGTCGGGTTGATTTGGATGTGCCAATCATGACTAACATCATTGACATTTTTCTTTAGAATTTTTAATATTGTTTTTTTTGATGCCTCTGCTTCACCATTACTTTGCAAATAGTAGGAAGTGGAAAAGTGGTGTTGGATATGGAGTATATTACAAAGATCACATACATCCCGATTCTTGAATGGTCTACCATTGTCAGTGACAATGGATAAAGGGATTCCATACTGACAATGATATAGTTCAAGATAAATTTAGCTATTTGTTTTTTGATAATATCAGTAAATGGAATGGATTCAATACATTTAGTGAAATATTTCGTATTGGTAATTATGAACTTGTGTCTATAGGAGGATTGAGGATGAATTTTTCCTATGAGGTTGAGTCCCCACTATGAGAAATAACATAATGTGGTAAGAGCTTGTAGTTCCTATGTAGGTGCATGTATACTATTTCCATGTTGTTGACACTTTAGACATTTGCATGCATACTAGTGGGTTTCTTGTTCCATTGTTAGATAATAGTAACCAAATCTGATTAGTTTCTTAGATGTGTTTGGACCACTATCATGTGCACCACAAACACCATCGCGTACCTTCTCTAGGGTAGTTTGTGCATATTTTGAGTTAAGACACCTAAGGAGAGTATCGTCTAATGAAGGTTTTTGTCTAGTTATTAGATAAGTCAGGTGGAAGGATTTGTTGGGGAAGGTAATTGTATATGTCTTGATACTAAGGGGAACAAGACCAACTATTTCACACACAAGTTTAGATTCTGGGACATCAAAGGTAGGGATCAAGAGCTACTCCACTAAGAACTTACACTGCTGAGTATTTTGAAACATATTAAGGAGAGATCCAATGGTAGATATGGCGTCTACTACTCTATTCTTTAGTCTTCAGACTTGATCAAATGTGATTTTGATGAGGTACTGCTTGAAACCATCTACCATTTTCTTGTAAGGTAGAAGCTTTTCATCTTTAGTTTGGTACTCATCATTCACTTGTCTAATATCTAGTTGAGAATCTCCGTAGACTTGAATCTATTTAAGTTTCCATTTAATTTTCATTCTAAGTCTGATGATCAATACCTCATACTCTACAATGTTTTTGTGCATGGGAATGCCAAATAATATGAATTGGGTATACAATCACCTTGGGGGTGACATATAATATACTTGCACTTGATCCATATTGTGTACATGAGCCATCAAAATATAATTTCCATATCCGTGCTGGGGTGAATGTGAATATGCATTCATCCAAAAAGTATGACACTATTGGGTGATCATATGCCATAGGGGCATCTTCTAGTTGATCTATAATTACTTGAACTTTGATTTCCTTTCTGTCTACATACTCGATATAAAAACTCACTAAGGATCATTACCCATTTAACTAGGCGACCTGTGAGTGCGAACTTGTTCAAAAAATACTTGAGAGGATCTATTTTTGCAATAAGTTTAGTCCGATGATTATGCATATAATGTATCAACTTTTGGGAAGCAAAGAAAACAAATAGATAGGAACGTTCGATCAACAAATAGTTTAGTTCATATCCTACCAAAGTATGACTTATGTAATAGATTTCTCTTTCTCTACCTGTGTCATCATGTTGCATAAGAAGTGCACCTAGTGCTGCTAATGTAGTAGAGATATACAATAGTAGAGGCTTGCCCTAGACCAGTGACATTATAGATTTTGGATGAGATTCCAGATAATCTTTGAGTTACTAAAACACCTTTTGAAAATTTTTGTCCCATTTAAAGGTATCAACCTTATGTAAAAGGTGTGTAAATAGGTAGTACTTATCTGCTAGCTATGAAATAAAATGATGAATTGATTGGAGCTTTCCTTGTAGTATTCACAACTATTTGAGAGTGATAGGAGGAAGCATTTCAATTATTTCTTTTACCTTCACTGGGTAATGCCTGTTCTTGACATAATGTTTCCCAATAACTTTCCAGATGTTACCCCAAAGACACACTTGTTAGGATTTAACCGTAGGTTGTACTACTCTAGTCTATCAAAATTTTTAGCCAAAATTTCAAGATTTACTTCCCTGGTGATTGATTTTGTTATTAGAGCATCAACATAATCTTCCATCAATGTGTGCATCATGTTGTGAAATATAGTTGTCATAGCCCATTGATAGGTAGCTCCAGTGTTTTTAAGACCAAAAGGCTTGACATTCTAAATAAATGTCCCCCATGGACAGGTGAATGCTATTTTATGTTGGTATTCAATGGCGATGTGAATATGATTGTAACCTAAGAATCTGTCCATGAAGGACAACATTTTATGCCTTGATATCAAATCTATGATCATATCAATGTTAAGCAAAGGGAATTCATCTTTCAGGCATGCTTTGTTTAGGTCTTTGAAATCTGTGCATATGTGGATGTCCCTAGTGGATTTAGTGACCAAAACCAAGTTTGATATCCATTCGGTATAATCAATAGGTTGAATGAAACCCACATATAATAGCTTATGAAGTTTTTCTTTGACTAGTAATGGTATATGTGGGTGCATCTTACGTAGCTTCCGCTTCACAGATTTTTCCCCTAATGTTACTGACAGGTGATGTAGTACTGGATTAGGATCCAATCCAAGCATGTCTGCATATGACCGTATGAATTTGAATTGTCTATTTTTGAAAAATGCCATGAAATTGATCATTTCCTCAGATAATGAAGCTGCAAAGTATACTATCCTGACACTGTCTGTAGTACTGATGTCTTCCAATGTATATTTCTTGATAAGAATTGGAGATATCTCTTGTTGCATAGGGATATTGTCAAACCTTCCATGCTTAGGAACCTCAGAGAGGTTTACACCCTTAGATACGTCCTTTGTTTTTAGTAATTTTTGGTCTGAAAGTGCCACATGGTGGCTTTCACTAGGGGACTTGTTTATACATTTTACGTTTTTGTGATTGAAAGGTTTAACATCCTCCCTAGAGTATGCCAATGTGTCAAGTTATATGATGTATTCAACTCTATGATCCCCTATGGGTCTACCATCTTGAAGTCCCATACTTAGTGATAAATTTATCATTTTGGAATATGTCTATACTAGGTGGACCATATTGGTCCCAATCAATAAGTTGGGGGCACATAAGTGGAAATTTGTTGTCGAAAGGTGAATGATCACAAGATATATAGGATATGGTGCAAATGTTTACATCATAGAATAGGTCAGTGATTCACTCGAAAGAGTCATTTTTGGTATCCTCATTAGATAACTTATCAATGGAAAAAGTTTTATCTGCTTCTATAGGTGTACTTTCGGTATTTGTAGACACCTTAGTTGGTTTTGCAAATCCAAGTCCCGCATATTTTGGTTTAATAGGTATTATGATAGGTTCCATCATTCCTTTCTTCTATGCTCCAAGTCCACTATGTCCATCATATCCCATGTGTTCCATTATCCAAAATCCTTTAGTGTACTTTTCTACTAGTAATATGACAATATCTTATTCTTTATTGTTGTAAATCCACTTGGAAATGTCTTCATCTACAAATTATTTTCCCAATTTCCCCTATTTAGAAAAGGTAGCTGGATTACATTTGATTATAATGGTTGATGTTGCTTGGGATTTATTTATTTTTCTAGATGATCTAGGTGATGATGGAAGATGAACTACATAGAAAGACTGTGCCATATCATATCCCCCACACCCTTTTTCATCAATTTTAATCTTAACTTCAGGAGTAACTATGGACTGTGTAGATTCTTGAGTTAGTTGTGAAGGTTCTATGCAAGATTTGGAGGAGGATGCTTTGATGTTGTTAGGAACATGAAGTGTTTTATATCCTCTCAAGTTGGTGTAGTTTGGAGAATGTATCTGGATCTATTGGATTAGTCAGTTCTTTTCCTTCATGAGAGAACTTGAGATATTTATGAAAATTTGAAGGTACTACTTGCATGACATGAATCCATGGGCAACCAAGAAGCACGTTTTAAGGTAGTTCAAGATCCAATATTTGGCAGACTATATCCTTGGTTACAAGCCTTACTCTAACTGGAATAGTAATGGTCCCTTTGGAGGGATGCTCAGCCTCATCATAAGCTTTGATCAATATCTTCTTTTTTGAATCTATAACCTCCTCAAAATACCCTAGTATTTTCACCAATTTTAAGGTGCATATGTTCAAGCCAACACCACCATCTATTAGGACACATTTATGCGATGTTTTTGAATAGATATTTCTGGATGAAGGGCCTCACTATGAAAAGGTGAATGGGATGCTAGGAATTTATTAGAAAAGTTCAAATGATGTGAAGAGGTAATGTGACCAACCATAGTTTGAAACTAATTTTCATTTAGATCTGTGGGTATCGATGATTACCTAAGAGATTTATCTAATATATCTTTATGAGTCGACGATATACGAAAAAGCTCGAGAATTAATATTTGTGTTATTTTTTTGTTCAGTTGATCCATTAGATTGTACTAAAGTGTAGTAGATGTTCTAGATGAGGCTCCTTGTAGAGAGATTTTACTTTTGTGTGTTGTAACATTACATTTAGGTTTTGGGTTCTTTATAGTGATAGTCGATACATAGTTGTCAACTTCCTCAATATGACTAACTGTATAATCATAGTTGAAAATTGTATAATTGGTACTACTACATGAGCTACCACCCTAGTGTATAAGCGTAAAATTGCACCCCTCACAATTTCATGTACATTCTTGCATCCGCTTTAGTGTGTGCTCCCTTAGCATCTTGAGCAAGCTCATTTTAGCCCCTACATCAGCCTTTTCCCTTCTCAAGATGCTCCAACACCCTTTCTAGTAGTTACCCTTTGCGCATAAGCTTTACATTGAACTTTGAGCTTTTCCCGTTCTTGTTGTTTTGTAGCATGATGTGTCCGGACACTAGCGCACTGCACATATGTCTGCGCACTGCGCTAGCGTCCTGTGATGTTTAAATGCTCAAATAGTTGTCTCCGAGCATGATTTCCACTTGTCTTCACCTTTTGTCAATGGTAACGTCCTGGGATTCCTTGCAACGGCTGAAGAAGCTTCTTTTCCCTCCTTAAATGTTGTCTTTTCACTACATTTGCATCTTCTAACTTCTTCCACTCCTAGCCTCACTCTATCATTAGATTTTGCATTCCTCTCTTGTCATCTCACTTGCACAACTCCATATAGCTTTCCATAGTAGAACCTTCAAGTTCTCTTGGCACTACTCTTTGTAGCCCACTCGGCTCTTGCATCTATTTCCCTTGGTTCGTGCTTGTGAGCATCTTGGGATCCCATATCCCCTACTATTTGCATACTTACTTGGTGGTATGGGTTCTCCTCCTCAAGCGGGGTTTGCTTTTATCACACGCTTATTTGGTGGTGTGGGTTCTACTCCTGAGCAGGTTTTGATTTCACCACACACTTTGTTCATCACACTCTTTCTCTCTATCTTCTTAGCTATCTGTGGAGGTGGGAACACCAAAACGGGGGTTTGACTGAGGCAAACCCCTATACAGCCCCAACATTCTCTCTAGATATTGCGCATGCGGGTTTTGAAGACATTTGTTTTGTGGAGGCTTCAACACTTGTGTGGTTGCAAGTATTTCTTTCCCTTCTCCTTATTTTTATCATTTACTCTTTACTTTATCTTAGTTCTATCACTTTCTATTATTTTCCTATATTCTATGGTTTTTAGCAGTTCGAGTAGAAGTAGTCACTTTAGCCATTTTCTGAGAGAAACTCGCCTTCTGGTGCGTATGAGATGCCAGCGCGCTGCGCTGTCATCCATTTTTTGCATTGACGTCCTTTGGCTAAGGGCTTGTTAGTTTGTCTAGATAATCTCTATGACCTGCTCTTTTGGATTCTGAAACTTTTGTGTTGTTCCTTGAGGAAGTTTAGGGAAGTTCGTCCTATGAGGTTCTCTGAATGAAGAGAACTCATGAGTAGCGAATCCCCCTCTTCTACATTTTGGTGAACCTGACATGAAGAACAGTGTTCTTCGAAAAACTAGGAATTTATTTGCCCCTACTTGGTGGGTTCATAACTTTTGACTTGGTGCTCAGAATTCAAAACCGTTTACACCATTGGAAAGGTCTCCTAGAGAACTTGTTTAGTCCCTAAAATACTAGTGCCTTTGGTAATTGAATTTTAGGGACTGACGCAAGTTCTAACCTCAAATTTTGCTCCGGAGACCTCCAAAAATGCGAATTACTAGAACATAGAAAATACTGAAAAAATTGTAATGGATTTAATATCTTCTTTTATTAGTTTTGTATCTAATTTTTTTCAAAATGTTAATGATGTTCCACTTAATGCATGTGATGGTGACTTGGCTTTGCCTATGTCACTTGATATCCTTGATCCTTCTCATGAGATTCCTCTTGCTTCAGAGGATATCTTGTTGCAAGAAGATGAAATCATTGATAACTTTCTTAACATTACTCTACCTTCTATTCATTCTAATGCACTCTCTTCTAGAGATGATGCATTTGTGAATGATGTATCTACCCTTCATTCCAATGCACTCTCTTCTAGAGACGTTGCATGTGTGAATGATGAATTTCTCTTTCATTCCAATGCATTCTCTTCTAGAGATGATGCATTAGCGAATGATGAACCTCCTTCCACATCTAATTCTCCCTGGATCGATGTTGAGAATGTTTCTTCAAATAATTATTCCACATTTGATCCTGTTTGGATTGATGTTGAGAATATGTATTCAAATAATTATTCTACTAGTTGTGATGATTCAATAAATGTAATCTATGTCTCTGCTGCCCCTCAAAGGCCTAAGAAACCGGTTATTTACATGACTCCAGTTAGTCCTCTTGAAAGGATTTTTTCTATTGATGGTGTTCCATTTGATGGTGGTTCCCTTGATTTTTCTAAGGGTCACTCTTATAGAGCGGTAGCCCATACTTATGAGAATAGAATGAATAAACAACCAAGTCTTCCTTTAGCTCTGAAACCTACAACTAAAGCACCTAGTGATTACGATCTTGTCAAGCAACCTCAGATTGCTTCAGCTAAGATCTCACTGTGGGACTTGCTTCAATCTGCTCCAGTTTATCAAGGTATGCTTTAGGAAGCCTTGCAAAAGATCCTCTTTCCTTCTTTTTCTAGGCCGATAGATGCTAATGCGTTGATGGCGTGTATTTGTGCAGATTTTTGAATATTACGTTCTATCCGTAGGAAGTCCCATCTCTGGAAGTATAGAAGCAAGCGAATCCTCTAATGATTATAGTCAACATTAATAAAATTGGCATTAGATGTACTCTCATTGATGTCGGTTCAACGCTCAATGTATGTAACATTGATCTATTGCCTAAGATTAATATTGACTCGTCTTCCCTTAACCCTTCTTCTATTGTGGTTCGTGGGTTTGATAATGTTGTGCGACAAGCTCTAGGTATAATGGATTACCTTTGCAGCTTGGACCCATTACTGTACCCACCCTTGTATATGTTATGTCAGAAAAGTTACCTTATAACCTTCTTCTTGGTAGACCATGGATTCATGCTATGGGCGAAGTCCCGTCTACCTTGCATAAATCTCTTAAGTTCATTTATAACAATAAAGTAGTCATAGTGAAAGCTGATCCTAAGGCTATGCACTTATGTGAGATGGTAGTTGCAGGTCAAGCTTCAGTTGTGCCTACTCTTATTCCTTCAGTATCTTCTAATGTGTTGATGTTTACTCCAACGGTACCTACTACAAAGGGTACTCTCGAGATAAATGTCCCTAAAGAAGATTCCTTTGAAGCAAAGAGTAGTAAGTCTACTCCTTCTACCTCTTCTAAAAATAATGCATGTCTTGGTGATGATTGGGGTTCTTTAGACTTTACAGACTCCTTCATCCAGGAATATAAAGTCAACTCGATCCACTTAGACCTTCCGATAACATCATTCACACCCACTATCGAAGATGGTTACTCTTTCGTATCACGGGGTAAGGTGAATGCAAATTGTAATGTTCTTGGTGTTGATCCTCCTTCTAAGGAAGATGATCACACTTTTGTTAAAGAGGTTAACTCTGGTGATCCTGTAGAAGAGTGTGATCCCCTTTTCTGAAATAACACTCTCTATGGAGATCCTCCTTTTTCTTCTATCTTCGTGCCTTCTTCTTCTTCTTGTAAGAAGTCAAACCTTTCTCCACAAGAGAAAGGGTTGCTTCCTACTCCTCATCCTTTATTTGAGCAAGAGTGTATTTTTTTGTGACTTCTAAAAGCCTGCTTAACCACTCTTCCTTCTCCTACAAGCAAGAAACTTCATAAACATGATAAAGCAAAAAATCCTTTTTGTGCATACCATCGAGTGCCTAGCCATTCCATTAGCGAATGTAAGGCCTTGAAAGATAAAATACAACAAATTCATGATTCAGGTTCCATCAAACTCCCATTTGATTGACGCACCTTGCTTTTCTTCGTATGAAAAGTGATATTGAGGTTTACCTCTATCCTGTTCTAAGTATTTTGCATGATTCTTCTCCTCTATATATTGGGGGTAGTGATGACTCATTCTGGAGATGTGTGTCCTTCTTAATGACCCCCTCTCTCTTCTCTATGTCTTTCAAATGAAGCATCCCTTGAGTGGACCCCCTTTTCTCTTTTAAAGGGTTCCTGAGGGACCTCTTTGAAATATTTTCTCTCAAATGAATTCATTGGCATCTAGCTTGGGGCAACCTGACTAGACCTTGCTTTTCAAATGGTGCGTCCCTTGAGTGGACCCCTCTCTTTTCACGTTGGGTTCTTGAGGGGACCCCTTCAAAATTTTTCCAACTTATTGACAGTTTGTGTGACTGACTGCTTACTCACCTACACGACCGATTTTTGATATGTTCTATCTATAGGTAGATGTGTCACCACTTTTCAACTCTGCGGAGTCTACTTCCTTTGGTTTCCTTCATGTGAGAGATCTTGGGGGATACCTCCCTATAGGTCTGAGAGCTTGTAGGTGCTTCCTTTGAGCTTCCTCCATGTGATAGATCTTGGGGGTGGCTCCCCTACAGGTCTGCGGGTTTGTAGGGCACTTTCTTGGGGTTTCCTTCATGTGAGAATTCTTGAAGGATACCTTCCTTACAGGTCTGGAGGTCTGTAAGGTGCTTTCTCGGCTTCTTCCATGTGAGAGAGCTTGGGGGATGCCTCCTTATAGGTCTGCAGGCCTGTAAGTCCCTTACATTGTTACTTCGTGGTATGTGTTTTCCTCCTCAAGCAGGGATTGCTTTTATCCCTTTTACTCTGTGATACAGGTTTTCCTCCTCGAGCAGGGATTGCTTTTATCACTCCTACTTTGTGGTGTAGGTTCTACTCCTGAGTGGGTTTTTCTTTCACCACACGCTTCGTTCATTTTTATCTCTCTTCTCTCTTGTATATACCAGATCGAAGATCTACATCTTCTTCATCTTGAGTATATGCTCCTTCTCTGTTCATCTTAAAATTCTTCTATGTGTTATTATTTGGGGACAATGCATAGTACTAAGACAATCTTTTTCATTGAGGTCTCTTTACTTTGCTGACTCAAATCCTTTAGTGGGTTTTTATGGTCTAACATTGTTGTCTGGTTAGGTTCTTCTTGTCTAATGTATTAGTTTTGCAGATCGTCAGCCTCAGAGCATGCTTCCATGGTTCAAAGAGTTATCTGCTTCCTCTACAATATCCTTTTGGCATATGATGTTATTTATGTTTAGTATATTTCCTTTAGTGTTCATATTAATGTAGATTCATATGCTCGCTAAAGTGGGGGAAAAATGTATAAGCGTAAAATTGCACCCCTCACAATTTAGCATACATTCTTGCATCCGCTTTAGTGTCCACTCCCTTAGCATCTTGAGTAGGCTCATTTTTGCCCCTGCATCAGCCTTTTCCCTTCTCAAGATGCTCCAACACCCTTTCCAACAATTACCCTTTGCACATAAGCTTTACATCAAACTTTGAGCTTTGCCTGTTCTTGTTGTTTTGTAGCGTGACATGTCCATACACTAGCATACCGCACAAACATCTGTGTGCCACGCTAGCATCCTGCGATGTTTAAATGCTCAAACAACTATCTTCGAGCATGCTTGCCACTTGTCTTCACCTTTTGTCGATGGTAACAGCCTGAGATTCCTTGCAACAGCTGAAGAAGCTTCTTTTCCCTCCTTAAATGTTGTCTTTTCACTCCATTTGCATCTTCTAACTTCTTCCACTTCTAGCCTCACTCTAGCATTAACTTTTGCATTCCTCTCTTGTCATCTCACTTGCACAACTCCATATAGCTTGCCATAGTAGAACCTTCAATTTCTCTTGGCACTACTCTTTGTAGCCTACTTGGCTCTTGCATCTATTTTCCTTGCTTCATGCTTGTGAGCATCTTGGGATCCCATATCCCCTACTACTTGCATACTTACTTGGTGGTACGGGTTCACCTCCTTGAGTGGGGCTTTCTTTTATCACACACTTATTTGGTGGTGCGAGTTCTACTCTTGAGTGGGTTTTGCTTTCACCACATTCTTTTTTCATCACACTCTTTCTCTCTATCTTCTTGGCTGTCCATGGAGGTGGGAACACCAAAATAAGGGTTTGACTGAGGCAAACCCCTATACAGCCCCAACATTCTCTCTAGATATTGTGCATGTAGGTTTTGAAGACATTTGTTTGGTGGAGGATTCAACACTCGCATGGTTGCAAGTATTTCTTTCCTTTCTTCTCCTTATTTTTATCATTTACTCTTTACTTTATCTTAGTTCTATCACTTTTTGTTATTTTCTTGTATTCTATGGTTTTTAGCAGTTCAAGTAGAAGTAGTCACTTTAGCCATTTTCTAAGATAAACTCACCTTCTGGTCCAATGAGATTCCAACGTGCCTCTGAGACGCCAGCATGCCGCATTGTCATCCCTTTTCTGCACTAATGTCCTTTGGCCGAGAGCTTGTCAGTTTGTCCAGATAATCTCTGTGACCTACTCTTTCGGATTCTAAAACTTTTGCGTTGTTCCTTGAGGTAGTTTAGTACAGTTCATCCCGTGAGGTTCTCTGAATGAAGATAACTCATAGTAGCGAATCCCCCTCTTCTACACCTAGTTAGAGGTGATTCCTTTTCCGTGATTGTGTAAGGGATCTTTGAAGATCAGATGATTTCCATTTAAGGAATTTTGCTGGGTTTCAACACCAATATCACCTTTGTCTATTAAGTCTTGAATAAGGTGTTTCAATTTAAAATAGTTTAGAGTTTTGTGTCCTTCTACTCTATGGTAATCACATAAATCAATGTCCTTCCACCACATGGGTTTGATTGCCATTTCATATTGATTAATTTTTGGAAGAGTGACTATGTTCACTTGGAGTAGTTTGTGAAGCATAGACTCAATAGGCTCTCCTAAAGGAGTGAATTTTCATTGTGGGTTATTGTTGAGTCTAAAAGGTGATTGTTGTGTGGTATCCTGTAGATTTGTTGATGTTTGAACATTTTTTTGTGTGGGTATACTAAGGTGGGTTGGACAGTTTTAGCCATTTTAACATCCACACCATCATTGACAACATTTTTATCTTATTCCAAAAGTGGGGATTTTCATTTGAATTGTTTGAATTGGTTTTATTTTCTTTGAATATTTTAACAAATCCTTCAGCAATGAGGGATTTCTCAATAGTAAGTCCTTTTTCGATAACATCGTCGAAGGAATTTGAACATAAAATTTTCAAATGGAAACCCACTTTAGTGTTTACATTTTGAATGAACATCTCAACCAATTGTTTTTCTAGAATGTGACACAGGCTCTTGCTCACTAGGTTTTTCCACCTTTTTAAGAAAGAGGCAAACATTTCTCTATCATTTTTTTTAGTTGTGCATAAATCTATCATTTTTGTTTCATGATCCATGTTGTAAAAGAAATATGCGATAAACTTATCAACTATTTCGTTAAAGGTTCTTATGCCCCCAGGGAGTCTAGAAAACCACTCCATGGCTTGCCCTCCTAAGCTTCTTGGGAAGAGGTGCATTAGATAAGTATCCTCATGCATTACCTCTAAACAAGCTACACAAAATTCTCTTATTTAATCAAGAGGGTCCCCCTTTCCTTTATGTTTGTCAAATTTAGGCATTTCAAAGTGAGGTGGAAAGGGTGGCATATATAAATTCCTATTGAATGAGAAATGGCATATGTTTTCTATTGTATAAATCTTTTCTTGTGGCCCCATATGAATGTTCGCTATTTGTTGTTGTAAAGCTTGAATTTGAAGAGCTAGATTGGTTTTATTTGCTAGATTGTAAGCACATGTAGGATGTGGTGATTGTTGACCTTGGAGGTAGTTTGATGGTGATGGATTCTGATATCCATATGGAGGGTTTTGAGGATTAGGATTGTTGTATGGTTGTTGATAATGTAGAAGGTTGTTTTGTTGTTGATGTGTGTAATTATAGGGATTAGTATATTACTACAATGTGATAGTGTTTTGAGAGAGATAGGTATTCTAATTATGTAGGTGCATGTTGTATTTGTGAGCCAATGAAATGCATTTCTAGGAATACCCAAAATGAAAGGATGATGTGGATTTTTTTAATTTTTATATTGCTATTTTTCTAGGAGGATAAATTATGTCTGTAGGTTTGTCTGATATAGTTCTCTGATCCTAACTGATGAGTGATTGATGAAAATTTTTGGAAACTAAGTTTTCACTATTTTTAAAAATTTTGACTGACAATCAAACACACCATTTTATAGAAGCGTCAAACCATAGTCAAAAGAGTTGCACTATCTAAGACAAAAGCGTCAAATTTTGACAGAAGTTCTTCACTGTCAGAAACAAAAAAGTCAAATTTTGAAAAAAACATAAGGAAAAGGATAAAATTTTCACTGTATGAAAGGAAAATGTGTCATTGTTACTATTTTAGGTTTTGACATAAAATGAATTCGAAAAATGCACCAAATTGCACAAAAGCGTCAATTTGCAAAAAAAATTCACCAAGAATTAAATCTCAGAAGTGTTGATATGAAAACAAAAGCATCATGATACAACATAACCAACAATGAATGATAGTCAAACACACCTATTTTACACAGAAACATAACTTGCAATTTTTGGACCTAAATCAACCTATGGTTTGATAAATTCTAACTGTTCAAGTACTAATTTTGCATTTTTAGATTTGAGAAGTAATACACAACAAAAAAACATGATAAATGATTGACTCTTTGGATTTGTAAGGTTGGTTTCGCAAGCCAAAGCTCACTGTAAGGTGTTACTGATATGGAACAAATTGAAGATAGTGTGAAGACAAACAAAACTTAGTTAATCAGATAGGAGTGAAAACTTGATGTAGGGCCACCTCACAATTAAATTATAAATACTCCATAAGATTGGATAGAAACACTTTCCTTGTGAAAGCGGGTAGCTAAAGGTCTAGTGGCACGGGCCCAATACAACACAACCTCACCTTCTTTCTATCCTTGAGAGGCTATAAATACCTAACCCCAAGATTTATACCTCTACTTAAGGGAGTACATGTTGAGTAGCTTTGTGCATGATAGTATATGCTGCACTACAAACAAGCTATGACTGAATGGTCCTAGGCTTCTAATTAACAAGGTTTTTAGTGGGGGTCTACTATGAACAAAAAGTTCATATGATAATTCTTGAGATTGGAGGGGTCTCCTTCACTCTCCTCACCTATACGTGTCTCGATAGACTGAGGGTCACGAGTCTTGGCTCAAATGACACTAGCTTTCCTTGAGGTAAAGCTTTTGTTCATCCCCTTTTATATAGCCTGCCAGGAAACGTGCTTGAGATTAGATATTGGGGTGATGAGGCCCCCAAGCAAGTCTATCTACTTGAAATAGATGTTTGTGGTGCGATTTTTGATCCCAAAGATCATTCTTAAGAGTCATGAGGGGAGAGCATACATGGAACAACCACACCTCAGGGAAACAACACATTGTAAACTAGTGACGTTTCTGATTCCCAAGGTCGCATAAGGCACGAGGGGAGAGCATACATGTCACTAGTCTACTAGACATGAAAAAATAAATGTTCTTTGAAAAGCATCAAATAAGAAGAAATGAATAGCGAATTACCTTCAAGCAAGATCAAAACAATGAAGCAAGCAAAGAAAACATATTCAAATTATGCAATAATTGAAGCACAATACAATTTTACCCTATGTGAAGCTCCATTGCTTTGCTCTATTTCACCTTGGGAGAAATGGTGTTTAACTTTTCTCTCAGATTTGTATGACCTCAAAACATCAATGATTGTAAAAACATGAAATAAGAAGCAATGAATAACGAATTAGAATCAAGCAAGATCAAAACAATGAAGCAAGCAAGGAAAACTGATTCAAATTATAAAATAATTGAAGCATAATATAATTTTACCCTACGTGAAGCTCCATTTCTCTCCTCTATTTCACCTTGGGTGAAGTGGTATGTGTAATTTTTCTCTCAGATTTGTATTTTAGCACAATAGCATGAAGCACTTGCAAAAATACAAGAATAGTTTTCCTGCACGATTTGAGATCATGAATGAAGGATACGATGGTTTGATTTATAGATGTTTGATGAAACTGATCAATGTTAAAGATCAAAAGAACTGAAAGGATCAAGGGTTGAGAATTGATGAGAGGAATTGATTGATTATTTAACTGATTGCATGAGGAATTGATTAATTAGTTAACTAATTACATGATTCAATTAACATGATTGATTGCAGTGTTAAATTAGATTGATGGTTAGTGAATTGAATTGATTGCTCAGAGGACTCAAAGTGAGTGGGAGTGAAGTGGATTTGATTGATGAGTGGACTAAGAGTAAGTCTCAGTCAATTGGTGAGGTGGAATTGTATGAGTACATTTAATAATTAAAAAAAATTAATTATTATTTACATGTACACCATTGAATTTAATAAATAAAATAAATGAAGTTATTTATTTTGAAAGAGGATAATGTTGGGAGAAAAAATTAATTAAAAAATTAAAAATAATTATTTAATTTAGGAAGTGGGAAATGGATAATTAAATAATAAATTATTTAATTTTGGAGATGGGAAAGAGATAATTAATTAAATAATAATAAATTATTTAATCAAACCTTAAAATGGAATTATAATTAGTAAACTAATCAAATAATATTAATTATTTAATTAATATAGATGAATAGAGGAATAATTAATAAATTAATTAAATAACCTTAATTATTTAATTAATATAGAAGAATAGATAATATGAATTTAATTAAATAATACGAAATTATTCAATTATCGGGATGAAGTGAAAATGATTGTTCATTTAATCATTTAGTCAACCCTAACTAGTAATAGGGGCAACCCTTGGATAGTGAATACTTCCCATAACTTTTCAGAAACCATTCTTGATGGAGGTTACTCTTAGAGGTGTTCCTTGCTTGGTAACACTTATGTTTGCATGGTACTTTAGGTACTTGGTAAGAAATGAACTTTCTTTGTATCCTACTTTTGGTGTGAGTGAACCAATGTCTTAGTTGTTGTTTCTACATCCTTATGGATGTTTGGTTGCACTATTTGAGGGTTGCGGGATGTGTTGATGCGCCAACCTCTTCCTCTTGTTCCCATTTGTGAGTGAGGTTTGTGGTGGTTCCAAATCTAACCATTAGAGTCAGATGAATTGTAGCTCCTCTTATTATCATCATATATGTTATCCCTTGATGGTATTGTAAGTCTTCCATTGATCTTTGTCTATGGCTGGATATTAGACCTAGTTGAGCCATACAATATGTAGTGTTCCCTCATATTTTGGTTGTAATATTGTCCTTACAACAATGTTGTAGTCAATAAGTGTTTCTTGTAATATGCATGTGTTGATTATGTATCACAAAAAAACAAACTTGTCAATTTGTTATCCTCTAAAGTCTTGATTGAAAGCTTGATGTCTTATAGATATAAGTTTTTAATACTTTCTACATATTTTAATTTGTCCTTCATTCCAAAGGGTATCTATTGACACCAAATCTCAAACCATGTTGTTAAGTGTTGTAACTTTGATTCATTTGTTTTTTCATTTATTAATTATAACCTACTATATCATATTTGGTGTCTCTACAATACCAAATAACCTCTAAAATTATGTGATAAAAACTGATTTCAAATAAACTCCAAAACCATATGATGAAAAATTTAGAAATTAATTAAAACATTTTTTTTAAAATCTATGAAAATAGCAAAATGTAGCTTGAACTTATCATGTAATCTTTTGTTTTTTAACTTTTTCTCATCAAAATGGAACCTGAACTCATAGATATTTTGTTAAAAAAGTATTGAGTATCTAGTTTTTAAGGTGATCTAAAGGCACAAAAATATAGCCTGTGATTCATTCGACAAAATTTAGTTGTTTTGGAAAATGCTAGTAAAGGTGGTGGAATTCATGGTTTGGATTGTAAGGGCAGTGTATGGACTTATTGCATCAACATGCACATGGAAAAAATGAACATGAAAGAAAGCCGTTGAGCTATAGCAGATACCAAAATTTTGGGTTAGTGGGAGGTATTGTAGAACATACGATATTGTGGAGCATGGAGAAATAGAAACCACATGATGAAGGTGTTAGAACTATAAAATTTTGAATATTTTACAGTCAATTGCATTCATGAGTTTCCAAAATAAGTCCTCATCATAAGCATAAAATTCCTTCCTCATGGTGTCATGCTCATATTTTGTCATATGATCCATTTGAATCCATCTAGTCTTTGATATTTCATTGTATTACCCATATCGGCAAGACGGAGTAAGGGTCTCTCTGACTTATGATATTTTTTCACTAATATATACTTGCTGCAGATTATTGGCAAGACCTCAGGAATGTCACACCGATTGGAGTTCATCTGCAGGTGTCTTTCGGCAGGACACTAGTCATTGTTTCAACGACTAAGGGGTTTCCCATCAGTAGGAGAGTCTTCTTCGGCATGGGTCTTGGTGAGATCTTATTGTCTCACCGACCAGTGACAAAAGGAGCATGTCAGTGAGAGATTTTCTTCGGGGTGAAGTCTTGGCGAACTCTTTGTATCTCACCGACTAGCATGGAACTACCAAGCACTTCGGCCAAACAAATTGTATTCGGTATGTGGTCTCACCAAATGGGCCATGTCTCATCGACCAGTGCATGAGAAAGAACACATCAACAGGAGATTCATCGTCCAAGTAATGTCATAGCGAAGTTATATTGTCTTGCCAACCGACGCATGTGGAGATATATCGGCCAAACAAAGGGTATTCAGAATGAGGTCTCGGCGAGTACCTCCAATCTCGTTGACATGTGCAGGGGAATCCTATCAAAGGTTATCGGGGTAAGGTTATACAGTCTTTTTGACTCAAATGTCACATCGAAAAAGATATGCATCGGCAAGAGAAAGGATCATTGGCATGAGTTTCACCAAAATTTGAAAGTTACACCGATAGAATACTTCGAGGAGAGTCTTACCTAATAGAGTAATCTAGAGGAACGGGTTCATAAAGATAATTTGCATCAGTATGAGTCTTTTCAAAAATTCATAGTCTTGCCGATGAAATTTATTTCACGTGTAAGATCAATTTCATCAGTGAGAAACTTGAAGGTCATGCCGAGATATGGTTTCATTGGCAAAAAGGTGGTTACATTTCAGCGACCAAAAAATTACCATGGGGTGCATCTTGGTAAGACGCAGTGTGATCTATGAGATGTCTCCTCGACTATGAAGGGTCACGGCGAATCAAACATAACAAAAAAGCACATCTCGGTGAGACATGGGTGTTCTATGAAACCTCCCCCCGACAATGAATTGTCTCAGTGACACACAAGATGGAAGGAAAAATTTTGGTATGACAAATATCATATGTGGGATGTCTCCTTGACTCCATGGGTCACAGAGAATTGCATGAGGTGAATGGATTTCTTTCAGCAAAACATTTCTTGCGAAATGTTTCGGTGAGTGCTTGGCAAAGCCCGAATGCGAACAGTTGCCTGCCGACATGGAATGCGAAACGATGTGTCTCTTCAGATGCAAATGCATAAATGTTCATTTCCAATTGTAGAAAAAATATAATTAGATAGGAGGTATACAATAGGTAGATTAGAAATGGATACAGTAGAATAGAATTTCAGATTAGAGACTATGATGCATGATTTCAAATGGAGATATCAATAAAAATTAGTTCATGTGGCGGTTCATTTTTGGTGTCAATTGTCTATTGTGCTTATTGAAAGTATTACTAAAGTTGTCTCCAGGATTGGCATTTTTTGGTTATTTAAATTGGTATAAGAAGTTTATATTCAATTTATCAGTGCACATTTGTTGTATCTGTGTGGTTAATTAACTAGTTCTTTCAAGGAGAGATTAAATCCTTTTGATTAATCACAGTAATCATGGAAATTCATCTGGATCATTAAGAAGAGCTTAGTAATCACAATCTTGCATGTTTATACAAGTTATAAAAAAAACATATGCCAAACAATTTGAGTGTTCTTTAGAAATAAGTTGCGCATTTCTATTTCATTTGACTCCGCATACCCAATAAGGTACTAGTCTCTGCATTTCACCATTTAGATTCATTCATTTTCTTTACATCTGTTAACTGAGCATATTAGGATTTAGTTTTAGAATATTGCTATGCAATCTATACCAAATTTGATTTCATTTGTCCACTCCCATTTGCCATTGTGGGCAAAACATTTCAAGAAATATAAGCACATTAAGTCTACTTCATTCGTATAGGTACACCCGCCGTCTAACAACACCTAAAGAGTAGAAAGATTAAACCATTTGGCTTTGTCTATTACAATAAAATGTACCAAGAGATTGGAAACCTCTTGAGGTATTCTTACCTACATTTTTGAGAGCTAACAAATTGGCGACTCTGCTAGGGACAAACATCATAATATCCGGTTGAAGACCATCATATAGAGTCATTGAAGAAAAAGTTGTAATTTGAGAAGTTTCAGAAGGAGTGATTCTACTAGGGAGAAGATCAAAAATAGTTATTTCAAAAGAAACATTTTCCTACTTTCGGAAAAGTAGGTGGCGACTCTGGTAAAAACTTGATGAAGAATGGAATTTGTGTATGGAACAAAAAAGTATTTTGAAAAGTAGCAGTTGATAAGAGGAATTGAAGAACTGAAAAAGAAAAAGCTGCATTTGGACCAGCAACCGTTACAATTAGGAGAATTCTGCAATAAGGATGAATACACAAATGCAGGAAGGTATTGGGCCCCTCAAGCACCTAATAATACAATTGGAAATTTTTACAATGGAGATGATATATATCATGCACAACAGAACATTTATTCACCACAACCACCTCATGGTCAACATCATCATGCACAATACAATAGTCCTCCGTACCAGTATTAGTACCCACCTAATGCCCCCCCCATCAATACATAACAATGATCAAACAATTCGACCTGACAGGGTTTCAACGGTACCCTTACCCTATGGATAGCAGCTGGAGAAGTCTGGTTCCTAAGTTTACAGGGAGTAGTTCAATTTCTACTGAAGATCATTTGGGGAGTTTCAATGCTTTCATCGAAGACTTGGATGTGCCATATGAAGATCTACATATGAGGCTATTCATGATGTCACTCATTCATGAAGCTAGGGATTGGTTTAATAGCCTACCGATAGCTTCTATTGATTCCCTCCAAGGATTTCAGGATCAATTTCTCGAGCACTATGGAAAATTCTCTGCATCAAACTAGGCTCCCCATAGGTTTGTACAGATTCAAAAAAATTAGAACTTGCAGCAATATGTATGCCAAGATCAACAATTTGAAGAAGAAGAAGATGAGTATGAATATACTCAAAGCCAGGACTCCATCATAGAATCAGGATGAAGAATTTCCCCCTTGGATGCATTTCTCAACATAAGGAGACATGAAGGAGAAGGTGTAATTCCTCTATACAATAGAATGTCAAAAATTTGTATGCAAATACCTTCTCATTGTAGGCCTACAAGGGCCATGTTTGTTGAGCAGTTTGTAAGAGCATGGGAGCCTGAATCAGTTTATTTTCCAGAAAAGTAGCATACCTTTGATCTAGTGAATAAATTTATTGATGACATGTAGAGGAAAAGGTATGAAGGAAATGGTGATATCACATATGAGTATAGAGAAATTGATCAAACAATGCAGCCAATAGAAGATGAGACAAGTGCAAGTGGAAATGGTTCATATGATAGCTTGCATGAGAAAGATGAAGATACAAGAGATTTCTCTTGCATAATAGATTGTGACAGGGGAAGCAGTGTGTGTTATGAGGGATCCAATGAGTATTCAGATTATGAAGATGAAGCTATGGATCTTAATTTACAACAAGGAGATATTTCTAGCTCTTGTGGAGATCAAGAAGAGGGAGAAATAATAGAAGATATGAAAGAAGAAACATGTTTACTCAGTAGTGAGGAAACTTCAGATTTGCTAACTCTTGAATATCAGAGATGTGAACACAAGGATGATTTTGAAGTTTTGTGTCTAGCTTACATTTGTTTTGATAGTGAAATTTCTTTGTGCAATGATTCATATGACTCCCAATGCACTTCTTGAAATGATGGAGAAACCTTTGAGGATGATAAAAAATCTGTGTCCATTCAAGATGAGGTATGTGATTTTGATATTTCTAACTCATGTGGAGAAGACATTTATTTGCATACCAAGGATGATAGATGTCCAGCATTGATTGGTTCATATATGCATGATATTGGAGATATGAGTCAGAATCCAGTGTCATCTCCAAATGGCGATATGGAGGAGGTGCAAAAGGTTTCAGATTTGTTTGTATCAAACAGTGTTGATATGACATAAATTTTTGTTTCTCATGACAAGCACTCTGATGGTGAATTTTTAGTGCAACTGGGAGAATGTTTTATAATTCATAACAGTGAGAAAGATAATGATAAATATTGCATTGAACATGCATGTACTTTGTATGTTAAGGATAACAAAAATTTGTCCCATAATGATGGAGAATTTGAATTACTGAATGATGAAGGGAATTTGGGCCAAGCTGAGCATGATGATTCTCTAAGAACTTTCGACAACCGTGACAAGGAAGACTGCATGAATATCTTCAAGAAGAATCTGATGAACTTAAGGCAAAACCAGGTGTTTGAAAGAGGAAATTATGGGCCTTTCTTTTGGATGGCCTTGAACCATCATTTATGGTTTGAATTTCAGACTGTAACAGTTCAAAACTGATGAAATTGAAATACAGAGGATTAAGGGTTGCCAATGCATGGACAACTCTTGATGATCCTCTTTAAAATTCTTTTCCATGCACAGTAGTTTAGGGTTTTGTTCATCTCCATTTCGCATTCATTTCCATTTCCATTTTCCTCACATCATTCCCCACCTTGAGTTTGGTCTACTCACCCAAAAATATGGATCCTTGCAATGATCTCACAATCATTCATCCCCAGACGGAGCCACTGTTAGAACTGTAAAATTTTGAATATTTTACAGTCAATCGCATTCATGAGTTTCCAAAATAAGTCCTCATCATAAGCATAAAATTCCTTCCTCAAGGTGTCATGCTCATATTTTGTCATATGATCCATTTGAATCCATCTAGTCTTTGATATTTCATTGTATTACCCATATCAACAAGATGGAGTAAGGGTCTCTCCGACTTATGATATTTTTTCACTAATATATACTTGTTGTAGATTATCGGCAAGACCTCAGGAATGTCACACCGATTGGAGTTCATTTACAGGTGTCTTTTAGCAGGACACTAGTCATCATTTCGGTGACTAAGGGGTTTCCCATCAGCAGGAGAGTCTTCTTCGGCATGGGTCTTGGTGAGATCTTATTGTCTCACCGACAGGCAATAGAAGGAGCATGTCAGTGAGAGATTTTCTTCAGGGTGAAGTCTCGGCGAACTCTTTGTGTCTCACCGACTAGCGTGGAACTACCAAGCACTTCGGCCAAACAAATTGTATTCGGTATGTGGTCTCACCGAATGGGCTGTGTCTCACCGACCAGTGCATGAGAAAGAACACATTGACAGGAGATTCATCATTTGAGTAATGTCATAGCGAAGTTATATTGTCTCACCGATCGACGCATGTGGAGATATATCGACCAAACAAAGGGTATTCAGAATGAGGTCTCAACGAGAACCTCCGATCTCACCGACATGCATAGGGGAATCCTATCAAAGGTTATTGGGGTAAGGTTATACAGTCTTGCTGACTCAAATGTCACACCAAAAAAGATATGCATCGGTAAGAGAAAGGATCATCGGCATGAGTTTCACCGAAATTTGAAAGTTACACCGATAGAATACTTCAGGGAGAGTCTCACCGAATAGAGTAATCTGGAGGAACAGGTTCAGAAAGAAAATTTGCATCGGTATGAGTCTTTTAAAAAATTCATAGTCTTGCCGATGAAATTTATTTTATCGGTAAGATCAATTTCATCAGTGAGAAACTTGAAGGTCACGTAGAGATATGGTTTCATCGGCGAAAAGGTGGTTACATTTCAGCGACCAAAAAATTACCACGGGGTGCATCTCGGTAAGACGCAGTGTGATCTATGAGACATCTCCCCAACTCTGAAGGGTCACGACGAATCAAACATAACAAAAGAGAACATCTCGGTGAGACATGGGTGTTCTATGAAACCTCCCCCCAACGATGAATTGTCTCAGCGACACACAAGATGGAAGGACAACTTTCGGTATGACAAATATCATCTGTGGGATGTCTCCCTGACTCCATGGGTCACAATGAATTGCATAAGGTGAATGGATTTCTTTCAACGAAACATTTCTTGTGGAATGTTTCGGCGAGTGCTTAGTAGAGCTCGAATGCGAACAGTTGCCCGCCGACATGGAATGCGAAACGATGTGTCTCTTCAGATGCAAATGTATAAATGTTCATTTCCAATTGTAGAAGAAATATAATTAGATAGGAGGTATACAGTAGGTAGATTAGAAATGGATACAGTAGAATGAAATTTCAGATCAGAGACTATGATGCATGATTTCAAATGGAGATATCAATAAAAATCAATTCATGTGGCGGTTCATTTCTGGTGTCAATTGTCTGTTGTGCTTATTGAAAGTATTACTAAAGTTGTCTGCAGGATTGGCATTTTCTAGTTATTTAAATTGGTATAACAAGTTTATATTTAGTTTATCAGTGCACATTTGTTGTATCTATGTGGTTAATTAACTAGTTCTTTCAAGGAGAGATTAAATCCTTTTGATTAATCACAGTAATAAGGGAAATTCATTTGGATCATTAAGAAGAGCTTAGTAATCACAGTCTTGCATGTTTATACAAGTTATAAACAAAACATATGCCAAACAATTTGAGTGTTCTTCAAAAATAAGTTACCCATTTCTATTTCATTTGACTCCGCATACCCAATAAGGCACTAGTCTCTGCATTTCACCATTTAGATTCATTCATTTTCTTTACATCTGTTAACTGAGCATATTAGGATTTAGTTTTAGAATATTGCTATACAATCTATACCAAATTTGATTTCATTTGTCCACTCCCATTTTCCATTGTGGGAAAAACATTTCAAGAAAGATAAGCACATTAGGTCTGCTTCATTCGTATAGGTACACCCGCCTAGGTCTAGCAGCACCTAAAGAGTAGAAAGCTTAAACCATTTGGCTTTGTCTGTTACCCTAAAATGTACCATGAGATTGGCAGCCTCTTGAGGTATTCTTACCTACGTTTTTGAGAGCTAACAGAAGGATCCAAGGACATTTCAAATTCTGGAGGAACAAATATAAATTTGATGATATTTGGGGCACAAAAAGGGTAAATGAGAAAATGAGAAGTTAATTTGTGTAATGAAATAAATGTAATTTAGGTAATATTTATAGTCGGGTAATAAACAATTAATTTAGGTTAATTTTAGTTGGGATAAAATGATTGTAATAAATATATAAATTGAAATTTATGGATAGGTGTAATTGATTTTTTTTGATGAGTAAGTGTCTATATTATCATTTATAAAATAATGTTACACATATTCATAAAAAGAAGGCAGATGGAAAAAAATCACGCCTAAAAAACAATATAAGACTAAAGTCTGGAGCATAAAAACATAAACAAGGTTGCTAGGCGGAAAAAGTAGTAGTAGAGGGGGGAGGAGGAGGATCTCGGTTATCTATTTTTCCCATACATCAACGAGGTCTGGAGTGTCCATGAGAGAGTCCCACCCATCATTATCTTTATCATTTTCATTTTAAAATTGATAAAAAATGATGTTGATGAATTTATGAATTGATTTGTCATTCTTAAAAAGTTGATGGCCTAAAACTAATGACTCTCTTAGAATCTAAAATAGTAAAGTGAAACTTGAAAATTAATCTTGAGTCCTATGAATTTGATTTGACTAATGCAAGCTTGATTTGATGTATGAAATTGAATTTTGTTGTATGGAAATGAACTAGAAAAATATTTTCCTAAAGTGAAATTACTCGCTTTCAACTCCTTGCTATCTAACTTTTTCAAGATACCATCTTAGGATGTTGTTTAGGAATTTATTGACTAGATAGTTGAATGTGTTCTCCTAGGACAAACTTCTTTTATGGAATAGATTAGTGGTGATGAGTGATATCAAAGCTAGTATACATAGAGTGAAAAAGAACTATATAATGATGATGTAAATATGATTCTTTATTTCCCTTCAAAAATTCAAGCATGCTCTAATAATTTTTTCCTTGCAATTGCATATTTTGGGTGCTAATAGATAGGCAATACTATAGCATGTTAGTTCATGGTGGGGATAATACTATGGAAGGGATTGGGGGCTGGGTCTAAGGGATAAAAGGCTAAATAAAAATAAAAATTAAATTTATCTCTTTACTTGTATATTTTGTAAGGCCACAAAGAGAGAATTGTTACACTATTTATGTATGGATTTCATACAAATTTGTTTCCTAAGCGAGGGGAAATAATGAAAGTGTCTATACACTATAAGCAGATGCATGCTTGATCAAACAGAAGGATTTGACACATGTACACCTTCTAGGAAAATTTATTAGGAAAATGGGAGATGATTCTCCTTGTGTGAATCAACTAAGAGGGATTAATAAATCAAATTATTGTTTCACTTGGAAAAATTAAAAGTATTTATTTCATTTTTAAATATACATATTTTAGAGATTAATGGATACCTTATCTAAAATATTGAAACATGATAACAACAAAGATGATTTTTTCAGTTTTGATGAGTAGAACCAATATGGGTGAACAATTATATTTCTAGTTTCTTGTGGTTTACCTTTTGAATGTGTAAATGAATTCAATAATGACCATGTATTCACATCAAATAACTAACCTTACTTTTTTTTTCAATTAGGTTTTCCATTAGGGATTTAATGTAAAATTATTATAGTATACAAATATTTTTACTATATTTAATGATGTAATCTTTTATCTAAATTCATTCAAGAATCTTTATTTGGAGTTAGGTTTGATAGATAGATAAAGTATATGGAAAAAAGATGATGATAATAGGAATTGCATACTAGGAGGGTGTATACAAAATTAAAGATATAGAAGAATTAAAATTATGGACACTTTATTTTTTAGTGATCAAATACAATACACGATAATTTTTATAAATGAATCTCCTAAATCAAATATCCTAGATCCAGGATGATCAGTTAATTGCACATTGAATTTCCTTAAGTATGACAATATAGGAAATGCATATTAAGTTAGCTCATAACTTGTAAAAGAAGTTAATCCACTTGAAATTTTAAGCTTTAGCTTCATTCCCATGTGCCTTAGGATTAAAATAGGTCATTTTGTGTCATTGAGAGATGAACCTTAGAGATAGAATGATAATTTTGAGCATGGAGTGAACATTTTAAAATTTTATGAATGAGGGTTCAATACTTATAAATAAATGGAAAATGTATGAGAATTGGTGTAAATTTTTCAAGAGGTCAATATCTGAAAGCACAAACCAATGATACCTTCCACTAGTGAACAAATCAACACAAAAGAATGTCTATCATATAATATGTGTGAAAATGTAAAATGAGTGCCTTGTATACATAGGAAAGGTAGATGAGGTAGGAAGGTAGGAAATTGAACCATTGACTCCCCCTCCAAATGTGCAACACACATTTTCTCATATGAAAAGTGTTTGAGCACATGTCAAGTGTGCATGAAATAGGCATCTCAAAAGGTAAGTGCATGTGTCTCAAACACATGAAGTGAGACAAAAATATAGAATTCCCTAAGTGCAAACCTAACTAGTGTGAATGGGCCAACCTACAAAGAGTGATATGCTAACTAGATATACAGTAACCCTATTTCACTAACATCCCTCCTTCAGTGAAACTTAGGGAGTAATGTATACAAATATGATGATGGGTCCTAGCTACTAGGCCATTTTAGGTATCGATGTACCAAAAATTTTCTCATAAGAAGAGTAAAATAGAAAAATGATGGGAATAAAAATCCTCTCCAAAAGAGAAATGATACAATAAAAATTCACAAGTGAATAAGATAGAAGGATTCATGATGACCCCCCAAGGACTACTTCTAGCATAATTCACAATGCAATGTTTCTCCCCATATGAGAGAAAAGAGAGGAGGTCTATTTGACCCCCCAAAAATTGAGAAGGAAATAAATCTATGCACAAAGATGGTTCCTTCCAAAATTCAGATGATAAGAAAAAACATGTATCCTACCCTCAAAATGATTTATGTATTCTTGATAGATGCTTGACATAGGATGCTGAAGATGATTCACAAAATATGAAAACAATTTCTTCCCTTGGGAAGAAATAAATGTTGGTAGTTGTTATCATTGATGTCAACACTAATGGTTGTGTTGTTGTCATTGATGTCAACACTGATGGTTGTCATTGATGGATATTTTTGGCAACTGTTGTCAACATTGATTGTTAGTTGTAATTGATGTTAGTCCTTGGCATTGGTTGTCTTTGTTACATTTAGTTTGGGCTAACATTGGTTGGATGTCATGCCTTATCAAAGAAGTATTATTGTTGATGTTCATATAATGCATTATTATTGTCAGTAGAGTTGATTTCATAATGATACATTTAGATAAGGATTAGAAACTTTAAGATAAGGATTAGAAGCTTAAGATGAGGATTAGAAGCATTAAGATGAGGATTAGAAGCATGCCTAATGTTGGAGAGATGTTTTTGAAGGTCTATAGTCTGTCTCATGATCTCTCTTGATGTTCTTGATAATATATGTGTTGCTGAAAGGAAGTTCTAGTCTCCACAAGTTGCTCAAATGTTTCTAGTTCAGGAAGCTACATTAAAGTCTCTCCAGGAGAATGATTCACATTCCTCCGTTGTTGCAGCTATGGTATTGCGATTTGGTATGCAATGTCAGCTCTCTATGTATGTTGCACTCCTATCTTTTTAGGTCATTTGTGTTGCCGAGGAGGTTACCGTGACTTACAAAAGGTTGGTAGTGTTGCTAGTTGTCTGGACTAGTCCGAGAAATGCCCCATCTTTCTCTACATTGAGGTCTTTGCTCCTGCAGCTTGGTGAATGTGTTTACAATGTCTGTGCAATATCTTAGCTCCAATCTCATACATTGAAGTGGTCCGCAAGCTATTATACAAATGTTACATCATCCAATTATGTATTATGTGTTTCCTAAATAGATTTTTTTGTACCTGTTTGGTTTGTGGTGGTTGTTGATGGCATGATAGTACATGAAAGAAGTATATGGAAGTGGTTTTGGATGTTCATGGAACATCCCTATGTGATCCACATGTTGCTAATTGGCTTCTTTGGTGCCGCATTATGTCTTGAGTTGGATTTTTGGGTTGTTTGTGGATATCTGACTGACAAGGCTTGTTCCTTTGCTTGGGTCATGTGCATGGGGGGCTGTGCCAAAAATGGAAGATGTGTCATGATAGACCTGGGTTTTGACCTATCCTATTTAGGACCGCAACAAGTAAATTCAATTGAAAGAGTGTTGTGGGCCGATTGGTTATGTGCTTCAATGTCTCATCCATAAGTTTCCTTGATGCTTACTTCGGTTGATGTGCACCTTCATGTAAATATTTTGGATCACATTGAAAGAAGTTTTAAGATTGTTTTTGGTCCTCTCTATCCTCGGGATAGGAACACATCATGCTTTGGTGGCCAACCAGTTGAATTCATTGCTTATTCTCTTCTTGGCTGACCTAATTGAAGAATTAAAGTGTTGTGATGGATATAAATGCAAGATCATTTTGGATGAAACATGAAGAAGTAGAGTACAAGCGTGGAAAAGTGTGTGAGTGAGCTGTATTAAATATCAACAGACATAGTGCTAAAGATTGTGAAAGGAAAGATAAATTGAGCTTGGACACCTCAATCAACAAAGATTTGTGTTGGAAATCTTTGTAATTCTCTTATAAATCTTTTGTATCGTACTTTGAGATAGTGAATCTCATTAGGTCCCCTGTATGTTACTCTTGGAGTTGGTTGGTACTTTAGGGTTGCAAGTCCTTTTTGTATCTTTCTCTAAGATATTGAGCCTTCTTGCAAGTCTTTTGGTAGTGAGTCTTATATTGCGAGTTAACTCTCATCGTGGTTTTTCCCTCATTGGGTTTTCCATGTAAATCTGGTGTCTCCTTGTGCATGTATGTATTCTCTATCTCTTTTTATTTACTATTGATCTTTTTTTTGGTATATATTTCATTAGTAAAGTTTGTTGAAGGTGTTAAAGATTTAAATTGCTATATTCTTCTCTATTACTACTTTGATTAAAGTCCTATCTTTATCTTCTAAAAGAGTTTGAGTTGTGCTTAAAGTTTCAAGTTTCGAAAGGGGTTAAGTTTTGTGTAGATTGATTCACCCTCCTCTCAGTCTTCAAAAGTGTTCAACAATAGAACCAAAACGGTGTGCAAGTGAAATTCCCATTCTTGATAAGAATATGTACCAACTAAGATGAATGTCTCTAAATTATACACATGATCCAAAGACCAAGATGATTCCCATGATGATGTTTTTGGATGGTGCTTAAATATCTCCAAGACAATATTAAACCATGAAATTTTTTGATAGGATGAATCAAGTACCATATACGATTCAAGTATAAGAACCATGGATATATGATGAAAATGGATTGATGATAATCTAATACTGCTACAAAGGATGTCAAAATAGATGATGATTGAGTTGGATATGCAAACTTATGAATATCTATATAATTTTGATTGTAGATGATGTAAGGAAAGAGAAAGATCTAAAGATGTATACAAAGTGACATGTTTGACATAACTATCATCAAATATAAGACAATTTTTCTCAATTGTGTCTTCTAAATATATAATGTGGGGCTCTACAAATAGAGATGATATTTCTAGTAGAAATATGTTCCAATGTGGCAAATGTGGCAAATCGATGTCAATGTCTTGGTGAATGAAATTAATGGAAGCCCTAGAGATATTCAACATTGGGTTAAAATGTAGCATTAAGTGATTGAGGAAATACTTTCTTGTTCATAGGAGTTGGAGGAGATGATATAAGGTATGAGGACATTTCATCCCCATGCTCGTTAGTCCCACAATATGTACATTTAATTTTGTAATTTGTAGACATGATCTAATGATGAGAAAAATCAATGTAGATATGTAAGTTTGTCTCCCCAATAAAGATTAGTGCTAAAATATAGGACCCTAGAAAGATGTGTAAGTGAAATTACAATGGTGTTAAGATTGGATGCCCAAATCAACTATTTATAATGCACAACAAGTTTTATAATTTATCATAAAATGGGCTATCTAAATATTAAAATTAAGTTCAATATTGAATTTCTTGCAAAATTTTAATGAGTCAAAAGTGCAAAATTTTGATAACTAAGGTGAAAGTTATGCTTCATCAAAAATTGCATAGAAAACTATAATAGTTTAAAAACACATGATTTGGAAATTTGATCACACCACAACAACTATAATAGAAAGAGATTTCCATCAACTATTTGAATGTGAAAAAGTTACTCCTTATTTGCAAATTATTGGAAAAAGAAAACTTACCCCCTTTACAACACTTGAGATGACTACTAATAGCTAAGGGTTAGCATTAAATGCTAATGGTTATGATAACTTGTAGTTGTTATTATAGTTATTTTAATGTTTACAATAAATGGTTAATTCATATGACATACGGAAAATTCACTGCCAACAATTCACCGCAGGAAAATTCACCACCATGAGAATTCACCATGCGAAAAATTAATTGCATGATTTTTTGGCTGTTAATTTTCCATGGCGGTGAATTGCTAGTGGCGGTGAATTTTCCCGTGGTGAATTGTTGATGGTGAATTTTCTGTCAGTGAATTTTTCTATTGCCAATTCATACAATTACAATAGTGAAAATTGCCAAATATTGAGCTACCCTCATAATTTTCCGTTGTGTGAAGAGGGGGTTGTGTATAGGGAGGGAGTTGTCATTTATGGCATTGACGATCAAGGAAGATTTATAACTTTTTCTGCCATTTTCCTCCTCTACAGATGCGAGGGAAACAAATGACTTCATCTCCATTAGTTGTTCTCATTACATGTTTGATTTGTCTTCTATACCTATCAAATCATTTTCAATTGAACTTTATTAAATTAACTTAATATAACTATTATAAAAATAAGAGTGACACTATAAACAAAATTGAAATCAATGAGATAATTCTTCTATTTCTATCAAACTTGATGACTAATAGGTATAAATAGACCATTAATAAAAGGAAGTTCCAGCTGTACCTCCCTAGGTCATATGATATTTCCACAAATTTCAAAATTTGAATCTCTCTAAAGTATACGCTCGTAGAGTTCTCACCTAAAATACAAAAACAAGTACAACACTAAATATTCTATTTGTATTTTTTCGCATTGATTCAATACAAATTTTTTTTACTAACACTAAATATTCAATTCAACATACATCTTCCTTCCATTCCAAATTGTACTAAGTAAGAAGGGGACAAAGAACCATTAAAGATGCATCCTCTTCATTCCAAACATAGATCCCCCAAGTGGGATGACATTAACCATCATATGGATCCTCCTCTTTGTCATGTTCATCATTACTTCTTGAACAAAATGCAATCATGGACGAAGCATATAAAAGATGAAAAGACAACGTTTAAGTTGAGTTCCTGTCCTTTCTTATAGGGTAAGGGAAGAAAATGGGCCATTTAAAAAAAACAATGAACCTATAATGTCCCCACCCACTATCTATTCCCAAGTATTATAAAGAAGCATGATTTTCAATGAGAAAATATCTCACCAAACGTCATAATTAAAAAATCATTTATAAAGGAGTAAGTCATGAAATTAATCAATAGCTCATCACTAAAGTTAGGTAAGGCCAATGGAACTATTGGAAAAGATAGAATGTTCATGACTTTCACACTAAAATAATAAAGCATCTAATTATTGTTTATTAATTGCATCTTATTAAATAAATAAATAAACTAAATGAAAGATTATTTTATTTAAATTAATATTATTTTATATGGGATTTGGCAAACTAATCCTAAAATTCATGAAGTGGTGCAGAATGACATGTAGTCAACTAAATCTCAATAATTGTGTATTGTGATATATTTGTACAAAATAAAAAGACATGAAGGACCAAATATTTTATGTTAATGATGTATTTTTTTCTTAATGGACCCAAATGCTAATATCTTTATTTTAATGGAAGGCTATAATAAGAACATACTACCCCACCTTGATTATTTTAAAATATTTAAAAATAAAATTCAAAAGGGATAGGTGAAATGACAACTATTTAAAAAAAATAACAAACAAGAGATTTAGATTCGTTGTTTTTTAGTTGTGAATTTTGTGATGCGTATATATATATTTTCATTCTCTTTTATATTCTTAGATGATATAAATACTACTATTTATGTTATAGATAAATTGGGGATCAAACTTGTAGTGAGATGATCACATTATGGCCTAGTTAATTGAATAGAATCAAAAAATTAAATGTGAAAGATATTTAAAAAAATTTCTTAATAAATAATTTTGAAAGATAATTGCTAATATTTTGCACACCTTAATTTAAATGTATTGAAGTGTATTTACAAAGACTCTAATTAATGAGTGTGTATAAAGAGTTCATTTAAATTAATGTTAGTTATAATTAAAATTATATTTATTTTTAAAATGATTTTGACTAAACAAAAAATTC
Source organism: Sequoia sempervirens (assembly GCA_007258455.2). Taxonomy (NCBI): domain Eukaryota; kingdom Viridiplantae; phylum Streptophyta; class Pinopsida; order Cupressales; family Cupressaceae; genus Sequoia; species Sequoia sempervirens. Next base: position 564,962,449 of record VDFB02270651.1, on the reverse strand, counting down.
AAATATATAATTGTAAATAAATTAAATAATATTTAAGGGTTGGGGGGTTTAGTTTGATTGGCTAAATCATCTTGTTGCAGATAAGAGGTCACGAGGTCTAGTCTCCCCCCGTCCACATGGTACTAGAGGGCGTGTCACGCCAGCGTCATTGGTCACGTGAAAAAAAAAGTTTACCAGACACATTGCAGTTTATAAGGGGGCTACTTGATTCCTACAGTCTAAAAATAAATAAATAACTCAAAACATAATAGTTGTGAACCAAAATTGACACATAAATATTTGAGGTATTAGTTTATGGATTATTATGGTAAAAAATAATATAAAGCATTGTTTTTGAAATTGTATTCACATCAAATTTTATTTTTTTGGTGTAATTATTTTAAGATGACTTCTTAATCAAAGTGGACATTGAAAAAATAAATGACCAAAATAGATAGCATTTCATCTACAAAATATTAATCTATCTAATTCTTAGAACTAACTTAATCTCCCATGTTCAATTGATTATCATAGATGACAATGCTTTCCTTGAAACTAATGGATCTCCATCTCATTTCCCCTCCAAATAACCAATAGATAATGATGCCTCCCCATTCCTCTTAGTTCTTTTAGACAATGCTCTTAGTGATGTAGGCAAGGTTCAAGAGTCCAATTAAGGACTGAAAAACCAAGAAAATTGACAAACACACCCATAAAAACATAAAAACATACAAATAAAATATAAACAGTACAATATTCTCATCTCAATAATGGAATACATCTATCTTGGTACATAGGACCACATCTAACATGACACATAAGCCTATAACTAGGTTATTGATGGCAATAATTCTTATATAAATACACCTTTGTATAAATGTTAAAATATGAACTCAAATCAACTATATAACCCCTTCAATTTTTGTTTATATGTTATGGTGGCCACAATGTAATGAGGTCCATGGTATCCATTTTTTGGCAATTTGATCATTGGATAAAAACCAAGAAGATGCTTTACGTTATTCATTAATGACTCCAAAAAAATTAATAAATGATGCTAGGGGAATGTCCATTAAATGTCTTCCTATACTATCTCATCTTCTTTAATAATTTCCACATGGTTGGATTGATCAAGTTGTGGAAAGGATTAACATGTATATACATACACATATATTTACATATATGTATACATATACATATACATACTTTCAACCTTTCTTTCACCACAATCCTTTATCTATTGCTATTTTAAATACTCCTATCCCTCAGGGGATGAAGATTCCAAAGTTTGAAAGATATGGTGGTCATGGAGACCCTCACACATGTTTTGACATTTACTGCTATGTGCATTGATTTCTTCCACCATGATGCTCTAATGACTAAAATTTTTCCTAGATCCCCTAAGGACACTACCCTTGAGTGATATTGTTCCTTATTGGATAACTCTTGGGGTTGAGTAGTGCTCAACCTCCAGTCTCTTCTCAGGTCGTGTCGTCTAGCACTTGAAGCCAATGAAATTGGCTTGCACATGAGCGCAAGCACAAACGAAAGGCTCTAGATGTTGAACATATTGCTTCAGAGAAGGAGGGGGGGTCAGTGGCCCCTTATTTCTATAATCTCTTCTGCTACTTTATCTTCTCTCATTGTGACTACTCCAGTAGCAATTGCCTTTGTTCTACTCTCGGCTCCCTCGATAGGCATTGATGATCCTCACCCCAAAAGGGTGCAAGTATTCATCACTCCTTTCATAGAGCCTCATATTTTGATGTCCCTCCCTTACATCCCTCCCTTTTTCATCCTATAGACATGCCAAAGACTACGGTGGTGTCTGTTGCGCCTCTCTCCTCTTCCTCCTTTCCTTTCGCTTCTTTTGTGGGATTTTTTCATCCTTAGATTCGGTGTCTTCCTTGTGATGGAGGTGGCCCTAGATCCCCGAGTTTAATCCCTCTCAACAAGGTTGGCAATGGATCTCAGGTGCCTCCTTCTTCTCCCACCCGTTAACACATGACACTCCGATGAAGTGCATGTTTAACTCGATGGATGATTTCCCAGCTTTGTCATTGATATTTGCAAGATCAATGACCTTTACCTCACAAGACCTCAATGAAAAGAACCTTGAGGGGCCTTCTTCCTTAACCTCGATGACCTTTAACTCGATGGATGATTTCCCAGCTCTATCATAAGTGTTACCAAGCAAGGAACACCTCTAAGAGTAACCTCCATCAAGAATGGTTTCTGAAAAGTTATGGGAAGTATTCACTATCCAAGGGTTGCCCCTATTACTAGTTAGGGTTGACTAAATGATTAAATGAACAATCATTTTCACTTCATCAGATAATTGAATAATTTATATTATTTAATAAAATTCATATTATCTATTCTTCTATATTAATTAAATAATTAAGGTTATTTAATTAATTTATTAATTATTCCTCTATTCATCTATATTAATTAAATAATTAATATTATTTGATTAATTTACTAATTATTCTTCTATTCTAAAGTTTAATTAAATAATTCATTATTATTTAATTAATTATATCATCTCAAATTAAATAATTTATTATTAATTATCCATTTCCACTTCCTAAATTAAATAATTATTTTTAATTTTTTCAATTAATTTTTCTCCCAACATTATCCTCTTTCAACTCCATGCACTGACATCTCTCCAGAGATATTCTATCAAACAGTTCGCATGTCTTGTCTGTGTTACCAAATTCTATATGCCTGAATTTCATGCATTGGTTCTTATATAGACCTTTACCTCACGCTCTTGTAGTAATTTCATTCCATGCGATGACGTCTCTTTACAACATTATGTCAAACAATTCGCATACCTCTTCTATATGCCTGTATCTTTGGAGGTACTATGTCAAACAATTCAATGACCTCCTCTATACACCTCCAAAACCATACAACCTTCTGCCAGAGCACTTGAAACTTCAACACTTCACAAAAATCTTTCATTTCCCTATGTCACAGGGTAGTAGGGAGACTAGCACGAGTCATGGAATTCAGAATTACTCCTGTCATTGGAAGTTTCTAAATTTATTTGACAAATCCATATCTTGCGTACCCTTGAAACATTGTCATTTAAAATTTTCAATGAAATATAAATTATGCTCAATGGAAAGTGACAACAGTTTTGAGTATCCCAAAAGCAAAATGATGACACAAGAAATGCACCGAGAAACCAAAGGAAATATGAAAACAAAGAAAATCTCCTCTGCAAATTAAGCACGTTGAAATGGAAGATGTGTGAATGAAGTCTATAAACACTATGTATACCTTTATCCATGTGTGCATGCTGCATATATTTTTTCCATGGCATTTGCATTTGCAGGTAGTTATAAGAACCACTTTCTTAGCTCAATATATTGGGGTTAGAAAGTTAGGATTCTTGAGCATTTGAGCATAGGAGTTAGAAAGTTAGGATTCTTGAGCATTTGTTTTTCAATTTTAAAAACAAAGTTAAAAAGTTAAGAAACTAGAGCATATGAGCATAGGTTAGAATTTGAACAAAAAATGCATGACTAAAGCTTAAATTCTAACTTGCTTATTTTTTAGAATTTTAACAGACTCTCCACTAATCCTTTGCTTCTTTCAGTCGACAAACTCATTTTTAATTCCTTAATTTACTAATCTCACTCATTAAATCACACTTTTTGAAAGTTTTTAATCTCACAAGTACATTGATAAATTCCTAACAAGCTCAAAGGTTGCGAGCGAAAAACAAACATAATTTTTAACTGAATCAACACTTTTTTGTGAAAATTTTCTAGGGTTATAAAAGTACCATTACAACAAAAACCTAGAAATATATAATTTCATTTTAGTTGAGTAAACCCTTCAATTTAATAGTTTTCATAATTTAGTTGTAAAACATTGAAACTTTTTTGTAAATTGGGAGATGGGTTGACGTAAAAATTGGCCACATTAATCATGACATCATTAGGATCATTGCTACAAAATGGAGTTTCATGATCTTTCATTTTTTTTTGAAAATTAATTGTTTTCACAATTTTCACCAATGCACATTGTTAACTTCAGGTACAAATTGAATAATGTATAAACATCCTTCATTTTGGTACTGAATCTTGATTTTGACATCACTAAGCTTTTTCAATCAAGTAGGATTGTGATATTTTGAGAAACATTTAATAGAATATGCAAGATGCAACTCAACAACTTATAGAAAGGCTTTCAGATGACAACTTGACAATCTACATAGCGACCTAATAATAAGTTTGAAGAAAATTTTAAAAATTGTTATAGTAAAAAATAAGAGTAACACTTTGCAACACTTACCTTTGGACTTTTACATAATTTGGAAGAGACGCCTTCTCTAGGATGGTACATTCTTCTCTCTCTAGCTTCACCAACACTCTCCTCATCATGAGAGATTCACCTTCTTTGAGATATTCACCTTTTGATGGTGCTACACTCTCTTCATCCTCCCATACTCAGTGGTTTCTTGCTATACTCTTCTTACTTCCCTCTTGTATTTGCTATAATTCATAGGCCCTATGACCAACTTATCCACACTAGAAATACTTACCCAGGAATCCCCTGCTATTGCTACCACATCTTCCTACTAGATGTAGTGTAGGAAATTGTATACCTTTACAATTTCACACTATGTTTGGGTCCCTTAATTTATTGGACTTAATTAAGCTTCTAATCTACCAAATTATGCTTTCAAAGCCTTATTTTTCCCATTTTCTGAAAGGGAAACTAACATTTAATTAATGCATTTAATATTTTAACCACCATAGAATGGGTGAATGGGTCCCCTTTAAGTGCCAAGACCCAAATTTTAAAATATTTTTTTTGGTGGTCTTTTGATGATTAAAATTCAAATTATAATTGTTGGCTTTTGGAATCTATTTTTTAGGAAATTAGATAAACACCTATAAATACATAGTCTTTTATCATTTGAAATCTAAGCAACATTCTAACTAGCAAGAAGACACATGATCAAGATATCCTAATATGAGCAAATATCAATGTCAAGAGCATTCAAGATCAAAATTTTCAATCATTTGTTGTAGTAATCAAGATCCTAACATTATGTTCAAGTTTATAGGTGTTCATGTTATCTTATGAAGGCTAATATGCATTGTTGATCCTAAAACATCCAAGCATTTCAAGTATCCAAATCAATCAAACAAAGCAAGATCAAGTTTCTTTGGAGAGCTGCGTTTGACTTCAGTTCTCTAAGGGAAGCCATTGATGGGTGGTGAGTTGTAGCAAGCATTGTTCATTCATCATTTCCTTCCTTTTTCATTATCTTTCTATCAAGGTTTAATTACCAAACTTGAGGTTTGACCAAGATAAACCCTGATACAAAAAAAATATGTTTTCCTCTTTGTGTATGTGTAGATTATAGGTTGATGAAGAATTGAAGGGATCTCAAAGGAGTAATTTTGTATTGTTGCACAAATTGTCATCACTGTTGTCAAGTCACAAAAACTAGGTTGCAAAATTTATTTTTGCCACTCTAATAGTGGGACCTGTGTCAAACAGAAGCCAAGATCCAGCATTAGAGGATTGTCAAAATTTATTTTGGAAGCTCTAATTGAGACCCATTTTTCCATGGGAAAAACAATCCCTTAGTAGACCTCAAAAACAACTTTTGGTGATAGGTGCATGCTATCAAACCCTTCTCATATCTACCTGCAAACTATCATTTCCCTTTAGAACTCTATATTATGGAATCTATAGTTTAGGTATGGAAATTTGAAACCACCCAATAGTGGTTTACAAATTGAAGTGAGATGGAAAACCACAAAAATGAATGCATAGCAAAAACTTGAGTTTTAGAGGGGTTAAATGCAGACCTATTGGTTAAAACCAAACCCATCGAGGTTTGCTAGAACACCGTTCAGTGGAACCCAATCTCCCACCAAAATCAACAAATCACTTATAAAGGGGGTTTGTTAGACCACAGTTCAGCTTGAGCAGAGGGTTAACTTGATCTAGGAGTTCATATGAACCCCCCTTATCCCTCATCCCCCTTGAGACAAAAAAAACCTAAATTTTGGCACTTCGGAGCTTGAGTTGAGGATGAAAATGGAGGAATCTTCACAAACCCAATTGGAATTAGGTAGTCCTCGAAACGAGTTATCCAATGAATATAATTTTAATATGTTTTGGTTTTATTATGTTTATTTTTTAATTTTGTGTATAGGTTTTCATTGAAAATGAAGGTCTTTGTTAAATACGTAATGGAAAATAGCGTTGTAATTTTTTTTAAAAATATGAATGCACTAGATATTGGGAGATCCTTGATCCAACAAAAAATAAAAATGAATTTTGTTATATGCAAAAAAAGTTATACGTTATCACGGTCAGCTATGTCTAAATTGTAATTGGTTTGATTTTGAAACTTGATTAAAGAAAAATATTCAATAAAACTATCTAGCAGAACGGAAGCACTAGATGCTCGAGATTCACGAATCTAAATTCAAAAGAATTGGAATTTTATCTTTGCTGGAAAAAGTTGTGTTATACGGTGTCGTCCTTTTAAAATGTTTTGAAAATAGTTTTGGAAGTGGGAGATGGAAAAATAAGTGCAATTTGATTCCAAAAATTTTTGAAAAAATATTTTTAGAATCTATAGACAAAATGTGTGAGACTCTAGTTTTATCATCTTCAAATTCCTTCGCGGTTTAGTTGCTATAGGTGCAGGGTGTGAAGATTTAGTTAAAAACCGTAATTTAAATTATCGGTTTGGCCAAAATTGTAAACCACTATTGTGGGATCACATATTAGATCTTGGTGTTCATTTAGTTTGAGCACTTCAGATCATTTCAATTTATTTCAGATCTTTCTTATTTTTGTGAGGATTGAGATCAAGGCCTGATTGAATCACCATTAAGATTGAAAGTCATTCTTTACACCTTGTGATTTCTTTCCTAATGAAATCCCTGGGGAAAGATACCTATTGAGATTCCTAGGTTTTATACTACACCATATAAAACTTTGGGGATCACATTCCCCACATTTCATTTTGGTGAACTTGACATTCTTACATCAAACTTTTCTGATGTTAGAGTAAATGGTTTTTACCATTTACCTGCTTAAGTTTACTTAGGCTATTGCATTTAGTTTATTCATTTTGCATTTAATTATTCACGGGTGGTTTCTTTCCCGTATCGGGTAGTTTTACACCTGCCATATATTTCATGCCTTTAAAAGGTTGTAACATTATGTAATTTAATCATTTCATTTTCATTCACTCTATCCTGGTGAAGTAGCATAGTTCTCCTCTCTATCTCGTGAAGGTTTATGCTGTAGTTGATTTTTCCTAGGTTATTTTCTCTAACATGGTATCAGATCCACCCAATCTACAACTCCTTCCTTGAGAGTTTTCATTGGAGATTTTTGAGATCTAGACATTTTTTGTCTGCATTTTGTTTGGCATTTTTTTCTTATTTCTATTCATTTTCCTGTGGTTCGAGATTGCTGGGAACATTTTTTTGCTGTTTGGTGATTGTGATTGCCGCATTTGTTCCCAATGATGGTTTTTTGAACTACATTGAAGAAAATTTGAAGAGTCTCTTGAGGGCTCGATTTTTGCATTAAAGGCCGATTTACCTGTTGGAGGTGCACAATTTGTCTGGAAGTAGCGATTTGAAGCTATCTCATTTCTTCTGGTGGCCAATTCTTGGTTTAGTACTGTGTTCCAAATAGGCCTACGGTTCAAAATTACTGGCAGAAGTTTGGTGCGATTAGTGATTGGAGGGGCCATTAAAGAAAAAAGCATGCCCAATTCTGTTAGGTGTGTTTTCTCTTGTGGCCAGTGATTTTATTTCTGGTATCTAGGATAAAACCTCTTGATTGCAGCTGATAATACTAAGCATATGTCTACTGGTGAAATAGTTGGTGAAGCCTGTGAGACAAGCTGGGATAAAGCATTTGGAATCCATCTTGTCAACTATCAACTTAAGTGTGCAATCAATGGGTGAGAGAAACAATTTGCAAGAAGAGGAAATATGAAGCTGTCACTGTACCTGAATTTGATGTGTTTACAAAATTATTGATACGTACTAGCTCTCGCAAGGGTCTAAAGGCTCATATTGCTTCAAGCTTGATGTTTGATTCATCAGGAGAATATTATGTGGAAATAACAAAGCCAATTAATGAAAATGATAAGGAGAAGGCTGGAGAAGATGATTATCAAGTTTCAAGGATTGACATGGGACCTTCAACGAATGAAGGTGACATACATAATTTTCAAGTGTCGGTTGTAAACCTTGTGAAGAGAACAGAAAAAGAAAAACCCAACAGAGAGCAACTTGAAGAGAAATTCAAAGTCTTAGCTTCTTATATTAATAATATTTTAAATCTTTCAACGGATCCATTAGATGGGCCTTTGCTTGGAGCTGATTTGGTTATGCTTTGTGTTGATAAAACTGCAATCAAGAAATTTAGTGTCGGGCATTTGGAAAGGCATTTAAAATCCGTTTCACATTTAGGATACAAATCTCTCAAAGGTGGGGTCAAGCTTAAATTCAATCTTTAGATCATTTCGAGGAAATGGAATTTGTAGTAAGTTTTGTTAAATCAGATTTTATAAAAAAATAAAATATATATTTATATATATATATTTTATTTTAAATGGAAGATTGGTTGGTAGCTAACGTTTAAAGAGGAGTGTAAAATGAGAATATGTTATTTTTATAATAAGGTTGTATAATCTAAGTCGTAGTATGCATTGTGACATTTGTATCAAGTACGATGGCAAATTAAGAGTGTCATTGTATCATAGAGTGCTTAGGCACTATGATGTCATATCAAGTACACAAATAACTTAAGAATTGTACTCCATCATAAATTGCATAACTTGTGACATTCGTATCAAGTATGAAGACAATCTAATATTTTATTGTGACGTATATCGAATATGAATATAACTTATGAGTGAACAATGTAATCTTGTTCGAAAATACATAACAAAATAAAACAATAAACTTTTTTAATTAAGATTTATAATAAAAACTAAATGAAAAAATTAAAAACATGTAAACTAATCAAACGACCTTCTTATTCTAATTTTAACTCCATAAACTACTTAATCTCTAGATAAAATGCAGGAGAAAGAAAGACAGGAGCAACAAAATAAGGCTTAAGGAAGTGTTGAATGGTGTGGATGGGAAAAATCTCCAAATGTGTGTGCCAGAGGAGATTCACAAGTATTAGGGAGAAAAAATGTGATAGGAGCAGAGAGAGACAAAGAAAGATCGTGAGAGAGACAGAGGTGAAGTCATCGAAGTGTAAGGCGTAGGAGAAATTCTTAGCTACTACTCTAGTAGAGATATATGCAAAAATAGGGAGCAAAGAAGTCACGTACGGGCTCAGGGACAAATTCCATAAAGGAAATGTGGTCTTTTGAAATGCAAATATTAGAGATAGGGACAAAATGGATCCGTTGAAATGGCTTTAGAAACTTTTAAGAAGAGGCAACTGGGAGGTGTTAAAAGCTACTATTATCCTTGCTTGTGCTAGGAGGAAAGCCTTGAATAGGCTACAAACATCTGTCAAAGGCATGGAAGGAAGAAACACGTAGGAGAAAAAGGAAAAGAGAAGGTTCCAGAGGAGGCATGTTGAGATGGCATTTTGACAGAGAAAGAGGAACACCAGGTGTGGACCCTTAGGGCTAATACAAGCGTGTATAGTGGGGATTATTTTCATCATCATTCCTATAGGTTTATGGTCTTCCCAACTTGCTTGTAAGAATTTTTTGTCCCTGGATTACGTAACTGCAGCGACTGTGTGACAACTTAGATAGATAAGTATTTTCTATTTAGGTTTTTTTTATTCAATTCTAACAAGAATACTCAATATTGTGGCAATTATATTTATTCTTTTATGTTACATAAAAATAAATAAATCAGAATTAGTCTAAACGATGAATATTGAGTCAAAGTAATATGATGAGATGAATATTGAATAAAGGTAATAGACTCTAATATATATGATTAGGTCATTGGAACTAAGGTTATTTGTGAAAAGAGATATGTTAATTACTATAATAAATAAGGAAATTCATATAATCACTTGGATGAATTAGGGAACATTTAATATTCCTATGTATCTTAATTCTAATATGCAAAAGCATGAGTTAATCAAGAAGAAATTCCATTATGTTAGACAACGCAATTACATAGACCCCTTTTCCTTGAAAATGATGTGAGTATATGTGAATTGAGTTTTCAGAAATCAAATGATGTAATTAAATGTTGGGCTCTATTAATAAATCGATGGAGTTTTGATTATAAAACATAACACTGCTCGGGTAGTGAATTATGACATATCTTCTATTATTATTAATTGAGTTTTGATATCAGGTTGTATAAGCGAAATTTGGTATGGGGAATAATTTTTCTATGGAAACTCTATTTTTTCTTGCAGATAAATTTCATGAACTCAAGAATCATTGCTCCCTTAAGGCTAATAAGAAATATTACAAATCTAAGAAATTATGGGTAAATGTTAAAAATGGGATTTGTCGCTATCTAAATACATTATCTCCTTAAATAATTAAATCACGACCTCCTTTTTGGGTTCGCAAACCCCTCTAAACATACCCTTTTGTACTTTAAGTTGATACACTTGGCAACCCTCCTTATACTAGTGGACAAAGGTTTTATTGGACTACATAATATGTACTAGAACCTTGTTATGGAGCTTATCATGTGAGTAAAGGAAGGATATTATAAGGGTAATGAATTGCCACATATTTGTACACTAAATGAAAGGAAACTACCATTTAATTTGATAGTGTTGTTGGGATCGAGTTAAGAGATAAATCATATGCAATCATGCTATGCGACATCTTCTAATACCTTATTGTTGACCATCAAGGTCCTAATTAGTATGAATGATAATTATAAATAAATTATCTAGCTTATGA
>VDFB02270651.1:564924192-564945618 GCA_007258455.2 Sequoia sempervirens | reverse complement strand
TTGGATAGTCGTGTGGGAAGGAGTACCAAAAATAGGTAGTATGAAGAATATCTGGTGAAATGGAGAGGAAGGCCTGTGGAAGATTCATCCTAGCTATCCAAGGCACGATTGACCGGTTGGGTTTTCCTCAACCATCTGAGATGTGACGGGTCACTTCTCAAATTACCCTGGGTGTCTGATGCAGGAGCATCTAGTGGTGTAAGGGCAATCTTGCATCACCCAAAAATAGTTAAATTTCAAGTTTCTCAGTTTTTAGATGTTTTTACATTTTTGGATACCCTTTTCATCATAATGAAATTCCCAATTTATGGTTTTTATTTTCTATTCCTGGGTTGAAAGATATTGTAGTTTTAGTTTCTTAGATTTGCACCTAAAATTTCGAGTTAGATTTGAGGCCTTAGAGTTTTGGAACGGCCCCAAAACTTGCTAAAATCAGTGTAGCAAATTTCAAGCACGTTATTGACTTCGAGACCTTTCCAATGGTTCAAACGGTTCAAATCAGAGTCCTGGATCAAAAGTTATGGCCCCGGAAGTTGGCGCACTTTCTAGAAGATACAATTGCAAATGTTCTTTTGAAAATTTGAACTTCAAGTTGTAATTTTTCAGCGCCAAACCGCCTAAACTCAAATTTGAATGTTGTTTTGGCTCCAAACCAAAGAGGAGCTCTATTTATGGGCGGGTTTCTAATTTTTGGGTAGCTTTTTGGGGACAAGCTCGCATATTGCGAAAGGGTGATTCTGTAGCTTTCTGTAACTTGCATGTGTTGTAGAACTTGGGGATTTGAGATCCTCTGCATGTAAGAAGCTCCATTTTCTAAATAATAGAATTATTCTCTTGTTTGTGGGTTATTTTCTATGTCTCGGTCTGCGCCCTCATCATTATACCACTACAAGAAGTGTATCAAACTCTTAAGTATGATTTGAACTATCAATTGAAATAAGGGACTTGTACAAAATTGCTGCTTGAGTAAATAGGATGCAACTGTCATTTATTTCAATAGTTTTGTACAGATTAAGAGATAAATCCATTTGTTAACATATAATACATATCCTAATATCTTAATGCTTACTAATAAATTCACATTCAATTATAAGTGGCTAGGTTGAACTTTTCATATTTCATGAACTAACACTACCTTACAAGTAATGGATTTCACCAAATAATAAATGATATTAAGAGACTAATAATTTGTTATTATTGAAGATATATATACATACATACATATATGGATGATGATTCAATAGATCTAGTGTTTTCAACCATTTAGAGTCAAATTACATATTGACGTTGCTTGGAGCAAGATTATAACTATTGCATGTTTTTCGAAGTTCAATAATTTTGTAGGGTCTTATTGTGGCATGTCATTTTCTAATGGAGACCGATTTCAACAATTTAGAGGATCATGATGCTTGATTATATTAGTTGAAAAGAATTTGGATCCTTACTGGGGCTTCAAATAATTGTCACATTACGATTAGATCTTGGGTATCATTGCTCTTATTGTTAGTAAATGTATCTTAAATGAGATATCTACTCTACTATGTTGTCCTCATATATGAATGTTAAGGGGTTTCTTATTAGTACATTGTAGTGGTTCAAGATATCAAGAACCAATACACTCATGTCATCTAAGTTTATCAAATCGTATTGTATATTATCACATTCTAATCTTAATTAGAACCCTATGTTGAATCTATTATGTGAATGAAATTAAGAGTTGGTACAAACTAAGGTACTTTTAGTGTAGAGTAATAAGCCTAGCCCCTATGATGATTAAGACTTGCTAAAATGAACCTTGGGATGTTCTTGAGCTAGTCTATGAATTATAATGGGTAGGTAAATTATATACCTATTTATGTTTTCCTAATTGCTGATAAGCATTAATAATGGAAGAGAAATATTAATGAAAACCTTGATTATGGGGAACTTGTGTGTAGGTCCTTTGAGAGACCTTGTGAGGAGAACTACGTATGACTTTGACCCATTTGGAAGTGGGAACATAGGAAATCCTTGGGAGAAGGATGCACATCCCTATGAATTCAATTCCATAGGGGGAGGGCTTAGGGGGGGAAACTCCAAGGGTTGAGGTTGTTCCTGATTGGTTTGATCTTCTCTCTTTAGTAGGCCTTAGGTTGAGGCGGAAGGGGTACCAAATGGGTATGAACTAGTTAAGGCAATCTAATATTGTGTATTTAACACATAATATGCTTTTGTTATTAAGCAAAGGTTGACTACCTTATAATTGGTAATTGAATATATGTATATGATGGGAAAAGTCCATCTTGTGTTGGTTCCATGTGAATTTATGTACATTGTGAAGACTAACTCCATATCTAGAGGTCTCTATGTCTAGGCATGTATATGTGTTGACTCTGATTGTGATTCATGTTATGTATGACCTATCCAAGAGTGAACCTATGGAAGATATGAGCAATGATAGGCAGTCATTGGACCGTGCCAATGATCGATGTTTGGTCTACTGTGAGGGATTAGTTAGCATTCACCTAGTTCACAAAGGTGAAGGTAGCAGGCTACCCTGGTTATGATTAAGATACAGTAACAGTTGCATGGGTAGGGACCCATCCGTGTAGGTAATGGTAATTCAGGGCTAACCATTGTATCGAGGGGGTTCACTGGCTATCATTGAGGGCACATAAGTGACTGAGGTTAGTGTTACCCGTGATTGTGAAGAAGATAGTTGACAATACCACTAAGGTCACAAGGTGGTATATGTTGGGAGCTACTTCTTCCTGGGTTGATAGACTTGTTGTCGGTGGCCTATAGGAGATTGTAGTTAGAATCCATTGGGTTTGGTAGGTTCATGACTTGGGGAAACCCTTGGGATGAAGGACAGACCCACGGTGTAGTATGGGATACATTGAATCCCCTTCCCAGTTGTTAGACTGTACACGTAGCCTTGTGGGGTTGAGGATGGACTCGTGGTGTAGTATGAGATGCACCGAATCCTCTTCCCATTTTTCCAATGGTGCAGAAGACTGGTGGAAAGGATGGACCCACAGTGTAGTGCATAATGCACTAATATTCTTTCTATTTGGGATGCATTATGGACATGTGTTAGCCATTGTAATAAGCCATTGTGGATGTATGTTGGATCTTGTCACTATGTGTATGTGATGCATGATGGAGCTTGTCACTATGTATTTTGATGTATGATGGAGCTCTTTGTTGTGTATTCATGATGTATGGCGAGGCTTGTCACTATTTATATGTGATGTATGTTAGAGCTGGTCATTATGTATTTGTGATATATGCTGGACCCTGTCACTAATGTAAATATGAAATGCATATGAGACAATCATGGTTGTACTTGTGATGTACACATGAGCTAATCATCATTATACATGTGATTTGTGTATGATCCAACCTCTTTTGCACTTGGGATCTGTGTATGATCCAACCTCTGTTGCACTTGTAATCTATGTATGATCCAGTTGCGGTTGCACTTGGGATTTGTGTATGATCCTAACACTATTGTACTTGAATTGTGTATGAGCTAATTAGCTTGTGTATATGGGGGTATGCTCTTGATAGCCATTGTGTATAATCTTTGAGATTATGGTATGAAGGGCCTCTTGTGAATGTTGTGAATGTTTGAACACTAACATTTGGTAATGATTGGTATGGACCGAACACTTGATTGAAAAATTATTATCATTATATTACAATTGACTATGTTGATAGTTTACGTGTTCTAAATTAATAGTTATGGGTTAATGGTGAGATAATAGATCTCATACAAGAGGTGAGATTGAACTCCCTCTGTCATTGTGGGCGAAATATGATGCCTCTGATTCCCATGAGGGGATACATAGGCAAGGTCGTCATGAACCCTCGAGGCTTAGGTTGTAGGTCTAGGAATTACCCTAGTTGTATGAGCTTAACAAATTTGAGTGTAAGAATATAAGTGTGGCGTTGATTGTCATTACCATGGTGAACGTTGAGTTATTGAAATACACTTATAATCTATATGGAAAATGCTTGGTTGGTTAAGTTGGTAGTTGTGCTTTGTGTTAAAAATAAATAAAAAAATGTTGTGCCCGAGATGGGGATTATACATTGGTACCAGAGCAACCAAGTTCAAACACTAGACCTACGAAGATCACTTGACTTTGGGTTATGTTGTCCTACACTACCAACCAACCATAGCCAAGTTGGTCACTTGATATGTACATAAATGTCTTCAATATCTTAAAAGGACTCTTAAGCTTTTAAGAGTGGATGACTAGTCTTAACTAAGGAACCCTTGATGGGTGGAAAGGGAAAATTGGATATATGAACTATGAAAGGGTAAATCAGAGTGTGTAGTGGAAGGTTGAGCATTTGATAATTGCTAGTTCTCATATCTCACTTGTTGGATTTGATTTCACCACTTGTTATGCAAAAAATTTCATGGCACAATTAAGAGTATTAAGAAATCTCCTCATGATGCAAGTATGGATGTATATGAACTTAAAATGAAAAGAACGTAAGAAGGTGTATTTTGGAAGGGTTAACTAGTAAATGTGTGTACCTAATGCTATAATATTGACCTCTCCTAGGAAAAATCAACCCGTAAATTGAAAATGGAGGATAGGATTGAGTGAAAATGCTCACTTGAGGGTATATTTTAATATACACCCTTTAAAATCTTGTAAAAATTATTCTGAATTTAACCAAATTAAGAAAAGGGGACCACCTAAGGGGAAAGGATAAGGGGTTCAAAAGCAATTAACTTGGATAGTAAACCAAAATTTTGAGGAAATTAATGAATATAACCTTGTAATAAGTCAGGACGACTTATCCCAAGGGGGGAAGGATGTCACATCCCTGCCAGTACATTCTGTGTTGGACAGTGCAGTAGGAAAATAAATTAAAAAATTATAATAATAAATACTTGAAAAGGTAAGAGATGACTGGGGAGACATCTAATAATGAAGAGGTATGGTAAGGGATAGCCACACCATTAATACAGTATGGCCTCCTATTACTTTTTTCATCGAAATTATCAGATGCGTGATAGTCATTGAAAACCCTTCCACAACCCTTTATTTTCTCATTTAGTTTTGGTTGGAGAAAAAAATGGGGGTAACAATAGAGAAAAGAAAGGAGAGGGATGCAAAGGAAGATAGAGTGTGTGTAGAGGGAGATAAAATGCATGGAGAAAGAAAGAAAGGAGCAAAAAAATAAGGATTTGTTGCAAGGTGTGACCCTTGGTCTCCTCTTCATGTGGTAGGCATAGTCCAACGTGGTGCTTGGGTTTGTGACATGGTCTAACTGCCTCTTGTGGATCTTAATTGAAGCTTGTATCAGGCATTGAAAGGTTGATCTTTTGGTGCAATGACAAGGCCAACAATTGGTATCAGAGCTGGTCAGAAGTTCAAACCCCGCGCTTGCGCTAGGGGGGGATTGTTTCAAGGTGTGACCCTTGGTCTCCTCTTCCTGTGGTAGGCGTAGTCCAGCGTGGCGCTTGGGTATTTGACATGGTCTAACTACCTCTTGTGTATCTTAACTGAAGCTTGTATCAGGCATTGACAAGTTGATCTTTTGGTGCAATGACAACGACAACATGCTTAAGGAAGTGTTGAATGGTGTGGATGGGAGAAACCTCCAAATGTGTGTGCCAGAGGAGATTCACAAGTATTAGGGAGAAAAAAACTTGATAGGAGCATAGAGAGATGAAGAAATATTGTGTGAGAGACAGAGGTGAAGTCATCGAAGTGGAAGGTGTAGGAGAAATTATTAGCTCCTGCTCTAGTAGAGATATATGCTAAAATAGGGAGCAGAGAAGTCATGTTCGGGATCAAGGATGAATTCCATAAAGGAAATGTGGTCTCCTGGAATGCAAATATCAGAGATAGGCACAACATGGATCCGTTGAAATGGCTTTAGAAACTTTTAAGAAGAGGAAACTGGGAGGTGTTAAAAGCTACTATTATCCTTGCTTGCACTAGGAGGAAAGCCTTGAATAGGCTACGAACATCTGTCAAAGGCATGGAAGGAAGAAAAACGTAGGAGAAAAAGGAAAAGAGAAGGCTCTAGAGGAAGCATGTTGAGATGGAATTTTAGTAGAGAAAGAGGAACATTAGGTGTGGACCCTTAGGGCTAATACCAACATGTATAGTGGGGATTATCTTCATCATCATCCCTACAGGTTTACGGTCTTCCCAGCTTGCTTGCCAAAATTTTGTGTCCCTGGATTATGCAATTGCAATGACTGTGTGACAACTCAGACAGATAAGTATTTTCTATTTAGGTTTTTTTTATTCAATGCTAACAAGAATACTCAATATTATGGAAACTATATTTATTCTTTTATGTTACATAAACATAAATAAATCAGAATTAGTCTAAACGATGAATATCGAGTCAAAGTAATGCGACGAGATGAATATTGAGTAAAAGTAATAGACTCTAATATATATGATTAGGTCATTGGAACTAAGGTTATTTGTGAAAAGAGATTTGTTAATTACTATAATAAATAAGGAAATTCATATATTCACTTGGATGAATTAGGGAACATTTAATATTCCTATGTATCTTAATTCTAATATGCAAAAGCATGAGTTAATCAAGAAGAAATTCCATTGTGTTAGACAACACAATTACATAGACCCCTTTTCCTTGAAAATGATGTGGGTATATGTGAATTGAGTTTTGATAAATCAAATGATGTAATTAAATGTTGGGCTCTATTAATAAATTGGTGGAGTTTTGATTATAAAACATAACACTGCTCGGGTAGTGAACTATGGCGTATCTTCTATTATTATTAATTGAGTTTTGATATCAGGTTGTATAAGCGAAATTTGGTATGGGGAATAATTGTTCTATGGCAACTCTATTTTTGCTTGTAGATAAATTTCATGAACTCAAGAATCATTGCTCCCTTAAGGCTAATAAGAAATATTACAAATCTAAGAAATTATGGGTAAATGTTAAAAATGGGATTTGTCCCTATCTAAATACATTATCTCCTTAAATCATTAAATCATGACCTCCTTTTTGGGTTCACAAACCCCTCTAAACATACCCTTTTGTACTTTAAGTTGATACACTTGGAAACCCTCCTTATACTAGTGGACAAAGGTTTTATTGGACTATGTATAATATGTACTAGAACCTTGTTATGGAGCTTATCATGTGAGTAAAGGAAGGATATTATAAGGGTAATGAACTGCCACATATTTGTACACTAAATGAAAGGAAACTACCATTTAATTTGATAGTGTTGTTGGGATCGAGTTAAGAGATAAATCATATGCAATCATGCTATGCGACATCTTCTAATACCTTATTGTTGACCATCAAGGTCCTAATTATTATGAATGACAATTATAAATAAACTATCTAGCTTATGAACTAAAACTATATTGTAATTTGTATTCATATTTTAAGATTATTACAAATTGGCAACTTTGGGTAACTCACATTTAATTTGAGAATATATATATTTATATGTATAGGCTTTATACCACTACAAGAAGTCTATCAAACTATTAAGTATGATTTAAACTATCAATTGAACTAAGGGACTTATATAGAATTGTTGCTTGAGTAAATAGGATGTAGCTATCATTTAGTTCAATAGTTTTGTACAGATTAAGAGATGAATCCATTTGTTAACATTTAATACATATCCTAATATCTTAATGCTTACTAATAAATCCACATTCAATTATAAGTGGCTAGGTTGAACTTTTCATATTTCATGAACTAACACTACCTTACAAGTAATGGATTTCATCTAATAATAAATGATATTAAGAGACTAATAATGTGTTATTATTGAAGATATATATACATACATACATATATGGATGTTGATCCAATAGATCTAGTGTTGTCAACCATTTAGAGTTGAATTACATATCGACCTTGCTTGGAGCAAGATTATAACTATTGTATATTTTTCGAAGTTCAATAATTTTGTAGGGTCTTATTGTGGCATGATGTTTTCTAATGGAGACAGATGTCAAAAATTTAGAGGATCATGATGCTTGATTATATTAGTTGAAAAACATTTGGAGCTTTATTGGGGCTTCAAATAATTGTCACATTGCGATTAGATCTTGGGTATCATTACTCTTATTGTTAGTAAATGTATCTTAAATGGGATATCTACTCTACTATGTTGTCCTCATATATGAATGTTAAGGGGTTTCTTATTAGTGCAATGTAGTGGTTCATAATTTAAAGAACCAATACACTCATGCCATCCAAGTTTATCAAATTGTATTATATATTATCACATTCTAATCTTAACTAGAACCCTATGTTGAATCTATTATGCGAATGAAATTACGGGTTTGTACGAACCAAGGTACTTTTAGTGTAGAGTAATAATCCTAGCCCCTATGATGATTAAGACTTGCTAAAATGAACCTTGGGATGTTCTTGAGATAGTCTATGAATTATAATGGGTAGGTAAATTATATACCTATTTATGTTTTCCTAATTACTGATAAGCATCAATAATGGAAGAGAAATATTAATGAAAACCTTGATTATGGGGAAACTTTTGTGTAGGTCCTTTGAGAGACCTTGTGAGGAGAAGTACTTGTGAATTTGACCCATTTGGAAGTGGGAACATAGGCAGTCCTTAGGCGAAGGATGCCCCTATGAATTCAAGTCCGTAGGGAGAGGGCTTAGGGTGGGAAACTCCAAGGGTTGAGGTTGTTCCTAATTGGTTTGACCTTCTCTCTTTAGTAGGCCTTAGGTTGAGGCAAAATGGTTACTAGATGGGTATGAACTAGTTAAGGCAATCTAATATTGTGTATTTAACACATAATATTCTTTTTTTATTAAGCAAAGGTTGACTACCTTGTAATTGGTAATTGAAGATATGTATATGATGGGAAAAGACCATCTCGTGTTGGTTCCATGTGACTTTATGTACATTGTGAAGACTAGCTCCATATCTAGAGGTCTTTATGTCTAGGCATGTATATGTTTTGACTATGATTGTGATTCATGTTATGTATTACCCATCCAAGAGTGAACCTCCAAGAGATTTGAGCAGTGACAAGTAGTCACTAGACCGTACGAATGATTGATGTATGGGCTATTGTGAGGGATTAGTCAACATTCACCTAGTTCACAGAGGTGAAGGTAGCAGGCTACCTTGGTTATGATTAAGATACGGTAATGGCCACATGGGTAGGGAACCATTTGTGTGGGTAACGGTAATCCAGGGCTAACAATTGTATCGAGGGGGTTCACTAGCTATCACTGAGGGCACGAAAGTGACCGAGGTTAGTGTTACCTAGAATTGTGAAGAAGATAGCTAACAATACCACTAAGGTCACAAGGTGGTATATGTTGGGAGCTACTTCTTCCTGGATGGACAGAATTGTCATGGGTGGCCTATAGGCGATTGAAGTCAGAATCCACCGGGTTCGGTAGGTTCACTACTTGGGGAAACCCTTTGGATGGCGGATGGACCCATGGTGTAGTATGGGATACACCGAATCCCTTGCCTAGTTGTTAGATTGTACACATAGCCTTATGGGGTTGAGGATGGACCCGAGGTGTAGTATGAGATGCACCAAATCCTCTTCCCATTTTTCCAATGGTGCAGAAGACTGGTGGAAAGGATGGACCCACGGTGTAGTGCGTAATGCACCAATATTCTTTCTATTTGGGATGCATTATGGACATGTGTTAGCCATTGTAATCAACCATTGTGGATGTATGTTGGATCTTGTCACTATGTGTATGTGATGCATGATGGAGCTCGTCACTATGTATTTGTGATGTATGATGGAGCTCGTTATTCTGTATTCATGATGTATCGCGGGGCTCATCACTGTGTATATTTGATGTATGTTAGAGCTGGTCATTATGTATTTGTGATAGATGCTAGAGCCTATCACTAATGTAAATGGAAAATGCATATGAGACAATCATGATTGTACTTGTGATGTACGCATGAGCTAATCATCATTATACTTGTGATCTGTGTATGATTCAACCTCTTTTTCACTTGGGATTTGTGTATGATCCTAGCACTGTTGTACTTGAATTGTGTATGAGCTAGTTAGCTTGTGTATATGGGGGTATAATCCTCAAAACCATTGTGTATAATCTTTGAGATTATGGTATGAAGGGCCTCTTGTGAATATTGTGAATGTTTGGACACTAACATTTAGTAATGATTGGTATGGACCCAACACTTGATGGAAAGATGATTATAATTATTTTACAATTTACTATGTTGATAGTTTACATGTTCTAAATTAATAGTTATGGGTTAATGGTGAGATAATAGATCTCATACAAGAGGTGAGATTGAACTCCCTCTGTCATTCTGGGGTGAACTACGATGCCTCTGATTCCCACGAGGGGATACATAGGCAGGGTCATTATGAACCCTCGAGGCTTAGGTCATAGGTCTAGGAATGACCCTAGTTGTATGAGCTTAACACCTTTGAGTGTAAGAATATAAGTGTGGCGTTGATTGTCGTTACCATGTTGAATGTTGAGCTATTCAAATACACTTCTAATCTATATGGAAAATGCTTGGTTGGTTAAGCTGGTAGTTGTGCTTTGTGTTAAAAATAAATAAAAAAATGTTTTTCTCGAGATGGGGATTTTACACCTTGATAATAATGCATCCCTCTATCCCTCCATGCAACAACCAACACTTTGGGTAGAAAACCACCACTAGACATGTTCAAACTTTTACATCGCAAAGTTGAATCACAACACAAACCTCAACCACCAACCATGAAGGAAATTATTCACAATGACAACATTGATACTCTTCTATCCTATGTCCATAAAGTTATTGATACACCTATCAACTTAGAAGAGCATTATGGTCAAGGCTTTATAATTTTAAACAAACAAGGATGCGATATAACAAATGAGCATGAGATCCATCATTTGCTAGAATAAAAAACCATCAAAAGATACCAAGGGATTAGGATATCAAGATCCTCCCCCTCCACATCAAGAAGCTACTCAATCAATTAAGAAACCCAATCCCTATAAACTTAAGAAGCTACCATTTTTACATACTATAACTGAAACCGAGTGGAACTTAGGTAAAATTCTCAGCCTAGGATTTATCACATTGCCACCTATTCGAGAAAACAAAAAATGAAAAAGTACAAACATGTCTTACTGTGCATATCATATAACTCTTGGGAATCTTACTAATGAGTGTTGGGATTTAAAGAAGGTTTTAGATGAATTTAATATTATTAGTATAATTGACTAGCATGCACACACTTTTCTCCTTGCCATGTGATAGTTGTAGAATCTTAACATAATCACTATTACATGTATTACACTTTATGTAACTCATTTTTCCATATTGCAAGGAGCAGCATATCATAATTTATCTTGACTCATCCTTGTCTTACATTTGGGGGGTAAGGGGTTATGTAGCCTTGTCCTAGTATGGAACTTGTCGTTTCCCCTTTGGCTAGTTATCCACCTTCTGTATATAATGAGAAAGATTGGGGTGCATATGACCTGCTTGAAGTTGGTTCACATGTGACATACTTTCATTCTTTTATTTATATGTTCTTTGTGACTGAGTGTATGTAATGTGATCCCCTATATTGTGTTGCTTGGCGTGTCTTTATGTTTGTGAGCTTTCTTTCTAATGAACCTTGTTACTCTATTGGTGCAAGGATACAAAGTAAGCAAATCTATCGTGACATTCTTCTATTTGTATCTCTATTCTTCTATCTGTCATAAAATATTGTCTTTTCTTTTGTATTGTGTTTTCCTTTTGGGGATGATACAAGGTGTTGAGTCATTTAAGTCTCTTCCATGTTGACCCAAAATATTTTCTTTTAATTCAATCTCTATGTGTCATTCCTCCTTTTCATTGTTTTTCTATGAGTATTTGGGAATGATGACAGTTCTGAGCTCTATTATATCACTGTAGCAAAGACATACACTGACCTCGAATTTGTGGATCCCTTATGTGTTATATTTTGATATTGCATGTGGAGGCAACCCTTTTTCATGATGCAACTTTATTTGGAAACATATCATTGGCATAGGGATTTCCAAATAAGATCTCATTGGACTTTTATCAATTGGAATTCATCATTTTCTACTTAAAAGTAATTGCTCACAGCATGGTGTTTATAAATTCCTTTAAAGTGGGGCATACATTGGCATTATTTCATTTTGGAATTTGTACCTCCTAAGGTGAGTTACATTTTCAAGTTGACATTTTGCTTCACTTTCTTCATAGGAGTTGAACTTCGTGTAGCATTGGCATAACACATTGATAATTTTGTGGCACCTTATCAAAGTTATCAGGGAGTATAACTTTTGGTATGGTTCACGTATGAGTACACAACTTTCGATGACTTAAGTGTGTGTTTTCTCATCTACCACCTTTTTATGGGTACACACCTTGTAGACCTAGTGTGTGTTTCTCATTTTTCCTTAGGGCTCACCTAGTGTATACTAGACTGCACTAGCCCTTGTGAGTGTAATTTTTGGACAAATAGTTGAGGCTTGATCCATCCTTTTTCCTCTTTGCATTGGATTTGACATTGTATGCTTGTGTATCTTTTCTTGTTGCACATATGTTACATGCATGTGTGCCCTTTGTGCTTATGTTGGTTTTCCATAGGATCTTGGATCATGGGGCTTGATCACCCTCCTTGATCTTTAACATCCTATTGTGAAATGTTTTTTCCTTAGTCATTCTCATTTTCGGCATATAAATGTTTTCATTTTTGGTGCGCTCGCGCTCAAGGAGAATTATTGAAAAGAAGCGCAATGTGCCACGTCGTGGCTATGCAACTTTCATCTTTCATCTTCCTTTTGGGAGAGAGTTTGGGACATGTGTTGAATCGTTGGGAATTGTCTTGGGAGCTATATTCATGAGCTTGGAAATTTTTGCCTTGTTCACACGTCACCTCTTCGTTGTGGATAGTTTGCATCTCCTACAGAGTGATATGATTGGGGAGTTTCTTGGAGCTAGCTGGCCTTTTCTTTTCTTTTCTTGGTTTTTGGATGGAAGTTTTGAGCTAGTGCCTCAGGGTGATGTGATCGGTCAACTAGACCTTTTGCTAGGCTATTGTTTCTAGGATTTGATCATTTACGAGCCTTTATCTTTGCTAAATATATGAAAAACATCAATGCAGTAGCTGAGAATTGATGAGCAAAGATCGTTGCAACCTAACCAAAGATCTATGATCAGATCATGTGCCATTAACTGTCAACACCTGCTAGTATCATTTTTTGTGTTGAGGCGGTGTGTTTCCTTTTTTGTGGCTATATAAGGAGGGTGACTAAACAATGGGGGGTTGGATTCCAAGTTACAGTTTCTTTGTTGAAAGAAAAATTTCTTTAGTTTTCTTAGGGTTTTAGAATTATTTTCAGAAGAAAAATTACAGAACTACTTTTCTTTGGCATGTTATATCTATTAAGGTTTAAACTATTGTTGAATTAGCATCTGACCTCTGTTTCAAAGTTCATTTGATATTTAAAAGCACAAATTATTAAGGAGAAATTGTTGAGACTTTGCATGTATTTCCTTTTTCAAGCTTTCTTTCTTTATATTATTGTTTTGAATGAAACACTGTGTCTTGCAAGCTAATCTGGATAGTTTAAGTAGTTGGTTTCCATGCTATATGCTCGTATGGTGGAGTAGTAGCTTAAGAAAACTAGATTGTCATTAGACTTCTTTGTTTTTATGAAAGTTGTTGTTTTGTTGTGCTATGTTGTATTAGGAGGAAGAGTTCATGTGATTTATGAGATATTGTTCTGTTACCCATAGGAAATCTTTATGTTTGAACATACCTTAATGAACACTGCCTACAAAAAGATTTGAAATTCTGCATGTTGCTTGAAGTTAGCCTTTGTTGTTCGTTCTCTTTCCAACAATGAAGGGTTGTGGCGTTCTGTGTCTATTTATATCACTCATAGGAATGATTTGGGTATGAAATGTTGTAAAATATTTGGCGTATCGCCTTTTATGTTTTATGTTTACATTTCCTTTTCCCCTTATCTCCAACTCCCAAAGAAGAGCCAAATTTATATAAAAATCCTGCAGGCATTTAGTGAGATGCAATTTGTCCCCCACTCGATGAATTTCCCATAAGACTATTGGAGAGGCGCAAGCTTTGATGATCAGTAGTTCTTTTTCTGGCACACTTAGTAGGACAAGAAGTTTTCCAAACTCCTAATTAGAAGCCAAAAATATTTCTTGAATTGAGCTAAGGAAGGAAACTGGGAGTTTCATGCCCAGAGTCTAAACAAGAGCATCTTCAAGAGGTCACTTCCAGTACTCTCAATTACCTACCTCAATAACTAAAAGGAGAAGACTTACAAGTTCTATATCACCTATAAGGAGTAATAGAGAAAGAAGTAAGAGCCCAGCCTTCAAAGCCTTATCTACTCCAACCAGAGGCTTAAACTTCCAAATAAGATTACCTATATATCCGATTCATAGGAATCTTTTCTCTATGGCTCACGTACCTCCCCCTACTCCTAGAAATTTTGTAACATGGGATAGTGGTAGTCCACTACAACCACCCACACCCCCAGATATATGGTCTGCTATACCCGCTAACGCTCTCAGGGCTATTCCAAGATTCTCTAGAGAAGACTTCAAAACCCCTTCTGAACACCTTCAAGATATAGCGGAGGTGTGTAGGGTACATAACATATCAGAGGAGAACATTGTGTTGAGGCTGCTAGCTGCCTCTTTTAAGGGAAAGGCCCAAGATTGGTATCAATCTTTGGCCTCAGATTCTATCATCTCATGGGACTAGCTTGGAGATCGCTTGTTCGAACGTTTCTTAGAGAAAGGAGATCGATCCTCATTGTTGCAACAACTAATTACCATCAAAAGAGCTCCACATGAGGCCATGAGTGACTTAAACACCAAATTCCATAAGACCTGGCAAAGTATCCTTGTGACTTCTCAACCTCACATTGCCATGGAATTCATGTTCTATTTGAAGGCCTTCAACCTGGATATTGTAGTCATGATAACCTCAATGGGAGGGGATATCTTGCCCAACGCATATGAGGTGGCGGTTCACATAGAGAATAATATAATCAATGTCGAAAAGCTTCTACCTCAACCACCGATGCCAATATTTGTAGAAATCTCTGATGGTCCTTGGGAAGAAGCCACTCCAAGCACTCCTGCTACACAATTAATGTTGGTTTCCCCGTAGACTGTGAACGTGCATCCCACTGCTCAAGCAAGTGCGTCGGGCTTTTCCTCAATGGCAACAAATATCAGTGACATGAAGAATCTCATGCATAATTTCACTAACGAGTTGGTCATTATCATGAAATGACAACAAGCAATGCCTTTGAAGTAGACCACACAAGCCTATGGCCAAGGGAAGTCATCTTATCAATAGAATCCATATCAAGGATCCTCCAAAGGAGGAGGTCAAGAGACATCGTCGAAAAATCAGATAGTTCTGACCACAATGCCATTGTAGATAGTAAATGATGGCTTGAGTAAAGTGCTAGTCCCAGGCTAGAAAAATTTGGTAGAAGATGAAAATGTTTGGTGCTTCCTGTGCAGCCATAGCCATATGCCTCAAAATTTCCCAAGGGGGAATGTGCAGTAGAGGGTAGTAGAACAAAGAAGTAAGGGCATGCTCTTGAATGCAGATGAGTACAAATTTTCTGAAATGGAAAATGCTCATTTTAGAGCACAAATGCAAGGGATGTCCTTGGAGTAGGAGCTAGACATTGCGCCCAACCAAGCTCTGTTCTCATGGTTAAAAGAGGAAGAGGTTGTGTTCGTAAATGAAACTCTGATGACTAGTGTTCCACAAGTACAGTCAGATTACAACACAAGATCGAGGAGAAGGCTCACGGGGGAGTACACACAACAAGATTTGCCACATCCACAACCACGTCAACCATTCCCGCAAGAAAATTAGGCTTCATCACCCATCGTCTGAGATTTTCTACAGCCACATTACACACCACTGGTGGAGAAAGAGACAAGTGAAACACCAAACTCAATCATATCAAAATGTTTTCTTCTGAAAAATGAGAGAAATACCACCATTTAAGCCCAAGGCCCAAACAATCAGGATGCTTAATGTGGTGGAACAATTGAAGAAGGTGCCTGCCAATGTATCACTGTCAGATGTCATATCAATTCCTGAACACAAAATTATGCTTCAATAGGCATTAAAGGAAGAAGAGCAAAGCCCACAGGCAGATGCAACTCAACCATGCAATCAAAGCAGAGACAACAAATCCGTGCTGCCCCCTGAGGCTCCAAAAGCAATAGCTTATGCAAATGATGTAGGAAACATAAAAGAGAAAGAGGTAAGCAAAACAAAGCCCACACCTTTCTTTTTAACACTTATAGTGGGATACAAACTATTGCATAATAATATGATTAATTCGAGGGCTAGCACAAATGTTACTCCAAAACAAGTGGCGGATGCTTTGAAGCTTAAGTATGAGCCCCTTGAAAAAGGAATCATGCAACTAGATGGGAAGAAGGTTTCAACTGTTGGTTGGATAAAAGATTTGTCTCTGACCCTTTTCTCCTGCCCAAGCCAAATAGTCACACATGAAGTAGTAGTGATAGACATTCCTTTGGTCTTTGAAATGTGTCTTTCAAGATATTTCACTACAAAGCTCGGTGGATACTTGGCACTTGACTGGTCCCACCTGATATTGAGAACCAAGCACAGGGTGAAGATGAAGATCCTATATGAATCCTTGCATCCTGAACATATTGTGGATGATGCAAATCTGTGCTTTGGGGCTGCACATACCTCTATCTCTCAACAAGAGAGATATTGTGTAGAAATTCTCAAAGATGAGGAAGATACGAGCGAGCGGACTCCTGAGGAAGAAGTGTTGCTCAACCAATTCATTGATTTTGATCCATTTGGAAACTTCCATGCAATAAGGCTAAGCACCTATGTAATTTTCGACGGTGATCAAGTATTTTCGAAACTAATGAAGGATCAGGAGATCTGATGACCCAGACGATAATCATTTATGGACCTTATATTTTGATGGTGCCAAATGCAAAGCTAGTTCTGGAGTGGGTGTCCAATTAGTGTCTCCAATAGGATTGGAGACCCCCGAGGCCTACCATTTTCAGTTCTCATGCTCCAACAACGATGTCGAATATGAAGCTTTGGTACGCAGGTTGATCCTAGTAAAGCAGATAGACATGAGGAGGATACAAGCTTTCAAAGATTCAGAACTAATGGTAAGCCAGATCTGTGGACAAGCAACTACAAAGAGTACAAGGATGAGATTTTACACACATAGGGTATGGGATCTCATCAATAGTTTTGAAGCTTTTAACATACAAGTGATTCCCTGATCACAAAATAGTATTTCTAATTGGATGGCCCCTATTAGTCCACAATTTGAACCAGTTTCCGACCCAATGAAGCAGAGTGTGGTGCAAGTCATTGTCTAACCCTCAATTCCCGACAATGATCAAAATTGGCAAGTTTTGGGTGATGGAATTTAAATTTTTTCTTCCATACAAAAATCAAGGACAACTTTCAACTATTCACCACTAGGGATGGATCTTCTCAAAGATGCAAGGAATGGCAAGAAAATATTTTCTGCATATTCAAGGGATTATGAAGAACTTGATGTTAGAAGCGATAGAAAACTGAAAGTCAGAAGGGAAGCCCCTCATGAGGGCAAGAGAAGGTTGAAGGATCTATGCTTCAGGTATGACCTGAGAGAGTACGACCTGGGCATAATTCAGCGTACCATTGACTTGCAGGAAGAATCCAAGCTTGTCCGATAGAAAAAAAGATTAGTCAACCTGAAGGTTGAAGCCTTGATGGTGCAGGAGCTCACCAAGTGGGTTGAATCAAAGATCATATGCCCTATAAAATATTCCACTTGGGTGTCGAATCTGGTCCCAGTTTGGAAAAAGAATGGTGATATCCGACTTTGTGTCAATTTTCAGAACTTAAAAGGGAGTTCACTAAAAGACCATTACCCCTCGTAACTGATGGAGAAAATTTTACAGACTATAACTAGATCAGGGATGTTCTCCTTGTTAGATGGTTTCTCAAGATGCAATCAAGTCTATATGAAGGAGTTCGACCAATATGGGATAACGTTTACCACTAAGTGGGGAACGTTTGCATATTCAAAGACGTCATTTGGAAACTCTAGTGTTGGTACAACCCTTCAATTGGAGATGAACATTACTTTAGAAGGACTGATCAACTAGATTATCCTCATATATTTGGGTGACCTAACATCTTTTTCTAGATCAAAAGATGATCATTTCAATCATCTAAAAAAGGTTTTCCAGAAATACTAACGATTTGGGATTTTTTTCAATCCAGAAAAATATGTCTTCGAAGCACCTCAAAGAGAGCTTCTTGGATTTGTAGTATCAAAGGAGGGAATAGCAATAGATCCCAAAAGGGTCCAAATGACAAAAGGGTTGTGATATTTTCTGGGGAATATTAATTTTGTCAGTAAATTCATATTAGATTTCACGAGCATTGCGCGACTGATCACCTTGATGCTTAAGGAGAGCCTATCTTTCAATTGGACTTCTGAGGGCACAAAAACTTTTGAGTAACTAAAGACGGCCCTCTTTGAAGCCCCGGTGCTGGTTAGTCCAAATTTTTCCAAAGGATTTCTACTCTACATGTATAGTGGCCAACATAATATAGCTTTTGTGTTCACTTAGAAGTACGAGAAAGATAATGAAAAGCATCCTATTGCATCCCATTCGAGCACCCTAAAAGGCTTCGAGGCCAGTGTGTGGGAATACATCATAGAAGGGAAAATTGTCAATTTCCTTGAGAAGCTAATAGCCAAGCTTGGCTTGTCCGAGATTGTTATATCTGACAATGCCTAAGTTTCTATGGAATCAAGAATGTCAAATTTTTCTATCAGATATGTGATTTTCTCGAAGGCTTCATCAAATTATTACCCACAAGGGAACAGGTTAGTGAAATCAACCAAAAAAACCTAATTAGGTTAACCACTCTCTCGACTCAAGAGGGAGGAGAGCGGGCTACACAGGTGTGCTCTCTTTCTTCTCCTTGGGAAGTATTGGGTCAAAATGACAAAAGGATTGGCATAAACATCTATGAGCTACTCTATGGGTAGACCAAACTACTCCCAAGTAGATTCTAAAGACCTCCCCTTATGAGTTGGTGTATGAAAGAGGTAGGGATACCCATTTCCATAGAAATTCCTTCTTCACAACTATTGAAAGCCCTAAAAATTGAAGAAGATGGTCGAATGGAAGTACGGTTGACAGAACCCCTCAAACTAGAGGAAGACAAATAAAAGGCTCATGGAGCCATGATCAATCACTAGCAGATAGTCAAGTGATGGTTTGGAAAAAGTACTTCTAACCTAGAATTAAAAGAAGGGAGCTTAGTGCTAAAGTTCGACAAATGTACTACAAAACCAGGGCAACACAAGAAATTTGAAGCACTATGGAAAGGACTTTTCCAAATCAGCACATGCAAAGAAAATAATGCGTACAAGCTTGAAGATATGGAGGGAAATGATTTAGATATACTAGTGAATGGTATTTATCTAAAGATTTTCCATTAAAATGCACAGTTCTTTAAAAAAATTTAACAGTTATGTAACATATGTAAATTTTTTTGTAAATATTTCAAAATTTTGAGAATAAAACAACCCAAGAAGAACACTAAGGAAACAAAAAGTTGTATTATATTATATTCATTGAGAATTTACAATATAATGCACAACCCGAGGCTCAAGATTGAATATGAATCTCTCTCAAGCAAAACCTAAAAGTAGCGAGTAAAAAGAAGCAAAAGGGAGGCAATGAGCAAAAAACAATAAAGTTACACTTCCAGCCATTGAAAATGAAGCAAAAAGGGCTCATTATCAGGTTCTTCTTCTTATCCTTCTTCTTCTTTTTCTTCTTCTTCTTTTCATTTGATGGGTTATGAACAAGGGCTGAACACATAACACACGCGGGCCACATGGTGCAGACCTAGGGTCTACTCACTACAAATTTGCACTAGAAAGTCGAAGTGCTTCCTCTAGGCGATCCCCGAAACCCACTCCACATCGTACTCCCATAGCAAAAAAGTGGCCATTGGCTGAGAAGAGTAGCAGTGCATCTCAACGTCCATGGTGTGGAAATAAATGAGGAAGGGCAACCAAGATACATCTATTCCAAAGTCCACATGCCTATGAAGGTCCATAGCACTCAAAATACCAACACCGAGGATGGCCACTCGCATTATCTTGCCAAGCCCTTCCATCAACGAAGTGTCGAACATTTTCTAGCATAGTTCAATTATCATAGGCTTGCACACATTCAGGTCCAGCAGTGATGCCACGAAGTGGGAAAGCACATCATAGTTGCTCTGAAGCTGGTTCTTTTCGGTAATGTAGTCTGTACCAACTACCCACGTGAATGCTACCATGACGAGGGTGTCACATTTCTTCACGAGGCGCTTGATTCGGTGACTAGTGACCTCTCCTGTGAAGCAGTGTTGCGGTCTCCATGCAAGGAGCCGAATAGGGGTACCTAAACCAACAAACATTCTAATAAAGCAGCAAATTGTGGTGGAAAGGGAATAAGCAGAAGACCAACTAACTTAAGAGACTATATGTTTGAATGAATGTTGCAAAAGGTGGCATAGCTATATATAGAAAAGGTGAGCCAACAAACTCAACCAATGGAATGTCTATTTTTGGCCAACAAACTCAACCAATGGAATGTCTATTTTTGGCCAGACGACAATAGAAAGTTGTATGATAGAACGAAGCAAGGTAGATAAATCATTCAGAGGATTTGATGGAATGCCTTGAGAAATAAATTTGGGCGTTGGGAGTAAATGCTCTCATACACTGATTGTTGACATGCATCCTTCGCCATCATAAGCGCCAACCAGCTTACTAATAAGAAAAGACATGGATTAACATGCTAAAACTTTGAAAAATTAATGGGAACGTCTTTTCAAGAGTACCTTGCATCACCTCAACACATTTCATATGAGGAAAAGCATGCTTTTCAATACAATAAATTTATTTGTAAAAGAGGTGGCGAGGAGAATGTACTAATTCCATTCTTGTGGTGTTCTCAGCATTCCCGAGGGATACAAATCTCATTTTCACATGTATTGCTCTGGTGACAACAATTAATGGACCAATGAGCGTAGTTTTAACTATATGCACGAGTAAGAGAATTAATTGCACTCAAAAGTAGATTTTTTTAAAGAAACAAAAGGAAAGTGGTCGTTATCACTTGAGAAGCTCTCTGCAACTTTCTCGTACAGTCATGGCAGAAGCATCTACCTCCTGCAGGAAAGCTGTAGTTTCAAAAAAAATACCTAGTTACTCTAATATTTTTAGGCACTACTCGTTCACCAATGCCCTAGCAACAGAAGAACGGCCATTTGAATGCTGCAGGAAGGTCCAACCTAATAAACACATCTAAAGAGAGGCAATGCAAGACATCAC
>VDFB02270651.1:564767691-564924092 GCA_007258455.2 Sequoia sempervirens | reverse complement strand
AAATGTTTGGTGCTTCCTGTGCAGCCATAGCCATATGCCTCAAAATTTCCCAAGGGGGAATGTGCAGTAGAGGGTAGTAGAACAAAGAAGTAAGGGCATGCTCTTGAATGCAGATGAGTACAAATTTTCTGAAATGGAAAATGCTCATTTTAGAGCACAAATGCAAGGGATGTCCTTGGAGTAGGAGCTAGACATTGCGCCCAACCAAGCTCTGTTCTCATGGTTAAAAGAGGAAGAGGTTGTGTTCGTAAATGAAACTCTGATGACTAGTGTTCCACAAGTACAGTCAGATTACAACACAAGATCGAGGAGAAGGCTCACGGGGGAGTACACACAACAAGATTTGCCACATCCACAACCACGTCAACCATTCCCGCAAGAAAATTAGGCTTCATCACCCATCGTCTGAGATTTTCTACAGCCACATTACACACCACTGGTGGAGAAAGAGACAAGTGAAACACCAAACTCAATCATATCAAAATGTTTTCTTCTGAAAAATGAGAGAAATACCACCATTTAAGCCCAAGGCCCAAACAATCAGGATGCTTAATGTGGTGGAACAATTGAAGAAGGTGCCTGCCAATGTATCACTGTCAGATGTCATATCAATTCCTGAACACAAAATTATGCTTCAATAGGCATTAAAGGAAGAAGAGCAAAGCCCACAGGCAGATGCAACTCAACCATGCAATCAAAGCAGAGACAACAAATCCGTGCTGCCCCCTGAGGCTCCAAAAGCAATAGCTTATGCAAATGATGTAGGAAACATAAAAGAGAAAGAGGTAAGCAAAACAAAGCCCACACCTTTCTTTTTAACACTTATAGTGGGATACAAACTATTGCATAATAATATGATTAATTCGAGGGCTAGCACAAATGTTACTCCAAAACAAGTGGCGGATGCTTTGAAGCTTAAGTATGAGCCCCTTGAAAAAGGAATCATGCAACTAGATGGGAAGAAGGTTTCAACTGTTGGTTGGATAAAAGATTTGTCTCTGACCCTTTTCTCCTGCCCAAGCCAAATAGTCACACATGAAGTAGTAGTGATAGACATTCCTTTGGTCTTTGAAATGTGTCTTTCAAGATATTTCACTACAAAGCTCGGTGGATACTTGGCACTTGACTGGTCCCACCTGATATTGAGAACCAAGCACAGGGTAAAGATGAAGATCCTATATGAATCCTTGCATCCTGAACATATTGTGGATGATGCAAATCTGTGCTTTGGGGCTGCACATACCTCTATCTCTCAACAAGAGAGATATTGTGTAGAAATTCTCAAAGATGAGGAAGATACGAGCGAGCGGACTCCTGAGGAAGAAGTGTTGCTCAACCAATTCATTGATTTTGATCCATTTGGAAACTTCCATGCAATAAGGCTAAGCACCTATGTAATTTTCGACGGTGATCAAGTATTTTCGAAACTAATGAAGGATCAGGAGATCTGATGACCCAGACGATAATCATTTATGGACCTTATATTTTGATGGTGCCAAATGCAAAGCTAGTTCTGGAGTGGGTGTCCAATTAGTGTCTCCAATAGGATTGGAGACCCCCGAGGCCTACCATTTTCAGTTCTCATGCTCCAACAACGATGTCGAATATGAAGCTTTGGTACGCAGGTTGATCCTAGTAAAGCAGATAGACATGAGGAGGATACAAGCTTTCAAAGATTCAGAACTAATGGTAAGCCAGATCTGTGGACAAGCAACTACAAAGAGTACAAGGATGAGATTTTACACACATAGGGTATGGGATCTCATCAATAGTTTTGAAGCTTTTAACATACAAGTGATTCCCTGATCACAAAATAGCATTTCTAATTGGATGGCCCCTATTAGTCCACAATTTGAACTAGTTTCCGACCCAATGAAGCAGAGTGTGGTGCAAGTCATTGTCTAACCCTCAATTCCCGACAATGATCAAAATTGGCAAGTTTTGGGTGATGGAATTTAAATTTTTTCTTCCATACAAAAATCAAGGACAACTTTCAACTATTCACCACTAGGGATGGATCTTCTCAAAGATGCAAGGAATGGCAAGAAAATATTTTCTGCATATTCAAGGGATTATGAAGAACTTGATGTTAGAAGCGATAGAAAACTGAAAGTCAGAAGGGAAGCCCCTCATGAGGGCAAGAGAAGGTTGAAGGATCTATGCTTCAGGTATGACCTGAGAGAGTACAACCTGGGCATAATTCAGCGTACCATTGACTTGCAGGAAGAATCCAAGCTTGTCCGATAGAAAAAAAGATTAGTCAACCTGAAGGTTGAAGCCTTGATGGTGCAGGAGCTCACCAAGTGGGTTGAATCAAAGATCATATGCCCTATAAAATATTCCACTTGGGTGTCGAATCTGGTCCCAGTTTGGAAAAAGAATGGTGATATCCGACTTTGTGTCAATTTTCAGAACTTAAAAGGGAGTTCACTAAAAGACCATTACCCCTCGTAACTGATGGAGAAAATTTTACAGACTGTAACTAGATCAGGGATGTTCTCCTTGTTAGATGGTTTCTCAAGATGCAATCAAGTCTATATGAAGGAGTTCGACCAATATGGGATAACGTTTACCACTAAGTGGGGAACGTTTGCATATTCAAAGACGTCATTTGGAAACTCTAGTGTTGGTACAACCCTTCAATTGGAGATGAACATTACTTTAGAAGGACTGATCAACTAGATTATCCTCATATATTTGGGTGACCTAACATCTTTTTCTAGATCAAAAGATGATCATTTCAATCATCTAAAAAAGGTTTTCCAGAAATACTAACGATTTGGGATTTTTTTCAATCCAGAAAAATATGTCTTCGAAGCACCTCAAAGAGAGCTTCTTGGATTTGTAGTATCAAAGGAGGGAATAGCAATAGATCCCAAAAGGGTCCAAATGACAAAAGGGTTGTGATATTTTCTGGGGAATATTAATTTTGTCAGTAAATTCATATTAGATTTCACGAGCATTGCGCGACTGATCACCTTGATGCTTAAGGAGAGCCTATCTTTCAATTGGACTTCTGAGGGCACAAAAACTTTTGAGTAACTAAAGACGGCCCTCTTTGAAGCCCCGGTGCTGGTTAGTCCAAATTTTTCCAAAGGATTTCTACTCTACATGTATAGTGGCCAACATAATATAGCTTTTGTGTTCACTTAGAAGTACGAGAAAGATAATGAAAAGCATCCTATTGCATCCCATTCGAGCACCCTAAAAGGCTTCGAGGCCAGTGTGTGGGAATACATCATAGAAGGGAAAATTGTCAATTTCCTTGAGAAGCTAATAGCCAAGCTTGGCTTGTCCGAGATTGTTATATCTGACAATGCCTAAGTTTCTATGGAATCAAGAATGTCAAATTTTTCTATCAGATATGTGATTTTCTCGAAGGCTTCATCAAATTATTACCCACAAGGGAACAGGTTAGTGAAATCAACCAAAAAAACCTAATTAGGTTAACCACTCTCTCGACTCAAGAGGGAGGAGAGCGGGCTACACAGGTGTGCTCTCTTTCTTCTCCTTGGGAAGTATTGGGTCAAAATGACAAAAGGATTGGCATAAACATCTATGAGCTACTCTATGGGTAGACCAAACTACTCCCAAGTAGATTCTAAAGACCTCCCCTTATGAGTTGGTGTATGAAAGAGGTAGGGATACCCATTTCCATAGAAATTCCTTCTTCACAACTATTGAAAGCCCTAAAAATTGAAGAAGATGGTCGAATGGAAGTACGGTTGACAGAACCCCTCAAACTAGAGGAAGACAAATAAAAGGCTCATGGAGCCATGATCAATCACTAGCAGACAGTCAAGTGATGGTTTGGAAAAAGTACTTCTAACCTAGAATTAAAAGAAGGGAGCTTAGTGCTAAAGTTCGACAAATGTACTACAAAACCAGGGCAACACACGAAATCTGAAGCACTATGGAAAGGACTTTTCCAAATCAGCACATGCAAAGAAAAGAATGCGTACAAGCTTGAAGATATGGAGGGAAATGATTTAGATATACTAGTGAATGGTATTTATCTAAAGATTTTCCATTAAAATGCACAGTTCTTTAAAAAAATTTAACAGTTATGTACCATATGTAAATTTTTTTTGTAAATATTTCAAAATTTTGAGAATAAAACAACCCAAGAAGAACACTAAGGAAACAAAAAGTTGTATTATATTATATTCATTGAGAATTTACAATATAATGCACAACCCGAGGCTCAATATTGAATATGAATCTCTCTCAAGCAAAACCTAAAAGTAGCGAGTAAAAAGAAGCAAAAGGGAGGCAATGAGAAAAAAACAATAAAGTTACACTTCCAGCCATTGAAAATGAAGCAAAAAGGGCTCATTATCAGGTTCTTCTTCTTATCCTTCTTCTTCTTTTTCTTCTTCTTCTTCTTTTCATTTGATGGGTTATGAACAAGGGCTGAACACATAACACACGCGGGCCACATGGTACAGACCTAGGGTCTACTCACTACAAATTTGCAATAGAAAGTCGAAGTGCTTCCTCTAGGCGATCCCCGAAACCCACTCCACATCGTACTCCCATAGCAAAAAAGTGGCCATTGGCTGAGAAGAGTAGCAGTGCATCTCAACGTCCATGGTGTGGAAATAAATGAGGAAGGGCAACCAAGATACATCTATTCCAAAGTCCACATGCCTATGAAGGTCCATAGCACTCGAAATACCAACACCGAGGATGGCCACTCACATTATCTTGCCAAGCCCTTCCATCAACGAAGTGTCGAACATTTTCTAGCATAGTTCAATTATCATAGGCTTGCACACATTCAGGTCCAACAGTGATGCCACGAAGTGGGAAAGCACATCATAGTTGCTCTGAAGCTGGTTCTTGTCGGTAATGTAGTCTGTACCAACTACCCACGTGAATGCTACCATGACGAGGGTGTCACATTTCTTCACGAGGCGCTTGATTCGGTGACTAGTGACCTCTCCTGTGAAGCAGTGTTGCGGTCTCCATGCAAGGAGCCGAATAGGGGTACCTAAACCAACAAACATTCTAATAAAGCAGCAAATTGTGGTGGAAAGGGAATAAGCAGAAGACCAACTAACTTAAGAGACTATATGTTTGAATGAATGTTGCAAAAGGTGGCATAGCTATATATAGAAAAGGTGAGCCAACAAACTCAACCAATGGAATGTCTATTTTTGGCCAGACGACAATAGAAAGTTGTATGATAGAACGAAGCAAGGTAGATAAATCATTCAGAGGATTTGATGGAATGCCTTGAGAAATAAATTTGGGCGTTGGGAGTAAATGCTCTCATACACTGATTGTTGACATGCATCCTTCGCCATCATAAGCGCCAACCAGCTTACTAATAAGAAAAGACATGGATTAACATGCTAAAACTTTGAAAAATTAATGGGAACGTCTTTTCAAGAGTACCTTGCATCACCTCAACATGTTTCAAATGAGGAAAAGCATGCTTTTCAATACAATAAATTTATTTGTAAAAGAGGTGGCGAGGAGAATGTACTAATTCCATTCTTGTGGTGTTCTCAGCATTCCCGAGGGATACAAATCTCATTTTCACATGTATTGCTCTGGTGACAACAATTAATGGACCAATGAGCATAGTTTTAACTATATGCACGAGTAAGAGAATTAATTGCACTCAAAAGTAGATTTTTTTAAAGAAACAAAAGGAAAGTGGTCGTTATCACTTGAGAAGCTCTCTGCAACTTTCTCGTACAGTCATGGCAGAAGCATCTACCTCCTGCAGGAAAGCTGTAGTTTCAAAAAAAATACCTAGTTACTCTAATATTTTTAGGCACTACTCGTTCACCAATGCCCTAGCAACAGAAGAACGGCCATTTGAATGCTGCAGGAAGGTCCAACCTAATAAACACATCTAAAGAGAGGCAATGCAAGACATCACTGACAATGTTTTTGACCCTCATTTGTCATCCAACCCTAAAAATCTTAGGGAGGGTGTGTTTCAAAGGATGTTGGAGCATGAACCGTCAGAGGGTTTTACATTTCAGCTCTGGAACAGTGGTATACCATAGTTTATGTTGTCTGTTGTGCATTTGTGCCCAGAGCTAGTTGATGCATGTGCAAAAGGGTTTAACAAAAATGTAGAGGCCATTAAGAGTTGTGGGGTCAAGATTACCATTTCTTCCAAAGCTATACAAGATATGCTATGTATCCCTATGAGCTGGGGCACTGAGCTTTTTGATGAAGAGTAGATGGATGCCCTAGGAGAAGAAATGTTCAAGAAAAAAAATTCTACGAGGATGAGACAAAGGAAAGACCATAGAGAGGACAAATTCATTGGCCTCTTTCACGTAAGAAATTTAAGGATACATAGTCCGTATTCTCAATGTTGGCCTGAGTTTTTGGCCTCGATGATGATGAAGAGGTTAACCCTTTCCAATTTTCCCTAGGCCATACACTCAAAAGAGAAAAAGTCCATAGGTACCATGATTTTGTTGAGGTGATAGTTGGGAACATGAGGGAGTAGTTGAAGAACTATGATGTTGAGCCTAAATTTAGGTATTTTTTTATCCTAGTTTATTTTCTTTTATATCAAAATTTTGAGTGGCTGGGGAGGAATGTACCAATGTCTAGGATAGATGAAAGGGGTTGTATCCAACTAGTTTATGTATGGATCCCTATGCTTTCAAGGATAGGAGATTGTTATCGATTTGCAGACAATTTTTTGAGGCCGGTACTCCAAGAATTGTTGCCTCACCCCATTAGCCATTTCTCTGAAGAGGTTATAGAATGGATTGAGGATCCACCTATCCCATTGGATTATTTCCTGGGTGAGGATTTCACATTTTTTAGGTTTCATGGCTTTCTCGGGGAGGTTTTCTGACTCCCTAGATTTGTAACAGACAAGGTCTTTGTGTTGGAGGCATGCCGACAAGTAACTGTCGTTAACAGGAATTATGGCACCGAAAGGAACAAAAGAAAGCTTTACGATATTCCTCTCATGATTGCTAAGAGCCAAGTGATACTGACTAAGCAAAAGGTTGAGGACGAGATCATGAATTTACTGGCAGCTTTGGGTTTGGTCCTCATTTGTGACAAATGGAATTATAACCCGAACGAGATTTTTAGTTTAAGACATGAGTTTAGGGATTATTTCCAAAGAAGGAGGAACCCGGGTCGAGAGAGCACAAAGATATACATTGACCTAACTCGCATTCAAGAAGAGCGGCCAAAATGGTTAATTTTCTATGAACCACAGGTAGAGTATCAAAGGAGTCTCCCTATGGGAAAATCCCTAAATACACAGTTGAAGAAAAAAGGCTGGTCGGAAAGAAAGAAGTCAGAATTTTGGAGATTCTGATAGGAGATGAGATGTCTAGGTTCCATGCTCGGTAACTTTCAACTTGATGATGAATTTGAGGACTTATATGACAAGGAGGTTGTTTATGAAAACAACAATCCCGAGATGAGTCATGAAATCTATGAATAACAGGTCCCACCTCAGGCTTCTAGACCTCGAGAATCTGACATCCAGAGAGACTCAAGGAAAAGGGGGTCACAAGCTCTGTCTACCTCCAGTGCCTGAAGTAAAGAAAAAGGGGCCTGATGGTCTCCAAGGGGATCCTTAGTGACTGTTGAAGGTCAAGTTCCAGAGGACTCTGCAGCTAGAGGATCAAAATGTGCTAGTTTTGGTCATATGAAACGAAGAAGGATCCAAGATCTGGGTGCTCCTGATGTACTAATCTAACAAGAAGAAGAAGTGGAGTCTGTCCTACAAATTTTTTCATAAACTACGGCTTAGGTAAGTTTCGCTCTCCCTATTCTTCCTATTTCTGCATCTTTGGTCAATCCCTTGCCTCCTCCTATGGAAGGGAATCCTCAATCCTCAATTCTTGAATTGGTAATTCTGAATGCACCCCTTGCCATTTTCAATGAATCCGCTGAAACCATCACGCACGCTGAAGGAGTGTCATGCACCGCAGTCAATGTTGTGTCATTAATCGCCCCATCAAAGGCCCCTATTGGAACGACTGAAACCATCACTTTTCTCGTTACTCCTGGTCCATCTACTTCTAGGAAGGCACCTCTCCATCAACCTATTTCTATTTTTACCCCTACTAGTCTTTCCCTTGCTCAATTTGGCATTCCACCCTTTTCCATGATCATGCTACCTTTTGCGTCCCCCCATGCTCACACATCTGAAGTTTCCCCTACCGTCACCATTTTTGGGCTACCCCCTAGTGCTTCCATTGCAACACAGAGCATCAATGTCCCTCAGACTCTCCAGGGCCATTTTAATGCTACCAAATAGGCCCAAAAGGCCAGGAAGTAGAAAATATTGTCAAAAAATACTGAGAAGCCCGCTACAAAGAAGATTGAAGCCTGTTTCAATGAAGAGTGAAACTCTCTGCTTATTACCAGCATGAAGCTGCTCATTTCAAAGCCCGAAGGGAAAATGTAGATGGAAGATTATGACATTCATGTCGTGGGTCTGGACTTGAATGAAACTCGCCCATGTGATAAAGTGGTCCTAGCCAAAGCCACACAAAGGGTAGTATATGTTGAGTATGAGAGGTAGGACAAGAAATTAAAGAATTGTGAGGTGGAGTTGGAAAATGTAAAAGAAATAGTAAGCAAACTCCAAAATGAGATCTGAGCCAAAGAAGTTGAAGTGACCCGTGTAAGGAAAATTCAAGGCTAGCAAGGAGACGCGTCTAGGTTGCTTGCAGATGCTCAAAGTGAACATGTTCGGCTTCGTGCTAAAATTGAAAATTTAAGAATTGAGCTAAATGATTCCTGATCTAGAAATTCTGATGATCTTCAGAGGATCCAGGAAGAAGCAAAAGAATCAAGGCAAGAAGTCGGAAGACTGAGCTTTGAATTGGAAAATTCCCTTCGTGACAAAAGTCAAATGGAGGAAAAAACAAGGGCAAGAGAGGCTCGATTTAACCAAGAGTTAACTGTTGTACAAGGATTTGGACCCCTCCCTAAAATGAAGAGGTTGATAGCTATGCATTGGGAGCATATCACAGTTAGTGTTGTTGTTATGGGACCCACCTTACAATTTCTAAGCCATGTTTAGGAACTGAATGCCAAGGTTGGTCCAATGGCTGATCAATTTATGCAAAAATGTTCATCTCGAGTGGCGGATTCCCCAAGTTTCATCTCCAAAATGTGCATTTCCATTGACCAGGTCTTGGAAAGAGAAGGGATTCCTGATCAGCGGATCTTCTCAATCAAAGCCAATGAGATTATCAACTATCATAGGGTTGCGACAAATTGTAAAGATTGTTAGATAGTGTTGAATAAGCGGGTCATCAAGATCAAGAAGGACTTCGACGTCTTGGTTAGTTTTGGGTTGCCTCTTCTTTCACTAGATGAAGATGTGTTGACAATGGAGCAAGTCAATGATGCAATCTGACACAAGATCTAGACCTCGGCAGAACTTCTAAGTTCAAGTGCCATGCCCACAGTTAATGATGTTGAGCGTGAGATCTATCCTCTTTCTCGACTCTATTATCACCTGGGCACAGTTTCTTCCAGATGGGAGTTCATTTCTTTTAAGGAGATTTTTTTATCTTGAGCAAGCATACAGGAAGATCTGCACCCTTTTCCTACCAAATAATGCGGATTGGGAGTCTTAGCGTGTCGCTCTCATCAAACTCCAAGAATAACGAGAGGCCTAGGTTCGTAACTGCGCGAAGTGAAGACCCCTGTGAGTTGCCAGAATTGTGAAGTGTTTTTACCTTAGTCATTTTCATTTTTGGCTTGTAAAAATGTTTTCAGTTTCGGTGCACTTGCGCTCAAGGAGAATTATTGGAAAGATGCGCAATGTGCCATGTGGTGGCTGCACAACTTTCATCTTTCATCTTCCTTTCGGGAGAGAGTTTAGGACACGTGTTGACTCATTGGGCATTGTCTTGGGAGCTATATTCATTAGCTCAAAAGTTTCCACCTTATTGACATGTCACCTCTTCGCTGTAGACATTTTACGTCTCCTACAAAGTGATGATTGGGGAGTTTTTTGGAGCTAGCTAGCCTTTTTTTTTCTTTTCTTGGT
This sequence comes from Sequoia sempervirens, assembly GCA_007258455.2. Classification (NCBI taxonomy): domain Eukaryota; kingdom Viridiplantae; phylum Streptophyta; class Pinopsida; order Cupressales; family Cupressaceae; genus Sequoia; species Sequoia sempervirens. The sequence goes on along the minus strand of VDFB02270651.1, from coordinate 564,914,080 downwards.
TTTTTGGATGGAAGTTTTGAGTTGGTGCCTTAGGGTGATGTGATCGGTCAACTGGACCTTTTGCTAGGCTATTGTTTCTAGGATTTGATCATTTATGGGCCTCTATCTTTGCTAAATATCTAAAAAACATCAATGTAGCAGCTGAGAATTGATGAGAAAAGATCGTTGCAACCTAACCAAAGATCTACGATCAGATTGTGTGCTGTTAACTATCAACATTTGTCAATATTATTTTTTGTGTTGAGGCAGTGTGTTTCCTTTTCTGTGGCTATATAAGGAGGGTGACGACACAATGGGGGGTTGGATTCCAAGTTATAGTTTCTTTGTTGAAAGAAAATATTCTTTAGTTTTCTTATGGTTTTAGAATTATTTTCAGAAGCAAAGTTGCAGAACTCCTTTTCTTTGGAATTTTATATCTATTAAGGTTTAAACTATTGTCGGATTGGCATTTGACCTCTATTTCAAAGTTCATTTGATATTTAAAACCACAAATTATTGAGGAGAAATTGTTGATACTGTGCATGTATGGCCTTTTTCAAGCTTTCTTTCTTTATATTATCGTTTTGAATGAAACATTGTGTCTTGCAAGATAAATATGGATAATTTAAGTAGCTGATTTCCATGTTGTATGCTCATATGGTAGAGTAGTAACTTAAGAAAACTGGATTATGTCATTGGACTTTTCTATTTTTCTGAAAGTTGTTGTTTTGTCATGCTATGTTGTATTAGGAGGAAGAGTTCATGTGATTTCTGAGATATTGTTTTGTTACCCATAGGAAATCTTTATGTTTGATCTGACCTTAATGAACGTTGGCCATGGCAAGATTTGAAATTTTGCACTGTGCTTGAAGTTAGCCTTTGTTGTTTGTTCTCTTTCCAAAAATGAAGGGTTGTGGCATTTTGTGTCTATTTATATCACTCATAGGAATGATTTGGGTTTGAAATGTTGTAAAAGCTTTGGTGTATTGCCTTTTATGTTTTATGTTTAGATTTTGTTTTCCCCTTATCTCCAACCCCCAAAGAAGAGCCGAATTTCTATAAAAATCTGGGAGGTATTTAATGAGATGCAATTTGTCCCCCACTCGCTGAATTTCCCATAAGACTGTCAGAGAGGTGCAAGCTTTGATGATCAACACCTATCTCATCAACATTTGTGCACTTGGACCACTCTTGACATATATTTCTCTACTTTAGTGTTATTATGAGTGTAAGTTCATACTCTCAATAAAGTGGGAGCTAAATGTAGTGTATGAAATCATCTATCTTTACAATTTCACACTCCATTTGGGTCCCTTAATTAACTGGATTTAATTAAGCTTTTAATTTTCCAAATTATGCATTTCAAAGCCTTATTTTTCCCATTTTCTGAAAGGGAAACCAACATTTAATTAATGCATTAATATTTTAATCACCATGGAATATGAGTTTCTTGGACTTATAGGCCAGGATACATTTTCCCATGGGCGAATGGGTCCCATTTAAGTGCCAAGACTCATTTTTAAATATGCTTTTGGCAGTCTTTTAATGTTTCAAATTCAAATTGCAATTGTCATCTTTTGGAATATAAGTTTTTGAGAAATTAGATAAACACCTATAAATACAGTTTTTTTATCATTTGAAATCTAAGAAACATTATAACTAGCAAACACATGATCAAGTTATCCTATGAGATTTGTTTTGGGAAAATGTGTCTCAACCTTGCAATTATATAACTTGTTTATTGTTGATAGGTTATATATATATATCCTAGTTACACCGATAGGTGCAATATACAATGGGAGAACGGGGTGGAGGGGAGGAGTGGTATGCATGTTAATGTTAACATTTTTTTGTTAACAAAAAACTCTTAAATGGTCGACATACATTAAATTAATGATATATTGTAAATCTAGATCATTCATTATTAGGTCTAAGATCATATAGTAGATATTTTGTTGGTTTATCTTTCCCTAGAAGGTAACCCTATTTTATGAGGGCATTGTATTATGTCTGTGATATTATAATGTATTATGAGAGTTTAATAGCGGTTGTGTTGTCTTTAGATCTTTGATGGTGATACTCCCACGAGAAGCTTGCTTTGCAAGTATATTGTAATCTTTGTGATTTTTGAATAATATATTGGGATTCTTTTGGAGTATGGAGTTTTTCTCCCAAAAGGGTTTTCCCCACGTAAATCATTGTGTTGTGATATGTATGATATTTATGTTTATTTCTAGTTAAGTTTCTGTAACAATTGAAAATATCTCTAAATTTTTGCATTATTCTCCTCTCAAGATTAGTGTAGGAAGTTGTTATGCTACCTTAGCTTTCTTACAAGTGGTATCGGAGCCTGATCACCTTTGGTTTTAGTTGTGGGTTGTTAGGATTTCTGAAATAATCTAGATTTGAGTGAGAGCTCATGCAGAAGACACTTTGTGATCTTGTTGTAGGAATTTTTAGATGGCAAGTTCATTAAGGAGAATAGAGGTGGATAATTTTTTTGGAATTTTTTTTGAGATGTGGAAGTTGAAGATGGAGGATCTGTTGATAGATCGAGATCTATGGGATGTTGTTGATGAAAAAGTTTCAAGGCCTACAGATCCTACTTTAGATGCTCAATATGATGTTATCGATCATAAAGCCAAGGGTCTAATCAGATTGTGCTTGGAAAACTTTGTTTTAGTTAATTTCCATGAAGATACCTCTACATAGAAACTATGGAAGAAGCTTGGTGAGATGTATCAAGCCAAATCTTTAGTGAACAAGATTTTCTTGAGGAAGAAATTGTATTCCTTGAGAATGGAAGAGGATGGATGAATTATAGACCACTTGGAAGCATTCAGTATGTTGGTGGCTTAGTTGGCATCAATTGGAATCAAAATGGATGAGGAAGAGAAATGTCAGATATTGCTTTGTTCTTTTCCTGATTCTTGGGAATATCTTGTTATGACTATTGGGAGTACTTTTGTTATATTGAAGACTGAAGATGTGGTGGGTTCTTTTCTTTTTGAAGAGATGAGAAGGTAGGTGTTCATTAGTGCCAAGGAGGCCCTGAATGTTCATGGAATACTGAAGGAAAAAGGAAAGAAGACTGAGAAGCATGAAAAATCCAAGTCCAAGGGAAGATCTAAGTATCCTCAAATGTCCAAAGTTATTTGTTGGAACTGTGGTTAGCATGGGCATGTTTATAAGGATTGCAAAGAAGAAAAAGAAGAAATTTGATTCTAATTTTGAGTCTGAGAAGGAAGATGTTGACACATTCATTCTAGCTTTGGAAACTTGTGCAAGTAATGATGCATGGTTAATTGACTTAGGTGCATCTTTCTAGATGACCTTTAATAGAGATTGGTTTTCTGAATACGAAGAATTTGATGGAGGTAAGGTGTATTTGTGTGGTGATTCTCATTTAGACATTGTTGGTCATGGTAAATTTAAAATCAGGTTTCCTGATGGTAGAATAAAAAGTATTAATGGTGTATTACATATCCTTGGTTTAGCACAAAATTTGTTATCTGTGAGAAAACTAATAAATGCAGGTGTGTAGGTAGTATTTTCTAATACATGATGCAATATGGTTAGAGGCACTATGGTGATTGCTAGAGGTGTCTGATATGGCACATTGTATAAGCTTGATGCATGCACTGTTGAGTGCAATAGTACTTCTATGAAAAGAAAGTATGTGGAAAAAGTGAGGGCTTCAGCTTCAATAGATGGTCATGGCTTTTGGGTACCCAAGGGTGCTCTTTATTCTAAAACAAATTTACCCATAGAGAAAACTATGTTATGGCACCAGAGACTTGGCCATATTAGAGAAAAGGGTCTAAGGACCTTGAAAAATAAAAACCTTGTTGAAGTTTTTTCTAATTGTAATCTTGAATTTGATTTCTGTGAGCATTGTATTTATGGAAAACAAAACTCCATCCAATTTTATTCAAGTTATCATAAATCTTGTGGTATATTGGATCTTATTCATTTTGATGTGTTTGGTCTTGTAGATGTTCCTTCAATTGGTAAATCCACATATTATGTTTCATTTATTGATGATTATAGTAGGAAATAGGTATATTTTCTAAAGAGTAAATATGAAGGTTTCAGTCGATTTAAATAATTTAAAGCAATGGTTGAGTTGCAGAATGGAAAGAAAATAAAATGTTTGAGGACTGATAATGGCGGTGAATTTTTTTCTAATGATTTTGATAAATTTTGTAAAGATTTTGGTATTCATAGACAAAAGACAGCTCTGTATTCTCCACAATAGAATGGAGTTGCAGAAAGAATGAATAGGACATGTTGGAGAAGGCTAGGAGTATGTTGAGTGGTGCTAGACTAGAACAAAGGTTTTGGGTCAAACTTGTTGCCAATGCTTGTTACCTGATTAATAGGTCTCCTAGATCAACTCTTGTTGATAAGACACCTATAGAGGAATGGTTGGGCCAAAAGCCTTCATTAGGACATCTTAAAGTTTTTGGTTGCAAGGCATATGCACATGTGCCAAAGGAGAAGCAAACAAAGTTGGAGAACAAGGTTGTGAAATGTATCTTCATCAAATACATGTATGGTGTGAAAGGATACAAGCTTTGGGATCCTATTGCACAGAAGGTAATACATAGTAGAAGAGTTATTTTTAGAGAAACTAAACCTTCTTGTGTTATATTGCAGCCAAAACAAAGTAAGCAGGAAGATGTGATTCAATTTCCTTCTACAATTGAGAAAGTTAAATCGAGGCCCATGGATAGACAATAAGTTGAGGAGAGCTCATCTAGCTCTGAATCTTCAGAAGAGGAGGAAGAACCTCCAACTCAGCTTGTTCGTAGGTCTATAAGGTAGAGACAACCATCTGAAATGTATTCACATGATGATTAGAGATGCATTTTTTTCTTTAAATACTAACACTGATGAACCCTAATTAGTAGAAGAGGCATTAGGTATGAATGATGTAGAATCTAGGAAGATTGCTACATATGGATGAAGAAATGACAACTTTGAAAAATAATGATACATGGGATCTTGTACCATTTCTAAAGGATGAAAACCTATTGGTTACAAATGGGTGTTGAAGAAAAAGATTGGTTTAGATGGAAGTATTGAGAAATACAAAGCAAGGTTGGTTGCAAAAAGTTACTCTCAAGTTGAGAGTGTTGATTATGGCGAGATATTTTCTCCTATTGCAAAAATGACATCCATTATATTTTTTCTTTCTATTGCTTCTGCTTATGATTTAGAGGTTGAGCAAATGGATGTGAAAAATGTTTTCTTTTATGGTGACTTGGAGGAGGGTATTTATATGACATAGCTAGAGCACTACGTGGTGAAAGGTAAAAGTAAATTGGTTTGCAAATTGAAGAAATATATGTATGGCCTAAAATAGAGTCCTAGGATGTGGTACCAAAAATTTGGTACATATGTGTTGAGTTTGGGATTTGAGCATTCTAAATCAGATCATTATGTTTATTATAAAACTAATGGTGATTGTTTCTTGTTTATTGCATTATATGTTGATGATATGTTATTTATTGGTAGAGGGAAAGGTATGATTTTAGAACTAAAATCTCATATTACTGCTAAATTTGAAATGAAAGATCTTGGTGTAGCTAAACACATTCTTGGGATGGAAATTAAAAGAAATAGAGTGAATAGAAAGCTATGTCTTGGCCAAAGTAAGTATGTCAAACTCAATTTTACAGAGGTTTGATATGCAGGCTTGTAGACCATTATGTATTCCTGTTTTAGTTGGAACAAAGTTATCCATTTCAGATTTTCCAACATCTCCATCAGAGATGGAAGATATGAGCAAAATTCCTTACCAGAGTGCAATTGGAAGTTTTATGTATGCTATGGTTTGTACTAGACTAGACATTGCCCAAGCAGTGGGAGTTCTTTCCATATATATGTCTAATCCTGGTAGAGTTCATTGGGATGCAATTAAAAGAGTCTTAAGATATTTGCATGGTACCTCATATTATTCCTAATGTTATCACACTAATATGACTGAAGATGAGATTTCCCTTGATATTCATGGTTATGTGGATTTAGACTAGGCAGGTGATGTTGATAGTAGAAGATACACCAATGCTTATGTGTTTACTTTATTTGGTGGTGCAATTAGTTGGATGAGTAAGCGATGGGTTGTGGTTGCTTTGTCCACTACTGAAGGAGAGTATATGATAGCTATTCATGCTTGTAAAGAATCCATTTTGCTTAAGAGACCGTGTTTAGATATTGGAATAAAACAAGGTGCAATGACAATTTATTGCAATAGTCAAAGTGTGATATGTCTAGCTAGGAACCCGACATTTCATGCCAGGACCAAGCACATTGATGTACAATATCATTTTGTTAGAGATATGTCCAAAGATGCTATGGTAAAGTTGGTTGAATTAGAGACTTTGATGAATGTTGCTAATTATTTAACTAATCTTGTGAGAACATAGAATATCAGATGGTGTTAAGAGACTATGGGCCTTTCGGCCCCTAGCAATTAAGAGATGATGATGACACCCTTCTATTTTCCTTGTAAGGTGTTCAACAAGTGGGAGATTTTTTGAGAAAATGTGTCTCAACCTTGCAATTACATAAGGTATTGTTGATACATAGGGTATTGTTCATCCATCGATGATGGGGGGGCGTGGTGGGGATCCCTCCCCCATGAGGGGTCCAAGGGTCCAGGGAGTAGCGCGCCCCAGTGGGGGCTCAGGGGCAACGCTCTCGGAAGCCAAATTTTATATACACTTTATTATTATGAATCTGGACCATTCACCATTATGTCTCATATTTGACAGTCGATATTTTATTACCTTGACTTTCCTTAGAAGGCAACCTTATTTTATGAGGGCATTGTTTTACGATTGTGTATTGTGATGTATTTTGAGATTTTGATAGTAGTTGTGTTGCCTTTGGATCTCTGAGTGGTGATACTCCTATGAGAAGCTTGCTCTGTAAGTATATTGTTAATCTTTATGATTTCGAAATAATATATTGGGAAACTTTTGGAGTGTGGGGTTTTTCTCCCAAAAGGGTTTTCCCCACGTAAATCTCTATGTTGTGGTATGCCTGATATTTATGTCTATTTATGTTTGAGTTTCTATAACTATTAAAGATCTGTAAATTTTTTGCATTATTCTCCTCTCAAGATTAGTGTAGGAAGTAATTCTGCTACCTTAGCTTCCTTACAATCATATAATATATCCTTTCTTAAAGCTAGTGAAACAGAGAATGATGTGATGAATGTTGATACAGATGATGAAAATACAAAGGAAAATGAAAACAACCTTATGGATGATTTAGTTGCATTTATTGATGCTAAAACTCATAAGGGCCCAACTAAAATCCTGCTTGATATTGCTTTCTCACAACAAGATATACTTAAACACGCACTTGATGGTCCTCTTTACATAGCTGGAAGAATCAATGAAAAGCCTACTAATGGGATATTAATTGATCCCATCTGTATAGAGAATGTGATCATTGAATAATTCCTATTTGTGCATGAAATCTATCAAGGTACATATGAAAGACCAAAAGAATGGATCAAAACACATAATGGTTTTGTGTGCCCTACGATTGGCTCAATAAATCTCCTTTTAAAAATTAGAGCGAAAGAATTAACTGTCTCATTCACCATCATCCCATCGTTAAAAAAATTTCATGTGAAGTTAGGCTATCCATGGCTTTTCTCTATGAATGCCATCTCGTCGGTTGTGCATAAATGCTTAAAGTTTCCTTTTGGAAATTAGATATTTATTGTGCATCATAGTGGCTTTAATCCTGTGTCTTCCTATGGGAATTTTTCATTGAATTTCTTTTGGCCTGAGCCTATTGAATCTATTAGACTCGGCAAAGACTTCTTTTATAAATCCTATCAAAATTTTAAGGAAAATAATATATCATAATTATCCCTTAGCAATATTCCTCAACCCATGATTGAGCCACCTATCCTTGACAAAACCATGATTGAACCAAAATCCCTTCCAAATATCCAAGAGAAGCCTATTACAAATCCTTCACCCATTTCCTATAAGAGACCACGAGATAACCAAACAAATCTCGTTGTGCCTCCTAAAGTCAACAAGTTTACAAAGCTAAAGAGGAAGTGGTTGAACAACCTCCCATGGTTCCTTTTGTTCCTCCCTTAAGGGAAGAAAAGAAACCTATGGTTGATAAACCCTCTCCTACACAAACACAACTTGAAAACCACATGAAAAGAAACCTAAATGCTAGAGAGTGTAGGCGTAGACATCGTGCTATTTCTTGTTTGTCACAAGAAAAAGAACAAAAGAACAAAATATAAAATCAAAATACAAACTTTTCTTTAGCAAGGAATGATGCCTATTCGCCCTCACCACAACATAAACAAACTTTTATGGACATTATCACTAGACCTCCCATTGTGATTAATTTGGATGATGACACTTAAATTGCTAAAATTGATGAGGAAGTACATAATGAGATAAATCAATCTTTTCCCCTTCTATGAGATTAAATGATGATCCTCCTAATAAGAGTGTTGAACTTGGTGCATGTCCTAGTTTGGAACTTGATGTTTTCCCTTTGGCTAATTGTCATCCTTTGCATACAATGAACAAGACTGGGATGCAAACGACCTGCTATAGGTTGACTCATATGTTCCTTATTAGTATTTTTCTTTGTTTTGCATGTTCTTTGTGTGATTGCATGTGCGTAATGTGATCCCCCATATTGATTTTTTTGATATATCTCTCTCTTCATGTGCATTCCTCTTATGTATCTACATTCTTCTATATGTCGTAAACATTTACCTTTTCACTTGTCTTGTGTTTTCCTTTTGGGGATGACGTAAGGCATCGAGACATTTAGGTCTCTTCCATGTTGAACTGAAATATTTTTCTCTCTCTATGTGTCATTCTTCCTATTCTATGAGTATTTGGTGAATGATGACATTTATGAGATCTATAACAACATTGTAGCAAAGATATATTGACCTTGAATCTGTAGATCCCTTATTTGTTTTTGGGGGAAATCCATTTACATGTTGTAGCTTCATTTGGAAACATATGACTTGGCATAGGGATTTTTGAATAAGCTCTCATGTCCTCTTTATGGTTAGCATAGACTATTTTCTACTTTAAAGTTATTGCTCACAACAATGGTGTTAGCAATTCTTTTAAAGTGGGGGCATACATCGGTGTCCCCATGTTCTTTTTGTGATTTTATTTCTTGTGGTGATGCATCCTTTTCTTTTTGGTGTCATTGGGTTTGATATCCTCTAAGAGCATAATATTTCTTAGCATACGACTTTCCTCTTAGTGGTGATGTTATGTGTTGCATTCCCTAAGTTGTGATTCTCTTATCTTGGACTTATCCTCTCTTTGAGACATTAAGCACCATGATCCCTAATAATACAACCTTACATGAATTAAGCAAGATCCCTTTGAACAAACCCTATATATAATGTTCATAATTTCTTAGCATAATACAACTTTTTAACCTTGAAAATGAAATGTGTGTGGTGCCCTATCGGAGTTGTTAGAGGGATAGCTTCAGTATGGTAAGTCTAGTGAGAGCCAAGACATAGGCATGACTTTCTCACTAAGCCACTTTCCTAGGGGCTCACCTAGTGGATGGCTTGAGGTTCCATTAGCCCATGTGAGTGTAGGTTTTGTTTGCATAGTGGACATCGAGTTCTTCTTGTGAACTTCCCTAGACAAACAACTATGTTCCACACCATGTTAGGACAACCAAAGCTTGATCCACCCTTCTCTTCTCCTAGGCTTTGATAGTGTATGATTGTGTATCTTTGTCATTGTTGCATACATATGTGTATTGAATGTCTACTTTAGTGTGAGTTTGACATGGGGTCATACTCTCACTAAAGTGGGGGCTAAATGTAGTGTAGGAAAAAGTATCCCTTTTTCACACTTAATTTGGGAATTAATATTATTAAAAAGGACTAAATTATGCCTTAATTTAGTGTTGTAATGTGTATTTTACATATTTACATTAAGTTTAGGGCCTTGTTAATAGAATTAATTGTGCCTTATTTATGGTGTTGTAAGGTGTACCTTTACACTTTCACACTTATCTAGGGCTTTATTAATTAATTGAGGTTAATTGGCCTTAATTGGCCCCTTTAGTTTAAATCCAAGCCTAAATAATTGCAATTTTCAAAGGGTAAAACTTGACATTCATCAATGAAATAACATAACACTTAACATTGGAGAATGTGTGTCCTAGGTAAGTGACATAGGAGGTCCTCACTTAGGCCTAAGACCTAAATTTCAAATAATTTTTGGTGGTATTTCAATGATTTCAAATGTGTATTCACATGCCAGCTTGTGTTATTTGAATTTCAAGAATTAATGTTAACATATGTATAAATAAGAGGTCATTTCACTATGTTTCACCTAGCAAATCTAAGACTTTCAAGCATTCAAGCAAATTTATGAGCAAGTGTGATCAAGAGCATTTCAAGACATTCAAGGGCAGATTTATTGAAGAATTATTACAACATTCAAGATCCCATTATCATGTCAAAGTCTTCTTGCATCATGCATGTTATTTGAGCTAATATGTTGATGTAGTGTTCAAGCTCCATTCAAGTATTCAAAGGAAATATTTTGAGTCAAGTTTCATGATCAAGATCCACATCCATTGAATCCATTTCATGCAAGTTGCAGATCCATATTCCAAGGTTCAAACAAGGGTTTGGTGAGTTGTGACATTACATTTGTTCATTCATTATTCCTTTCATGCTTTTATTCATTTCAAGGTTTAATTACCAAAATAGGGTTTGACCAAGGAAAACCCCTATTCACCTAACAAAACAACATTTTTCTCTCTTGATGTGTGTTTGTAGATTTTAGGTGGAAGATCTATTGAAGAGAAAAATTGCAAAGTTGTCAAAGTTGCATTTGTTGTCACCATTCTTGCAATTTCATGGAAACTGACCTACAAGATTTATTTTCGGCTTTCTAACTATGAGATTCAAGAATTTGGGAGTGCAGAAACAACAAAAGAGAACCCAAAACCCATTTTTTCAAGAGCCCTAGCCAAGACCCATTCACCATAGGACGAATGAATCCTCAAAAAGCTTTGAAAAAACACTTTTGGTGACTAGTACACATCACTTTCCCATTCTCAGATCTGTAATTTAACTTCTGGTTCCATCAGAATTGAGATTAATCTTCTACTATGCACTTTGTAGAAGTCATTTTGGAGTTGATTTGCTATTTTTAATCTTTCTCTCCAAAGTGTTGTTTAATCAGGGCCCTCGTCCTTGCATAAAAGGGAAATTTGTAGATTTGCACTATGACCTGACTCACCATTTGGTTGATAGTCATTTCATTGTTTGGATCTCATTTCCTGAATGAAATTAGAGAAATAGGTCCATCATTCTACATTTCAATCCCCCATACCTATTTTTCTATGTTTTACTACCTATTCTTTTGCATATGAATTTTTAGTATTTATTTGCATGATTTTCTCTATTTGGGTTATGTGGAAATCATCATAGATGGCTACAAATTTCCTTTCAATGGAATAATGATACTTTATATAAATAATAGAAAAAATAAAAAATAATATAAATATTTTTTTACTTTTAAAATTTTTACATCTAGAATCTATATAGAAAATTCCACAATTCGTTAGTTCACATCATCCTTAAATTGTTGAATTTCTTTCCTACACTTGTTTCATATTTTGTGGTTTAGAATTGGGACTTTTCTAAGTCTAGTTTTGTTAAGGTTTCAATTATAAGTAATTTGGAGAACTCAAAATAACATACTTGTCTAAGTCATTAGAGTGTGAATCACATTGTAGGTGTATTTGTAGCATTTCTAGAGTACATGTAGTGATAGCTAGGAGCACGCTCTCATGGTGTTTGTATATAGTGTAAAAATATATGCACATTGTTTAGGTAAAGTTGGTCAACAAGCTTGGACCAAGTGTGAGTGATAATTTATTATTGTGTGTGATGATCATCTATGTGAAGGAACATTTCATATAATGTGTGATATGTTGATGTGATGGTACATGGTCATGGATGGTTGTGTGATTTATGATATTTTGTATGGTAATTAAATTATAAATGCAATATCCTATGAAAAATACTACATCTATCTACTTGTATGGCTAGAAAAAGGTTCAATTGGTTGAGTGTTGATTTCCTAAAGGTGTGGTAAAATTATTGTGAGGTTGTATGTTATAGTCTATAGATTGAGACTTTGCATGAGACTTATTATATTGGATGTGACTTTTCTTGTAAATACATTGTTAAATTATATTTTTGATAGTGGGTTTCTTCTTGTAAGGGTTCCTAACAATAATTTATCTCATGTGTATTTTTTACTTGTGTACTACTTTGTGTGTTTCCTTCAATGAATTATATAATAAAAATAGTTATTTTAATCACACAATATTAAGGTGTTCTAATATCCCAATCTATCAATCAATTATATCATGGATTCAATTTTGAACACTAATTTTCCTATCTCAATCTCTAGTACTAATTTCAAGTTGAAAAGAGAACATATCCACTTCCACATAAACTCAAATATGGTATAAGTAGACACCCACTTACAAGGATATCTAAAACTCTACTCTAATAACACAATCTATAAAATGCTAGTGATATTTTCTTAGCAATCACTACTAATGAGCATGTTCATGTCAATCCTATAAAAAAACATTAAAAAAATATCTTCTAACTCTAATAGTTAATTCATTAGTCAAATATGTTCAAATAGTTACATCATCATAGACACATAAAAATGTATATAATAAAAAACACATAATAAGACTAAGACAAATGACTATATATGGAGAAACTCCCAAAAGGGAAGAAGAGTCTGAAATAGTGAGATCTTATCCTCATGTCACTATCTATTATTAGAAAAATTAGATACTATAAATGTTAGCCTTTCAAAGAGTATGAAAATATGATTTTATTAATGCAACATTGGATTACTCATTAAGAGATTATATGGACATGAATAGAAATCAATAAAACATAATAAATACACACATGGCACTGGATGTAATTAGAGAAAACTCTCGCAAGAAAAAAATCCACTATCAAAGAGAGGCAAATATTAATCTACAACACAAGAGTACATATGTAACACATTTTCTCCCTTCAATCTGATAATACTTTGGTAGTCTTTATGTACTTATGAAATCTATATAAAACTCACTACAAAAGGTCTCTACATTATGGAAACCATGCTACTTCACTTGAAATAGTAAAATGTTAAAAAGGAATGAATGTTTAAGTGAAATACAACCCCCTATATTATTTTCCAAGTCTATTATTCCTTTCCCACATACATAAGGAATCTTAAACATCAAAAATATGAAATAAGGAGTAAAAATATTTCATATTCCACACTTTGTTTCTATTGTATGGAAACCATTGAATTTGAAGTAGTGATTTGGTGTAGGAGCACTTGGGAAAATACTAGGTTTTCTAGAAGTTTTGTATGAAGTTCTATTTTGGTTGTGTTATCTTTAGGTCATGTTGACCATTTTGTTAGCATTTGGTGGATTAGGAATAAAACTTGATCTGTTGTGATCAATGGATTAGGAGGTGGAAAGCATGGATGGGTTTTGAAGCTCTAACTTGTCTAGGTTGCCAACCTTGTCAAAGGTTAGAAAACACAGTGGGTTTTATAATTTGCATCATTAGGTCATCTAAAGGCTCGACCCAAGAAGCTCAACAGTTTTTGGAACTTATTTAAGGGATGACTCGACCCTGGAGCAGGGTTAGAAGCTTTAATGTTTTGGTAAAATCTTGGGAAATAGAAGAAAACAACGTTTTGTGCAGAAATTCCTAATTTTTGCATCTTGATTGAGTTTTAATGGATTAGATTTGTTTCTGTTTGGATGTGGAATGTAGTGTAGTTGTCATTCAAGCATTTTGAATTCATTAGATAGTTTCTTGTACAATTTTTAAGCATCTTTTTGTAAATAGTTCAGTGTTGCCCTGTTGCTGGTCTGAAAAAGACCGTGTTTAGGAAATGGTGTGCTAGAGCACTTTTCCACTGTACAAACTGTATGAGCTTTTGGAAATAGTTCCTAGACACCATGCTTGTACATATGGTAGTTTCTAGGTTTTGTTTGAGTGCAGGAGATGCTGGCAAGGTCTTGCCCTAGGCGAGCCAGGCAGGGCCCGACTAGGGAAGACTAGAAGTAAATGAGACATAACTTGTAGGGGTGTATAGATTTTGAAGAGATTATTTTTGGACAATTTATTGGAGGTCTTAGCAAAGCTTGGTGATTAGGAGGAGGCTCCACCAATCCATTTGGTGTGAGAAATATTTGACAGTCTAAAAACAGTCTGGAAAGCTTACAAACCCTAGTTTTTAGGTCAATTTTATGATTGGGCAGTGTATGGCCTGTACAGGCTCAAAATCTCAAGAATCTTTAAGGTGTGGGTATGGGGATCACAAACCCAAAATGAAGAATCTAGGTCTTTTGGTGGGTTTTGAAGAAAATTGCATTTTTCTTTGTTAAGAGGCCTAATTGTGGCTCTAGGCTTGTAGCCTTTTCAAACCCTAGGAAAGGATTTTGTGAAAGCGATGGTTAGTTGGAGTCTTGTGATGGAAAAAGAACCCTAGATTGATCATCTTGAAGCTATTACAACATCTACACACCCCTGCAAGAATCAAATTGAAAGTTGAGAGGATTTGGCCTTTAGGGAAGAATAAGGGTCAATGGTGAGATAGTGGCAAGGCACCAAGGTTAGCTTGGTAGAAGGAAAGCATGTTGATAGTGGGGTTGGTCAATAGGAGTAGTGGCACCTAAACCTAAGACATGACCACTAGGACAAGGTGGAAGAGACACCTAGGAGTTCTTAGGAGCAAGGACTCAGAGCATGGGGTAGTGAGTGCCTCATCCAACCCTAACCTATTAGATTGGTATTAGAGCAGGTTAAAGATTTGGGAAGCATTTTATATGTCAGAGGTTGAGTCTAGTGATTCTCCCATCATGGTGAAAAATGCACAATTAGCCAAGATGGTTGAAGAGAAAGAGGAAGACAATAAGTCGTTAAAAGAAAGAATAGAGTAACTTGAGAAAGCATTGAACAATGTGAAGTTGGAAGGAAAAATACCAAAGGAAGAAGAGGTTGCAGAGGAAGAAAAGATCCCTGAACCTGACCCTGTTTTGGAGGAAGAACCTTTCTTGAAAGCATTAAAGGCGTTGAGTGGAAAAGGACTTGAGGGCATACCACTGTTCAGTGGGTAAATGGAACCTGATTTGGTCATGGATTGGATAGAGGGCAATGAAAACCATTTTGAATGTGATGATATCACTAAGGCACATAAAGTAAAGGTGGATAAATCAAGACTAAGAGGATCTACCTTGACTTGGTGGAAATTCATTCAAACAGAGAGGGAAAAAGAAGGCAAGCAGCCTATCTATACTTGGAAAGGAATGGTTGCCAAAGTAAGAGAAGCCTATATGCCAGATGACTATGAGATCCAGTTACATAAGAAGAGGCAAAGCTTAAGGCAAAAGGACCAAGATGTGAACACTTATACTGAAGAGTTTCGAAAACTTTGTATGAGGTCCAATGTTACAGAGGATGAGAGTCTTAAGGTGGCTAGGTACCTTAATGGTTTGAAGTGGAATATCCAAGAAGAGATGGATCTTTCGAGTCCTAAGATAGTACATCAGTGTTACCAATTGGCTATCAAGATTGAGGAAACAAACAAGAGGAAGCAAGATCAGACTTCTAAGGGCAAAGGAAAAGGCAGAGATCAAAGAGATCAAAGAGGATAGTGTGGTGGCTACCAAGGAAGAGGCAGTGACCAAAGAAATCAAGGTGAGTCTAAACTCACAAAGCATGGAGGTGAAACATCTTCTAGAGGAGGATATAACAGAGGTAGAGGACCTCAAGGAGGTTCAAACAGAGGAAGAGGAGCAGGCAGGAGCAATTCCTATTTTGCAAACATGAAGTGTTTTCATTGTAATCAAATAGGCCATCCTGCTTATAGATGCCCAGAGAAAGCTTCCTCATCAAGCAATGAAAAGAGAGTGGCTTATACACAAGAGGACACCATGAGTCCTAAAGCATCTGAGGTCAGTCATATAGAATCTAAGGTAGGAGAGAATCTGATGTTTAATAGAGTCTTGATTAGACAACCGGTTAGGGAATAACCTAAACAAAGAAGAGCTCTTTTTAGAGTAAGGTGCAAGATACTTGGAAAAGTATGCAAGTTCATAGTAGATTCAAGTTCAACAAACAATATAATCTCAGAGGAGGCAGTAGCAAAACTAAAATTGGAGAAAGTACCTCATACTAACCCTTACAAGGTCACATGGTTGAACAAAGGGCAAAGTGTTTTGGTGAATGAGCAAGTAACGGTGGAGTTTTCCATTGGAGGATATAAAGACAAGTTAATTTGTGATGTGTTACCCATGGATGCATGCCATCTACTATTGGGAAGACCATGGCAGTATGACAGAAGTGTGATGTATGATGGAAAAGAGAACACCATTTCATTTAAGAAGGATGGGAAGACTTTTAAGTTGCAGTCACTGTCAGAGGAAGATGAAGGACAGTCAAAGACACCAAACATCATGTTGAGCAGTGGTAAAGATTTCCTTAAGAACCTACACCAAGGGAATGAAGGATATATGGTTACGATACAATCTAAAGAGGAAGCTAAGGCTGAAAAGACAATCCTACCGGAAGCAGTCCAAAAGTTGCTTAATAGGTACAAAAGTATAGTTAGTGATGGTACACCTGCAACTCTACCACCAAAGAGAGCTATAAATCATAAAATTGACTTCATACCTGGAGCCTCATTACCTAACAAAGTAGCATACAAACTCACACTAGATCAGAATTTGGAGGTAGCTAGGCAAGTGCAAGAATTATTGGATCAAGGCTTGATTCAAAAGAGCATCAACCCATGTGCAGTTCCAGTGGTTTTGGCAACAAAAAAAAGAGGTAAGTGGAGGTTATGCGCTGATTCTAGGGAAATAAATAGGATCACCATTAGGTATAGGTTTCCTATTCCTAGAATTGAAGACTTGATGGATTGTCTCGGAGGTGCTCAGTTCTTCACAAAGTTGGATCTGAAGAGTGGGTACCATCAGATCAGAATTAAGGATGGTGATGAGTGGAAGACAACTTTTAAGACAAATGATGGGTTATATGAGTGGAAAGTGATGCCATTTGGCCTCTCAAATGCCCCTAGCACATTCATGAGACTCATGAATGAAGTGCTTAAGGATTTCACAGGGATATTTGTAGTAGTGTATCTTGATGATATACTCATCTTTAGCAAGACAGCAGAAGAACACTTGAAGCATGTTGAGATGGTTCTTAGAAGGTTGCAAAAGGAGAAGTTGGAAATCAATCTAGAGAAGTGTGAGTTCTTCAAGAAAGAGCTGGTCTATTTGGGTTGTAGTGTCCAAAGGCTCATTAAATATGGATCAAAGCAAGGTGGAAGCCATCCTAAACTGGCCTACACCAACCACATGGACAGAGGTAAGGAGTTTTCATGGATTGGCTCAATTCTATAGAAAATTCATAAGGAAATTTAGTGGCATATGTGCACCAACTCTAGACACAATCAAGGGTGGTTTGAAAACTAAGTTTGTGTGGACACAAGAAGCTAAGAAAGGGTTTGAGGAACTGAAACAAGAGGTGGCAACTCAACCTATTCTCTTATTACCTAGCTATGACAAGTTGTTCACCATTGAATGTGATGCTAGTGGAGTGGTAGTAGGAGGTGTACTTAGTCAAGAGGGCAGGCCTATAGCCTTCTTTAGTGAGAAGCTAAATGAAGCAAAGAAGAAATATTTAACCTATGACTTGGAACTTTATGCTTTGGTTCAGTCACTTAGTAAATGGAGGCATTACCTTCTACCCAAGGAATTTGTAATCTTTACTAGCAATTAGGCACTTAGTTTTATCAACACTCAAGAGAAGTTGAGTAATAGGAATTTGAAATGGATGGAATACATCCAAGCTTTTAATTTTACCATCAAGCACAAGAAAGGAAAAATGAACAAGGTGGCAGATGCATTAAGTAGAAGGTTGTTGACAGTGCAAGAGATACAACTCAAGAGCATTGTCATAGAGAGTTTCAAGGATCTATATGGAGAAGATGAAGACTTTTCAGAGGTCTATAAGGTATGTTCTAACTTTGAGAACCATTTCCATAGTCAATACTCAGAGTATACATTGCAAAGTGGGTTGTTGTTTAAGGGAAATCAGTTATGTGTTCCAAAAGGTTCAATGAGGGAAAATTTGATTCAGGAAAAGCATAATGGTAGTCTTAGTGGGCATTTTGGCATAAATAAGACTTTAGAGCTAGTACAAAGATTCTATTATTGGCCTAAGTCGGCAAGATATGTTAGAAGGTATGTGGAACAATGTGTTGTGTGTATGAAAGCTAAGGGAGGAGCTAGCAATGCTAGTTTATATCAACCCCTGACCATTCCTAACAGACCATGGGAGTGTGTGAGCATGGATTTTGTGGTAGGCCTTCCTAAGACCAAGACTGGTTTTGACAGCGTTTATGTTGTGGTAGACAGATTTAGCAAGATGAGTCATTTTATTCCCTGCAAAAATACTCATGATGCTAGCTACATAGCTCACCTTTTCTTCAAGGAGGTTGTAAGGATCCATGGCTTGCCTTTAAGCATTGTTTCTGACAGAGATGTGAAGTTCATGAGTCATTTTTGGAAGACTCTATGGAGCAGATTGGGTACCAACCTGTCATTTGGATCAACTTACCATCCTCAGACCGATGGTCAAACAGAGGTGGTTAACAGGGTGCTTGGTAATCTTTTAAGGTGCCTAACTAAGGAATATGGACAAACATGGGATATGGTTATCTCACAAGCTGAGTATGCTTACAATGATAGTGTGAATAGAACCACAGGGAAGAGTCCATTTGAGGTTGTGTATGGGATGCACCCAAGAGGCATATGTGAGCTCAGAGACCTTGGATCTATGGAGAATAGGAGTGGACATGCAGAAGACTTTAGTCAGACCATGAAGGAGATTCAGGAGCAGGTCAAGAGGACAGTCATTGAGGCTACACAAAAAGTGAAGGAGAAGGCAGATATATCAAGGAAAGATGTGCAATTTCAAGTAGGGGACTATGTTATGGTACACCTTAAAAAATCAAGGTTGTAGAAGGGCATGTCAACCAAGTTGCAGATGAAGAGAGTGGGTCCATGAAAGATATTGGCCAAGTATGGTCAAAATGCATACAAGGTGGAGTTACCTACCGATCTAGGAATCTCACCAGTATTCAACATTGCTGATTTGATCAAGTATAAGGGGACAGTCAAGGATTTGGATCAGGATAGTAAGGATATCTTCAAGGACATCAGCAACATGTCTTTACCTACTCAGGACAAGCCTCAGGCAGAGAAGATCTTGGAGTTAAGGGTGAAGAAGGCCACAAGACACAAGGTGTACATGGAACACCTCATCAAGTGGAAGAACAAGCATGAATCTGAGGCTACTTGGGTGGATGAAGCTAAATTCAAAAAGTAGGGCATTGACCTGTCAGTGATCTCTCCTTCCAATCCTTAGTGTTTGAGTTGAGAGGGGGAGAATGGTGCAAGAGCACCTGGGAAAATACTAGGTTTTCTAGAATTTTTGTATGAAGTTCTATTTTGGTTGTGTTATCTTTAGGTAATGTTGAACATTTTGTTAGAATTTGGTGGATTAGGAATAAAACTTGATCTGTTGTGATCAATGGATTAGGAGGTGGAAAGCATGGATGGGTTTTGAAGCTCTAACTTGTCTAGGTTGCCAACCTTGTCAAAGGTTAGAAAACACAGTGGGTTTTATAATTTGCATCATTAGGTCATCTAAAGGCTCGACCCAAGAAGCTCAATGGTTTTTGGAACTTATTTAAGGGATGACTCAACCCTGGAGCAAGGTTAGAAGCTTTAATGTTTTGGTAAAATCTTGGGAAATAGAAGAAAACAACGTTATGTGTAGAACTTCCTGATTTTTGCATCTTGATTGAGTTTTAATGGATTAGATTTGTTTCTATTTGGCTGTAGAATGTAGTGTAGTTGTCATTCAAGCATTTTGAATTCATTAGATAGTTTCTTGTACAATTTTTAAGCATCTTTTTGTAAATAGTTCAGTGTTGCCCTGTTGCTGGTTTGAACCAAACTGTGTTTAGGAAATGGTGTGCTAGAGCACTTTTCCACCGTACAAACTATACGGCCTTTTGGAAATATTGCCTAGACACCATGCTTGTACATATGGTAGTTGCTAGGTTTTGTTTGAGTGCAGGAGATGCTGGCAAGGTCTTGCCCTAGGCGAGCCAGGCAGGGTTCGGCTAGGGAAGACCAAAAGTAAATGAGACATAACTTGCAGGGGTGCATAGATTTTGAAGAGACTCTTTTTGGAAAATTTAGTTGGAGGTCTTAGCAAAGCCTGGTGATCAGGAGGAGGCTCCACCAATCCATTTGGTGTGAGAAATCTTTGACAGTCTGAAAATAATCTGGAAAGATTACAAACCCTAGTTTTTAGGTCAATTTTGTGATTGGGCAGTGTACGGCCTGTATAGGCTCAAAACCTCAAGAATATTTAAGGTGTGGGTATGGGAATCACAAACCCCAAATGAAGAATCCAGGTTTTTTTGTGGGTTTTGAAGAAAATTGCATTTTTCTCTGTTAAGAGGCCTAATTGGGGTTCTAGGCTTGTAGCCTTTTCAAACCCTAGGAAGGGATTTTGTGAAAGCGATGGTTAGTTGGAGTCTTGTGATGGAACAAGAACCCTAGATTGATCATCTTGAAGCTATTACAACATCTACACACCCCTACAAGAATCAAATTGAAAGTTGAGAGGATTTGGCCTTTAGGGAAGAATAAGGGTCAATGGTGAGATAGTGGCAAGGCACCAAGGTTGGCTTGGTAGAAGGAAAGCATGTTGGAAGAGACACCTAGGTGTTCTTAGGAGCAAGGACTCAGAGCATGGGGTAGTGAGTGCCTCATCCAACCCTAACCTATCATGATTCTAATATCATTGGGTTAGTAATAGAATGGTTGCATATCAATATAAAAATGATGACACTATATATAGATCTCTATTAATAATGCATAATGAGTATCAATAGTCTTAAAATTGTTGCTTGTTGAAAACTAATGGTTTTGTCACCATTGCTTCTTTTTTTCATTTTTAACATTCAATTCTATATTTCAAGACTTCCTTCCAATACGACAAATTATTACAAGTATGCCCTCACCTAAGTCTAAACCTTCTAGTAATGAAACAAAGCCAATAACATGAATTATTGATTCCCTCATCTTAAACAACTCCATGACTAAAAATGGCAACTTTGACCTCTTGATCAATCAACTATGATATATTTTTAGATCACACTTATTACCAAAGAGTGAAAGAAAAACTTCCAAAGTTTAAGGGTATACCAATAGGCTTGTACATCTCAAATCCATTTAATAATAAATTTTTAAGTCATTCAATTAATAGAAAAGAACTATACATGATATTAAATTTTATTTCATTGTAATTATACAGTAAAAAAATTTAAAATGTTTATGCATGCCATAACTTCTTTACATGAAATTTTATGTTTAAATAACTTTAAAAATAAATCTATTAATTATACATTGATCTATTAATTAGAACATTAAAATACGAAAAATATTATATAGCTACATCTATATATTCAAGAAGATAGCCAAAATTTAAACTAATTTAAAAAACATAATTGAGATATAGCATGCCTCACACAATCTAAATGGTAAAATTCAAGCTAAATTTTAATTTGGTGAACATATTAAGATCAAATTAAATGCCTTTCTTGTGTTTTCATGTTTATTATTTTATTTCTTAAAACATATGAAGATAAATTATTATAGCCTTGTGTTCCATGGCCTAGCCCACATAATTTTTAAATTCTTGAAAGTGTTATTTTCTTCATGGTGGAATTATTTATTTCTAATGATTCTCTACTTGAGAGAAAAGTATGTAATGAGAATGAGGAATTGGCCATTTATTTATTTTTGGGTGGTTTATAAAAACATGTCATCATCATAGAATATATCTATCATCTCTTAGTGTAATACAAATCTGAATACATTAAATGCATTTATCTCGAGTGAAGGATAACAATCTTTCTCAAATATCTTTCCTAAAATAAGCGGAAAGCTGTGTTAAAGATGTCATTTTATACTCTAAAGAATTAGAGATGCCACACATAGTTATATTATGCATAGCTTATAGAAAGCAAAGATATGGAAGTAATTAGGACACGAGTACAAGTTTTTGATAATTGAAGAGCAAATGGATTCGAACCATAGACCTATTATCTACCCTACTTACAACTTGAACAATCTCTTATTCCCTTAATTACTTGGGCTAAGCTCCTATAAGAGATAAGCTCGAATTTCTAATGATACTCCATTAGTTATTATAATCAAAATCTTAAGGAAATAGTATCACATTATGTCAAATTTTTATAGGAAAATGTTACCATATGAAAGTCTTTGTAAATATATTATAATCATATGTTAAAAGAGAATACATATCAATTCATTAAGAATAAGATATATGGATTATAATACATTTTATTTATATATACATCTTGATCTAAATAGGGATTTACAAAATTCTTCATAATAACAATATTATATGAATAGGAATATATTTTATTATTTTTTAAAAATAATTTTATATATGTAAATATGATACATATATTTATGTAACAAAATAACTATTCTATTTCTAATAGAAGATAGGTCTTGATTAGTAGCTTGTGAATTTCATTCACAACAATAAGTTCACTATTAAATTTCATTAAAAAGAAAATCCTATTTATTATTCTCATAGGGAGCATCTACATCCCAAGTAGCTATATCTAGAATATTATGAATAACATGTTGCATTGAGATACTAGAAGCTCTCTAATGCAGGAGCATCCAGGGTGTAAGAGCAATCTTGCATCACCCAAAACAAAAAAAATGTTGTTTCTTTTCAATAAGGGCTAAATTTGGAAGGGTTACTATTTTAGTAAGTTTGCATTTATGCACAGTTGGACACGAAATCTTACACAAAACTCTGAAATGGTAAATTGAAGACAATGGCAAAGAAATCACTTCAATACCATTTGTCATTTGAGTGATATTAAATTTTAATTTTGAAAAATCCTAGTAAAAATATTCGTAGTCAATTTTGAGGCACCTAGAGGCTCTGGATGGGCTTGAATGGAAAACAAAAGTAGTTGGCCTTTAGGCCCTACTTTTTGGTGGAATATTTCTTGAGAGCTTTCTGAAAAGGTATTATAATAGAAAATCTGATAGTCGGATCAAAAGTTATGACCCCACAAAGTTGTAATACCAAAATTAATAAAATTTCAAAATATCTTCTTGAGGAAGTTACACTTTCTAGAAGATTCTAGGGTGGTTACACTTTCTAGAAGATTTTAGGGCAGTTACACCTTCCAAATAAAGGATGTAAAGGGGGACTACAAAGAGGAGGCTAGAGAAAAGTAGATGGTTGTTCTGATTTGTAGATTTGTAGATTTATGTAATCAGGAAGCCCATGTGATGGAAAATATAATGTTGTAATTTCATTTTCATTTTAGTGATAATAGAAAATATTTTCTTTCCTTCTTGCATTTTGTTTGTGCCATTATCTGTTGTTTTTGTGAGTTTTAGATTGTAAGGGGGAGTACCCCTCATCACTCTCAAAGCAGCAACACTAAAAAACCTAGAATGTCTGTCAAGTACTCATCCCAAGTAGCTATATCTAGAAGATGATGAATGACTTATTGCACTGAATCCCTAGAAGCTCTCGAAGAAGTGATACTAAAATTTGTAGACGCAATAGTAGATGGAGGAGATGAAATCTTGACATGAACTAATGTAGATCAAAGTGCATGTATAGATTCAAGTGGCCAAAATTCTCTCTAGCTATCTAATCCACTCTAGTTGCATGAGAGTGTAAACCAATCAATGGTACTATAAGATCATCTGGAGAAAAATGTGAGGATTATAATCAATATGCATGATAAACTATCCACACTACAATAAGCTCTCTACTCTACAAGTCTCTAATAAACATTGAGTCAGGTGTGATCTCAACAATTTTGTCTTTCTTACGATGTGTAATTTAATAGATTGATAGGAGATTAGTTGAAAGAAAAGGTACACTTAGAACATTTGTGAATGTTCCACCTTCAACATACCCTCTCCCTACAACTGATATTGGAGCATCATCACCCAAAGTGATAGCATACATACTATGAGGCTCTAAGGGAGAAAACTCAACCTGTTAATATACCACGTGGTGTGAGGAACCCGAGTCAATGATTCAAGATGAATTTTATGGTGATGTAGTAGCAACTAGAGCCTTTCCCTTAGTTTTCTCTTTACCCTTTTCCTTTTTCTTAGCATATTCTTGAGTTGATGATAATTATTTTGATAGATACAAGGACCCCTATGTTATTCTTCTCAAGAAGATGTATGAGGTGGTCAATTTTCTTCTTAATACAATTATTCTCATCATTTTACATATTTATTGCAATAGGAACAATTAAATTTTTCTTAGGTTTCCCTTGGTTAGAAGAATTTTCAATGTTTGTTTTCAAAGATTTTGGTTTTTGTTCTTTCTTGGTCTCCTCATCCT
Organism: Sequoia sempervirens; assembly: GCA_007258455.2. NCBI lineage: Eukaryota > Viridiplantae > Streptophyta > Pinopsida > Cupressales > Cupressaceae > Sequoia > Sequoia sempervirens. The sequence continues at coordinate 564,889,488 of VDFB02270651.1, read as the reverse complement.
TTTGAGTTTTTTGCTTCTCCTCTTTGTTTTTTTAAGCTTGTTGATTCCCATTCCTAAAAAAGAGTACTTTTGATTTTGAACACTTTAATGTGCCCATCTACATTAACTTATCATGCTCCCTATTCAAGTCGCCCATGAAATTATCTAGAGGAATATTCCATGTAGTTCCAAGAGCCCTTTTGGTGGAGTAGAAGGTAGATACAAACAAAAAATAATCAAGACCTAGTTTGGAGAGTATATAAATAACAAGTTTATCATCCTTTTTCTTTATTCCATATTATTTTAACTACAACCTTAATGATTTAAACTTAGTGAAGAAGTCCTCTAGAAACTTAGTGAAGAAGTCCTCTAGAGTGTCAAAGGAACTTGGACTCAAACTTATGAGCTCATTTTCCAACTCATGACCTTTCATTTCATCTAGGTCTTCCTAAAAAAAATATAATACAATCTAAACTTGATTGGGCGTTTTGAAGGAATCTAAATGAAAGAGAAGTTCAAGAGATACATTCAAATAAAAATCCAAAGGCTTGATCACACTTGTTAAACCATTTTTCTTTACCTTCCTAAACAATAGGTTCTTTCTCAATACAAATTGTTACCCTATTTAACCCTTTATTTTAGCACAAATTGTACTTTTTAGTTTCCAATCACGATAGCTAAAGGGTGTTAATGCGATGATGATTTGATTTGAATCCATGCTAGAAACTAAATTTTTGTAGAAATGAAAATGAAAAAATGAAAAAAATGGAAGGAAAGTAGGAAGTGTTCAAGATGCAACACACAACATCCCCCTTGATTCAATATTTGATCCCACCCAAATTTTGACACTTTATATGCTTAGTGCTTAGGAAAACACTAATAGAACATAAAATACACTTTATAATTATAGTGCAATAATGTTCCTATTGGAATGGGCATAAAAAACTATCAACTTTATAAAAAACCAATTTCAAGCCACCAATCAAAAGTTATGACAATTTTAATATTTCACTATGTTGTCTAAATTACACTTCACAATTTATCCCTATAGTTGGTTGTGGACCATACCATATGACCAAGGTTTTAAGCTCTTGGGTGCCTATCCGCCCTTTTGTTGACATAGACCCTAACATAAATGTTGAACTTCACAATTTCAAATTTTCGCTAATGAATAGTGCACCTTATTGTTGCAATAATTTTGATGGTTGAATTCCTACCACTATTTTGTTTGTTGTTCTATGGTTTTCTCTAATTGTTGATCTATTACAATTTTTTGCATAACAAATATTTAATAAGCCACAAACATCTAACTCACTACACATGGATATGCATGTCAAATAGAGATTTGTTGCATAGGGATATACAAGTTGAACAAAGATACAAACATATATTTATTGCATATGGATCTACATGATGAGAAAATATTATATGTAGAAATGTCATGCGACTAGATAAGCCAAAGAATTATGTGACCTATTTTCCCTTGTTAAGAAGATCTACAAGCTTTGCCAATGCACAAAAAAATATGAATAAAACACACAACAAAACAAATTGCATGCATAATTTTTTAATATAATAACTCATAAAAAACAAATCAAACCAACACCCAATTATAAATCTTCTCTCATCCATGTAGAATTATCTAAAATATTTGCATGGAATGCGAATATTAATTGAGTTACAAATGCCAAGTAGTCACATGCTCTAAACCTAAAGGATTAAAAATAGATAATGAAATACAAAAGTGAACACATGAAATTGGTTGAATCAACATGTAAATTAAGCCAAAAGGAGGTGTACACATAATAAGAAAAGAATAAACCACCAACATAATTAGTGGAGAAGACAAGGAAGTAGGATCCCCTTAACAAAGAGTGGTGGAAAGTTAGCTTCCTCTAAAATCACAAGAGGTGGTGAGTTAACTAGTTCTAACTAATACACCTAACTAGGATTGATCTCATGTGTATAACCATGTCCTATCATGCATATGTACGTGAACAATGTCATGTCCATTAACTTATACCTATCAATCCCTTCACTCTTTGTACACAATTAATTAATGTATGACCTTATTGGTTGTAATAGAAACACATGACCCTATCCTATGATTTTTGTCTTGTACTTGAAGATGAGTAATTATGACTTGAAACCTTAAGCATATTCTTCACTAATTCAATTTTCTTCATTAATCAACACTGATATTATATTTTCCAAACTAGGATAAATCTTTCTTGATGTAAAAATGATATAGGAGTGGGTAGCATGCATGATATTCAATAAAGTTATTTTAATATCATCATTTGCTACTTTAGGTTGGATACCAACAATGACATTTTAGGGATTATTTAACTTATGTGCTTTGGTGCATCACTAGATAGACAATATCATAACATATTTTTATTACATAGGTAAAATAGGTTAAGTTGAAGCGAATTTAAAACACATAGTTGTGGTACTTGCAAAGAAAGCTTTGCATAAGTTGTATATTACACCTATCGATGTATATTTATATACATCCTATCAACAATAAACCTTATATAATTGCTGCAAGGTTGAGACACACTTTCCCAACAATCTTCTCATAGGATATCTTGATCATTTGTTTGCTAGTTAGAATGTGGCTTAGATTTCAAATGATAAAAAGACTATGTATTTATAGGTGTTTATCTAATTTATGAAAAAATTAGATTCCAAAAGCTAAAGAAATATTTGTATGGTCTAAAATAGAGTCCTAGGATGTGGTACCAAAAAATTGATACATATGTGTTGAGTTTGAGATTTGAGCATTCTAAATCAAATCGTTGTGTTTATTATAAAATTGATGGTGATCATTTCCTATTTATTGCATTATATGTTGATATGTTATTTATTAGCAAAGGGAAAGGTATGATTTCAAAACTAAAATCTCAACTTGCTGCTAAATTTGAAATGAAAGATCTTGGTGCAACTAGGCACATTCTTGGGATGGAAATTAGAAAGGATAGAGAGAACAAAATCTATGGCTTGGACAAAGTAAGTATGTCAATTCAATTTTATAGAGGTTTAACATGCAGGATTGTAGACCAGTGTGTGTTCCTTTTTCAGATGTAACAAAGTTATCTATTTTAGATTGTCCAACATCTCCATCAGAGATGGAAGACAAGAGAAGAGTGTCTTGCTGAAGTGCAATTGGAATTTTGATGTATGCTATGGTTTGTACTAGACCAGACATTGCCCAAATAGTGGGAGTTCTTTCCAGATATATGTCTAATTCTGGTAGTGTTCATTGGGATGTAGTTAAAAGGGTCTTCAGATATTTGTGTGATACCTTAGATTATTCCTTGTGTTATCATAGTAATTTGAATGAAGATAAGATTTCCCTTGATATTCACATGGTTATGTGGATTCAGATTGGGCAGGTGATATTGATAGTAGATGATCCACCAGTTCTTATGTATTTACTTTATTTGGTAGTGCAATTAATTGGATGAGTAAGTGATAGGTTGTGGTTGCTTTGTCCACTATTGAAGTTGAGTATATGACAACTAATCATGCTTGTAACAAAGCCATTTGGCTTAAGATACTTTGTTCAGATATTGCAATAAAACAAGGTGTAGTGACAATTTATTGTGATAGAGTACAATTTGTCTAGCCAAGAACCTATCATTTCATTCTAGGACTAGGCACATTGATGTGAAATATCATTTTTTTAGAGATATGGTCGAATATGGCAAAGTGAAGTTGGTTAAGGTGGATAATTTAATGAATGTTGCCAATTCTTTAACTAAGACTATAAGCACAAAGAAGTTCAGATGGTGTTCAAAGACTATGGGCCTTTCATCCACTAGTAATTAAGAGACGATGTTTACTTCCTCCCGTTGCTCTTGTAAGGTGTTCAACAAGTGGGAGATTTGTTGGGAAAATGTGCCTCAACCTTGCAATTATATAAGGTTTATTGTTGATGGGATATATATATATCCTAGTTACATCGATAGGTGTAATATACAATGGGAGCACATAGCGGAGGGGAGGAGTGGGATGCATGTTAATGTTAACATTTTTTGGTTAACAAGAACTCTTAAATGACCAACACACATTAAATCAATGATATATTGTAAATATGGACCATTCATTATTAGGTTTGAGATTTTAAGGTGGATATTTTGTTGGCTTATCTTTCCCTAGAAGGTAACCCTATTTTATGAGGGTGTTGTATTGTGAGTGCCGTATTGTAATGTATTCTAAGAGTCTGATAGTGGTTGTGTTGTCTCTGGATCTCTAGTGGTGATACTCTTGTGAGAAGCTTGCTCTGCAATTATATTGTTATCTTTGTGATTTCTGAAAAATATATAGGGAAACTTTTGGAGTGTGGGGTTTTTCTCCCAAAAGGATTTTCCCCAAGTAAATCATTGTGTTGTGGTGTGAATGATATTTATGTTTATTCTGTTTAAGTTTCTATAACTGTTGAAAAGATCTATAAAGTTTTGCATTATTCTCCTTTCAAGATTAGTGTAGGAAGTTGTTCTGCTACCGTAGCTTCCTTACACAAATATCACTATCAAGAACATTCAAGACCATATTTATTAGTCATTTGTTGTAGCAATCAAGATCCTAATATTATTTCCAAGTTTATGTGTTCATGTTGTCTTGTGAAGGCTAATATGCATTGTTGATCCTAAAGAATCCAAGCATTTCAAGTATGTTGAATCAATCAAGAAAAGCAAGATCAAGTTATTTTGGAGAGATGTGTTTGAATTTAGTCCTCTAAGGGAAGCCATTGAAGGGTGGTGAATTGTAGCAAGCATTTTTTTTTCATCATTGATGAGCCAATTCTTTGGCACATTTTGATCATACTTTTATAAATACTTTGCTGTTTTTATTATGCTAAAACAAACATTCAGTCTATTTATGGGATAGATATAGACCTTTTTATGACTTAAATATGACGAGTATATTGTGATAAGAAGTGCCATGATTATTACCTTTAATGTTTTATTAGTATGATAAATACTTTATGGTTTTGTGTGATCATAAACCTTCTTGCAGCCTCCATTACCAAAACTTCCTGCAGCCATATCTGAAACAATGTTTGCCTTAGTTTAATACTTAATTAATAAATGAATAAAGTAATGGATTGTCTTAAATGATGAACGTGTTGAGCTAACCTTCTTCCTCAGGAAAAGATGGTGAAATATTTTGCAGGTACCATGATTGAAAGAAAGGAATTCAATTTCCACTTGAAGAATTGAAGACCAAATCCATAAAGACTGGTTCAACAACAAAAGATGAGGAGACAGTTTCAACTCATTTGCCATGCAGGGAGAGTGTTCCAGAAATCTAGGCCAGTTGTCTTGGTGGTGCATGAATCCAGGATGATGGCGCTTTAAGACTGCTCAACTAATTTGACTTAGTTCTTCATTGTCATTCACCTCTTTACTTAAGTTAGTTAAATGTAATAAATGCCTCCCGTTTTATAAGGGAAGGTTGGTTAGTAGTTAGGATCAATTTTCAATAAATAGCCCATTCTCCTTCAGAGAAGGGGCTGGAAAAATCGCTTTTGTAATACACTTTCAGTTCTAGAAATTCAGCCAAGAGATTGTGCCATGTACTTGTTTGCACTAAATCAATAAAGCTTATGAAGTTTTTCATCTAATTTGTTGTCTTATTTTGGCACTACCTAAGGGGGCCCACTTAGGGAACTGTCCATACTTTTATTCTGCAAGATAGAATAGTTGCATTTTCCTTCATAGAATTTAATGTGACTGTTCCTGCAGTTGGCAGAAACACAGAGCTGTCAACTGTTCCTGCAGCCACTAGAGGCATAATAGGTATCTTACGAGTTTTTCATTTCCAAGTAAAGTTAAACAGTAAATTTGTTTCTAGTACTTAAATTCTAGTATAAGGCATTTTAGGAATCATGTATTTCTGGAAGGGTGATTAGTGCATATCTTATGTTGTCCCATTTCAAGTTTACGTCCCTGGGTTGATAATTAAATGAGGTTCTTTAGTAGGTCATGACTGCCAATTGTGATGTTCAATCCCTGAGTAGAGGAATTCGTGATTCCTAGTTATTGAGCTAATTAAAGAACACTACATTTTTGGTGCCGTTGCCGGGGATGGTGTCAAACTAAGAACCTATTGCAGGCATGCTAGTAAAGAGTTTAAGATTTCATTCTTAGTACTTTTAGTTTAGAATTCTGCATTCTAGCATCTCCTTAGTTAGTTTACTTTTGTTATATGCATAGAAGAAGAGACCAATTTGGAAGATTCCTTCCTGGGAGCATAGATATTGAAGAGATTGAACCGAACCTATTCCAAGATGACTCATATCTGGATGCTGGCCAAGACTTAGTTACTTCATCTTCTTCCTTTGATTCCTCTGAACTAAGCTTTAACCTATCCGATGAAACAAAATTAAATAATCCACTTGCTCTTGTAGTTCATCAACCAGGAGCTAATCCAAGAATACAACCAAGAATGGAAAATCCTATTTTTCCATTTCCAATCCCTGACCTACATGGCAATAATAATCTCAAGAACATCCCTGCCTCTTTACTGCCAAAGTTCTATGGACTTATTACTGAGGACCCTCATACCTTCTTGTTTGAATTTGAAATCCTTTGTAGGAGCTATGACTATACAACCTCAGAACACAAGCTGAAATTGTTTCCCTCTACTCTAAAGGAGGCAGCCTTGAGATGGTTCATGGGATTGGGAAGCAATGTAGCTAACACTTGGGATCAAATGAAGACTCTATTCTTGAGTAAATATAAAGAGTATTGTAGAGGAAATGATATGAGAGGAGATGACATCTTCAAAATGTCACAAAAGGAGGATGAAACCTTGGAGGATTATGTGTCAAGATTCTTGTTTAGCGTGCAGAAAAATACTCATCATGAGCTGAATGAGGAATCTCAAAAACTTCTCTTCTTAAGGGGAGTCAATGATACTTGTATGGAGGTTCTTGACCTCATGGCAGGAGGTGATGTCACCCAAAGTGATTGGGATGATATCAAGAAAATCTGTCTCAATTACTCCAAAGCAGCTGTAAAGAAGGGAAGGGGGTTTAGACCTTCTTCTATAAAAGGAAGTGGCTCTAGAGTATCTAAAGTGGAGATTACCAATCTCTTGTTTGACTTCAAGTAGGATATCATCAATGATGTAGCTACTCAATTGGATACTATGCAAGCTAGAAGGAAGAAAGAGGAAGCTGAGACAATGTTAGTTGAATATTGCCCCCATTGCCGACAAAAAAAGAAAGACTGCCGATGCAAAGCAGTGGACAATTTGGAGGTACAACATCTCCCTACTGAGTTCAAAACCATTGAAGGAGAGGAGGAAGTGTTCTTTGTTGCTCAACGTAGGCCATGGGCCCCAAGACAAGGTATGCCTCAGGATCCTTTGCAAAATTTTGGTTCATATAATAGTCAATGGAAAAACCAGTACCCTCCAAATTATGGGCCATACTCCCAACCTCAGTGGAATAACCCTTGGCCAAATGCCCAGAAAAACCATTGGCGATCCTCATAAGGGAATTGGCAATCACCACAGCAAAATCAGTGGCAGCCTCCGCAAGGGAATTGGCAGCAGCCTAACCAATGGAGAGGAGGCTAGAAATGGTCAAATCCACCCACTGGTTTCCTGCAGCAACCGTAGCAGCAATCCATTATGCTACCTCCTGTAGCTAATCAAGTTTAGAATCCAAAATCAACCCAGCTACCTACTCAGGCAACACCTAATCCAAATAACTAGCAATCGTAGCAGCAACAACAAGTCTATTTTGCTGATCCTAATCATCAGCCTGCCTATGCTCTTAACCTGAATAATATTAATTTACGTTCAGGAACCGTGCTGCCCACACCATCTCCTCCCATAATCTCAGAATTACCATCTGAGGAGACTGACCAAGAAGAAGATATCAATGACTAAGCCCAACCAAAAGAGCCAGTTCAGATTCCATCATTACCTAAGCCATTTGATAAAGTGTCCCCTCCTTTCCCACAAAGGTTGGAAGGTGAAAATGTAAAAAAATAAGAGGAACCTACCTTTGACATCCTTGACCAGCTAAAGCATATATGTGTGAAAATTCCCTTGTTCCAAACAATCAAAGAAGTACCTATCTATGGCAAGGCCATCAAGGAGGCATGTTTGAAGAAACCGGGGAGGAAAAAGAAAGACCCTCAAACTATCCATGTAATAGGCCAACTCCTTGACTTAATGCTAGGGAAGCTTAGCATCCCAAAATATTTAGATCCAGGAAGTCCTGTTGTGGAGATCAATGTTAATGGGTTGCAAATTAAGAATGCTTTAGTAGATCTTGGTGTAGCTATCAATGTCATGACAAAGGACTTGGTTGTAAAACTTAATATTTCAGACCTAAGTGCTACACCTACAATATTACAGCTTGCTAATAGCTCGACTGTCAAACTTGATGGGGTAGTTGAAGACCTGGTAGTCACTTTGGATTCCTGGGAGTACCCTGCTGACTTTATGGTCTTATCTCCAAAGGCATCATTGGGGAGATACCCTGTCATACTAGGAAGACCTTGGTTGGCTATTGCTGATGCTTGCATTGGTTGTAGGTCAGGTAACATGACAATATCTAATGGATATAGCAAAAAGAAGCTTACCCTCTATTCTCCAGCCCTACCCCAACTTGAGTCTGGAGAGGTTGTTTGGCCAGATTTGGGAGAAGAGGAGGAGGAGCCGGTTGTGTTTCCGTCAGAAGAAGAGCAAGATAAGGCGGATGTGTTTGAAGAAGTATAGGAGACACCTGTAGTATGCTATAATCATAGACCACCACTCCATGTCACAAACTTTGCTGCAAGAATGACATGTTTTCAAGAACTTCAGCAACAACAGACTGCTTCTGCACTTGAAATTGAGAGACTACAAAGGGTAATCTAGAACAAGAAGCTGGAGATCGCTAACTTGAAAGACACTCTCAACCAATTGGTAGAACTGGTTCCACAACTGATGCAATGTCGTGCACCTTCACCTGTCTATGCAATGTATCTCAAGGAGCTGTATTTGAACTTCCAACTAATTAGAGTCTGACAAGGTAAGAATCCTTCTTTGGATACCTCTGAGGAATTTTATGAAGCATACAGGGATTCACCTTTGCACATCAGGAACCTCCTGTGTGAATTTTATCTACACAATTTGGTTGTATCCCAGGATAAGGAATGGAATCCCTTATGTTATGTCGGTGATATTCATATCAGTGCTCTAATCTCCTGGATCACCAATGAAATAAGTAGAGGAGAACAATTTGATAGCCATATGCATGATGAAGTAAATATTCCATTGTCTGTAAGAAATGAATCTAGTAATGGAATGGGCATTTACTTTCATTGGAAGAAATTGTGGAGAGATGAAAGAGCCAGGCCACTGATTGAGCCTCTAAGACAAGAGGTATTTTCTCAATACTCCCAAATTATAAACAGTGATTTTAATGCTGCAACCCTACACATTCAGAATAGATGGGAGCATCTTTCATTCCAACTAAAGAAAGCAGAACCACATACTCCCAATACCTTGTATGCAACAACCAGAAAGGCAGAGAGGTACATGAGGAATGCTAGAACAAAGAAGAAGAATTGGTTGCCCTTAGTTATGCAGCCGCCTATTCTCCTATGGCCATTATTGGCTATATAGGGGGATAACAACACTTATAACATAAGTTCTGAAGATAATAGATGGCATAGGCTGGAGGCAATGCGAGCTCACTTCTGGAATTTCTAGAATGGTGAATGTGGACAACAACTGAGTGCAGATCTGAGAGAGTTTTCCAGAAGAAAGAATGCTAGACTTGCTGAAGGCTCCAACAAGTATTTGGTTGAGGGGAGTGATGAGCCAAGTCTTTGGCACATTTTGATCATACTTTTATAAATACTTTGTTGTTTTTATTATGTTAAAACAAACATTCATTCTGTTTATGGGATAGATATAGACCTTTTTATGACTTAAATATGATGAGTGTATTGTGATAAAAAGTCCCATGATTATTACCTTTAATGTTTTATTAGTCTGATAAATACTTTATGGTTTTGTGTGATCATAAACCTTCCTGCAGCCTCCATTACCAAAAATTCCTGTAGCCATATCTAAAACAATGTTTTCCTTAGTTTAATACTCAATTAATGAATGAATAAAGTAATGGATTGTCTTAAATGATGAACGTGTTGAGCTAACCTTCTTCCTCAGGAAAAGATGGCGAGATATTTTGCAAGTACCATGATTGAAAGAAAGGAATTCAATTTCCACTTGAAGAATTGAAGACCAAATCCATAAAGACTGGTTCAACAGCAAAAGATGAGGAGACAGTTTCAACTCATCCGCCATGCAGGGAGAGTGTTTCAGAAATCTAGGCCAGTCATCTTGGTGGTGCATGAATCCAAGATGATGGTGCTTTAAGACTGCTCAACTAATTTGACTTATTTCTTCATTGTCATTCACCTCTTTACTTAAGTTAGTTAAATGTAATAAATTCCTCTCATTTTATAAGGGAAGGTTGGTTAGTAGTTAGGATCAGTTTTCAATAAATATCCCATTCTCCTTCAGAGAAGGGGCTGGAAAAATCGCTTTTGTAATACACTTTCAGTTCTAGAAATTCAGCCAAGAGATTGTGCCATGTACTTGTTTGCACTAAATCAATAAAGCTTATGAAGTTTTTCATCTAATTTGTTGTCTTCTTTTGGCACTACCTAAGGGGGCCCACTTAGGGAACTGTCCATACTTTTATTCTGCAAGATAGAATAGCTGCATTTTCCTTCGTAGAAGTTAATGTGACTGTTCCTGCAGCTGGCGAAAACATAGAGCTGTCAACTGTTCCTGCAACCACTAGAGGCAGAATAGGTATCTTACGAGTTTTTCATTTCCAAGTAAAGTTAAATAGTAAATTTGTTTCCAGTACTTAAATTCTAGTATAAGGCATTTTAGGAATCATGTATTTCTGGAAGGGTGATTAGTGCATATCTTATGCTGTCCCATTTCAAGTTTATGTCCCTGGGTTGATAATTAAATGAGGTTCTTTAGTAGGTCATGACTGCCAATTGTGATGTTCAATCCCTAAGTAGAGGAATTCATGATTCCTAGTTATTGAGCTAATTAAAGAACACTATAGTCATTTCCTTCCATTTTCATTATCTTTCTATAAAGTTTTAATTACCAAACTTTGGGTTTGACCAAGGCAAACCCCCATACAAACAAAACAATTTTCCCTCTTTGTGTATGCACATATTACAGGTTGATGAAGAACTGAAGGAATCTCAAAGGAGAAATTTTGCATTGTTGTACAAGTTGTCATCATTGTTGTCATCACAAAAACTAGGTTACAAAATTTATTTTTGTCACTCCGACAGTGGGACATATGTCAAACAGAAGCCAAGATCCAACATTAGAGGACTATCAAAAGTTATTTTGGAAGCCCTAACTGATACCCATTCACCCAAGGGTGAACTAGTCCCTTAGAAGACCTCAAAAATAAATTTTGGTGACAAGTGCATGCCATCAGACCATTCTTAGATCTACCTACAAACTATCATTTATGTTTCTATACATTCTAGAATCTGCATTGTAGGTATTAGGTATTGTTGTTCATTTAGTTTGAGCACTTCAAATAATTTCAATTTATTTTAGATATTTCTTATTGTCCTAAAGAATGAGACTGATAGGGAGGGTTGGATGGAAACACTCATTATTCCATGCTTTGGATCTTGTTTAGGAAGACCCTATGGTGTCACACTCCACCACCTTAACCTATAGGACCTACTACTCGTGTAGACTCCCCTGGTTCACCTTGCCAACCCAACCATCAAGTCATACCCTGCCAACCAAGCCAACCTTGGGGCAATACTTCAACACTTCCTTAGCCCTTAATCTACCCTAAAGGCTAACCTATCCTCAACACACAATTTGATCTTGCAGGGGTATAGAAATGTCTTCATTGGTTTCAAACCAACCTCCTAGGGTTCTTGAAGGTTCACCAAAACTCCACCTTTCCATCGCTTTCACCAAACCCTCAATTAGGGTTAAAAAGGCTACTAGCCCTTGAGCCCCAATTAGGCCTCCACCTCCGAGAAAACTGGTCTTTGCTCAAAAAATTCCCAAAGGACACTCACTCTTTCTTTGAGATTCTTGGATCAAATAAACACCTCTCAAGGATTTTTGAGGTCTTAAGCCTCAACTGACCGTACAATGCTTGAACCTGAAAATGGGCATTTCCTAGGGTTTTTAAGCCACTGTCTGGCTGTTTTCAAACTATCAGTTTGTTCAACCACCAAATGAACAAATAAAGCCTCCTCCTTCATGCCAAGTCTTTGCAATACATCTATCTGCCTCTCCACACCGTGCCTTGTCAAGGAAAGGTCACCCCTGCAAACCAAGTGCGCTGCACTACCTATCTTTCCTAGCCGGGCACTATCAAGCTCGCCTAGGAAAATAATTCCTCCATGATTCCATGACTCCTAAAGACTCCTAACCCTACCAATTTATAGACATGGATCCTAGCCACATTCCCACAAGCCCGTACACTATGGTACAGGGGAAATGTAAGCTAAAACCCCATTTCTTTTACCAGTCTGCCAATCAGAACAACCACTAAAGAAAGAACAAAGTAATTACAAGTAAACTTGAAATGAATAACCTAACTATCTGTTGTTCCAAGAAAGATTGAAATACAATTTCACTACATCCTACTCTATTCAAAATGCATGATCAATCTATTAGCGTACTGAATCAAGCAAAATCCAAAACTGGAAATGTACACCAAAATATCACTGCTCTCTTAATTTCATAACCAAAATACAAACTCGAATGCTTCCAACCCCCTTTTCAAGTCGAGGCCCACCTTAAATATGGTTCCTGAATTAGTTATCTTCCTTTGTCGGACATATTCATGACCTAATGGATAGAGTTATAAAATCCACTTTGTTTTTCAATTTTTCCAATTATTAGCAACCTAAACAAGATGAGTTTCTAAACCCATCCATTCTTTCACAACTTCAATCCTAGGGGTAAAACACATCCCTAAACTATCTTCTCTACTCAATGGTCAACATGACCTTCATGGAAAACATCAAAAACAAAAGAACTGCATCCTAGTCTTCCTAACTGATTAGTGTTTCCTAGGTGCTCCTGCACCATTCTCCCCCTCTCTGCACAACCACTAAGGAATGTGAGGAGAGATCAGTGACACATCAATGCCCTGCTTCTTAAACTCAGCTTCATCTACTGAAGTAGCTTCAGATTCCTGTTTGTTCTTCCATTTGATAAGATGCTCCATGTACACCTTATGCCTTGTAGATTTCTTCACTCTTGACTCCAAGATCCTCTTTGCTTGCAGCTTGTCTGGAGTAGGTAAGGCTATGTTGCTTACATCCTTGAAGATCTTCCTACTTTTATGATCTAATTCATTGAATGATCCCTTATATCTGATCAAATTAGCTACATTGAACACTGGTGAAATCCCTAAATCTGCAGGTAACTCCACCTTGTATGCATTTTTTCCATACTTGGCTAACACCTTGCATGGTCCCACTCTTTTCATCTGCAATTTGGTTGATGTACCCTTCTACAACCTGGATTTGTTGAGGTGAACCATGACATAGTCTCCTACTACAAATTGCAAATCTTTTCTTGACAAATCTACCTTATCCTTCAACTTTGGTGCAGCCTCGGTGACTGTCTTCTTTACCTACTCCCGAATCTCTTTCATGGTCTGAGTGAAGTCCTCTGCATGTCCACTCCTATGCTCCATAGCTCCTAGATCTCTGAGCTCACATATTCCTCTTGGGTGCATCCCATACACTATTTCAAAAGGGCTCTTCCCTATAGTCCTGTTCACACTGTCATTGTATGCATACTCAGCCTATGATATGACCAAGTCCCATGTCTATCCATACTCTTTGGTTAGGCATCTTAGAAGGTTACGTAACACCCTATTAACCACCTTAGTTTTTCCATCAGTCTGAGGATGGTAAGCTGATCCAAAAGATAGGTTGGTACCTAATCTACTCCATAGAGTCTTCCAAAAATGACTCATAAACTTCACATCCCTGTCTGAGACAATGCTCAAAGGCAATCCATGGATCCTTACAATTTCCTTGAAGAAAAGATGGGCAATGTAACTAGCATCATATGTGGTCTTGCAAGGAGTAAAGTGACTCATCTTACTAAATCTATCAACTACCACATAAACACTATCAAACCCTGTCTTAGTCTTAGGGAGTCCTACTACAAAATCCATGCTAACACACTCCCATGGTCTGTTTGGAATGGGTAGAGGTTGATAAAAACCTGCATTGCTAGCTCCCCCTTTGTCTTTCATACAAACTACACACTTCTCCACATACCTCCTGACATCCCTTGGCAACTTGGGCCAATAGTAAAACCTTTCCACTAGTTCCATTGTCTTGTTGATACCAAAATGACCACTAAGACTACCATTGTGTTTTTCTTGGATAAGATTCTCTCTCATAGAACCTTTTGGCACACACAACCGATTTCCCTTGAATGACAATCCACTTTGTAATGTATACTCTGAGTATTGACTATGAAAATGATTCTCAAAGTCAGAACATACCTTGTAGGCCTCCTAGAAGTCTTCATCTTCACCATAGAGATCCTTGAAACTCTCTATTCCAATGCTCTTGATCCGTATCTATTGCACTGTCAACAATCTTCTACTTAGTGCATCTGCCACCTTGTTCAACTGTCCCTTCTTGTGCTTGATGGTGAAGGTAAAATCTTGGGTGTATTCCATCCATTTCAAATGCCTATTACTCAACTTCTCTTGTGTGTTGATATAGCTAAGTGCCTGATTTTCAATAAAGGCTACAAACTCTTTGGGTAGAAGGTAATGCCTCTACTTCCTAAGCGACTGAACTAAAGCATACAGTTCTAGGTCATAGGTAGAGTACTTTGCCTTAGATTCATTGAGATTTTCACAAAATAAAGCTATAGGCCTTCCTTCTTGGCTTAGCACTCCTCCTACTGCAACTCCACTAGCATCACATTCCACAGTAAACAACTTGTCAAAACTAGGTAACAAAAGTATGGGTTGAGTTGCCACTTCTTGTTTCAATTTCTCAAAACTTTTCTCAGCTTCTTGAGTCCACTTAAACTTAGTCTTTAAACCACCTTTTATTGTATCTAGGACTGGTGCACATATGCCACTAAAGTTCCTTATGAATTTTCTATAAAATTGAGCCAATCCATGAAAACTTCTTACCTCTGTCCCTGTGGCTGGTGTAGGCCAGTTTAGGATGGCTTCCACCTTTCTTGGGTCCATCTTCAATGATCCTTGGGATACTACAAACCAAAAATACACAAGCTCTTGTTTGAAGAACTCACATTTCTCTAGGTTGATGGATAATTTCTCCTCTTGCAATCTTCTAAGAACCAACTCCACATGTTTTAGGTGTTCTTCTGCTGTCTTACTAAAAATGAGTATATCATCAAGGTATACTACCATGAATATCCCTTTAAAGTCTTTGATCACTTCATTCATGAGCCTCATGAATGTGCTAGGGACATTAGAGAGGCCAAATGGCATCACTCTCCAATCATACATCCCATCATTTGTCTTAAAAGTTGTCTTCCACTCATCTCCATCCTTGATTCTGATATGATGGTATCCGCTCTTGAGATCCAACTTAGTGAAGTATTGAGCTCCTCCAAGACAATCCATCAAGTCCTCAATTCTAGGAATAGGGAACCTATACTTGATTGTGATTCTATTTATTGCCCTAGAATCAGTGCATAATCTCCACTTGCCTCCTTTCTTGGTTCCTAAGACCACTGGTACTGTACATGGGCTGATGCTCTTCCTAATCAATCCTTGATCTAACAACTCCTGCACTTGTCTAGCTACCTCTAGGTTCTGATATGGGGTAAGCTTGTAGGCTGCTTTTTTTGGCAATGAAGCCCCTAGTATGAAGTCAATCTGATGACTAATGTCTCTCTTTGGAGGTAAGGTTGCTGGTGTTCCATCACTCACTATGTCCTTATACTTCTCAAGCAACTTCTAGACTGCTTCGGGTATGACTATTTTCTCAGTCTTGTCCTCTCCCTTGGTTTGTACCATGACCACATATCCTTCACCTCGTTGATGTAGGTTGTTAATGAACTCTTTGCCACTGCTTAATAAGACACTAGGGGTCTTTGACTGTCCTTCTTCTTCATCTGACAATGACTGCAACTTGAATGTCTTTCCATCCTTCTTGAATGAGATAGTATTGGATTTTCCATCATAGATGGCACCTCTATCATACTGCCATGGTCTGACCAATAGAAGATGGCATGGGTCCATGGGTTATACATCACAAATTAACTTGTCCTTGTATCCTCCAATGGAGAACTCCACCGTTGTCTGCTCATTGACAAGAAGACTTTGTCCTTTGTTCAACCATGTCACCTTGTAGGGATTGGTGTGGGGTACCTTTTCCAACTTCAATTTCATCACTGCCTCCTCTAAGATTATGTTGTTAGTAGACCCTGAGTCCACTATAACCTTACACACCTTTCCAAGTATTTTTCATCTCACCCAAAATAAGGCTATTCTTTGTTTTGGCTCTTCCTTGACCGGTTGTCTGATCAAAATTCTACTAAACATTAGATTCTCCCCGGCTTCTGATTCAATGTGACTAACCTCTGGTGATTTGACACTCGTGTTGTCCTCTTGTGCATATGCCACTCTCTTCTCAGTATTTGATGAAGATGCTTTCTCTGGGCACCTATAGGCAGGATGACCCACTTGACCACAATTATAACATTTCATATTGGCAAAGTATGAACTACTTCTGCCTTCTCCTCTTCCTCTATTTGAACCTCCTTGAGGTCCTCTACCTCTGTTATATTCTCCTCTAGAAGTTGTTTCACCTCCATGCTCTGTGAGTTTAGACTCTCCCTGACTTCTTGGTTCAGTCCCTCTACCTTGATATCCACCTCTATGTCCTCTTTGATCTCTGCCTTTACCTCTGCTCTTAGAAGTCTGTTCTTGTTTCCTCTTGCTTCTTTCCTCAATCTTTATAGCTAATTGGTAACATCGGTGTACTGTCTTGGGACTTAGAGGAGTCATTTCCTCTTGAATGTTCCACTTCAAGCCATTAAGATATCTAGCCACCTTGAGGCTTTCATCCCCTATCACATTAGATCTCATGCAAAGTTTTTGAAACTCCTCAGTATAAGAGTTCACATCTTGGTCTCTTTGCCTCAAGCTCTGTCTTTTCTTATGCAACTGAATCTCATAATCATCTGGCATGTATGCTTCTCTTACCTTGGCAACCATTCCCTTCCAAGTAGAGATAGGTTGCTTGCCTTCTTTTTCCCTCTCTGTCTTAATGAACTTCCACCATGTCAAGGAAAAACCTCTTAATCTTGATTTGGCCACCTTTACCTTCTGTGCTTCTATGACCCCATCACACTCAAAATGGTTTTCCATTCCCTCTATCCAATCTATGACTAGATCAGCTTCCATTTTTCCACTAAACAGTGGTATGCCTTCAAGTCCTTTTCCACTCAAAGCCTTCAATGCTTTCAAGAAAGGCTCTTCTTTCAAAACAGGGTCAGGTTCAGGGGTTTTGTCTTCCTCTGCAACCTCTTCTTCCTTTGGTATCCTTCCTTCAAACTATACATCATTCAATGCTTGCTCAAGTTGGTCTATCCTCTCCTTCAATAGCCTATGTTCTTCCTCCTGACCTTCAACCATCTTGGCCAACTTTGCATTTGTCACCATGATGGTAGAACCACTAGATTCAAGGTCTGACATACAAGATTCTTCCCAAATCTTTAACTTGCTATGATACCAATCTGATAGGGAGGGTTGGATGGAAACACTCATTATTCCATGCTTTGGATCTTGTTTAGGAAGACCCTATGGTGTCACACTCCACCACCTTAACCTATAGGACCTACTGCTTGTGTAGACTCCCCTGGTTCACCTTGCCAACCCAACCATCAAGTCATACCCTGCCAACCAAGCCAACCTTGGGGCAACACTTCAACACTTCCTTAGCCCTTAATCTACCCTAAAGGCTAACCTATCCTCAACACACAATTTGATCTTGCAGGGGTGTAGAAATGTCTTCAGTGGTTTCAAACCAACCTCCTATGGTTCTTGAAGGTTCACCAAAACTCCACCTTTGCATCGCTTTCACCAAACCCTCAATTAGGGTTAAAAAGGCTACTAGCCCTTGAGCCCCAATTAGGCCTCCACCTCTAAGAAAATTGGTCTTTGCTCAAAAAATTCCCAAAGGAAACTCATTCTTTCTTTGAGATTCTTGGATCAAATAAACACCTCTCAAGGATTTTTGAGGTCTTAAGCCTCAACTGTCTGTACAATGCTTGAACCTGAAAATGGGCATTTCCTAGGGTTTTTAAGCCACTATCTAGCTGTTTTCAAACTGTCAATTTGGTCAACCACCAAATGAACAAATAAAGCCTCCTCCTTCATTCCAAGTCTTTGCAAGACATCTATCTGCCTCTCCACATCGTGCCTTGTCAGGGAAAGATCACCCCTGCAAACCAAGTGCGCTACACTACCTGTCTTTCCTAGCCGGGCACTGTCAAGCTCGCCTAGGAAAAGACTTCCTCCATGATTCCATGATTCCTAAAGACTCCTAACCCTAACCTATTTATAGACATGGAGCCTAGCCACATTCCCACAAGCCCGTACACTATGGTACAGGGGAAATGTAAGCTAAAACCCCATTTCTTTTACCAGTCTACCAATCAGAACAACCACTAAAGAAAGAACAAAGTAATTACAAGTAAACTTGAAATGAATAACCTAACTATCTGCTATTCCAAGAAATCTTGAAAGAAAATTTCACTACATCCTATTCTATTCAAAATGCCATGATCAGTCTATTAGTGCACTAAATCAAGCAAAATCCAAAACTGGAAATGTACACCAAAATATCTTTGCTCTCTTAATTTCATAACCAAAATACAAACTCGAATGCTTCCAACCCCCTTTTTAGGTCGAGGCCCACCTTAAATATGGTTCCTGAATTAGTTATCTTCCTTCGCCAAACATATTCATGACCTAATGGCCAGAGTTATAAAATCCACTGTGATTTTCAATTTTGCCAATTGTTAGCAACCTAAACAAGATGAGTTTCTAAACCCATCCATTCTTTCACAACTTCAATCCTAGGGGTAAAACACATCCCTAAAATATCTTCTCTACTCAATGGTCAACATGACCTTCATGGAAAACATCAAAAACAAAAGAACTGCATCCTAGACTTCCTAACTGATTAGTGTTTCCTAGGTGCTCCTGCACCAGAGACCCAAGTCTGATTGACTCACCATTAAGTTTGAAAGTCAATATTTACACCTTGTGATCTCTTTCCTAATGAAATCCCTAGGGAAAGAAACCTATTGACATTCCTAAGTTTTATACTACACCATATAAAATTTTGGGGATCCCTTTCCCTACATTTCACTAGATACTTATTTTGTTTGTGTTTTTCCCTATTTCTCTACTCCACTTAGGATTGGTTTCTTCCTAAAGAAATTTATTTCCTTTGAACATTGTTTCTTTTCCCTTTCTCGATTGAAAATATCTTGTTGCTTTTGGAATTATTATGTTGTGTTCTTAGTATCATCTCCTTTTCCTTTAATGAATATTATTATGCCTCTTCCACTAAGGTGATCTTCAACATGCTCATCTCATCTTGAATGTTGAATCTCAACACATTTATATACTTGGCCATATTTTCTCTATCTTGATTTGATGATATTCAAATCTAATCACCATTTTATAGGATTCCTCATTATATTCCTTCACACTCATATCATTTTGTTTCATATTTTATAGCTTTTGGAATAACTCCATTTCATAATCTCCAGGGATGAACTTAGATTTCAATCTAGCCACCATGTGACTCCATCTGGTTATTCTTGGATCACCATTCACCACCCTCTCTCTCTACAACTCCTTCCACCATAGTGTAGCATGACCCTTAAGTTTTTTATTCTAAATTTACCCTCTATGGGTGATGAAAGAGGGGTTATCAACAAGCCTCTTTTCTGAAAACAAACACTCAAAATACCCTCAATAGTGCATACAAATCAACAATAAAAACTCATGGATTCAATTGAAATTTACAACAAAATTGCTCTTTATAAAAGTCTGATTACAATGTCATTTTCAGTCAACAAAGGAATTATGGGAAGCAACATATTCCCTTCACATAATCTGAAAATGAAATAAAAACAAGCTACAACAAAAACCCAAACTATGTGCTTCATAAGCACCTCCAAATCTACACCTTTTCTCTTTCAACAATCACATGCAACTATTCAATTCTCAAAAATGGTTTCTTCAACCTTCAATGGCTGCAATAACCCTTTCAACCTCCAACAAAACATTTCAATAACCTCTTGAGAAATGCCATGCCCAACTCTCCAACCTCCAAAATTTGTAGTAACAAATGAATGCCAAAACATGCAACAAAACCCTCTCCCCAAAAATCCAAAAATCAGATTTTTCCTCTAATTAGAAAACCCACACCCCCCCTCTCTTGGAATGAATGTTTTCAATAATGGAAAAAATAAATTAATAATTTTTCATGCACTTTTTTAACTCCCACAAACCCAATGCCCAAGTTTTCTTTTTCTGATTTTTCCAAAAATACAACTACACCTCCACTATCTCCACTTGCTAACTTGCATAACAAAAATGATTTTTATTTAATTAAATATACTTATTATCAACTTATTAAAATTATCATTTTAACATGAAATTGACCTCCTAACATGAAATGCAAATGCAAATTCCAAATTTGAAATTTTTGGTTGATGCAAGATTGCACTTTCACCTAGGATGCTCCTGCATCAGACACCCTAGGTAGAAATAAATGTTTCATTAGTTGCACTTAGAAAAATTTGTAGACCATGTGTCTATCTTGGATCCACCTCATTGCCTTGTCCATTGGAATATCTTTTTGCACCACTTTTTGCAAACTTACAACATTACCATGTCCCATCCTTCCTCTACTACCCATCATGTAATTTAAAGCATCAAATTTATTTTACAACCAATATACTTCATTAAAATAAGAACTAACAATTAAAATTATACCTCCTCCTTCATCAATTTTTTAAAATATTTTTACCTCATTTTTTGTTCTACCTTTTCCATCTCTTTCCTTCATGTTCCCTTCATGAAATTCCATTGTTTCAATGCCTTCTAAGAGACATGCCATTGTTGCAACCTAGTTTCCTTCATTAAAAACAGCATTAGTACTACCATAAAAACATTCAATTTCCATATTACCTAACAATGAATCATGATCACTAATCAAAACATTTTCACCTCCACTATTCTCAAACAAGGATTCTTCAAAAAACTCTCCATTAACCTTCACACTCCACTCTTCCAATTCAACTTTATCAAAATTAATTTTTACTACAACAAACTTATCTATTCCATCACTCTATTTCTCATCAAAGGAAACAATAAAATCAGATTTTTCTTTTCCCTCTACTACTTCCTTCATTCCACTTGAGATCCCTGCTTCAATTTGAATAAAAAAATCAACTTTCTCATCTTCATCATGGTTAGTGTTAACAAAGCCAGCATATTCATGCCTCATACCATCTAAAAGTCTCAATTCATCAACCAAACAAGACCTTGCATTGCCACAAACCTTACCCATTTCTTCTTTCAATGGCTTCAATTTGTGTTTCACTCCATCCTTTGTTAATGTGTATATGTTGGCATAACCATCGTGCATCGCCTTCTTGTCAAATTGTCAAGGCCTTCCTAACAAAACATGGCAAGCATTCATAAGAATAATATCACATAAAATTTCATTTCTATAACCTCCTATATTAATATTTACCAAACTTTGTTCGCTGATCAAAACTTTCCTAGCATCTAGTAGTCATGATATCCTATACGGATGTGGAAGCCTTCTTCTCTCTAGTTTCAATTTTCTCACCATCTCTTCAGAAACAAGATTTTCTATACTACCAACACCTATTATGAAATTACATACCTTGTTTTGTCACTTGTATCTTGTTCTAAACAAAAATTTTCTTTGAATTGATTTATCACCTTCATTCAATAGGGTTCTCCTAGCCATTAAAGTTTCACCATTTTTGCTTCTTCAGAATGTGATGATCCTACATCTTCTCTATTCACATTTTCTACTCTATTTTAATTTTCTAATCTTCTTCTTAGTCTTTCCTCCTCATGAGGATAGTCATTTTCTCTATGAACCTCTTCTCCACACTTAAAAAAGGTTCCTTTGAAGGTTTCTCTTCCAAAACCTCAACCTAATCTTCCTCTACCTATTGAATTTTGATCTCTAGGACCATATGAATCTTCATATATTTGATTTTTGCTACTATCTTGGTATTTTTTTGCTGATTTTTTTGATTATTATCTACCCCATATGCTCTTCCTTCAACCTCCACATCATAGCCTCTTCCTCTTTGCTTACTTTCATACCTTTTGTTCATTTTTTCCTCAATTTTTAAGGCAATTTGATATGCACCTTCCATTGTGTAAACTCTCGCCAAAGTCAGCTCCTCTTGTATGTTTGGTCTCAACACATTAATATGTCTTTCAACTTTCTCCTTAGTTTCTTTAGCATGTCCTGTTCTAATCAGGATCCTATGAAACTCCTCTGTATATTCTTTCATTATTTTGGTCCCTTGTTTTAACCCTTGCATTTTTTTGAGCAAATCAAGCTCATAGTCCACCAGAATGAATGGTCTTTTCATTTTCTCCACCATTCTATCCCACTTAGTATTTTTCTTCCTTGTCTCTCCTTCCTCTTTCTAATTGAATCTCTCTCCACCAAATTGAAGCATGTCCTTTCAATTTGGTTTTTGCATACCTCACTCTATCAAGATCCTCAACTTCTTCAAACTCAAAGAAGTCTTCAATGTCATTGATCCAATCCACTAACTCTTTCGGATTTAAATTCCCACAAAATGTGGGAACATTAAATTTTGGTCTTTTTCATATCCTTGATAGGGCAATCAACAATGGGTCATTTTCAACTATTGTTGTTGCATCTCTTTGTTCACTTGTTTGGTTGGCATCCTTTGAGGTTTCTTCTTCTTCATTACTTATTGGTTCTCTTCTTTGTGCAAACCCTCTTCTATTTTTTTCTTGTAGTGCTCCCACCTGCCTTCTCAAGGCTCTAAAATTATTGTCATGAAAAAAATTACCACCTCTTCCTCTACCCCTACCACATGGGGATCCTCTTTCATACATTTTTCTACACACCCACAAGCTCAATACTAGTACAAACTACCTCTCTTTGACGGTCTATTCACACACTCAAAATCTTCCTGCTTTGATACCATTGATGAAAGAGGGGTTCTCAAGAACCCTCTTTTCTGAAAATTGTTGTCATGAAGGATTGTGCCCTGAGTGCTAAGTGTTAAACCTCAAAAATGTTGTGCAACATGGGGACATCCTCAGGCCTATGGGTTACCTAAGATGAGGATGAACCTTCAAATTATGGGCTGGTTCCCCTTGAATAACCTCCTAAAACTATTGCTTGATAGGGAAAAGGGATAGAACTAAAATTGGAAAGATTTCTTAACCCTAATAGTTGATGCACCAAAGATCCAAGACTTATATACTCGCTGGTTCAACTTACAATTTCTCTCAAAAAATAAACCTTACCCTATGTACAACTCAACTTTCACAAGTTTACACAATAGTGTTTCATAAGAAGGTCACTTTCACGTTTTCTGAAGGAAATCTAAATTTTTTTTCACAACTTTGACTACTGAAAGAGATAACATGATCTATGAATTGTATAAATCTTGCTTATTCAAGTATAATTCTTTTTGCAATGAGACATAATTTAAGGATCTTGCATTCATAATCGCATAAATTAGATCAAATCATCTATAAGACACTCAATACATGAATTTAGAGAAGGAAAAATACATTATTTTATTTGAAATAATAGAAGTTTCTTCTTGTACATATTTGAAAATACTAGTGAAAACTACATAATTCTGTTGCTCTATGAATCTCATAATGAGTTACAATCTCACCTCTTTTGCATAAGGAAAAAGTGGAAATACTAATGAAAACTACATAATTTTGCTACTCTATGAATCATCAATGAAAGTAACATAATATCGATATTTTCCAAAAGAGTCAACATCCATTGGTCCAAACACATTTTAATAAATGATCTCTAATAATCTCTTAGCTTTATTAGTCCCATTAATAAATGATAATCTATTCTATTTACCAAACACACAATGCTCACAAAAAATATTTTTATGATCAAAATAATCAAAAATACTGTCAACCAAATTTTTATTCAAAATAGTCTTAAGACCTTTTTCACTTATGTGACCCAATCTATGGTACCACAACATAGATGCATTTTTAGTGCCAGTTACATTAACAGAGTTACAAAAAGTGGAGGCATTAATCCTAAACAAATTCCTTATCCGAGATCCCTTAGCAATCACCAAACTCCCTCTTACCAACTTGCAACTAGACTTGTTAAATGTCACATGCATTCTAGAATCATTCAACTTGGATACTGAAAGTAAATTTTTCGCAAGTCCTGAAATATGTAAAACATGATCAAGAGTTTTAACCCTTCCATCACTGAAACACAACTTTACCTTTCCCTTATCAACAATCTTCTTGTTGTTATCACCAAGGAAAAATTCTCCCCCATCATAAGATGAATATAAAGTAAACCACTCCTTGTGAGGAGTCATATGGTAGGAGCAACTTGAATCAATAAGCCAAGCATCATCACTAATAGTTTTAGCTAAAATAAACAAAGCATCAAAATCATTGTCTTTTGAGGACTTTTCCGTGGAAGCATCCAAACTTTTTTTCTTGTTTCTACACTCCTTCACATGTCCTCTCTTACCACAATTCCAACACTTTACTTTGCTCTTCCTAGGGGTTTTAGAATGTCCTTTAGACTTGTCTCTCTTCTTGTCCCCTTTAGGACCTCCTTTTTCTTTGGACCTTCCTCACACATGCAAGGCATCTTGGGAGCCCACATTCATGAATTTCTCCTCATCTCTTCAAAAAGAAGTATTTCAATGATACTATCCATCTTCGGTTCTATACCACCACCACTTATGGAAACAAATAGATTTTCCCAATATTCAGGTAAAGAGCAAAGTAACAAAATACATTTATCTTCCTCTTTTATCTTAAAATCTACAGATGCAAGCTAGCTTATAATCATATAATTAAAAGAATTTAAATGTTCTACAATAGAATCACCATCCTTCATTTTCAAAGAATACAAACATCTTTTTCAGATACAACTTATTAGTTAAACTTTTAGCTTGGTAAATATTACCAATCCTCTTCCACAAATTATGTATGGTAGATTCTTCTGGAACATTCAAGAGGATAGAATCTACAAGACACAAATGAATAACCTTCCCCATGCCTTCTTGTCCATTTTCTTCCAATCTTCATCAAACATTTTTTCTAGTTTCTTTTCATTAGAAACTACCACCACTGATCTCTCTCTTCAAGGAGATCTTCCATATTCAACTTCCACATTTCGTAGCTAGTTCCATTAAATTTCTCGATATCCAAAACGAGAGGTAGAAGCCATGGTTTACAATCTTCTTCACAAATCTACAAAACCCACAATGTGCAAGCTCCCACTGCAGCCAAAAAACCTTCAACACTCAAAAGAAAGGTGTCCCTGTCTTAACAAAACCATTAGCTTTGATACCAAATGTTAGAAATCAAGGTATAACTTGTAGCAATATGAACTTAAATATGTGGTTGCAAATCTAAAATTATGTTTACAAGATTACCATAAAATGATTAAATGATTGAAAATTTCAACAATGAAAGAAAAATTTGCAATACCACAAGTAATCAACACAAGTGACACAAGATATACATAGAGAAACCTTTGCAGGAAAAAAAATCCACACCCAAAAAGATCCAATTTTTGTATTAATCTTCATGGAAGTACATCAATACAACAATCCTCTCTACAATCTAGCATCACTTCATCATCCTGACAACCTACAAAGAACTCATACTAAACCACCATCCAAAGGATACAATATATAAAAGTTTGTGGGAGAGAATACCACAAATGGTATCCCAAAACAACAAGAAAAACCACCTGGAAAAACCCATGCCCCCCTTAGTGGATAGCCCATACATATGGAATACAATATTAAATCATCACATAGCCTTCACATGGGTGTCTAACCCACAACCAATAGGAATTGGTCAAACTCGAGTGCTCCATAACTCTCTAATGGCTTTGACAGCTACATGCAAGATCATGCACCACCATGCACACCTAGGCGACCAACCATGCAAGAGCATGTAATGTAAGGAAGCTAAGGTAGCAAAACAACTTCCTACACAAATCTTGATATGAGAATAATGTAAAAAATTTATAGATATTTTTAGTTACAAAAACTTAAACAAAAATAAACAAAAATATCGTGCATACCACAACACAGTGATTTATGTGGGGAAAACCCTTTCAGGAGAAAAACCCCACACTCCAAAAGCTGCACAATATATTATTTAAAAATCACAAAGATTACAATATGCTTGCAGAGCAAGCTTCTCCTAGGAGTATCACCAACTAGAGATCTAGAGAAACACAACCGCTATAAGACTCTTAGAATACATCACAATACACAACCGTAATACAATGCCCTCATAAAATAGGGTTGTCTTCTAGGGCAAGTCAAGCTAATAAAATATCGGTCTCTAGATCTAAGACCTAATGATGAACATTCCATATTTACAATAATAAAATATAAATAAAATTGTCCTTTCGAGGGCACTACACCCAGACTCCCAACTAGGGGGATGATCCCCCCAAACCCCTCGCAACATGCAAAACATGCAAATAATGGTACTTTATGTATCAATAGTACCTTATATAATTGCAAGGTTGAGACACATTTTCCCAACATACAAAACATGCAAATAGCATGCAAGTACATGCACACTCAAGTGGCCCCAACCCAGAAGTTGGATGCCCCAAAGGAGTATTCTCCCGGGGGATAGTAACCACCATTGTGATGGGACCACCTCTTTGAATGCAATTACAATTTTTCATAAGAAAATAATTAATAAATATTTTGTCCCTCATGTCCTCTAGAACACTTTCCAAAGAATGTGGAGACACATAAATCAACTTAGGATTACAATTTTAACGTCACCTATCCTAATATTCCCAACTATTTGGTAGAGAATATAACATCAATATAGCTTTTATTTCATCTTCTAAATTGATACTAACAAAAGCTAGTTGGTTGATTAATGTATTTAATTCATTCAAGTGGGTTGATATTGGATTACCTTCATTTTTTAGGTTGTACAATTTCTTTGTGAGATAAAATTTGTTTGATGTTGAAGCCATCTCATACATATTAGATAATTTGTCCCATAGACCCTTGGTTGTCTTCTCCATTACAACATTGAATAAAATATTGCTTGAAAGAGAGAGGATAATCGTTGCCTTTACTTTCTTGGCCAATCTTTCCCACTCTTCATCGGTCATAGCAGCAGTTTTCTTGGACTTTTCCTCTAACATAATTACGAGGTCTTTTTTAATTGAAAATGCTTCTATTTACAATTTCTACATGCCAAAGTTTTGGCTCGAAAAATTTTCGATCTTTTAATCCTCCATCTTTCCTCAACTTAGCTTTGATACCACTTGTTGTGTTAATTGTGCAAAAAGAACAACAAAGAAAGTAAAAAAAAAACAACAATAATGATTGCAAATATAGAGACAAGAAATTGACACTATTATTTAACGTGGTTCACCATTAAATGGCTACATCCACAAAGGAAAGCAGGTCACTCTATTTTTATTGATTAACATAAAACTTTGTTACATCATTTTCAACATCCCAAAAGGAAAAATAAAAATAAATTAGGGGAGAGGACCTAGTAGTCGTGCACCCTAACTTTGGGCTTCTAATTTTCCTACGTGGAAATTTCAAATCACTCCCATTTTTTTTACAGTAGATTACTTGGCAAGTCCCCTGCTTATAACTAAGGTTTCGGGGCCACATCATCAAATATGATGCCACATCAACATGCTTTTTGTCAAAGTGTCCAAAAAGGCCCAAAAAAAGGGTGAGACCAATACTTGTG
Source organism: Sequoia sempervirens (assembly GCA_007258455.2). Classification (NCBI taxonomy): domain Eukaryota; kingdom Viridiplantae; phylum Streptophyta; class Pinopsida; order Cupressales; family Cupressaceae; genus Sequoia; species Sequoia sempervirens. The sequence goes on along the minus strand of VDFB02270651.1, from coordinate 564,861,410 downwards.
CATTCACAACATGTTTTATTGAGCGCTAATGTGGAATCACATGATTGGTTGCTTTTTAGATCAAAGAAATACATTTTGTTTAATTATGGGTAGTCATCATCAACACTAACAACTTTAAAGTCATAACTATTGATCCAATATTGATAAAAGTATTGGGCATTGTATAAACAACTACTATCACAACTATTGAAACATGCTCAGGTACTAGGTCCTCTCCCCTATCTTCAACTCTTCAAGCAAGTGAAGAGGCATGGGAAGAGGAAAATGAAGGGGTGATGATGGTTGGAATTCACTTCCAACAAGTTGAATATTCAAACTTTTACAAATATGGGATATGTTCTTATATAGATCAAATAATTATAAAAAACTTTATTAATTCTAGAAAATTCATTTCCATATTGCTAATTTTTCTAATTTTACATAAGTCATTTCTTAATATTTAATACACACTAACTATATTAATTTTTCCACAATATATCATTATTTTACTATTAATTTTCATACCCTTAATTTTATATTATTATTTATTTACCCTTAAATATATAGAGAATTTTATTTTTCACTTTCACATTGTAAATAGTTATATAAATAGAAAGATCTTATTTATGTTGAAGATGGATTATTGTTCATCTTATTTATTAATAGTTTAAAAAAAAATACAACGATATATATAATAAATATTCTAAATATATTTATTAAAAATATGTTAATAAATATTAATTATAAATATTTATATTGGATTTATGATAAGATTGGATGTGTCTCTTATGATTGATATTTCTTGATGTCTTTTAGGTAAAATGTATTTAAGATATTTATACTAGTTTTTAGGTAAGTTGAAAACCACAATCCTCATCCATATGAATCAAATGAAAAGCCATTGTAGGAAGGTGAAAACCCAAGATAAAAATTCTATGATTAAGGACTACCTTTTTATTATTATGTGAATCAACAATATTAGAAACTAATGTTATGTGTTATACCATGATTGTTACCAATTAACACTATGATTGGAAGGAGATGATCAAGATCATTATGGTATATGTTTTAAGATTTCCATAGCTTAGCACTATTCTATAGAAAGAAGGGAACCCATCAAGTCTAAAATAAGAAATTAGTGTTATGTTTCTAAATAAAAAAAAAACAGGTTGAAATAAGAAATTCATGTTATATTCCAAAATCATCATTATCATATGTACGAATAAATATTATATTAGAGAAATAAAATATTCTATCAAAACACAAGTTAAAAATAAGTATTGTGTTTCAAAAGTATATCATAATTTTTAATAAGCTAAATGAATTAAACTAATAAATTAGAGGCAAGTACAACTATTATATGACACACTTGTTAATTATATTAATATTTACAAGGCTTACCATAAGTCCACTAGACTAGAAATATGTAGAAAAATAATAAATCAAGAGTATTTTAGTTCAGTCTTTGAATCTTAATAAACATTGATGTTGGAGGGTTAACCAAGGAGAATATACCCTAACACATTAAATATTTGTAAATATAAATAATGGTATAAATAATTAAATGTCCTAGCCATAAATAAGTCTTATGGTTGAAGATTGGTATTCTTGTCTATTCAAATCAAATAGAAAAAAAATGTAAGGAAGTGAAAACTTAGAGTAATTTTATATTTGAAAAAATATTATTTCTTGAATATAAAGAACTGTTACCTAATTTCAACTAGTTTTGTTTTTAAAATTTATTCTATTAAATTAATGTTATTTTAAAAACTTAAAAGATTCTGATAATATATTTCTAGAGCTCCATAATTATTTATGGAAACTTATCAAAATTAAAGTTTAAGTTTAATAATATATAACAACAACTAATGGAATAATTTAAAAGCCAATCACAAATCAATACCCAAGCAAAGGAGAGTAGATAGGAACCCAACTTTAGAATGGGGACCATGAGGAGACAAATAATTTTTAAATATATAGGTAGATGTGGTATAGAAGAAAATTAGGGAAAAAATGGGTCAACTGATTCAATTTTTTAAATTTGAGAATAAAAAAATTGCAAGCTTTCAATCTAAAAGAGGAGGTGCAAACTTCTAAGCAAAGAAGCTTGACCCAGACTTTATAATAAATCTTTAATATGACATATGACATATGATGCTATCTTTGCTCCCAAGCCAAGCTATATTTTCTTTTGAGTTCAGCTGACGACTCTTCCCATTTCCCACATCATCAATCACCTAAGACCATCTACAACTGTTTTCTCCACTTCATACCCAAAACCCATTAAAAAAAACAGCACAGTTCCAAAGGTGTATAGGGACCTTGATTTGACATCCAAACCATTCTGTTCTAACAAACAGGCTACAGATTCTCAATCAATTCTATTGCTTTCCTGAACTTGCATGGTAATGTGCTAACAGAAATCTAGATGTTGGATGCTTCCAATACAAACAAACTCACCAACTCTGTTTTTGCAGGTAACAGTAAATAACCTTCTTGTGTTCTAATTGACCTAGTAGATAATTTTATTTTAATTTGTTTAAGGAAAAAGAGATTTCTACAAAAAAATGAAGTGGGTCTGTTACAGTTTTTCTTTTTTTCTTTTCTTTTCAGAAGAGTCTTAAATAGCAATATTGTGCAATGAGAGAATTTTACATGAAAAGACGATCCGGGTCTATAATGTTGTTTATTTTGCAGGAGGGCGCCTTTTAGTATGAGTATGTGAAATGAGAGAGAGGATAGAGAAATTTGCAGTCATGCCATTTACAATCAGCTGTGCTACTCCTTCAAGTACTGCAATCAAAGACCAACATATCAAAAAACCAACCGGTGGGGATTCTGTGCTTGCAAGGACTTCTTCAACTGCTAAGTCAGAAGTCAAGTGTATAAATGTTGCAAAAAATTCTGATTCAGGAACCCAAAACTCTCTTCAGAGAGGTATATATTCTTTATGAGTTATTGGTCTTAGTTACAGTTATGATAACATGTATACTTAATAGTCCTTTTGATTTGTTTTGTTTTGTTTTACCTTTAAATGGTTATATAAATCGGCACCAACAGACATTTGATTTGAACTTGTTTCAGTTGCAGTCTAAATATATGTTCAACGATCAGTAAGCCCATTTGATTTTAAGTCTGTACTATTATGATTTAAATCCTTACCAACAGAGATTTGATTTGAACTTTTTTTGAGATGCAATCTAAAATATATGTCCAGTAAGCCCATTGATTTGAACTCATGCTATTTTACTTTTAATTTATTATATGAGCCTAATCATACACAGAGAAAACTGAAGAAACAGATTACATAAATATTCATGTTTGAGGCCTATCTATAAGTCCTTAAATTTTGGTATACTCATACCCTTGCACTATACTGCAAGTTAAGAAATTTGTAGCTTGATTGATATTCAGCAATGGCTTTTTAGATTGTGTATTCATGTTTTTCTTTTTCTGATCTTGATTGCAGAAATGTCATTATCATCGTCCCCTCCAGTTGAAAGTTCTATATTCACAATCCCTTTTTCCAAATCCTTAATATCCAATAAGTTGCAGAGATTTTTCAAAGGACTCAGAGCACTTACCCAACTCTTTGGTAAGGGATCGACATTGGTTGTATATAGAATTTGTATTTACATGTTTTCAGATTCAAATTTGGAAGAATCATGTTTCATAATTGCTTTGCAGTCTATAAAGAGGAGGAAATGGAGATTGGATATCCTACAGATGTCAAGCATGTTGCTCACATTGGATGGGATGGATCCTCTGGAAATTGCAGAAGCTGGGTATGTATGTCCATTCCCTCATGATAATTCATACCACTGTTTCTTGTTAGGAAAATACTCAATGATTCTTTCCACTGGTTATAAAAATCGGTTGAATTGCCATTTGATTTCAGATGGTTTTCAACACTGGGTCAGGCTCTCAAGGACACACACTTGCACAGGGGTCGCTTAGTAAAGCTGTTCAAAATGCATGAATCTAAGGCATCTAATTAGATCCCCTTAGTTTAGGAATTTAGCACTTTTCCTCTGCTGCCCCTATTTTTTGGCGGCACACCATTGCCAATATTATAAACAAAAACTGCCCCTGGTATCCATTTGCATGTTATTTACCATAAGAGCGACCCAAATGCACGCATGGGGCCCTAAGCAAGCTGGGGTTGTAAGTTGAGAATCAGGAACATGAGTGTTCATATAATTGTAAAATTTGCTGTCAGCTGCTCAGGAAGCAGATCATTTGCTTAAAAGCTCTTTGCATTTTCTTTGTACAGTGAAGCACCAATTATATGATACTAGTTAACTCTGTCAGGCTTTTGTAAATTTAGTGGTCGTTATTCAGAAAACTTTCTGACTGGGTGAGACTCACTTTGCAGCTTTGTAATCATTTATGCTTTTAATGTAATTTTCTCTGTTTATATCGTGGGGATCCGATGGTCTAGTTTCTGTTAACTCTGTTTTCCGCTATCATCCATGGACCAGCTAAAATTATGTTCCTTAATCGTGTGAAATTTATTACAGAATGTTTACGACTTTCACCTGACATTTCACAATACACAATTTTAAGATGATATTCTTAATATTAATCCTGTTAATGATTTGGATTTTGCAGAAGATAAAGTGCTTCATATTACTATAGTTTACCGAATGACGAATCCTTTCAACAGAATTAGAAACATTTATTTCCCTGCCCTAAAACTGCTATTCCTGGAGGGTATCTAGTCCATCATGATTTCATCCCATAGTTGTAACTTACTTGAGAACAACTTTGTAGTTAAAGTTGTAGGCAGTGGAAGTTTGAGCCCTGCTAAACCTAGAAAGTTTGTAGGTGTGCTGTGTAGGCAGTGGAGATTCCATCTGTACTAAGCTCTTATGCCTAAATGAGGGTTTGAAGGTCATGTAAACACTCTACCTACCTATTGATTGGGAGGAGACCCTTCTTCTCAATAGGGAAGGTCTAGCAATATTGAGGGCTGTGTTCCAACGATTCTGTCTCTCCAATAAAAGTCCTTTTTCGCTCTTCTTTTCTATTAATTGAAAGTATACATCAATGCTATGTCTGCAAATGACCTGCCATGCAAGCAATTCTGATCCTTTTATTCAATCTTAAATCATTTTGTTGCACCTTATTATCATGGCAGTTGTTCCACCTTATAATTGTCCATGGACCCCTCCACCTAATGCTAATTCTTTATCACAATAACTCTGAAATAGTTTTGTAGAGAATTTACAAATTCGGTAAAACATATATTGTTGGAAGTTCTTGATGACTATTTTTAAACATCAAACAGATTAAGGTTTTCTTTGTCAGATAAAATAGGACAAGTGTTTACTACTTTTACATGTGATTGAGGTGTAAAATTACTATGGACTATTTGACTGTCGAACTGTTTGGTATTTAACTAGAGCGATTTTTTATTATTCACAAAGTTTTCCCATTTTACTAATTAAACATTAACCATTTTGTATACAGATTGGTGAATTGAGAGGACCTGCAAACCATTCATCGGTTAACAGTCATGATGAATCTGATTTGGAACAACCAAGATGTTCAAGCTGGATTGAGGATGCTCCATCTCTTCCTGATTGGACTCCACAGGGTCAGTAATCTTTTCTCATTCAATTTAACCAAGTACTTAGCTTATATTGTACAATACTATTAGTTAAACAAATTCACTCAGTAAAACATGTTTAGAACACATTTGTTCATAGGCTTCTAAGATTACCCCTTAATATCTGCAATTTATTTAGAACTAGAAGTGTACTTGATGATTACAGATCTGTTGGGCACTCTTGGACTTCGCCCACCTAGTCCACAGTTCAACCTCTTTAAGGCAGCTGAGGCAAAGGCAGAGAAAGCCAAGAGTATGTCATTTGAATCCAAAGAGGCCACATCATCCCTTCACATGATGTAAACCAACTTTTTTCTTTTCTTCAAGACTGATATCACCTACTCCTAAATCCAGAAGGATGTGTGTTATTTCCTGATGGATATTCAATACGTATACATCCATAACCACATTCATCATACCTGATCCCACTATGAGGGGACCTCTTCTAAATTCCAATATGTGCAGATATTGCTTGGTGTTGCTGATTTGGGTGGTGTTATGAATTCATACTAAAATCTTAAGGATTACTTCATCATTGTGACTGTAAGGAATATTATATCTAAAGCAAAAGAAAAAGGTTAGAAATAGGTGAGAGTGGATTAGCAAATCCTATTGAGTCATGGAAACTTGCTTGAATTGCAAGATATCTGAGCAGGTCATTAGTGCAGGATCAAAAAAAGTATGTTGTTGGGTTTGATGGGGGTCCATGGCCCTTGGATATTGTTTGCAGGAGCATCTGTATATTTTTAATGCTTTCATGTATTGTTCATGTGACATCTTTGTCTTAAAGTTTTAAGACAGAATTTAATTTGACAAAGTTTCAAAGCTCTTTTGTATCTTTTTGGACAAATTTCTTGGACAGGGTGGTTGTGTGGGGGCATTCTTTATTTCAGTGCACAATGTGGGGCTGAATAAATCATCATTCCCAAGGTGGAACAATTGTCATATTTTATTATGATCAGGGAGAGACTTTTTTAATTATGAATTTTGTACAATATTTCATTATTACTAAAGATGATTTAATGGCTTTAATAATTTGATTTAGAATTTAAAGTATATTTGTACAATATGAATCATAAAATGAATGCACCATGGTTTTCGGTGATCGCAAGGGAAAGTGATTTAAGTCCTACATGAAAAGACTAGTAGCATGATTAGATTTTATCTTATTTATCATTCTACATGTCTAGTTCTTTCTTTTATCCTAAGCTATATTTATATATTAATAATAAAATAGTTTAGTGAGCATGATCAAGTGGTAAAATAGGTGGGTTACCATAATGAAGAATATAGTTGATTTTGTTTAAATCATTAAATTTAGACATAGCATAGGTTAATTAGTACTTTAAAGAGGAAATTGTCTTTTTCTATTAAAAAAATATAAATATAATAAAATAATAAAGTTAGTTTCAATTGTAAATAAAAGAACTAAAATGAATCTTTTTAACTTTTAAGATTCAGTTCTAACTTCAATGAGAGGATAAAAACTTATAAATATATAGACAATCATAGTATCTCGAGACTCATAAGCTCTAGCTAAATAGAATATTGTGATAACAAATGTTCTTAAAAATTATTGTTAATATGTGTAGGAGCAAGTGGAGCATTCATAATGATCAAATCATTGATTCCACTAATAATGTGTATAATTAGTTCTCAAGTGATAAATGAAAAATTACTTTGAAACTTGTTTGGGCTAGAGATGGAGGAAGGCACCAATATATTTGCAATAAATAAGCTTGAGGATTCCCTTGGTAAAATTATCCTCTATATCACATACATTCATAGAAACCATATATATTCTAGGTATCTATTTTTAAAAGACATTTTTCTCTCGCCTATTTATTTATACCCCATATATGTTCAACTAAACCATTTAATATCCATTACCAACACATCCATCTTCAAATGAAAATGCTTCAATGAATATTAATTGGAGATTATGAAATAATACATTTAAATTACATTTATACTCTAATAAATTTTTATATTTACTACTAATGGAAAATATTATTCAAAAATTTAAGGGGAACTAGTTTTTGAACACACCAGATACTGAGAGGGGGGAGGGGGTGAATCAGTATCTGCAAAAACTTAAACCCCTCTAAAACTTGAACTCTTTAGCACAATATTTCGTAAGCAAATACAAACCCTTAAATAGATTCAATTTTAACTTCAAAGAGAAGATAAAAACTTATAAATATATAGACAATCATAGTATCTTGAGACTCATAAGCTCTAGCTAAATGGAATATTGCGATTACAAATTGTTCTTAAAAATTATTGTTAATATGTGTATGAGCATGTGGAACATTCATAATGATCAAATAATTGATTCCACTAATAATTTATAATTAGCTCTCAAGTGATAAATGAAAAATTACTTTGAAGCTTGTTTGGGTTAGGGATGGAGGAAGGCACCAATATACTTGCAATAAATAAGCTTGAGGATTCACCTAGTAAAATTATCCTCTATATCACATACATTCATAGAAACCATATATATTCTAGGTATCTATTTTTAAATGACATTTTTCTCTCGCCTATTTATTTATACTCCTTATATGCTCAACTAAACATTTAATTTCCATTACCAACACATCCATCTTCAAATGAAAATGCTTCAATGAATATTAATTGGAGATTATGAAATAATACATTTAAATTGCATTTATTCTCTAATAACTTTTTATATTGACTACTAATGGAAAATATTATTCAAAAATTTAAGGGGAACTAGTTGTTGAACACACTGGATATTGAGAGGGGGGCTAGAGGTGAATTAGTATCTGCAAAAACTTAAACCCCTTTGGAACTTGAACTCTTTAGCACAATACTTCTTAAGCAAATATAAACCCTTAAATAGATTAGCAGCAAAGAAAGATACTGTAGTTTAAACCTTCAACAATTTTCAACAATGAAAGATATAACAATTCTATCCTTAATTAGATCAGCAGCAATGAAAAAGAAACAAGAAACACACATCCACAAGATGACACTAGATTTATGTGGAAAACCCAATGAGGGAAAAACCACAATGAGAGTTAACTCACAATATATAGGCTCATTGTCAAAAAGGACTTGCAAACTAAGGCACACTACCTTAGAGCAAGATACAAGAGACTTGCAAATTTGAAGCAAATACAACTCTAGGGGTAAGATACAAGGACCTGATGAGATTCACTATCTCAAAGCAAGATACAAAATGGATTTAGGAAATTTACAATATGTGCCAATAATTCACTCTACTAACTGATGCAGTAAAGCACATCTGATCTTTCTTCTTCACACTTTAGCACTAACTCTGCTAGGCATTCAATATATTCCACACTCACACTTCTTCACACTTATTCAAACATTCATACCATTGCAATTGAAATGATCTTGCATTTATATCCACCACAATACTTCAAACCTTCAATTAGGTCGGCCAAAAGAAGATACACAAAAAAATCAATCAAGTTGGCCACAAAAACATAATGTGGTCCTATCAAAAAGATAGAGAGGACAAAAACCAATCTTATTACATCTTCCAGTGTGATCTAAAACAATTCACACATTGGCACACATCAACCTAAGTTGGCAATATGGAAACATGTAGATGAAACGTGAAGCACATAACTAACCGGCCTAAAAACATACTTTCAATTGAATTAACTCAACGTGATCTCAACCAAGATAGGTCAGGACCCAAATCTATCATATGCTAGCGCAAACCCTTAAGCATTTACCATAAGAAAAGAAAACAAGCCCTGTCAGCTAGATGTCCATAAATAATCCAAAAAACCAACTCAAGACACAATGCAACACCAAGGATCTCAACCAACAATGTGCGGATCACATGGGGATGTTCCATGAACATCCAACAACACTTCCAGACACTTCTTCCATAATTTCATGCCACCAATAGCCACCGTAGGCCAAACAAGAGCAAAATACTTCAGTCCAAAGACACAAAATGCATAAACATGAGATATAACATTAACATATCAGCTTGCTTACCACTTCAACACATGAAATTGGAACTAAGATACTGTATGGACATTAAAAACACATTCACCAAGCCGTAGGAGCAAAGAAATCAATGTGAAGAAATGCAGAGGATTTTTTGGACCTATCCAAACAACCAACAATATTGCCAACCTTCTGCAATTCATAGAAACCTTCTTGGCAACACAAGTGACTAAGTGAAAAGATCTAGGAGTGCAATGCCCATAGAGCACAAACACTAAATCCCAAATCGCAAGACAACATCACTAATAGTGAAGGAATGCAAAGCATTATCCCAAACAATCTTCTCAACAACTTCTAGAAACAAAATCTTCTTATACAGTTATGGAGGCCAGAGCACACTTGCATCAACACATACTTCTTCAGAAACAATAGGAGAGAGCACACAACATATTTTCGACCATCAACAACATCTCCCCAACATCAACAATACTTATAATCCTCATCTTATATATCATCATGAAAATAACTCTATTGACAAAAACCATACACAATACTTATGACATTAAACAAGGCATGGCATCCAACCATGAACTTCAGCAACACACCATCATACCACAATGATAGACCAAATAGAATATTGTCAACAATGATAACCTAAACAAAATATTGTCAACAATGACAACCAATGCCAACCAACAATGCAACTATCTTCCCAAGTGATGACAAATAGTGTCAACAATCTCCCAAGCATATGCAATAATCTCCTTAGGTGTTGACATCATTGACAAGCAACAATCAGTGTTGACATCAATGACAACCACTACTAACAATCTCCCCACTTGGCATTGATGGAAACACACACCTACTTACTCTTACCCTTTGACATTAAGGACAAAGGGAAACACACACCTGCACAAAACATGTTCCCTGACTTCAAGAACAAAGGGCCAAAGATCTTCAATTGAAGTAGTAGCACATTCTCCCCCTTTTACCATCAACACTTCTTCTTCAAGCAATCATACCAACTCCCCCTAAGGAGCACATTCTTTCTCCTCTTCATTTTTTTCCTCCTTTGATGTTCATACACTTCTTCTTGAAACAACTAACAAGCTCCCCTTGTTAGTTACAACCACTACCAACTCCCCCTATTAGTTACAACCATTACCAACTCCCCCTGAGAGGAAGCCACCATCATTCCAGGCATAAAGATATGTCTTGAATTTCTCTCCTTGGACAGATGCACCAATTATGCATCTAATTAGAATGAGGGGCAATAAATCCTAACTTCTACCAATGATACTCAAAAGTATCCTTTGAAAGTGCCTTAGTGAAAATTTTTGTAATCTAATCCTTAGTAGGCACATACTCCAATTTGACTTCATGATCTGCAAATTTCTCTCTCAGAAAGTGATACCACATAGAAATGTGTTTAGTCCTTGAATGCATTACCAGACTCTTGGAAATATTAATTGCATTAGTATTATCACACAATATAGGAATGGGTTCATCATACACCACCTTCACATCTTTCAGGGTATGCTTCATCCAAAGCACCTGTGTGCAACAAGATGTTGTAGCAATGTATTCATCTTTTGTTGTGGACAAGGACACAGCCCTATTTCTTATGGAACCAAGAGACCAATTTGTCTCCCAAGAAAAATGCACTTCCACTTGTACTTCTTCGTTCATCCACACATCCTACCCAATCAACATTAGTATAAGCATTCAAATAAAAATTATTATCCTTTTTATACCATAGACCATAATTTGAAATTCCTTTCAAATATCTAAAAATTATTTTCATTGCCTTCTCATGAGATTGGTAGGATTAGCTTGAAATCTGGAAACCAAAAATACTGCAAGCGTGATATCAAGTCTAGAAGCAGTCAAGTATAATAACCCTCCAATCATAGACCTATATAGACTCTGATCAACCTTCAAAGACTCATCAGGTTTTCTCAAGTGACAACCAGTCGCCATAGGGGTACCAACTAGTTTGGAATCCTCCATGCCAAGCTTATTCAACATCTCCTTTACATACTTAGCCTGATAAATAAAGATACCACCATCTCGATGAATAATTTGAAGCCCAAGGAAGAAGGACAACTCACCAATCATAGACATCTCAAATTATTTTAGCATCTCTCCTGCAAACTTCTTACACATATCATCATCTCCACCAAAGATGATGTCATCAACATATACAACCACAATCAACAACTTATCTTCTTGAACCTTAATGTAAAGATTGCTATATGTAGTTCCTTTCTTGAATCCTTGCTAAAGTAAGTACTTATCCAACAAAGCATACCAAGCTCTACTTGAGCTTGCTTGAGTCCATACAAATCCTTCTTGAGTCTGCGCACCATATTTAGATCTTTTGATAATTGGAAACCATCCAATTGCTCAATTTATACCTTTTCCTCTAGATCACCATTCAAGAATATTGACTTGACATACATTTGATGGAATTTGAAGTTCTTATGAGTAGAAAACGAAAGAAACATACTTATTGCTTCCATTCTAGCTATCGGAGCAAAGGTATTGTCAAAATCAATACCCTCAACTTGTGAATAACCCTTGCAAACCAATTTGGCCTTATTTTTCACAACTTCACCATCTTCATTCAGCTTGTTTCATAACAAACATTTAGTTCCAATCACATTCTTGTCAGCTAGTCTAGAAACCATTTCCCAAGTCTGATTCTTCTCTATCTAATCTAGTTCTTCTTCCATTTCCTTTATCCAACCATCATCTTTGCTAGCATTGACAAAGTTCTTGGGCTCTACCTTTGACTATAAACACAAGTTTACTTTCTCACTTTCCCTTACAAGCCTTCTTCTAGTCAGCACACCTTCATTCTTGTCCCCAATGATATGATTTGATGAATGGTTCCTCTATACATACTTTTCTAGTGTCTTGAGAGTCTTCACTGGTTCCAATTCCTTCTCTTCTTTCTCTTCTTCTACTTCTTGTTCTTCAATCCAAGGAGGTATATTAGAGTCGCAAACTAGGTTCTTGTGAGATCTAACCCAAGTCTTCATCTAATTTAATATTTGTTCTCTCAATCATATTTCCCAATATTTTGTTGTAGCATCTATAATCCTTTCTCTTGGTTGAGTAACCAAGAAACATTCCTTCATCACACCTTGAATCAAACTTTCCAAGGTGTCCTTCATCTCTTTGCATCATCTTCTTCATATGTTGTGAGGGAATCTTCAAACCCTCTTGTTCTTTCTCTATATCATCATTTTTCATAGTTTGGCATTGGTGTGGAGACCTTTGATCAATATTTGGAGGGATCATCATTGTCTATGGATTATGTTCTACATAAGTTTCCATGAAATTTTAGATTGTCATTTTCATTAATGTGGCTTGGAACACCTGATTTGATTGTGGCATCTTTTGGTATTGACATGGGAACACTTGAGAAAAATTTAGAGATATCACACCTCTTCGTCTTTCTTCCCTTATCTTCCTTTTAGGAATGGGAAGAATATTGCATACATTCTTGCATTTGTTTCTTCCTAAGGGGATGAATTTTGTTTGACATGATTGTCCATCATCTTCAACATTCAATGTTAGGCATCTACCATCATTGCAAGAGATTATACTTTGAAGGGGGTTTGTATAGCCTCTCTTCTCTCTTATGGGGGCAATTTTTCCTCACATGGGGCTTTTTCTTCTCATTATTCTTTTAGAGAGAAAATTTATTTTCTCTTTTAGGGGGAGTCTTTTCCCATTGGTTTTTCTCCCTTTCTCCACTTTATGAGATTACATTGTATTTAGGTACCTCATTACGCCTATTTTTTGGGACCCAAATTCATTTTTTCCACCTAAGCTATGCTCAAGGGGGCTTTAGTGTATATATACACTATAGGACATGGTTATACATATGGATTTAATCCTAGTTAGGTGTCTTAGTTAGAGCTAGTTAACTCACCACCTCTTGCAAGTTTAGAGGAAGCTAATTTTCCACCACTCTTTGTTAGTGGGACTCGACTACCTAGCCTTCTCCACTAATTATGTTAATGGTTGCTTCTCTCCTTGATATATGTATACCTCCTTCTAGCTTAATTTACATGTTGATTTGGCCAATTTAGTGTGTTATATTTTGCATTGCATTGTTTGTTTTCAATCTCGTAGGTTTAACTCATGCAACTGCTTGGCATTCATAGCTCGATTAATATTGTCATTCCATGTAAAGATTATGACAAATTATGTAGGAATTATAGTTCATCAGTGAAACTGATGATGAAGGTTATGGTAATGTTATAAATGATGTAGATGCTCCCCATAAGGATAATAAATAGGATTTTTTTTAACGAAATTTAATAGTGAACTTATTGTTGTGAATGAAATTCACAAGCTACTAATCAAGACCTATCTTCCATTATAAATAGAATAATTTTTTTATTACATAAATATATATCCTATTTACACATATAAAATTATTTTTAAAAAATAATTAAATATATTCCAATTCATATAATATTTTTATTACTAAGAATTTTGTAAATCCCTATTTAAATCAAGATGTATATATAAAATCTATAAAATGTATTATAATCCATATATCTTATTCTTAATGAATTGATATGTATTCTCTTTTAACATATGATTATAATAGATTTCCAAAGACTTTTATATGGTAACATTTTCCTATAAAAATTTGACATAATGTGATACTATTTTCCTTAAGATTTTGATTATAATAACTAATGGAGTATCATTAGAAATTCGAGCTTATCTGTTATAGCAGCTTACCCCAAGTAATTAAGGGAATAAGAGATTGTTCAAGTTGTAAGCAAGGTAGATAATAGGCCTATGGTTCGAATCCATTTGGTCTTCAATTATCAAAAACTTGTACTCGTGTCATAATTATTTCCATATCTTTGCTTTCTATGAGCTATGCATAATATAAGTATGTGTGGCATCTCTAATTCTTTAGAATATAAAATGACATGTTAACACAACTTTCCACTTATTTTAGGAAAGGTTTTTGTGAGAGACTTTTTTATCCTTCACTCGAGACAAATGCATTTAATGTATTCAGATTTGTATTACACTAAGAGATGATAGATCTATTCTATGATGATCACATGTTTTGATAAACCACCCAAAAATAAATAAATAAATAAATGGCCAATTCCTCATTCTCATTACATACTTTTCTCTCAAGTAGAGAATCATTAGAAATAAATAATTCCACCATGAAGAAAATAACACTTTCAAGAATTTAAAAATTATGTGGGCTAGGCCATGGAACACAAGGCTATAATAATTTCTTTTTATATGTTTTAAGAAATAAAATAATAAACATGAAAACACAAGAAAGGCATTAAATTTGATCTTAATATGTTTATCAAATTAAAATTTAACTTGAATTTTACGTTTTAGATTGTGTGAGGCATGCTATATTTCAATTATGTTTTTTAAATTAGTATAAAATTTGACTATCTTCTTGAATATAAAGATGTAGTTATATAAGATTTATTTTTATTCTAATGTTCTAATTAATAGATCAATGCATAATTAATAGATTTATTTTTAAAGTTAGTTTATGTTTATATATATATATATATAAAATTAATTAATGAAATAAAATTTAATATTAGATGTATAGTTCTTTTCCATTAATTGTATGATTTAAAATTTATTATTAACTAGATTTGAGATGTACAAGTTTATTGGTATACCCTTAAACTTTGGAAGTTTTTCTTTCACTCTTTCGTAATAAGTGTGATCTAAAAATATATCATAGTTGATTGATCAAGAGGTCAAATTTGACATTTTTAGTCATGGAGTTGTTTGAGATGATGAAACCAAGAATTAATATGTTTTTGGCTTTGTTTCATTACTATAACATTTGGACTTAGTTGAGGGCATACTTGGAATGATTTGCCATATTAGAAGGAAGTCTTGAAATCTAGAATTGAATGTTAAAAATGAAAAAAAAATTTGGTGGTGACAAAACCATTAGTTTTCAACAAGCAACAATTTTAAGACTATTGATACTCATTATGTAGTATTAATAGAGATATATATATATATATATATAGTGTCATAATTTTTATATTGATATGTGACAATTCTATTACTAACCCAATGATATTAGAATCACTACTTCTTTAAATTCAATAGTTTCCATACAATAGAAACGAAGTGTGGAATATGAAAGATTTTTATTCCTTATTTCATATTTTTGATGTTTAAGATTCCTTATGTATGTGGGGAAGGAATAATAGACTTGGAAAATAAAATAGGGGGGTTGTATTTCACTTAAACATTCATTCATTTTTAACATTTTACTATTTCAAGTGAAGTATCATGGTTTCCATAATGTAGAGATATTTTGTAGTGAGTTTTATATAGATTTCATAAGTACACAAGGACTACCAAAGTATTATCATATTGGAGGGAGAAAATGCATTACATATGTACTCTTGTGTTGTAGATTAATGTTTTCCTCTCTTTTATGGTGGAGTTTTTTCTTGTGAGGGTTTTCTTTAATTACAACTAGTGTCATGTGTTTATTTGTTGTGTTTCATTGATTTCTATTTGCTTCCATATAATCTCTTAATGAGTAATCCAATGTTGCGTTAATAAAATCGGGCGGGTGCATGAAGTTGGGTTACACTTTTGTGGCCAATTCCAAAAAACAAATGAAAATGACACAACACGAGCGTGTTATAATGCGCTCGCGTTATGCCATTTTAAAAGAAAAAAAGTGAAAGTGATTCATTTTCTATTGTCTATTTTTTTGCTCTGCCCGCAGCCAAAAACCCTCATTTTCGCGCTCGCGTTCTAGGAGGAGGAATTCTACAAAATTCATCAACAACAATTGCTTTTTCTTTGCAAAGATGGCGCGATGACGACAAAGAGGTATGAGAGGTAAGTATTGTTTTCTATTTTTTTTGAATTTCTTAGTTTCAAGTTGATTTTGTTTGTTTTAGGTTAGATTTGATTGTTTTTTTTTAAATTTGTAGGAGATGCAAATGATCCTGCAAATCCTCAAAATCCTCAACAAGAAGAGAAGGAAAATACTCAACAACAAAATCCTCAACAAAATCAACCTCCCCCACCAATCACTCAACACCCTCTTGGCACTCAACAAAATTTGACTGTTGAGGATTTTATTAGTAGGTTGAGTCATCCAAATGCTTCAACCACATAAAGAATGACCCTAGAAAATTCATTTAAAGAGATGTTAAAAAATGTAGATTCAATTACCCAACAAATAACTAGATGGAAAGATAGGAGGCAAGCAACTAGGGCATATTATGTAGATAAACTATCATATAAACAAGTAAAAGATTTAAAAAGTACTAAAGGTGATTTATGCTCTTTATTCACTAACCCTAGAACACATCAAAATATTAGCCTCAATGCAAAGAGGTTTCCTATTCATTGGTGCCACCACCAAGAGATTAGGAACCGTTTTTATGATAGGTGGTACTTGGTCTTTGATTACCCACCATGCAACAATTGTGAAGTCCCCCAATATTTTCTTAGGAAACTATACAGTGAGTTTGTATTGAACCAAATCCCAAATTATTTTGATATGAGGGAGTTCCAGGGGAGAGGTGGGGGGTCGGCTCAGGATAGGCCTGATGCATAGTAGATCCTACATGGCAAGGGAGACGACCTCTCGCTAGGCCTCCTCATGAGCACATTGTTATTCCTGTCGTTGCAAAGGAGAGTGCCAATGTAGAGACATTGCATGTGATCAACACTTTGACCTAGAGTTTCATCCATCATACTAGGCCTATTGTACAACGCCATCTAGGGGAGTCTTGGGTGGTGGCCTTTGAACCCATGTGTTTCAATCTTGAGGGGTGACTTGTTCATATGACCCCACCGACACTCAGGAGGATACTATGTAGGATTCGTATGTTGCTACGCAGGATCTGTATGCATCTAGAGGGATGGAGAGGATGATTGACATTTTGCATCATGCATATGGCATTGATAATCAAGTAAAAGTTAGCATGTTCATTGAATTTAATTTATTAAATTTTGATTCTAAAATGCAAGATTAACTAATTTAGTTTTATTATTTCAATAAAATTGTAGGGTTACAGTGTCAAGACTGGATACACCGGTCCTCCACCTACTTATTTCTATAGTACACCTATCAGTGGGGTATGTAACTAGTAAAAAATTATAAATTTATTACATGTTAATAGCATTGTTTTACGAATGGTATTTTAATATGTGATTTTGGATGTTGAACAGGCTAATATTGGAGGTTTCAAACAAGCATCTCCTATTGCTAGTGGATTTACTCAAACGTACACAGAGGTAATAGAATAAAGAGAACTTAACTAATGAATTCTACTTAATAGATTTTTGTAGTTTATATTCATATTGTTGGTTACGTTGCATTACACATCATTCAAACTCAAATCATTACTTCAAATTCCATAACTAATAACTAGATGTTGATAGATGACAAAATTTCAACTATATAATATAATTGTTTAGAAAGTCAACATAAGCAACACGATGCAATTAATTCACATGGAGGCATGTGCTTGCAAAGGTGCACCAACACAACAAACTATGGATGCTTGGAAAAAATATATGAAACCATAATAGTAAGAAATAGCATAGACAAGGCAGTTTGTGATGCAAAGCATCATATCAAAACACTCAATCATCAGGGTGCATTTGACCCAATTGAATCAGGAGAAGATCAAATTGAATAAGCAACTAAAATTTCTTTCTCTTTTCATCAAAAATCACATTGTTTCATTTGCAAACAACAAGGAAACAACAAGCTAGCTCATTTCAATACTTCTTCTTATCATCCTCAAGCTTCAAACATCTTATTTATCAACAAAAATGACTAATTTGTGCACAAGAAACCTAATTAGAGTCACTAGACAATCCAATCTTTCATCATTCACCAAGGCACCCTTCCACTCAATTTGCTTTACCTAGGAAAAATAACCAAAAACCAATCTTTCATGTTACAACCTATATCCATCAGATCCTAAAACACTTTTTCATCATCAATTTATCTGAATTCAAAGCAAAAACCTGATAAAGAGCTCTAAATCTTTCAATTCCTTAAACAACTCACCAAATTTTCACTTTTACCAACTAGTTCCTCAAGACCAAGATACTACAATAAACCATTTACACCTCAATCATTTCATCTAACTTCCAAGACATTACTCACATCATGTTTTTGAATGAAACAAACTTGGTTCATATCCACATAATACTGATTTATCAAATTCATAAGTTCTTATGTAGTCAAATTACCATTTCCACGTAGGGACATATTGCTACAAATATCAAATCATCATGTTTGGCCTCAAGGCCTTCACCAAACCATTCAAACACCTTTTATATCTTCACATTGATGGTTCTATGCAAAAATAAACATTTAAATCTCTGTATTTACATAATTACACACTTTTACAATCTTACCACCATTTTGCTTGTAGGTCACATATCCCTTAATTGGGTGATTCCTTTCCATTCACTTTGTATATCCACATTCCCAATGTACATTCAGGAGCCTTTTTTGACATATCATAACATATCAAAAGTTCTCAGTAGCTTGTTATAAAGAAATTACCAGATTCTTGAATTATTCACTGGAAAGGGCTACTAATTTAGGCCTAAATTACAAATAAAGTTCTCATAGTTTATCACCAAAATACCAAAGGACTGAAAAAATTCATTCATCATGTCACAAAACTGAAGAGTCAAACATTTTTAGCAACATAAAGTCTCCATAAATCACTGTTCCAAAAAACCCCTATTCTATGCAGAAATCAAGCCCTACAAAGGAGGGTTTATTGCATAAGGTACTTACAAACCTTAAATACTCCCACCACCACCACAAACACCATGGAAATAGCTTGCATAAGCTTTAGAAACTCACCACCCACCTTCATGCATGATTTTGCATTGAACACCACCATGAAACCATGCTTTCCATGAAGGAAACTTTGTATTTCCTATATGATTCAACAACCAATTAGAGATTTCTTGATTTCCTTGTTCCTGTACACTCACAAATTGCTTAAAACATTTTAAAAACCTTCTATACATTCCATCCCACCAATCTCCTAAATCTACATTGGTGGGATGGTGAATTCAAGCCTTAAATGACCCTCAAAACCCTTGAATGGTTAATCTGACAGACCACAAAAACCTTGGCTTTTAAATTTGATGGTAACTCTTCAAAACATCACTAGATGATTGTTAACACCCTGCATAAAGTGAACAAACAAATATATAGCTCGTGCAAGAACTAAATTCAAGAATGAAACATAGTGAAAACAAGAACAAGGAACTTTATTTATTGAAAATGACTCAAGAATACAAAATTTGTTCTTCTGCCCACCTTTTACATGCTTTTATATATATATTCCCAATCAAATAACTTCCTTTTGAATCTCCCTCATCAAGTGAAACTACCTAAACTTCCTTGTGACTTTTAATATTCCATGCTTCTTTGCCTTTTTACAATTTTTCCCATCTTTAGCAACATTTGGAAATCTAATTTTTTTTGTGACCACCTAAGGACCTTAATTACAATTAAGTAGGTCTTTATAGGACCTTTACATGAATTTACAAATGGGCATTCAATCTAGACAAAAATTTTCCTATGAGAGGCAACTAGTAACCTAGGTGCTTTGCACCAGTTAATAGTTTGAAAAAATGCCTCGAAGAAATGTGGTCTCATGGTGATGGAATTCCATTCCATCACCACATGAGACCACATTTCTTCGAGGCATTTCTTCAAATTTCTCACCACTTTTCCTATGATAACACATTTTTCATACATGTTCACCAAAGCATTTTATCAAACTACTCACTTCCTTGTAGTTGCTGCTATGGCTAAAAGCCTAAAATAGGTCCTTTCCAACAAACTATATGGATTCTTGGAAAAATATCTATCAAAGCATAATAGTAAGCAATAATACCATAATGAAGGCAATGAAATTTTTGAAAAATTGCCTGGAAGAAATGCGGTCTTATGGTGATGGAATGCCATGACGTGCATTTTTTTGTAATGGCATGCCATCACCACGAGACCCCATTTCTTTTGAGGCATTTTTTCAAATAGTTCACTGCCTTCTCTATGCCACCATAGTTATTGTACATGTCTACAAAAGCATTTAATCAAATGGTTCAGCGACTTTTTGCTATGGGTAAAAGCCTAAAAACATGTCCTTTTGAACAAGATATGGATAGGGAAAATAGTAAGCATGATAATAAAAAATATATAGTTTAATACTTGTACTCAAAATTTTGTTCATTAGATCTCATACATTATAAGTCATGTGACGTGGATCGCTATTGTAACTTTTTTGTGATTGAATAATTTGTTGTTTTATTTTAGATGTTGGTTGTGGAAACACCTCCAAATGTTACGAGGGCAATGGATATCGGTGTTTCATCCGCTATACAATCCTCAATGGCTCGATAGGGGAGGTGTGAGGCAAATTACTAAATTTCAATTTACATTCGTTGTTATAGATGTTAGTTCTAGTGAAAAATCAAACCATTATTGATTTGTAGTTTAAATTCGTATTTGGATGGTTTATAGAGGGCTTGAGCATGCCTCAACATCGGTGTGCAAATATTTCCATTGTGGAGAGTGATTGTGAGATGGCCGTAAGTGATTATTTTGTTAAATATATCATTTTTTATAATGTAATTTCTATATATTAATGTCTTTACTTCTTATTGTAACAATTAAAACTTCACCAGGAGCTAAACTCTAGGAGGAGTATCAGGAGCACTCCTCGAGCAGCAGAAATGAGTGACGGACTTATCACCATTGGATCGCCAAACAAAGGGAAATAATTTATTTCCAGAGCATGGAGAGAAATGAATTTTGATTCCAGAGCCATTTGTTGTATGCCTAGACATGGCAATTTTGTACATATTTTGTATTGGATATATTTGACATTGTATGCCTATATGGCATTCTCATAAGCTATATATTTTTTAACTATATTTTATACTTATATCGACATATATTGATGTATGCATACATGGCTATTTGGTTAATACAAATCTTTTTTATCGATGGTGTCTATATTTGCATTATAAATTCATGGTTCAATAGATATGAGTTACATGTGTAGACACGTAAAATGTATCGATTGACATTGTGCATCTGATCCTGACTACTAACATTGTTTCGTCTTGAATCCTTCGGTCTAACCATTTAATCAAATCCCCTTATCTGCTTAAATTCATCAATATTCTTCCCTTAATTAAATAAATCAATTATCTAATTAAGTCACCTCTTCTCGATAATTAAATTAACTAGTTTGATCTAATTATCCGATTTAATTAAATAATTAATTTTATTTGATTAAATCTTTAAAGTCTATCTATTAAGTTAAATAAATTAAAACCTTATTTAGTTTAATCTAACATAATCTCTTTTAATTAAATAAATCAAAATCCTTATTTAATTAATCCCTTGTCACATTCTTCTCATTATTTGATTTAAATAAATCCACAAATTTAAGTCAAATAGGTCACATCATTTAACCCGCTTTATTAAATTAATTAACTTTGATTAATTTAACCTCCTCTCATGTCCCATCCTCCAGCTTTTACCACTTGCACATGAAAATAGATTTAATTGATTTATTAAATCTTTATTTTCCTCAACAAGGCATCTTTTAAGGAATATTCTCCAAGTTTGAATTCAAAATCCAAGTTGACATGTACATCCAACAAGGCATTTAATAGGTCTTACATGTCTCTTGCAAAGGTCAAACTTAACATTTAACTCTCAAATTCAAATTTGAATCTCCCCCTCTTTGGCACATTGACCAAAATGTGCTCATTCCTCAACCTCTCACATGTTGACAAGTGGCCTCTTCTCATTGGTGGATCTTTAGTCCCACATCCTCCATGTTTGGCATTCTTCTATCATTCTATTCTATAAATAGAGATCATCTCCATTGAGTTAATCCTCCACAATCTTTAGATCTTTCTCCACAACTCATCATCTTGATCATCAACATATCATGGAGCTTAGCAAGGATTGGGAAAGGGCTTCTTTCCACAGAAGCACCAATCCACTATGGGATAGGGTTTGATTCATGTTATTGTGTGTTTTATTTAGTTTCCTTGATTCCTTTCATTGCATGATTAACATTTTTCATTATTTCATAGGGATGTTTTTATTTTGCTTTGTTTTAAATGACAATGCTAATGTTTGTTTTGAGCAAATGCAGAATTTGAAATCTACAACTTGTATTCAAGTGTATACTTTACAACTTACGTGTATACTTTTTGACTTACGTGTGTTCCAATGTATACTTTGTGACTTACATGTTTTTATGTGTATACCTTGTATTTGTGCATATACTTTGCATTAAGTTGTGTATACCATGTTTTCATGTGTATACTTCAAGGCATACGTGTTTGTGACTACTTGTGCTTCCCTTATACATGTACATGTTTAACTTATTCACATGTATACTTATTGATTGGTTAGCCCTAGCATTGATCATTGCTGTCCTTCATGGTTTGTCTTGAATAATTTAATTGATTGATAGTAAACAACTAAGTATTTAAAAGTTAAAAACATGTTTTCAATTGGTATTCCATGAAATGATTGATAAAAAAATTCCAATTTATATTTAATCCTTTGATTGGAACAACTGAATTAAGCAAAGGATACATAATCTTCATGTAACACTTGCAAAACATAATATTCAGAGTAGATGAAGTAGTCAACTTCTTGACACATTATCTATGTTATCGGGTTCTTCTATTTTAGCCCTGGTTTTGGTTCTAGTTCGCTCAGATGGTATGGGTCCTGGTTTGGTTCGCCTATGGGTTCAACTAGGATCCTTCATTTTTGGGTTTGGTTTGCCCAAGCAGAACCCAAGAGAACCCAAGAAAAACCCAGATAGAACCCAGGCAAACCAAGACAAAACCCGCGTGCCTAGGCATCCAAAAAAGTCTTTTTTTGAATATTTTTTTAATGTTTTATGGAGTTTGACTTTGACCAACACCCAAGGGAATCCTAAAAGTGACGTCTAAATCACTTCAAACACCTTAACTACCTCATTCTTATTCATTTTTTTTGCAAAAAAAATAATAATTCCAAGAGGCCAAGCTTTCATTTTTGCTTGCTAGATTGAAAGCGGATTGTGACACAACTTTCTTTTTTCAAAAATTGTTCTGCATCATTGAATTGAGAATTTATCACACATTTGTAGAGAAACAGAGGAATACTACAAACTAAAACACATTACACTTTTTTTCTCACTGACTTGATGTACTCTCCAACATCTCTCCTCTCATGCGAAAAGTTAGAACTGCTTGGCCATGCCTTTGCATCATTCAGGAAGTTTTTCTCTTTTTGACAATGTCAAAAGCATGGCTGCATATAGATTTGGCAAAAGACTTTTCCTTTTAGATTAGCAATGCATGGAAGTTTCAAAAAGTATCCTTGATATTAGAAAAAGATATGTGTTTATACCATAGCAGCAAAAATCTTTTGGGGAAAAAATCGCAAACCAAAAGTATAAGATTTTTTGAAAAATCGGGAAAAAGTCTAGAAAAAATTAGAAAAAAATCAGATTTAAAAAAAAAAGGTAAAAAAAATTAGAACAAGAGATAAAAACTTTAAAAAAAATTTAAAGGCATTTCCATAGCATAGAGATATAGAGAGCAAATAAAATAAAGAGTTTAATTAATAAATTGTAAAAAATAGTGTGTGAACCCAAATCCCAATACCTGCAAAACAACATGAACAAACACATTAGAAGGTGAAATGCAAGAAAGAATAAGGATTCCCCATGAAATCCATTAGCATAGTTTAAAAATATGAAAGAAGAGTGAAGAACACAATGAAATAGATTAAAATCCTATCAAAACAAGCAAAATCTTGATCCCATGGGGGAATTTGTGCCAATTTGATGTGAAAATTGGCCCTTTCCCAACTCCTATGATGCAAGCTTGATGTGTGATGAAGAGTGATCCACTTTGTTGATGCTTGATGAGTGCTCCAATAGAAAAATATGTATAACCTAGCTATGAACTCAATGATAATGGATGAAAATTGCTAATGATTTGAGCATAATAAGTTTACTCAAATTGTAGATGATCAAATGGGGAGATTAGCCTTTTATTTATAGAATGCTAAGATGGATGAATGTTCAAAATAGAGCAATGTGGGACTAAGAATTATCCAATGGAAAAGTGCCACTTTTCAACTTGTGAATGGATGGAGGATGTGCAAGTTTTAAGGATTGTGCCAATAAATGCATATATTTGAATTTTAAAATTGTTGAAATGACATGCAAGAGGGAAGGAAGAATACATTGAATTCCACTTGGCTCAAGGCAAAGTACATGTAAGAGAGAGTAAATACCTTGTTGGAAGGACCCATCCCACTTGGATTTTGAATTCAAATTTGGGGAATATTCCTTAAAAGATGCCTTGTTGAGGGAAAATAGAGATTTAATAAATCAAATAAGTCTATTTTCATGTGCAAGTGGTAAAAGCTAGATGATGGGACATGAGAGGAGATTAAATTAATCAAAGCTAATTAATTTAATGAAGGGGTTAAATGATGTGACCTATTTGACTTAAATTTGTGGATTTATGTAAATCAAATATGAGAAGAAGAGATTAATTAAATAAAGATTTTGATTTATTTAATTAAAAGAGATGATGTTAGATTAAACTAAATAAAGTTTTAATTTATTTAATTTAATAGATAGACTTAAGATATTTAATCAAATAAAATTAATTATTTAATTAAATAGGATAATTAGATCAAAATGGTTAATTTAATTATTGAGAAAAAATAACTTAATTAGATAACTGATTTATTTAATTAAGAGAGGAATATTGATGATTTTAATCAGATAAGGGTATTTGATTAAATGGTTAGACCAAAGAATGATTTAGGACAAAACAATGTTGGTGGTGAGGATCAAATGCACAATGTTAATCAGTACATTTTACGTGTCTACATTTTGCCCCTCTTTGAAGCAATGCACTCGTTTCGTTGATTCAAAGAATAAACAATCTTGATCAAAGCCAAAAAAAATCGTTTTCAAAATCTTGCCCCACTACTACCCGACAAGAGAAAACATGCCAATATATTTCCCCCTCGAGAGATTGGACGATTTTTTTTAATTTTTGGGTGATCTCGTGAAAAAAGAGGACAAGGTGTTCGACAGGTCCAAAAAGGCTCCAGGAGGCCAAAAACATGTCTAAATGCAATAACATGATGTAAAACAGGCCTCAACTGGACAAAAACAGGTTCAAGGGTCCAAAACCCTAGCAGGATAGCCAATCAAGGTGAAAAAACCCTAATTTTCAAGCTTAAAAGGCTCTAAGGGGTCACTTTCAATTCATTTTCACACAACCCTCTAGCAATTCTGAGATTTGAGCTCTGACCTCTTGACGATATGGTGCAATGACAACTCTCGATGCACATTTCTGACTGAGTCTAGACATACCAGTGGCCACCCGACATTGGGGCACCAGTAAGTGATCCTTGAGCTTTATTTTTCATTTTTTGCATTCATTTAATGCGTTTAAAGTTAGCTCTTTTGCAATGGCGCTATATAGCACTGCTCAAAAATCAAATTGCGCTGCTCGGTGTCAAATTATGTCACGGCAATGGAGTTTGGAGTTTGGAAATAAACTCCAAACTTTGACGCTCACACCCCCATCAGCGGGGTCATTTCAAAGTGTGACGCGATGACGGTCCATCAAACAGGAATCTTCTCAAACTGTGTTGCTCAGCAGAAAAGTGTAGCACAGTGATGCGCTTTCGACATTTTGTGCCCCAGCGTCGTAATTTTATAAAAAATCAAATTGCGACGCCTTCATAGATAGTGATGCTGGAGTGATTTTTTGGACGCTTGCCATGAAATTTTTCAAAATTTTTAACATGGTGACCCTTCCTGATGTAGGATGCGATGAGGGAGCTCTATTCCTAAGAGCATAGGTCGTGGGAGCTCTTTAGTTATTTGTGAGATCTCAGTGACAGAGAGCAGGTTCGATTACGGGACATGGGGTTGTGGCACATCGCATACACAGCTCCCGTGCGCACCCACCTTGGCATGATGTCAGCGCTTGCCAAGAGATGGCACAGTGAGACCTCGTCTTTCCACCTTCCTACCGGTGAGGCCACTGTCACCTTAGAGGATGTGTGGCGCATCTTGAGATTGCTGATTCATGGTCGACGCATTATTTTCGACATGGATGCCAGGTGAGATGCTTGCCATACAATCCTCACCACAAAGGATGTTATTTATTGTGAGGGTCAGATTGAGCTTAAGAATCACAAAGCCCTGATCTCTCCCTTCTGCTTCGTTGTTGTAGCTATCATTTTAGGTCTCGTTGCCCCAGATCGGTGAGGCTGATACTTCAGTCCTAGTTGGGGACTCTGCTGGGAGCACAAGGTGATGCGTGACAGGCCCACTCATTTTGCTTGGGGGAAAATTCTTCTTTCTTCACTTTACAGAGGTTTACACGAGTGTGTCTACCTCGATGGCAGAGCACTCAGGGCAAGTGTCACACTTCTCCATGTATGGGTGTGGGAGCACATTGTTGTTCTTCGGTCGCGTGTTGTTGTAGTACTGATGGGGCTTGATGATCCCTTCGTATGTCGTTATAGAGGTGGTGTGTCCTTCACACACATGGGTGAGCACGAGATTCCCTATTGGAGGAGAGTCCTAGACAAGATGCAGGATTTCACATGGCATCCATACCTTAGTCGGCCCGAATGGGCTGATGATGAAAAGCAGATTTTCTTTGCTCTCCAGGACTGCTTCATGCAAGGGAGAGAGCATACCATGGTGGATAAATATTTTCCAGGGTGTGTCCAATGCTATTTTGGTGAGCCACAAGATTGGTCAGATGATGATTATGTGGTTGTATTTTCTTGCACTATGTCACAGGCTTCATGGGGTCGATACATTCCTGCTTTCAAGGTCGTTGGCAGCTTTAGACAGTTGGTGGCCCAACCCTGGGTTTGCGATTAGGGACCTGCAGATCCAGGAATTACATAGGTATACAAAGACTGGTTTCGGCCTCCCCTACGGTTGACAGTTCTAAGAGCAGTCCCCGTTTGATGGAGGATGAGGGGTAGAGGGGGAGGATGAGGACGAAGAGATGGCACACGACATGATCAGCTGGTCAGGCCTCCAATTTAGCCAGTTCATCCAGGTTAGGCTGATGTTCAAATGCATGAAGAGCAGTAGGTTCTAGCTAGGAAGCAGAAGCAAGTAGGTGCACCACCACGAGTTGGGGGTGAGGATCAGCCTCAAGTATAACCTCCACAAGTACAACCAATAGGGTAGCCAACAGGGTAGCCAGATCCTAGAGATGCATTGATTGCGTAGCTGTAGACCCAAGTTGATACCTTGACAGGGGAGAGGGATCAGGCTAGGACTGAGAGAGACTAGGCCAGGGCTAAGAGAGACCAAGTTGTTTTACAGAGGTAGGCCGCAGAGCTATAGGCGGCCGCAAAGATGGGCCATAGACAATAGTTGGAGAGCATGGTGGCCTCCTCCTCTCAGAACATAGTGTCCCTTCGATCTTATAGGGAGGTCGTCCGGGAGGCGGATTATTACTACATGCACTATCATAAAACCATGCCTAGAGCATAGTGGGCCTCATATTACTCGCAGCGGACCAGCCATAGACCAGCAGAGGGTCATGGTGACAGGGGCGAGGGCAATAGACATGATAGGTAGACCTTGTTTTGATCAAAATGATACTTTTAGTGCCTTATGGGCTCCTTTTTGATAGCCCGATGGGCCTTTTTGTAGTTATTAACACACATGTACAATGATCTGATTATTTTGTATTATGATAGTTACTCGATGATGATATATATGAGATGATGATGATGTGATGTGTATAATTTATTTATGCAAATTTATGGATGGTTCTATTTCTATATGCTATGCAGTCATGTTATGATGTGATGATATGTATATGGATGTGTTTCTTTCTGATGATGTATGCATTATGAATAGATCTTATATTATGTTGTTTATTTGCAGATGGATTTATATGATATGTGATGTGAATGGATGATGGTG
Source organism: Sequoia sempervirens (assembly GCA_007258455.2). NCBI lineage: Eukaryota > Viridiplantae > Streptophyta > Pinopsida > Cupressales > Cupressaceae > Sequoia > Sequoia sempervirens. The sequence goes on along the minus strand of VDFB02270651.1, from coordinate 564,832,790 downwards.
TATGTCTATATGATGATCTATTTATGTTGATGTAAATAATATGTGATATGAAATGTAATATGCAAAATGATATGGCGATGATCTATGGTGTATACGTGAAATGATATGTGAACCATGCTTATAAAGTGATTATGGATGGATGTACGCTTTGCATGTAATGGATTTTTATGTTCCTATTATGCTTATGGTGGTATGGAATGATTTATCTAATGAAATGTAAAATATGATTGTGATGTTATTTATGAGGTGTTCTATAGGATGATTAATGGACGATATAATGTAATGTAAATTTAATGGTCATGCTTTATATGATATGTATTGATGATGCAAATGAGATGGTTTTAAGATGCTTAGAATAAAAAATATATTATTCTAAACATGTTAAATGATAATGTAATGTATGTGATGCATTTAATGTGATGTGATGTAATATATGAAATGATATGTTAATGCAAAGTGGTATGATGATGTTTAATGCCAACTGAACGTAATGTGGGAGATGAATTTATGATGTTTATGCGATGTGAATATGCAAATGGGTTTTCTATAATGCTCATGTACCTATTATGTATGATTATGCAGTAGGTAGTAATGTGAAATGGTTATGAAATGTTTATGCGAATGAATGCTATGCAATGGTTCATGTGATGAATGCAATGTGATGGAAAAAGTGGATGCAATGTAATGAGAAAGGGATGTGCTTATTTATGGAAAATGCTTATAATAAGATGTTTATATGATGATGGAAATGTAATGTATATGTTTCCTATATGATAAGTTTATGTAATATGCTAATGATTTGTGGATGTAGGATCGATGACGATGATGATGATGATTAACTATCATAGTACCTTATTGGCGTGATGAGCCATAAGGAATGAAAGAGAAGAAGTCACTTCAACAAGACACAAGATGATGAATATGCAATTGATGATGATTACTTTATGAGGATTTGGGATTTTCAAAGGGCCAATTTTCTTATGTTTGATAACACATGTGGTATGATGAATCAAGGTATAGAGAACTAGGATGGCGTTGTACCCAATGTGATGGACTTTGACTTGACAATCATATAGGAGTATTCTTGTTCACACCTGACATATGGAAACCTTACTAGGATGCACTTTAGAAGTTTTAAACACCTTGGACCAAAACACAGAAAGGTATAACCTATCAATGCAATAGTCAACAAGTTGTCCAAAACACCCTCCGTACATATCTAACAAAGCAAGTATTCACCAAGGTTATATTACAAGAATGTCCAACAAGCATAATAGATAAAAAGAAAATGATCATTGCCCCATTCCTATTTCTCTAAATCCTCTATTTGGATATCATTGAGAGGTCCTTGGAATGAGCACAATAAGATAAGTCAAAAGACAAAGATAAAGTAAAAAAATAAGTTGATGTTCTTCAATACCACTAACCAAAAAGAAATGTGTTTTAAGGATAAGAACCAAAACTATTGCCAAAAGATAATTCCCATTGTAGGAGGGATACATCCTAGGACATGTTAATGGATGGTGGAACGTTATTTCCTTTATCCAAAGTGTTCTTTCAACTAATTGATATGGGACCAATTGGATGATGGGCTATCGACATAAAGAGTTGAACAACTTGTTTACGTACTGTCTGAGTTTTCACTTTTCACCTACTAGACTTGTTTCTGATTGTTTCACCAAAGGTTGAGGATGACGATTATTTATTATGAGTGATGTTATTGCGGGTGCAAGCTGTTAGCTCTCAAAAACATAGGTGGAAAACCTCAAGAGGTTGCCAATCTCTTGATATGCATTAGGGTAACAAACAAAGTCAAGAGAACTCAACCTCTACTCTTTAGGTGCTGCTAAACCTAGGCGGGTGTACCTTTCTGAATGAAGTAGACTTGACTTATGGTTATCCTTCTTGCAATGATTTGTCCACAATGGCAGATGCAAGTGAACAAATGAATTCAAGCGCAATAGCAATCTTCTTAATTTAAATCCTAAAATACTCAATTAACAGATATAAAGAGAATAAATGAATCTTAATGATGAAACTGCAGAGACCAGTGCCTTATTGGGTATGCGGAGTCAAATGAAATCAAGATGAGCAACACTCTCTGGAGAAAACTCAAATTATCTGGCATATATTCTATTTACAACTTGTATAAACATGCAATACTATAACTACTAAGCTCTACTTTAATAATCCAGATGAATCTCTCTGATTACTATGATCAACTAAAAGGATTTAATCTTTGCTTGAAAGAACCAATCGATTAACCACACAAAAAAAACAAATGTGTACTAATGAATTGAGAGTAAACTTGTTATATCAATTTAAACAATCAGAAAGAATCCATATTGGAGACAACTTAGCAATACTTTCATTATATTCAATAGATAATTGATACCAGAAATGTGTAGCAACATCAATTGACTTTCATAAATAACTCCATTTTGAAAACATGCATCAATAGTCTATGATCTGAGAATTTTATTCTACTCTATCTACTTGTTGTGTATCGAATATTTAATAGCTAATGATTTTACAATTACAAAAATGGCTATTTATACACCAGCATCAGAAAAATATATCATATTGAGATCCCATGTCAGCCAATCGCTTAATTCGGGCTCATTTCATGTCGGCCTGCAATGGTAAATGAACATCCACATGTTGGCCATAGTATTTGAATTTCTGTTAATCTCACTAAAACAGTCGCCAAGACATATCACAGTGATGCCAAAGGAAATTAAATCGCTACAGTCACCCCGTATTTTATTCGCTTTCGCTGTGACATATCTGAGTTGGGGAGATATCTTGTAGATCACTTTATGTTTCCCCGAGAGTTCCTTTACCTTTCACGTGTCACTGTGACTTTATGATATCGAGGAGATGTCTCACAGAGCATATTATGTTTCAACGAAAGCCCCTGAGTTCACCACATATCACCAAGACAATATCAATCTCACACTGATGGAAAGCTTTTGTTCTATCGGCGAGACCCATCGTACTCACCAAGACCATACTCCGAAGTCAAAATAGTCTCGCCGAGGTATTCATTTTATGTTGGTCGGTGAGACCCCTTTGAATTCACTATGAATTATTCTAAATAAAATGTCTCTCATCGATGAGCCTTTTGATAGAAACCTTTTGTGTAATGTCAGCGAGACCAAAGGTCACTCACCAAGACCTCACTCCGATATCGCTAACACATACCGATATGTATCTTCTCGCCATCGGTCAGTGTGATAATGCAAATTCACTATGACCTCACACTGAAAACAACATGTTTGGCTGAAGTGAATCCTTAATGTGTTTGTTGGTCGATGTAACAATTCAAACTCGCCAAGACATAATGCCGAAAACATTAACTCTTACCGATGTATCTCCATACATGCTGGTCGGGGAGACATAAAGCGCTCGGTGAAACAACATGCTGAAGACCAAACTCCTACCAAAATGTGTATCCTTTCCCTTGTCGCCAAAACCACATGAATGTCACGTCGATAGATGCCTGTAAATAAACTTCAATCGCTGTGACACCAAAAATGTCTTGCTGAAAGGCAACATAGACATTTACAAGCAGAAAACGGAAAATGGATCAGGGAGACCCTGATAATCTCATGCCAATAGGGACCATAATGCAAAAAATGTAGACTCGATGGATTTTTTGGGACCATAAAGGGAAAAATGCAGGTAAAAATATCATGAAGAAAGGAAATGTGCTCAAGGTAGGACTTATTTGGAAAATGCATGGGTATGGACAACATGAATAATCATCAAAAATTTATAGCTCCAATAGTGGCTTCGTCTGGGGATGAATGATAGTAAGATCATTGCAAGGATCCAGATCTTTGGGTGAGCATACCAAAGACAAAATGACGAACCAGTGAGCAGAATGGAAGAGAATGCAAAATGAAGGTATAGCATGATGGAATGGATGGAAAATGAATGCAAAATGGAGATGAGAAAAACCCTAAACTACTATGCATGGAAAAGAATTTTAAAGAGGACCATCAAGAGTTGTCCATGCACTGGCAACCCTTAATCCTCTATGTTGCTCAAGAGAAAAAAAGCTTCAAGAATTGCCCATGAATAGGCAACTCCTGATCTTCACCAGCCATATTCTGTAGATAATACTAATCTTCACCTCTCTTCCCAACAACAATACAAGGTCCCAGCCACAAAGCTTCAAATTTACCATGCTTTCCTTTTTCCTGACACCTGGCATTCCACATCAGTACCAAGTCACTATCTCCAAATTTTCTATCCTGTGCCTTTTCAACAAATAGAGACTTCATCTATGTCTGTAATTTCACGTTTTGGTTTTGGGCAACTCTCCTTATTTCATCAAGTTCAACTAGTTGCTCCATTCTTTCCTCCATAGGTTCAGGAATATCCAAATCTTCCTAAAGGACAAACCTGTAGACTAGTAACAAATTCTCCAAAGGCATCTTGGCCTGTACTCCATATACCAATTCAAATGGGGATTTTCCAATTGCTTTCTTCATAGTAATCCTGTCAGCCCATACAACCAACCTTAATTTTGAATCCCAAGCCTTCTTGTTTTGACTCAACATCCTCCTTATAATCTTCAAAAGACTCTTATTGCTAGACTCTGCTTGACTATTAGCTTGTGGATGGTAAGGAGCTGCATAAGAAATGGTAATGCCATATGTGTCACAGAAACCTTTAAATTCATCCGACCTGAAACACATCCCATTATCTGTGATTAACCTCAGTGGTGTATCAAATCTGGTGATAATGTTGTCCATCAAGAAATTTGTCACCACTTTGCTTGTAGCCTATTTAGTTGGGATTGCTTCTACCCATTTGGTAAAATAATCAATGGCAACCGGAATCCACTTGTGTCCTCCACTTGATTTATCTTGTATCTCTCCAATGAAATCAATTCCCCATTGATGAAAAGGGGCATCATCATACAAGGGTTGAAGTGGCAAGGCTCCTTGATATTTCAGTTTTCCAGAGAACTTCTGGCAGGCTTCACATTTTATTACATGTGTAAAAGAATCATTAAAAACTCTAGGCCAATAGTAACCTGCCCTGAGGATTTTATGAGCAGTTGTTTTTGCTGAGTAATGTCCTCCACAAACTCCTTTATGGATTTCACTTAGAACATGTTTGGCCTGAGACTCGTCGAAACACAATAACAGTATACCATCCCTACTCTTCCAAAATAGATCTCCATCCATGAAAACATATTTAGATGCCTGTAGCTTCAGAGTTCTTTTCTGGTTGTCACTCAATCCCTCTGGACACTTTGTGTACTTAAGGTAATGCATGATATCAGTATACCAAGGAGTGTGCTCAATGATTGCAATTGCAGTCCCTTCTTCTACATTACAAACTTGATTTGCTTCAATATTTGATTTCGCCATCAACCTAGCCAAGCCTTGACCTCTTACTAATTTGGTAATCTGTATCTCCATGCCAAATTCTTGGATCTTGTTAATCCATTTGCATCTTTTTCCTGTTACTTCAAACTGTGTCAGAATGTCTTTGACAATAGCATGAGGGACATAAGCAATCACCTTTGCTCCAACAAGATATGGCCTGAAAGCTTTTGTAGCCTTTACTAATGCAAACACTTGTTTTTCCATTATGTCATATTTCAATTCAGACCCTTGTAATGACTTACTAAAGAAAGACACAGGCTGTTCATGACCATCCTCATTCTTTTGTAACATAACAACAACAATTGTGTGCATTGAAGCAAATGAAAATATATGAAAAGGCTTTGCAAAATTTGGAGATTTAAGGACAGGAGCCTCCTTGATAGCCCTTTTGATAGATATAAAGGCTTCTAAGGCTTCTGCAGTCCATTCCATTTTTTGTCCTTTCTTCAACATTTTTGATATGGATTTAATGATCTCAGCAAAGTTAGAAACAAATCTCCTAACAAAATTAATTTTTCCAAAGAATGATTGTATAGCCTTAACAGTTTTGGGAATAGGAAATTTATCAATAGCTTCAACCCTCTTAGGATCTATCTTAATTCCTTCTTTTGAAACAATATGTCCTAAAAGCTTACCTTCTGTGACTGCAAAATGACACTTCTTTGGGTTTAAGCTAATACCGTACTCTAGGGATTTAATAAATACCTTCTCCAGATGTTGTACATGATCTTTAGCCTTCTTTGAATAAGTAGTCAGGTCATCCTGGTACACCACCATGATAGCATTGATCAAATCTGCAAATGCCACGTGCATAGCTCTTTGGAAGGTCGCTCCTGCATTAGTGAGACCAAATGACATTCTTATATATACATACATTCCCCAAGGAGTTGTGAATGTTGTCTTATATTGCTCAGATTCTTTGACCTTGACCTGGTTGTATCCTGAAAACCCATCCATCATGGACAATAGCTCACACCCTGTTACCTTATGCAATATAGCCTCCATATTGGGTAGAGGATAATTGTCCTTGAGAGATGCCATATTCAAATTCCTGAAGTCCACACATAATCTGATGTCTCCATTTTTCTTCCTCACAGGGACCAAATTTGAGACCCACATTGAGTGCTCGATTGGTTTGATGATTCCCCAATCTCTGAGCTTTGTCAAGTTTTCTTGCATTTTAGGCTCCAGTGTTGGATTTATGGGTCTTTTCTTTTGTCTGAATGGCTTAGCATCTAGCTTCAATGGTATTTCATGATGAAACAAATCTTCCCTGTATGCTTTTAGATCTTCATAAGACGAAGAAAAGATGTGTTTATACCTTCTTAGCAACTCTATCAACATTCTTCTAATTGTAGGGCTTATCTTCTTTCCTATGTACACCTTTCTTGGTGCTATCTCAGTCCCCAAGTTAACTTCTTCAATATCTTCTCTTCTGACTGGTGTTTGCTTCATGAGGGACCGATCATTTCCATCATACTACCTCTCCAATGCCACCAAGCCCTTAAGAAGCTTATTTTTTTTGAGCTGTAAGATCTCCTTGCCAAACACTGTTTGCTTCCCATCCACTTCCTCAACAAAAGCATTGAATTCAATTTCCTGGGCTTCATATTGATCTATACAATTGAGGAATTTTAAAAGGTCAGTATCATCATTGAAGACCTGCCAACTGTAAATGTTAGTAGGCATAGCAAGCCTTGCCTTGAACTCAATCTGTAATACCCCAGTCAATGTGATATCATCTCTTTTCAGTGCCACATTTGCTAAAAAATCAGCCATTATGTTCTTTGATCTGTTAATCCACTCAATTGAGAAGACATCAAATAATTCAATTGTGTCCCATACAACATTCCTATACTGTTTCAATCTTTTGTGTTTTGTTGCATATTTTGATTTGATTTGCAAAACAACCAACTCAAAATCGCCCAAAACAGCCAGCAACTTAATCTTATGTTTCACAGCTATGTTCAGACCTATCAATAAAGCTTCATATTCCGCCACATTGTTTGTGCATTCAAATGTCAACAGGAATGAATATTTAAATGTAATACCTTCAGGTGAAACAAATACAATCCCATCTCCATTACCTTCATGGCTGCATGCTCCATCAAAATACATTTTCCACACTTCATTGCAGTTTTGTGCCACACGCTTTTCAATTGGATCATTATTGGTTAATTCTAGCTGAGTTGACTCAATCTTAAAACTTCCAAGATCAACATCACAAAAATAGATGATCTAATCTTGTGGTACACAATCAACAAGCTGGTTCATTTTTGGCTCTCTATACAATTTGACTTCCTGACCATTCACTAGAATTGTAGCATAAGACATATCAAACTGGACGTTTCCCCTAACTGCTGTTGTCCATTGCCTTGACATAAGCATACCAAACTATAGAGGAGTATCAATTATTGTTATATCTATATTATAGGCCACCTGTGGATAAGTAGCCAGTTTGACTTCAACACCTCTCATAATGCCTACTACAGGTACAGGTCTGTTATCCATTGCATAGCACCTCCCTTCACATGTATCAACCCACATGCCAAGTTGCTTCATAACTCCTACTAGCATGATATTTATAGCAGCACCAGATTCTATCATGTAATTTCTCAACAGTTTGTTATTTATGAGTAATGTAGTGAAAAAAGGATCAACTTGTGAGGGAGTTGCTAACACATCACTCAAGCAGACTTCTGAGATATTTACTTTCTCTTGCCTATTGAATTCTTTAATAACTACTCTATTTTTAGAATTCACATGTTTTTCATTTCCATTTGTTATCAATTGAACAACACTATCTATGTACTCCTTAATTTTAATCATTTCAAGTAGTGGAACATACATTTTTACTTGAGATAACGCCTAAGTGAAGTAAAAAAAAGAGCCCTCCACCTTAATAATCTTCTTCTGCTCCAATGTTTCTCCTTTGTTTTCTTCCTTCTCTCTTTTATTAGGCTGATCAGGCTTTTGTATCTCTTTGTGTAATTCACTTCCTCTTTTTGGACAGGCTTCTGTTCACTTTTATCATGCTGTTTATTTTCTGATTTCTTCACAGTTCCTTGTGTTGCCTTCTGGTCCTTCATAAAGATTCCCCTAGGAACACCTTCCTTCTCCTTTACTGTTATGTTTCTCAACCAATATTTACTCCTTGCTTCCTCAACTGCAACAACAATTAGTCTCTCTATTTCATCTTTGGTGAGTCTCCTCATACTGCATTGAGCAGGCACCTCAACCGATGTGGCTCTGCATAATCTTCTTTAGAATCAGAAAGAACCTGTTGTTCAGCCATATGGACATTGTATCTCTAATTTGCAACATCATACTCATAACCTTCATCTTCTGAAGATGAGTACCTCTCTTGAACATGATGAAAGGTATTTGAAGTCAAATACACTGCGTGATCTTCTCCATTATTTTCCATCAACATTCCCTCCTCTTGCATCTTTTGAGTTACAACACAATAGTCTGGGGAATGTGGCTTATCACAAGCTTCACAAAAGTAATCGTTACTCACCATATAGGTTCCTTTCTTGCTCAATGGATCAGGAGTCTCTTTGTTTCTAGGCCTAGCTATTATAGGTTTTCCATCCTTCCAGTCTGTATTATATGGCATGTCATGCAACCTCGGTCTTTCATTTATGTATGTGCTTTCCTATCTGTACTGATAATTATTGCTTTGCTGAGGATCCCTAGGGTTATCTCTTTTATTGATTATACATGTAGCCTTCCTGTTGTTTTCAATTGTCAGTGCTATCTTCTGAGCTTTAGCCAGATCTCTTGGGACCCTATTTCTTAGTTCATACCTTGTTTTAGGATCAAATGCATTTAAATAAACACTCAATGCTACAGAATCTGGCAACCTTGATCCAGGAGGTACTTTAGTCTGCAACTTGTTGAATCTTCAGTTGAAATCATAAATTGAATCATTCTGATTTTTTCTAAATTCGTATCAATTCATGAAGAGCTACATTTGGTGCATTTAGATTCCCATATTGCTCTAGGAATCTGTCCTGGAATATTTGGAGAGAATTAATTGAGAGTGTTGGCAAGCTATTGAACCAATCCCTAGCATCTTCAAGAAGTGACATCATAAATAGCCTCATATGTAAATCTTCATATGGCACACCTATGTCTTGGATGAACACATTGAAATTCCTTAAATGTTCTTTAGCAGTAATTGCATTACTCCCTGTAAACTTAGGTACCATACTTCTCTAGTTGCCATCCATAGGGTAAGGGTATAGATGAAACCCTGTCAAATCAAACTGTCTAATCATAGTTGTATACTGGTGAGAGGGAGGAAAAGGCGGGTACTGATATTGGTTCATAGGATTGTTATATTGTGCATTATGTTGTGGGACAAAAGGCTGACCATGAGGTGGCTGCATATTTGTATGTTGTGTGGGAATATGAGGTGGATGATTTGGCTGATTATAGTGATTTCATGTCTGATGGTGAGGAGACACAAGTGGATTAGAAGGCCCTACACTATGATTACCCTGCTTATGAGGTGGTACATACTTTGGGGGGCAATCAACTGTCTGAGAAGTAATTTGGGCTTTCAACAATGCAACCCTTAGTTCCTCTATCTCCTTCCTCTGTGATTCAAACTGTGCTTTTACTTCCTTAGGAAGCTCATGATCAATAAAGTCATTTTGGTTACCTTCCATCTTCTGATCATATTCATGCTAAATTCTGATTCGTTCAGCCTCCAGTTTAAACTCAGCTTGTTTCTGAGGATCGAGAAAAAAGAAAGGATTTCTTTGATCTTCTGGAGTACAAGGCTCTGCACTCGAATTATTTCTCCATGTATCATAGCGATCATATGTTTCACAATGTGCTCTTGATACTTTGTCTTTATCTATTAGGCACATATCCTCACTTATCCCTTTTCCCTTATCAACCTTTTCATCTTTGTGTGTCCACTTACTGCTACCAGTAGGAGCTCCAGTATGACCTCCCCTGTATTGAGATCTTCTTCCATTCATGTTTGAACAACTACAAAATTTCTGTCAGAGTTGCCACTCACTTTTGTCAAAAATGAGAAAAAACTTGATGTTTCTTATTCCCAGTGGAGTCTGTATAAATTTCCTAACTCTATGATTAAGGCAGCAAAGTCACCAATTTGTTAGCTCTAAAAAATGCAAGCGAAAAACCTCAAGAGGCTGCCAATCTCTTGATTTGCTTTAGGGTAACAGACAAGGTCAAGAGGACTCAACCTTCTACTCTTCAGGTGCTGCTAAACCTAGGCAGGTGTACCTTTCTGAATGAAGTAAACTTGACTTATGGTTATCCTTCTTGCAATGATTTGTCCACAATGGCAGATGCAAGTGAACAAATGAATTCAAGCACAATAGCAATCTTCTTAATCTAAATCCTAAAATACTCAATTAACAAATATAAAGAGAATAAATGAATCTTAATGATGAAACTGCAGAGACCAGTGCCTTATTGGGTATGCGGAGTCAAATGAAATCAAGATGAGCAACACTCTCTGGAGAAAACTCAAATTATCTGGCATATATTCTGTTTACAACTTGTATAAACATACAATACTGTAACTAAGCTCTACTTTAATAATCCAAATGAATCTCTCTGATTACTGTGATCAACTAAAAGGATTTAATCTTTGCTTGAAAGAACCAATCGATTAACCACACAAAAACAACAAATGTGTACTGATGAATTGAGAGTAAACTTGTTATATCAATTTAAACAATCAGAAAGAATCCATCTTGGAGACAACTTAGCAATAATTTCATTAAATTCAACAGATAATTGATACCAGAAATGTGCAACAACATCAATTGACTTTCATAAATACCTCCATTTTGAAAACATGCATCAATAGTCTCTGATCTGAGAATTTTATTCTACTCTATCTACTTGTTGTGTATCGAATATTTAATAGCCGATGATTTTACAATTACAAAAATGGCTATTTATACATCAACATCAGAAAAATATATCATATTGAGATCCCATATTGGCCAATCGCTTAATTCGGGCTCATTTCATGTCGGCCTACAATGGTAATTGAACATCCACATGCCAGCCATAGTATTTGAATTTCTATTAATCTCACTGAAATAGTCACCAAGACATATCATAGTGATGCCGAAGGCAATTAAATCACAACAATCGCCTCGTGTTTTATTCGCTTTTGCCGTGACATATCTGAGTCAAGGAGATATCCTATAGATTACTTTATGTTTCCCCAAGAGTTCCTTTACCTTTCGCGTGTCGCTGTGACTTTATGATATCGGGGAGACGTCTCACAGAGCATATTATGTTTCAATGAAAGCCCCCGAGTTCACCATAGATCGCCAAGACAATATCAATCTCACACCGATGGAAAGCTTTTGTTCTATCGGCGAGACCCATCGTACTCACCAAGACCATACTCCAAAGTCAAAATAGTCTCGCTGAGGTATTCATTTTATGTTGGTTGGTGAGACCCCTTTGAATTTGCTATGACTTATTCCGAAGAAAAAGTCTCTCACCAACGAGCCTTTTGATAGAAACCTTTTGTGTAATGTTAGCGAGACTGAAGGTCACTCGCCAAGACCTCACTCTGATATCGCTAACACATACTGATATGTATCTTCCTGCCATCGGTCGGTGTGACAATGTAAATTCGCTATGACCTCACACCGAAAACAACATGTCTGGCCGAAGTGAATCCTTAATGTGTTTGTCGGTCAATGTAACAATTCAAACTCGCCAAGACACAATGCCGAAAACATTGACTCTTACCGATGTATCTCCATACATGCCGGTCGGCGAGACATAAAGCGCTCGGTGAAACAACATGTCGAAGACCAAACTCCTGCCGAAATGTGTATCCTTTCCCTTGTCACCAAAACCACATGAACATCACGCCGATAGGTGCCTGTAAATAAACTTCAATCGCTGTGACACCAAAAATGTCTTGCCGAAAGCAACACAGATGTTTACAACCAGAAAATGGAAAATGGATCGGGGAGACCCTGGTAATCTCATGTCGATAGGGACCATAATGCAAAAAATGTAGACTCGATGGATTTTATGGGACCATAAGGGAAAAATGCGGGTAAAAATATCATGAAGAAAGGAAATGTGCTCAAGGTAGGACTTATTTGGAAAATGCACGGGTATGGACAACATGAATAATCATAAGAAATTTATAGCTCCAACACAAGCGAGATGAGATAGATGGATTTTTTCAAATATTTAGATTTTTTTTGGAGTTTTTCGATGTTTTGAGGCTGTTTTGGTATTTTTTCGAGATTTTCAAATGTTTTGGGGTTTTCTGAGATTTTGACTAAGAGACTAACCTAAAGACCTATCCTAGGGGCCTCAGGGGCTGATCAACAGATTATCCTTTCCTACGTTATACACGCAGAGACAACATAGTTCGACTGACGACTTGACCGATTTATAGATGATGATACACATGATGAAATGTCAGTTTATTATGACATACGCCTAAAGGACTAACGTAAGTGTCTCGGGGGATGATCAAAGATCAACCTTGCGTACGTTCAAGGCTCAGAGACCCGTAGTTCGACAAGATTACTTTGTTTTGATTTTTTGACCGACTTTTGACCTCTTTTTGGATTTTTTGATATGTTTTGAATGTTTTTGGAGTTTTTGTTTTTTCTGATGTTTTGATGTTTTCAGGATTTTCTAATTTTAGGACTTCAAGAATATACATGAACCCAATCCGATGAGAACATGCTCCTAGTGTGATGCAATAGACTACTTCGATAAAGGCAGGACAAACTGACTTTGAGGATGGGCTGAGTAGTACTAGGGGGGATCATGATACGAACACATGACCAAGCTATGATGCGGATGTGGGTGGATGAGTGATGGATGGAGATCCGAATGCAATGGATGATGGAAGTGTAATGGATGGATGTTGCAGAACAAGTCATAAATATCCTGGTGGATGAAAAGTGCTCATTTACACAAGGCACCCGTTTGCCAGGTTTTCACCAAGGTACTTGTCCAAAGTGCCACCAAAGTGGTTTTCACTAGAGGATGATTTCACTCTTTACTATTTTTTATCCTTTTTCTGAATTTTTTGGATTTTTTATTTTTTTATTTTTTTGTTGTCACCAAGATGCCTGTTTGCCAGGTTTTCACCAAGGTAACTGTTCCTTCAGGATATTTTCTAATTTTTTTGATATTTTATGGTTCTATACCTTGAATAATTAGGCATAAAACTTTTTGAGATGAGAGTTATTCATGGGCTCTTGCAGAGGTTCCCCTTCAGGTGTTGATAGCTGATATGCCCCTGACTTATAACATGTGATAATGAATGGTCCCAACTAATTGGGTTCAAATTTTCCTTTGCTGCTTGGGTTTGGGACATTCTTCTGATTCTCCTTTAATACCAATTCTCCGACTTGGAAAGTCCTGCTTCTGATTTTCTTATTATAGCTCCTTTTGAGTCTATTCTAATAGATTTGCAAATGATTGAGAGCATCCATATGCCACTCATCCAATAGCTCCAACTCATTTAGTCTTGATACTTGATACTCTTCATCTGTGATGAGGTTTTGCAATGATATCCTGAGTGATGTGAGCTCAATCTCAATGGGGATTACTGCTTCTAATTTGTAGACCAGGGAGAAAGGGGTGGCACTAGTGGGTGTGCGGAAGCTGGTTTGGTAGGCCCAGAGGGTGGGATTAAGCTATAGATGCCAGTCACGATCTACATCATTGACAATTTTCTTAACAATTTTCAAAATGGTTTTATTAGTGGCTTTTGCTTGGCCATTGCCTTGGAGATAGTATGGGGTGGAGAAGTGATGTTGGATTTTAAATTTTTCACATAAGTCAGAGACATCCTGATTCTTGAATGGTGTCCCATTATATCTAAGATAATGGCTTGTGGGACACCATAGTGGCAAATGAGATTGTTTAGGATGAACTTTGATATCTGCTTCCCAGTTATATACGTCATGGATATGGCTTCCACCCATTTAGTAAAGTACTATGTGGCAGTTATGATGAACATGTGGCCATTAGATGAAGTGCGCATGATTTTTCCAATGAGATCGAGTCCCCACTGTGAAAAGGACCATGGTGTGATGATGGGATGAAGTCCTTGAGCTGGAGCATGGATGAGGTCCCCATGCTGCTGACATTGTAGACACCTTTTGACGTAGTCATGTGCCTCTCTTTCCATTGTAGGCCAATAATACCCCATCCTCAATAGTTTCTTGGCTATGTTCATTGCACTCAAGTGTGAACCATAGATACCATTATGTACTTTAGTTAGAGCAGTCAATGCCTCCTCAACGTTTAAGCAGCGTAGTAAGATTCCTTCTATGCTCCTACGATACAGGTCATCTCCTAGGATGACGAATCAGGATGCCTTTTTGATAAAGGTTCATTTTAAAGTTTAGGGTAAGTCAATAGGTAAGAATCCTATTCAAATGTATGTATAAATGTCATGGTACCAAGGATCACTGGGACCAACGATTTCACACACAAATTCTGATTCTGGTACCTTGAATGTGAGAATGAGAAGCTACTCTATTAGGAATTCATATTTTGGAATGTTGTGGGGGATGTCCAATAAGGATCCAATTGTTGCCATGGCATCTGCTGCTCTATTGTTTGCTATGGGAACCTGCTCAAATGTGATTTTGATGAACGATTGTTTGAGAGCCTCCACTAGTTTCTTGTATGGAGTGAGCTTATCGTCTTTAGTTTGGTACTCATCATTCACTTGGTTTATTATCAATTGAGAGTCTTTGTATACTTTGAGAGCTATAATGTTCCACTGCACTGCTATTCTAAGACCTATGGTTAAAGCCTCGTATTCTGCAATGTTATTGGTGCAGGGAAACGCCAATTTATAGGATCTTGGTATGCAGTCCCCTTGTGGGGTGATAAAGAAGACACTGGCTATGTGTATGAGCCATCAAAGTAGAGTTTCTAGTGGTTGGCTATGTTGAGATTAAAAATAGATTCATCTGGAAACTCTGAGATGAGAGAATTCTCTGAATAGATTGGTGCTTCTACAAGCTGATCTGCAATGACTTGGCCTTTGATTGATTTCCTCTCCACATATTCGATGTTGTATTTTGATAGTATCATCACCCATTTGGCCATTCTTCTAGTGAGCATTTCCTTTGACAGTAAGTACTTGAGAGGGTCGATTTTGGTGATGAGTTTTATTTTATGTGCCAACATGTAATGTCCAAATTTATGTGATGCAAACACTACTGCTAGGCATGCTTTCTCGATGAATGAGTAGTTTAACTCATTCCCAACCATTTTTCTATTGATATAATAGATGGCCCTTTCTATTCCATTTTTTTCATGCTGAGCTAGGAGAACTCCAAGGGCTGCTGCTGTTGCTGACACGTAGAGAATTAATGGTTTTCTTGGGATTGGTGGCATTAGGTCTGGTGGTGTAAGTAGATATTCTTTGATTTTATTGAATGCTTCTTCACACTTGTTATCCCATTTGTATGCTACTTCCTTGTGAAGTAGGTGAGATTATGGGTTTTGTTTGTTTGCCAACTGTGCTATGAACCTGCGAATGGATTGAAGTCTACCTTGGAGACCTCTCAATTGCTTTAATGTTTTGGGTGCCTCCATCTCAAGGATTTCTTTTACTTTTGTTGGATCTACCTCGATACCTCTCATTGATACTATATATCCTGGCAATTTTCTTGATTGTACACCAAAGACACACTTCTTGGGGTTTAATCTGACCTTGTACTCCTCTAGCCTGTCAAAAATGGAACTTAGGGTTGCTATGTGATCCTTTCTCCTTTTAGATTTGGCTAGAATGTCATCAACATAATCTTTGACAGTCTTATGGATCATGTCATGGAAGATTAACGTCATGGCTCTTTGTTATGTTGCTCCTGCATTCTTTAAGCCAAATGGCATCATATTCCAGTAGTAAGTCCCCCATGGACAAGTGAAGGTTGTTTTGTGTTGGTCTTCTTTAGCAATCATTATCTAGTTATAACCTGAGAAACCGTCCATCAAGGAAAGCATTTCATGTCCCGCCTTCATGTTTACAATCATGTCAATGTTGGGCAACGAGAAATCATCTTTAAGACATGATTTTTTAAGTCTCTGAAGTCTGTGCAGATTCTAATGCTCCCATCGTGTTTTGAGACAGGAACCAATTTTGACACCCATTCTAGATAATCTATTGGTTGAATGAATCCTGCATCTAATAAATTCTTTAGTTCCATTTTTACTAGCAAGGCGATCTGAGGGTGCATTTTTCTGAGCTTTTGTTTAATAGGCTTTGCTTCTAGGTATACTGCTAAGTGGTGAACCATGATTTTTGGATCAAGCCCTGGCATGTCAGCATAGCTCCATGCGAATTTTATCTGTCTCTCTCTGAGGAAGGATGCTAGGAGCTCCTGTTCCTCTGATAGTAATGACTCCACATAGAATGTGATGTGCAGGGCTTCCTCTATTCCTAGGTTGACCAGATTGCATTTTTCTACCAGGACTGCTTATTTTTCTTGATGAAGAGCTTTGAAAGGAAGATTGAATCCCCCATCCTCAGGCACCTCAGAGAGGTTTTCACTATTGGATGCATCCTTTCTTTTTAATTTTTTCTGGTCAGAGAGTGCCACAGTGTGGTTTTCACTCAAGGACTTAGCTATTATTCTCAACTTTTCACTTTTGCGACTGAGGGATTCAATTGTTTCCCCATAATAGACATGTGTATCTAGCTCAATTATGAACCCTACTTTGTGATCCCCATATGGAATGTTATCTTGTAGTCCCATGAATTCTAAAAGCACCTCATCATTTTCAAATGTATCAAGAACTGGTGGTCCTCATTGGTCGTAGTCGATGAGTTGGGGGTATACTAGGTAGATTTCATGATTTTGATGGTCTGATTCAAAAGATAGGGTGCTAATCATGAAAAGAGTGGTATCCTCAAATAGCCTAGGTAAGTTGGTCATGGGATCCTCATCATCACTACTACTACAGACGTCGGTTATGTCAAATGTGAAGTTGTCTATGACACGACCTGTAGATATTGGTAAGCGTAGTTCAACTATAGTTTGCTAAGGAGGATTTTTGACCTTTCTAACTAGAGGACCTCAACCACGTATGGTTATACTCGGAGGGGTACATCCAAGGCCAAGATTTCTCATTCACGTCTTTAGAATGATAGGTATTATAAGCCCGTTGTCATTTTTCCCAAGCATTTGATTTCTGTCATAGCCCATTGTGATCATCATTTGCAAACCCTTGCTTTTGTCATCCATTGGTAAATCAGCTATTGGTCTCTCATCTTGGTATAGCATATGACATGGATCTACCTCAATAACCTCTTGGCCAAGATTTCCCCAACTTGTAAAGTTGGGATAATCTTCAGGAGATGTTTGAGATGTGGAGGCTTCATTTACTTGTGGACATCCCCGTGATCTAGGAGATTGTGGTAACTCTTTTACCACAAAAGCATTTTTAGGGATCATGTAGTTTCCACAACCGTTATCTTGGATGATGACCTTAATGTCGGAGATGGTGGGAATGGTGGGAGTGATGGGTGTCTCTGTTGCAGAAGTGAAAGCGAGAGTGATGGGATCAATGTATGGTGTAGATGGGCCCTCATCATTTTTGGTACTTGGGGGATTTTATAATACTTTGCTTCAAGGATTTTGTAGTAGGAGAATGGTTCGGGATCTCCATGGATGGTGACTTCTTGTCCTTCATGTGTGAATTTGACACATTGATGGAAAGTTGATGCTACTACTTGCATTGCAGGAATCCATGGACGTCCTAGGAGGATGTTATACGGCAAGTCAAGGTCCAAGACTTGACAAGTGGTTTCCATGATGGATGGCCCTACTTGAATAGGGATTTTGATTGTGCCCTGGGAAACTCTTTCTTGATCATCATATGCTCTTATTGTGATACCCTTTCCTTTGTCGATAGAATCCTCTGAGATTTTTAATTGTTTGATGAGCTTGAGAGAACAAATATTCAAGCCAAAACCTCCATCCACCAAGACCCTTTTGATTTTTATTTTTTGTACTAGGACTTCTAAGTGGAGTGCACATTTATGAGATGGTTGGGAAAGAAAATATTGGCCGGAGAATGTGAGGAGATTTGGCGTAATGATATTTCTGACCATAGCTTGGAATTGTTCCGCATCAAGATCCGCGGGGACAGTGGATGAGGCCAATGCTTCCTCAAGGATTTTCTTATGAGATTTTTAGTAGCTCCATGATGGAGATTTGTGTTGGCATTCTTTTGAGCTGATCAAGGACATTATATCCATTGGGGATAGATCTAGGTGCAGGGACTCTATTTGGCTAGGATGATCCTGCAATGGTAACTTTGTCGCCTCTTGTGGTGACTCCACAATTAGCATGGGCTCCTTTGATGGTGATGGTAGCACAATAGTCATCCAAGGATGCAACGATGTGGTCATATACATGATTTACATTCTTGAAGGTTTCTTTCCCCTTATCTGTGTTATTATTCCCTTTATTGCCATAGTTAGGCATCATATTCGTGTATATCTTAAGGTTTTGGTTTCCTGTTGGCTATTCTACGTTTATACTACTTTGATCGATGAGATCTTGAACTATGTTTTTTAACCTCATACAACTATTTGTGGTATGCCCTTTGATTTTATGGAAGTCACAGAGTTGATTCTTGTATACACCTAAAAATGGTCACATCGCATTGTCTGGTAATTAATTAAATATTTTTAATATTTAATTAAATCTCCAAATTCCATCTACGTATAAATAAATTTAAATAATTTATTTATAATTGTTCATTCTTTCATTTCAATCATCTTTTCGTATCCATCTTTTAATTAATTAAATAAACATTACGATTTATTTATATTAATTATTATTTAATCTTGGCTTGGATATTTTATTCAAATAAATATTAAATATTCTTCTTTAATTATATTTTTCTAAATGTTCATTCATCATTAAATATTCCTAAATATTTAATGTAATTCTTCTAATATCTATTCGTAATTAAATATTCCTAAATATTTAATGTAATTCTTCTAATATCTATTCGCAATTAAATATTCCTAAATATTTAATTAATTCTTCTAAAGTCATATCATAATTAAATATTTCAAAATATTTAATTAAATCTTCCATAGTGCAAAAAAATCAAAAATGAAATTCAATAAATGAAATTAAATAAATTTATTTATTTAATCAATTTGGGGATTATCTTCAACACCCGTGAAACAAACTGCCGAAACAGAAAAAATAATTTTCTCTGTTTCTGTGCAGCCTTGTTCCCGTGGGTTGAAGATAGGAATCCATCCTTCT
Organism: Sequoia sempervirens; assembly: GCA_007258455.2. Taxonomy (NCBI): domain Eukaryota; kingdom Viridiplantae; phylum Streptophyta; class Pinopsida; order Cupressales; family Cupressaceae; genus Sequoia; species Sequoia sempervirens. Next base: position 564,813,085 of record VDFB02270651.1, on the reverse strand, counting down.
CTCCAACCTCTTAACCTCTTCCATCTTCTTCTCAACCTCTCCATCTCTCACCTTTCAATTTTACCATACAATTTCACAGCCGTTGATCCTTGCCAGCCAGGATTTTGCCTGAGAAAAGCTATAAATAAGATTGTCGGGTACTTCAAATCATATGGAAGCTTTCAGTAAGAAAATTATAGTCAATTTGCATTAAGCCTTTTAGCATTCACAATATTCAAGCATCATAGCATAGCATAGTATAGAATCATGGTGTGTCTATTTCATATCATAGCATACTCCATTTACAGCCCCTGTGCATAATCCACAACCCCTATCCATATCCGTCAGCATTCTCACCTTCATTAGCATACAACATATAGAAGCTCCTTCTTTTGCATACTCATTCTGCAGACAACCATTTGGAGAAGCTGAGCTTACACAAATCTGAGAGCAACAGCTTTGAACAAATCTCTGGAGATAGAGAAAGATGGAACACTTTTGAAGAAATTTTTGTTTTATTTCAATTACATTTCAGCTTTCTTTAGTTTAAAGTTCTATCAATTGTGTGTTTTTGTTTTCATTTAGATTAACAAATTAACATATACACATTTTTGGCACCCACCGTGGGGCTCTTGCCCCTGTTTCTCACATCTTTTTGTAGGTTTCTTTGACAAGTTACGGTAAAAAAATAGTGGATTAGCGCAAGAAACACGGTTCAGAAAGTGTATACCCAGTTCAACACATTTGAGAGTTCTTGCAGCGCCCATGACAGTTCCTGTAGTGCTCTTACCAAATCCTACAGTTCCCTCAAGAAATCCTGTAGCGCATTTGATACATCTTGCAGCGCATATAAAGATTTTTGCAGTGCTCTTAACTATTTTTGCAGTGCCTATGATGAATCCTGCAGTGCCCGTGAGGACTGTTATAGCGCAATTTTAGAAAACCAGTAAGCTGTAATTTGTAATATAAATACAGTTTAAACTGAATCTGACGCAACCGCGGATAGTTAATAATTTTTAAATTAAAATGAACCAATCCTAGGGTAGACACAACTTAAAATGAACCAATCCTAGGGTAGACACAACTTAAAATGAAGCAATCCTAGGGTAGACACTTCATATTTCATTTTGGGCTAAAAAGAAATTTTGTGTTTGTGTGAAGCAAAATCTTCACTTAGCATAGAAAATTTGTATTTTGGGCTTAAAATAGATCCTTGTTTGCTTTGTTTTTGGTGATAGGCCTATGCTCTCCCCTTAACTGGGTGATCAAAATTCCAAACTCACCTATTTTACATTATGCATTTTACAGTTTAATTAACACCTTTTAGAAGGCCTACCGTAGTGGGAAAAAGTACTCACCCTACGGGAACGACCTAAGTGGGAACAACTAAAGCCAAGTTTTCCAACCCACTTTAATCAAATGCGGATGGTTGATGAAAATCCCATTCGACAGTAGTGTGCATTGATAACCATCCCCAAATCCTTTGTTCTAAAGGTAGGGAGGTCTCTTGAGGGAGTCTATCATTTGCCGCACCGAACGGAAACCCTTACTAAGAACTTAGTGTAGTATCTTATCGAGTCAGTTTTCAAACATTATATTAATCACAGTGCAAGGGAGGGAAGAATCTACCCCCAAGATACTCACCATATAACTGCCAAGGATTGTTTGCTCAGGGGATCCGGTATCCACTTCTGTCACTCTGAGTACGCACCTGGAAAAGACAAAAACACGGGTGCCCTTTCGGGGGTGACACAACTGTGTGAGTCGACACAGTTTTAAGATGTGGGCTGTTGATTACTATGATGACCTACTTGAGAATTAAGAGTGAGTCTGTTTGAAATGCTTATCATGTGGAAAACCTGTTAAAACAATTTTTGAATAACATTTTGGTCATACACTTGATGTTTAGCATAGGACTTAAGACAACTATTTTACAACTTGTTTGATGTGTTTTCAATACATTAATTCAGATAAGATCATCCAACACTCACTATCACATTGATTACTCTCATGTTACGAGATTGGAAATCCACAACGTTTGTAAAGAAGTCTATTTTCAAAAGGATTAAAAAGCCAAAGAAACCCCTTAACCACAAGAAACTATTGAAGAAGCAACGATTTTTGTATCAAAGTCGAAAAGTTTTACTCAAATATAGAACCTTTCTTCATAGGTATCATGATTGTGTTAGAGGTCTTTCTAATGATTATGCTATAGAACCTTTGTACTCACAAGCTTATTTTCAAAGAAGAGCCCTTTCTCAAAGGCATAACCATAGTCAACGCATTCATTTCAATTATATTCCCCAACCTGCAATTGAATATTCTACTCATCCAAATCAAATTTTACAATAGAGAACTCAGATCACATTAGGCATTCATCATTAAATCCATCCTTTTACAAAACTAGGATCAAACTTTATAAAGTGCAAAAACATCTTCTTCTTTTTTCTTGATCTTTTTCTTAAATTCCCTCCAACAGGATTTTCATCTTTTCACTTCGGGAACAACACAAGCTAAAGGTTAGAAACTTTTCAAGTCATAGAATCTTCATTCTATCCGGACTTTCATATCCATCACAAATTGCACTATTTCATTCTTTTGATCAAAAGTGAGTAGAATTTGGAACAAAAATTATGCTTGTCTTCACGAGATCTCAAAAACACATGGAAAAAGACGAGGGAGAAACCACTACAAGCAAAATGGGTGACCATACTGAAAAAGAAGAGGATACATTTAATCTTGACGAATTAACAGAAGAAAAGCTTCAAGAAGCAGAGCAAGATTCTCAATTCCATACTCTTATGGAAAGGATTTTAGAACGAAACAAAGAAAGATATTTTCTTTCATTAGCTAATCAAGGAGCTAAGTTGCCTCACAATTTTGACATAGAAGGGATTAAGCAGAATCCTGAAACTCCTCCTACTGACTTTAGTGCCCTTACTCAACAGATAAAAGAATTACAAGGGAAAATAAAAGAAATGCAAGGGGGTACAACAAAGAAGTATGTTTTGGAAGACATATCTCCTTATCCATTTGATAGGAGTATTGTGAGATTCCTAAGTATGATAGGTACAATGGAAAAACTGATCCCATTGACCATGTGAGGGATTTTTGAAATATGAGTCTAGAATTCGCCTATGACGATACCTACTTAATGCGATTATTTCCATGAAGTCTAGGTGTGCAATCCATGGAGTGGCTTTCAAAGATCACTCCACCCATTAAAACCTTTGAGGAGTTAATAAATCAGTTTATATCACAATACTCCTACAACATTCAACACCAGATAACAATGCTTGATCTTTGTAAAGTGAAACAAAAAGTAGGAGAACCCTTCACTACATTCTTGCAAAGGTGGAGAAGGTTATTTGCACGATATTCCCGTCCTATTCCTGAAAAAGGAAAAGATGGATATCTTCATCAATAGCCTTGATCAAGAACTAAGTTATAGGCTTAATCTTCATTGTCCTCATAACTTTGAAAAATTGATTGAAAACGCAATCACCATTGAAGGGGCCTTGGTTAAACGGGGAGTGATAAAACTTGATAATCCAAGTACATCAAACCAAAACAAAAACGATAAAACAAGGTTTTGGAATAGAAACAAAAATGTTGTCAATGATGGTATAGTGGATGCAAATAATCTACGAACAAGACCATCTGTCTTTAATCTATCAAGTGCTCCACAAACCAATCAACAAGGAAATACAAATCAACAAGGAAACAACAATCAACAAGGACAAACCTCCAAGCAAGAGACCATGACCAATCAAAATACCAATCAAAATCATGGTAATTTCAATAGCAATCTTGGCAATACCCAAACATCAAATCCATCCAGACCTCCATTCTTTTCAAATCGACAGAATTTTACCGCTTTGGGGCAATCTCTTGAGTCTGCTCTCAAGGAGCTTCTTGATAATAAGGTTATCACCTTACCACCACAAAGAGATTATGAGCCATGAGTCAAACCACCATCATGGAATGACTCATATTATTGCAATTATCATCAATGTAAAGGTCATAGAATGAATATTGTCAAGCTTTGAAAAATATAGTACAAGATTTAATTGACAATGGCACCATTACAATTGAAGGACATCATACCAATGACAATCATCAAGCATTCAAAGATCCTTTACCAAAATATCAAAAGGGGGAAACATTAGATGCAAAAGAAAAAACCATACATAATGTTGAAGACAATGTAATCCGTCACATCTATGTTGATGATCAATGGGTTAATGTTATCAAAATCAAGGGAAAACAAGAATATCAACAGGTTAATGTGACCACGAGAGGACAAGCAAAGGTTGTCCTAAAAGGAAATTCATCTAAAACAACTATTTCTTCTCCAAGTCAATATAATCTGGTTGATCAATTGAGAAAAACATTAGCTCAAATCTCCATCCTTGAACTTCTCAAAATATCCCCCATACACAAGAATATTTTAGAAGAAGCTCTTGTAAACACAACTGTCGATACTGATTTGGATGTAAACAAATTTCAAGCCATGGTGGGACATTTGTCTTCCCCCACATGTCTTTCATTTTCCAATAAAGATGATGCCTCCATGACACATCCACATAATTCATCGCTCTATCTTGAAGTCATGATCCATAAACACCGAATTAGACGTGTCTTAATAGATGGAGGAGCTGGTTTAAACATTTGTACCTTAAAGCTAATACATGCCTTGGGAATTTCAGAAAATGCTATTGATCCACGAAGGAAAATAACTATCAAAGCATATGATGATGAAGAAAGAGCTTCTAAGGGATTAATATTATTGCCTATCAGAGTGGGACCTATTGTGAAGAACACATTTTTTCAGGTTCTAGATCAGGATCTTTCCTATAACATACTTTTGGGTCGTCCATGGATTCATGATATGCAGGCAGTGCCATCAACATATCATCAATGCATCAAGTTTCCATATGATGGACAGGAAATAACTATACAAGCTGATTACAATAGTACCCAAACTTGTTCAAATCTTCGAGCAACTCAAGATACCTTTGTGCCACACAATAGGGAGGCTCTTGCTATTTCTTCTTTCAATCTACAAGGCCAATTGCAAGAATTGACAAAGAATCTTGACACTAAGCTAAATTTTAAAGATAAAGGAGTTGGTGAATATTCACTATCTCTTTCTACCTTACCTCCTTCTCCAAGGTCACATGGTTAGCCAACCTTATCAAAACAAAAGATTGCAACAGCCTCTACATCCCAAGCTTTTGTGCCAATTACAAAGTTTGACGGAAAATTCATTAGAGCTAACACCACTGAAGAAGAAGCTGAAGATAGGGACATCCTAAATTGGCTATACAAAGATGAAGATGAATCTCTCTTGCACATTAAGTTACCTACATAACAATATGGTAAGGGATACGCCATCATGCAGAAAATGGGCTATGAAGGAAATGGTCCTATAGGAAAAAGAAGAGAAGGAATCGTGGAACCAATTCAACCTATTTCAAAGCATTCAAGTGATAAAACAAGACTTTGATATGGTAAAGATAACGAAGACTATACTTCACAGCAAACACAATCAACTCATGAAGAAGGATCAATGTCAGATAAACCTCATGAATCAGTTTTCCAATTGCAGAATAGTTCAGATACTGATTCTAATGAATATGAATGGGACACCATTTATAATGATGAATTTTGGAGAGACAAACAAGTTGATACCATACACAAATATGTGCCTGTTCTTATACAAGGAGAAGGTTCAAGGCCTCCACTTGATTATGTTTTACAAAGTGATCATGAGTCAAGTAAGGATGAATCAGATTCTAACGAGATTGATGATCAACAAGAGAATACCATCATAGACCTTGTCTACCATGAGGATGATAGCCACATCATGACTCTGACAATTCAAGACCTTACCCAACCTAATGATCCTATGCCTTTAGTTTATCTAGAACTTATTGATTGGGACATTGACGCACCTATCCATATCCCCACATTCCATGATGATGAAGATATTATAAATTTCCTTTGTTCCTCTAATGAAGAAAACAATTGTTTCATTCAAGAATTTCATACTCATGATTTTGATAAGGAGGGTGTCAAGTTTCTTAGCCGCAAAATAAATGAAATAAAAGATGGATCTATTGGTGAAAACCGAAAAATGGCAGTGATAGATCACAACAAGAGAAAAATAAAGAGAAAATTCGACAGTGAAAACCTTTCTGAGGAACTGAAGGATGAGAAACTTGACACTCTTCCCAAGCATTATCACGAAAGATTTTCTATTTTGATCGAACCAACAAAATCCATCAATATAAGTATAGTAGAGTAGCTAAAATTTTTGCAAATTGCAGCATCATTAACAGTTGAAGAAGTCCTGAAATTCATGGAATTCTTGAAAGAGAATCAAATTAACTTTTCTTGGTCATATGCTGATATGCCAGGGTTAGATCCTAATCTGATAATGCATCATTTATCTATCAAGGCAGGGGCAAAACCTGTGAAGCAAAAGCTCAGAAAAATGCATCCACATGTTGCGTTATTGGTCAAAGAGGAATTAAAGAAACTTTTGGATGTTGGATTCATTCGAACTATTGATTATGCAGAATCGATTTCCAATATTGTACCTGTTTCAAAGCCAGATGGAAGGATCAGAGTTTGTATAGATTTCAGAGATTTGAATAAGGCTTGTCCCAAAGTTGATTTCCCTTTGCCCAACATAGATATGATTGTTGATTTAACTGCTGGTCATGCAATGTATTCATTAATGGATGGATTTTCAGGATACAACCAAATAAAGATTGCACCAGAGGATCAAGATAAAACAACATTTACATGCCCTTGGGGTACCTATTGCTGGAATGTAATGCCATTTGGGTTAAAGAATGCTAGAGCCACTTATCAAAGAGCAATGACAACCATTTTTCATGACATGATGCACACATTCATGGAAGATTATGTTGATGAATTACTTGCTAAATCTCACACATGAGAAGAACATCTAGAAATATTGTCAAAAATCTTTACTAGAATGGAGAAGTTCAATGTTCGACTCAATCCAAAGAAATGTGTCTTTGGCGTTACATTTGGAAAACTCCTAGGATACATTGTTTCAGAAAAGGGCATAGAGGTTGATCCAAAAAAAGTACAAGCTATAATGGACATGCCGCCACCACGAAATATTAGTCAGCTTCAATCATTACAAGGGTGATTACAGTCCATTAGGCGGTTTATAGCTCAACTGGCAGACAAAATCTTACCATTTACACATTTATTGCATAAAAATGTCCCATTCAAATGGGAAGACAAATGTGAAGCAGCATTCAATTAGATCAAGCAATATCTTATGCACCCACCAGTTTTAATTCCACCTACTCCAAGAGAGCCACTCATACTTTATATTTCAGCAACAGAAGTATCCTTGGGAGCATTGCTAGCACAAGAGGACTCTACAGACAAAGAAATGGCTATATACTATATCAACAGAACTCTAACAACTCATGAATTAAACTACACTTTCATAGAAAAAGCTTGCCTTGCAGTGGTGTTTGCTTCTCAAAAGTTGCGACACTATATGTTGGCTCATACAGTTAAGCTGATAACCAAGATTGATCCATTAAAATACCTACTAAGCAGAGCTACTTTAACAGGGAGACTTGCAAAATGGGTAATGATCTTAAGTGAGTTTGACATTCATTATGTAGATCGAAAAGCTATTAAAGGACAAGTCATTGCAGATTAGTTGGCTGAAGCACCTTTACAAGAAGAAAATCCAATGCACATTGAGTTTCCTGATGCGGATGTATTCACAACAACAATTCATAAATCATGGACATTATACTTTGATGGATCTTATACACAATATGGCTCAGGGGCAGGGATTCTCTTTGTTACACCTGAAGGACATACCATTTCATGATCATATCGGTTGATGTTTCCTTGCACAAATAACATAGCTGAATATAAGGCATTGCTCATACAATTGAAAATAGCATTGGAATGGCGGATTACAGAGCTCCAGGTCTATGGTGATTCATAACTTGTCATTAATCAAATTAATGATGACTATCAAACTAAAGATGATAAGTTGCTACCTTACAAGAACATGGTGGATGATTATAAAAAGTATTTTGTGTCAATCAAGTTTTCACAAATATCAAGGATTGATAATAAAGCTGCAGATGCAATGGCTACCATTGTTTCTTTATTACAACTATCAGAAGATCAAACTAAGTATGAATTCTTGGTAGAACAATTGTTTTCTCCCGCCCATGATAATCTTGAGACCCAAGTCATATATCATTTAACCGGTTCTGATTCACCTTTATATGGCAAGACTTATACCTATTTGAAAGATAACATCTTACCTCCGGATTTATCTCGCAACCAAAAAAGAAATTTCATCCGCCAATTATCCTGTTATACCTTAATTGCTGATATCCTTTACCGACGTGGTCTTGATGGTACACTCCTTAGATGTCTTGAACGTGATGAATCTGAAAAAGCCTTACAAGAGGTTCATGGTGGTATTTGTGGAACTCATTCAAGTGGTTTGACCTTAGCCAAGAAACTTGTCAGAATGGGATACTATTGGCCTACAATGGAGAAATATTCTTTTACTTTTGTCAAGAAGTGTTCTAAATGTTAGATCCACGGGAATCTTATTCATGCACCTGCACAAGAACTGCAACCTTTCACTCCGACATGGCATTTTTCTCAGTGGGGACTAGATCTTGTTGGAAAAATTCATCCTTCATCATCAAATGGTCATAAATTCATCATTACAGCTACAGAGTATTTTACAAAATGGATCGAAGTTGTTCCTTTGACAACCGTGACCGGTAAACAAATCTCTTCATTTATCTTGAATTACATCATCTACTGATATGGAATTCCTAATTCTATCATTACTGATAATGGAAGGCCTTTTAAGAATCAAGATGTGGATGAACTTTGTGAAAGATTTCACATCCAACACAGGTTCTCTACACCTTACTATCCACAGGGTAATGGTCAAGCAGAAGCTTCCAACAAAACAATCTTGAAGATCTTGAAGAAGACAGTAAATGATGCCGGTCGTGATTGGCATGTCCAATTAAATCTAGCTTTGTGGGCATACAAAACCAGTATTTGCACACCAACAGGAGCTACCCCATATGCCTTGGTCTATGGAGTGAAGCAATCTTACCACTAGAAGTTGAAATACCTTCGCTTCGGGTCTCACTCAAGGGATTGATAACTGATGAAGACTACAGAGTTTCTCGCCTCCAAGAGCTAGAACTGTTAGATGAAAGACGTCAACATGCAGCTGATCATTTGAAGGGTTATCAACAGATTGTGTCTCGTAGTTACAATCATAGAGTTAAACCATGGACATTTCATTTGGGTGACTTAGTCTTGAGAGAAAATCCACGTAATCAGCAAGACAGAGAAAAGAAAGGGAAATTTGAACCTAACTAGCTTGGTCCATTTGTCATCATTGCAGCATACAGTTCTAGTGCATATTAGTTATCCACGTCAGAAGGGGACCTGTTTGAAGAGCCGATCAATAACATTCATCTGAAGAAATTCTATGTCTAAAATCATAAAAAGTCCTGAAAAAATCCAAAAAAATCATAAAAAGTCCTAAAAAAATCCAAAAAAAATCCAAAAAATCCTAAAAAAAGGTGCAATAAAAACAAATGGTGAAAACCTAGCAAACAAGCACTACTGGTGATCAAAATGGGCTCCTCCATTTATTAGTTTATGTCTTGCACTCACTTTTAGCATCATTCATCCATATCTATCATCTGTATATATCTTTTATATCCATATCATATGAACAGGGATCCTTATGTTTCATCATGGCTTGATGAAATTTGTACATATCTTTCATTTTTAGGTTGTGTTTACATTGGGGGGAAAAGTTGAAATATAGATTGAACAAGAAAGGGGCAATGAGCTTTTTAAAACATCACAAACAGACACAAAATGATTTGTCAAAACACAACAAACATGGCTGCATCAAATCAACCGCAACATGTTTATTCAATGCTAATTGACATCAAAACATAATGATCTAAACAAACATCGAAACGAGAACATCAATGATGATAACCAAATTGGATGATCTTAATCTGAATAAATGTTTGAAATACTTTAAGCAAAATTTGAATGGTTGTTTGATTTTTCTATCATATCTTTGGAGTAATTCGATGATGTATTGAACTAGAAAAGCAAGGAAGGAGTATGATTTTTATTTGTCTGCTATTTGCGAGGAAATCTTTAGTACTATGCAAATTGGTCGCGAGACATGCTCTATCACGGATCATTGATGACATTTCGGAATTTTCATGGGAAAAGGGTTAACTCTTGTTTGTTTATGCAAGCAATACTTAGGTCATCTTGGTTCAATTATACCTAGGTGCTTGTATTAACTTGCTATATCAAAAATCATGAAAGTAATACTCAGGTCATCATTGGTGCTAACATACCCTTTGATGCTTGTATTAAATTTCAACATTTCAATGCTCTATGATGATACCAAAAAGCACAAATAAGCTCTCCAAATGGCAATATTGTATGGATGTCCTGCATGGTTAGTATAGATTGCATTCATGTTAGAATCTACGTTTTGCATTCATAGATTTCTCAAAAAAACTAGCAAAGTATCAAATGGTTCATATCTTTTCGTATACATGACTGAGTATATTTTGACATTCACAAAAACAACATTTCATACATCATTTCATATATATTTGCATCAGAAAATCATAAAAATATAGCATGCATACATAAACATTCATTCACATGTATAAATTGTATTGTACATCATATTCATACAATCATGCATTAATAGATTTTCATTCATCTCATAAATCATGCATATATATACATCATAAACATATATAAATTGGGAAACCATTATATCATAAAACACATCATGCATATAAGAAAATAGACACATTTATCTCATCACAAATCAGTGCTGCATTTCATATATCTCAAAAATGAATGTCAAAATGTACAAGTATGTCAACTACATATGATATAACATCATAAAAAATGAGATCATCTCAGGGAGTATACAAATGTCTCAACAGAGTATCACAAAAACATCATCTATAATGCACTAGGCAGTGCTATCCTCTGATGGAGCTGGTCTGGGACCTATACCACCTGCCCCTGATGGACCTGCTCCACCTGTCCCTGATGGTCCTCCTAGAGGTAATGGCTGTGTGACACCTCTACTGGTAGTACGAGAGTGACTATGAGTAGATTGTGACCGAGTATAACTCTCCCTTCGCTTAGGTGGAACAACATCACGATATCTGGTCCTGTAAAACTTGGCCTCCCAGGTGGCTCTGGTAACCTCTCTCATCATGTCACCAGGTAGGGTGCTAGCTACTACTCTCTGTAGACTATCCACCAAAGCAATGGCCTGCTCACCCCGCTGTCTGGCCGTATCCCTCTCAGCAGTAACTGAAGTCAACTGTCCCTTCAACTATGTAATCAAGGCCTGTGCCTGTGCTAGCTAAGTCTGTAAACTCTGTACTGTACTCTGTAGAGAGGATATCTGACCTAATATTGCTGGATCTACTGAAGGAGATGGATCTGTGTGTCTCATCTGTGGTCCACCTCTACCACCTCTGCCACCTCTCCTACCACCTCTACCACCCCTATCACCACCCCTACCATCACCACCATCATCTCCCTCTAAGTCATCATCTCCTCCACTCTCATCATCATCACTGCCCTCTGAATCATCACCCTCTGAAGCCGAATCTCTCTGTCATCATCTCTGTGCAGCAATAGGAGCAATAGGCTCATTAGGATCAAACATACGTGGTGTAGGATGCTCTAGGATATACTGGCTGTACTTTGGGGTCGTCCCTGCGTCAAGAACATCAACTCGGTAATCCCACATCATTGCTCCTAAACTGGTGAACTCTGCCACTGCTGTCTCATAGGAAATCCGTGGACCCCATACTGCAAGCTCTGGCTGTCACTGTGCATAAATGGCAGAACCTACAGGCATACCCTAAATCCATCCAAACTGCCGACATACTCGTCCAGCAAGAAATCTCTCAATGATCCACGGAGTATGCCCAATAAAAAATCTGGATGTACACACAAAGGGCATCTCCCTCGCATCCTCTGTCCATGCCTCACAATCTAAATATGACCACCAACATACTGTATCCAGACCATCCAAGAGACACTGCCAATGATCTAGTTTTCCCAGTCTTGGCTGAGCAATAATGTCGGCATATCTCCATCTGTATGATCGACGGGCTGGTCGTTGTCCTCGAGTCAATGGTCGCAAAACAACAAAGTGCTCCCATGCCCATATTTGTAATAATGAGCAACCAACAACAAAACTTTGGCCTCTACCATAAACAATATGATGTAACTCATCATACAAGTGTGCAAGCATGCATGTACCCCATGCATACCGTGTCCCCTGCATCACCATACTCTCCAAAACACAACCCCATCCGATCGTGAACCCCTTCGACCTATGGTCAGGGCACAACACACCTCCAATGAATCCTGCAAGTACAAACAGTAAAGGTGGATATGTATTTGTCATCTCACCCCATGGGATAAAGTATCCGACAATCTGATCATCTCAAAAAATCCTCCTCAAAGCATCAGTGCCTCCAACCTCTCGGCTATCAAATAGCACTATCTCCCCCATCACTGGGATCCTCAAGATGCGATATACGTCCTCAGGGGTCACTGTAATCTCTTCGGTCGGTAAATGAATTGTGTTGGTGTCACTATGCCACCACTCAGCGAGTGCTGTCAATAAAGCCCTGTTGAGGCGAACCTCAGGCATATCAAGCAATGACCTCAATCCACAGGCCTCAATCACATCTCGGTCTGACTGTAACAATTGTGGAATCAATGTCCATGTACTCAGAAATGTCTCTCGTGACTGCAATACGCCCAATCTCTCCTGTTGACATATCATGACAAAATAAAATCAATATCCAATCATTACGATTTATCAATCAAATCTAAATATCACAATATTTGTTTTTCATCATCATGGGAAGCAGATAATCAACATCGTGTTTATTTTTAACAACTTTAGAAATAAACATATCAATCAAAGCAATTTGTTTTTCATCATCATGGAAAGTAGATTTATCAACATCCTGTTTGTTTTTAACAACTTTAGAAGCAAACTTATCAGTCCTATTTGTTTTTAACAACTTTAAAAACAAATCTATCAGTTCTTATTTGTTTTCCAAAAACTTTGGGAACAAATTTATCACTCACAACAACAGTTAATCAAGGGCACTATAGAAAACATCATGGGCACTACAAAAATCTTTATATGCGCTACAATATCATGGGCGCTACAGAAATGGTTATGGGCGCTACGCTTTTCATTAAGGGTGCTACTAAAACAAATGCGCTACAGAAATCATTAAGAGCGCTGCAAAATTTCTCAAATGCACTACGAAATTAAATGCACTATGGAAATTATCATAGGCGCTATGAAAAACCTTAAGGGCGCTAAAACACCAAATTTTGCAAACAAAACATTGAAAAAAGTGCCACGAATGGAAAATTTTCAAAAAGTAGGAGTTTCATAGGGTACATACCGGAGGTCCATAGTGGGCTGGCCGCTGATGTCATCGGATGCGCTCGGAACGGTGCTGGTGAATCGGAAGTGCCATAATTATCTCACTAGAGCTCAAAATTTGCAAATTTTACTAGGTTAAAATCGAAAATCACATGGAAAATGACATTTTTAACCTATATAATGGTAAAATTGGTGGATTTTATCACATTTTAACATAGCAAGGGCAATTTTGGTCATCAATTTTCATCTTACATCTTTTCAAGTCATTTTCTTCATATCATCATTTTCGAACGATGTATCGACATCTTTAAAATCATAAAACTCAAAAAATCTAAAAATTTTCACAAAAAAAAAAAAAATCGCAAAATTCGCAAAAAATCAAAATCTTATCAATTCATCATTCGAGGGGGCATATACCTATCAATATTTGACAGTTAACATCTGGGGAAAATTTTAAAATTCTTTGAAGCAATGCGTAAAACTCATCACTTCAAAGAGGGGCAAAATGTATACACCTAAAAATGGTCACATCGCATTGTCTGGTAATTAATTAAATATTTTTAATATTTAATTAAATCTCCAAATTCCATCTACGTATAAATAAATTTAAATAATTTATTTATATTTGTTCATTCTTTCATTTCAATCATCTTTTTGTATCCATCTTTTAATTAATTAAATAAACATTACGATTTATTTATATTAATTATCATTTAATCTTGGCTTGGATATTTTATTCAAATAAAGATTAAATATTCTTCTTTAATTATATTCTTCTAAATGTTCATTCATCATTAAATATTCCTAAATATTTAATGTAATTCTTCTAATATCTATTCGTAATTAAATATTCCTAAATATTTAATGTAATTCTTCTAATATCTATTCGCAATTAAATATTCCTAAATATTTAATTAATTCTTCTAAAGTCATATCATAATTAAATATTTCAAAATATTTAATTAAATCTTCCATAGTGCAAAAAAATCAAAAATGAAATTCAATAAATGAAATTAAATAAATTTATTTATTTAATTAATTTGGGGATTATCTTCAACACCCGTGAAACAAACTGCCGAAACAGAAAAAATAATTTTCTCTGTTTCTGTGCAGCCTTGTTCCCATGGGTTGAAGACATGAATCCATCCTTCTCTCCAACCTCTTAACCTCTTCCATCTTCTTCTCAACCTCTCCATCTCTGACCTTTCAATTTTACCAGAAAATTTCATAGCCGTTGATCCTTGCCAGCCAGGATTTTTCCTGAGAAAAGCTATAAATAAGACTGCCGGGTACTTCAAATCATATGGAAGCTTTCAGTAAGAAAATTATAGTCAATTTGCATTAAGCCTTTTAGCATTCACAATATTCAAGCATCATAGCATAGCATAGCATAGTATAGAATCATGGTGTATCTATTTCATATCATAACATACTCCATTTACAGCCCCTGTGCATAATCCACAACCCTTGTCCATATCCGTTAGCATTCTCACCTTCATTAGCATACAACATATAGAAGCTCCTTCTTTTGCATACTCATTCTGCAGACAGCCATTTGGAGAAGCTGAGCTTACACAAATCTGAGAGCAGCAACTTTGAACAAATCTTTGGAGATAGAGAAAGATGGAACGCTTCTGAAGAAATTTATGTTTTATTTCAATTACATTTCAGCTTTCTTTAGTTTAAAGTTCTATCAATTGTGTGTTTTTGTGTTCATTTAGATTAACAAATTAACATATACACAATTCTTATTATACCAAGGATGTTCTTGGTAATTCTCATAGGTGGGCACCTTAATGAGTTTTTTGTTTATCAACTTCTTCATGATGACTTCAAGTGGTTCCCCAAGAGCGGTGTACTTTCCCTTGGGGTAATTTTTTTTCATTGGGGTAGTCCCCTTTGGTCATTGATATTGTGAATTGCTTGATTATTGTTTGGTTGTTGTGTTGCTTGATGATTGTTTTGGTGTTGGATTTGGATTTATGGTGCAGGTGTATTTTGGCGAGGGGCATTGATGACCACTTTGGCATCGACAACACCATCATTGGTTACATTTTTGTTCCTTGCCCATGTGTGAGGTTTGTCATTGTAATTGGTGGGTGGGCAGTTGTTTTGGTGTTCGGGGTATGAAGTTGATCCTACAGGTTGTGTCATAAGGGCTCATTCGATGTTGAGTGCGTTGGAGATCAACTGGTCATACGTGGTGATCCCTTGTACCTTGAGATGGAATTCCAAGAGGCCGTCAAGGTTGGATATGATGGTACAAACTTTTTGTTCCTTGGGCATGGTCCATTTGCTTCGATTGGCCTTGGATCGTCATCGTTGTAGGAATGAAGCAAATGATTCATTCTTACCTTGTTTCAGAGCTAAGAGTTTTTCTAGGCTAAGATCCATTGTGATATTGCATGCATAGTTTTTAATGAATGCATCTATAATTTATTGGAATATTTTGATGCCTGTAGGTAGGCGAGAGAACCATTCCATAGAATGGCTAGCCAAACTCCAAGGAAATAGCTGCATCAGATAGGTATCATCATATGTGACTTCCATGCAATGAACTTGGAATTCCCTGATGTGATCTTCAATGTTTCCTATCCCACGATGCTTGTCGAACTTGGGGATCTAGAATCCCTTCGGGAATGGTTTCATCACAAGACTCTTGTCAAATGGATAGGGACACAAGTTGCTTGGTTTTTTTGTGGTTCGCCCTGATTAAAAATTGAGCACATGTTGCGAGAGCAACCTGATTTGTGTTGTTACATCATTTTGCAGATTAGAGGGTGGGATGAAGGTGTTCTGGGGTGTTTCAATTGTTGGTTGGATGGGTGGGTTGTTTGGTGTGTTGTTTGATGGTATTTTCAAATTTTGTTGAGCCAGGTATGCTTGCACTTGCTGCTGTATAAACAATGCTTGTTGTTGTTCTTGTTGTTGTTGTGCTAAGATTGCCTGTTTTTGAGCCTACTATTGTGCTTGTTGTTGTTCCAACAACGCTTGTTGTTGGGCTTCCAATTGGGTTGCTTCTTGATGCTCTTGATATTGTTTTATTGCTTGTTGATATGCTTGTAGTTGTGTTGCTTATTTTTGTGCAAGAAATTGTACTTGTGCTTGGGCTTGTTGTGCTTGATATTGGGCATGTGCCTGAGCTTGAGCTTGGTCTTGTGCTTGTGTCGCTTGTTGTTGCAATATAATTTGTGCTTGAGCAACCTTTTTTTCTTGTAATGCCACTTGGGATGCTTGAGAAACTCGTGTAGCTTAAGCGGCTTGTTGTTGTTGTTGCAATAGGGCTTGGGCTTGTGCAGCTTGTTGCGCTTGTTGTGCAATTTGGGTGGCTTGAACATCTTGTGCCGCTCGTGTGGCTTGTTGAGAAATTAGTTGCGTGACTTGTTGAGTAGCTATTTGTGCAGATTTTTTCTTTTGCACTTGTAGGAATTCCTTTTGATAAGCAACTTGCTGAGTGGCTTGTAATGCCATGCTATATTGGTTTGATAAATTGGAGTTTGGTGGTGGTGGGGGTGGTGGTGGATTCAAAATGGTGCTTGTGGTGGTGGTGAGTAGTGATGTCATGTTAGTGGTTTGAGTGGTGGATGGTGCGATCTATGTGGTTGGTCCTTGAGAGCCCATGCTTTGAGATGTTAGGGGGGTGGTTGATGATGTCATGATTGCTTGTGTAGTTGTCATCTGTTGTTGCGATATCGATGACAAGTTTTGAGAGTTTGGCGTGATGCTTTGATTGGTGTTTGGAATGTTGGTTTGATTGATATTTGGTAAAAGTGGAATCCCCAAGCCAAGTAGAGGTGTGGATAATGGTGGTAATGGTGGAAGAGGTGAAAATGTGATGGGTGTGATCTCTTGAGAAAATGATGTGGTGTCAAAAATACCCCATGGTCTGAACATGTCACCTTCTCCTTGAGAATTTATGAGGAGAGAAGTTTGGGGTGTTGTGTGGAAGGATGATGATGATGGATCATTAGGATTATGGAAAGTGAGAGGGACATACTTATGTAATGGATTTTGGGGTATGTTTTGTTCCAAAATGGTATTTGCATCCAAGTCCTGATTATTGAGAAGGGGTGTGTTTGAATAGCATTAAGAAATGCATTTCCCTTATTGACATTAGGTTGAATTGGAGCAAAATATGTTGTGATTTGCGGAATGTTTTGAGTGATGCTTTGGGATGGAGGTGTAGATGAGATGGGGAGTGTGGATGAATTTAGAGGCATAACCTCCAAAGATGGTTCCACTAGAGAGCTCACATCAAAATTAGAAGGTAATTTGGCCCCTTTTTTTGCTAGTTTGAGCATGTTTAGTGAAGGGTTAAGCCTCATCATGATGTTGATGATCTTATGGTTCTTTGGATTTTGGAGCATTTCGGTTATTTCTTCATGTGACATCCCAAAGGTAAGGTCTTCTTCTTGAATTTCCTCTTGTGGATTTTGTGATGATGAGTTAGTCAAAGGATTGCTTGATTCAACGTGATTTATTTCAACGTTTGTTTGGCTTAGGTCACTTGAAGCATGTGTTTCTTTGTTAGCTTCCATGTTCTTCTTATATTGAGATCTAGTTTGAACCATAAAGCAAGGATCAATTTTCAAGAATATGGGAGACGAATCTCTAGTTCTTTGGATTGATCTTATTTTAAACACAAAAGAGAAATTTTTAGGATATCTTTGAGGATAAAAAGGTGATATGATGATGCAAGAGATGGATGATGTGGATGTTTGATATTTTGATAAATCTTGAGGGGTACACTAGAATTTTAGGACTTTTGGATATGTTTTGGATTTTGATTTTGATTTTTTTTTTTTTTGGATTTGTCCTTCACTTGATTGATTTTTTGGTTTGCTTTGATTTGAACAAATAGTCCCTAAGATGTTGGATGATTATCTAAGGGGTAAATTTTCTCAAAGAAGGATAATTTGAATATGTGTAGGGAGAAGGATGCATCTACCCACACCTATTCAAACAAGATGATAATTTAACCAAGCATATGAAGAAGGATGCATCTACATATACCTAGCTAAATAAGATGGTTTGATAATTTTGACTAAGCATATGCAAAAGGATGCATCTACACATACCTAGCAAAAGATGATTTGATAAAGATTTCAAGGATTTTGTCTCAAGGATTTGATGATTTTTTCCAAAAAGCCTAGCATGAAGGATAATTTCAAGATTTCTCAAAAGATGATGGTGAGATGATTTTTGGTTTGATGTTTGAAGGATGGATGAAAAAGATTTTGATTTTGATCCTAAGATGTACCTAGAAAGACACTTTGTTTACCTAGACCTCGGTATTGAAGAACATGCAATGCTTCTAAGGACCTCTATTACCAAGAAGTGGTTCAAATTGAGCATACATTTCCAGATTTTGAACTTTGACTAAAGGAATTTCGCTTTGGAATTTTGACCCTTTTGTAAATCACGAGGTTTCAACACATGTGAGTTAATTTTTTTATCTTTGCTTAGTGACTTTATTTTACCACAAACGCTTCTTTTGATTAGTTTTTCCAAACTAGATGTCCAATGTCTTAGTTTCTTCAAACCCCACAAAGTATGTTATGTGGAATTTTGATGAATTCA
Source organism: Sequoia sempervirens (assembly GCA_007258455.2). Classification (NCBI taxonomy): domain Eukaryota; kingdom Viridiplantae; phylum Streptophyta; class Pinopsida; order Cupressales; family Cupressaceae; genus Sequoia; species Sequoia sempervirens. Next base: position 564,793,971 of record VDFB02270651.1, on the reverse strand, counting down.
AGGCAAGGGTTACCTATTGTTGATCTTTAGTAGGAAAATTGAGATGTAATTTCAAGTGTTTAGAAACCTCTAAGGATGCAAATCCCAAGGGAAAGAAATAACACATGAACTTGGTCAATTCTATTTACCTCCTAAAGGGTTTGAAATTTGGATGATGATGTTAAGTGTTTGTTTCCAAATGTTTTCAAACAAGCAAAGTGTTTTGACTCACAAGCAATATAACATCCTAGCTCAATTGGTACAATTTTCTTGGTGGGCTTGCCTCATGCCCTTCGTAGTAGAAGAGATGATTTTACATGCAACCAAGGAAAAAATATAAAGGTATGTTAAGAATGAAGTCTTAACCTCTATATTTTAACCGAGATCATACACGACAAGTAACTTCCTGGAATCTAAGTTCCAATGTACCACTTAGATAAACTCGTTGGATGGACTAGTTGGCCACTACAAACAAGGTTCTTAATGATGGGACATCGGGGACATGGCACCTTGCGAGCATCCAGCAAGCCACTAAAGGCTTTAATCAATCCTACTAGGGGCTTTTATACTTTTTATGGTAATACCCTATTTTGAAAGAAATTGTACGACTAAGGCCTACATACCATGAGTACTTGATAGTTTAGTCTTATCCATTTATATACCGATGCGAATGAAAAACTGGTTGGGGTCACCTTCGAGTTCTCCTTGCGGATGTGTCTCTTAGGCAGGCCTCTCTAAAGGTAAACAATAGAGAGCAAGCACATCAGTAGTTTGATCGACCTTCATTTAGAAACAAAGGGAGAACCCACGCGACATACCTAACTCACACTCGTAAGCTTTGTTCAAATTTATTTCCCAAAATGAAGTGTGGAGGTGACTACTTTATCTCAACCTAAGATCATAAAAAATGCCTTTTGATTCTCAAGATCACTATAAAGTGCGAGAGAAGCGCACACGTCCTTTTCGATGATGTTAGTTTAAGTAAGAAATCAAAAAAAAAAAGTTGCACATGTTCATTTTAACCTTTCAAAGCAATTGTGAGTTTGTTTTAAAAGCACCAAAGTAAGTGTGACAAATTGCCTTGTTCAATTCTTAATCCCAAAACAAAATTTAGTAGATTTGAGTCCTAATATTCATTTTAAGCTTTTTGTAGCAGAATTGAAATGTTCTTTTTAAATCCCAAATGAGATTAGTATATCCTAAGCATAAAAGATGATAAATTTTCCTTAAGAGGAATAATGAATCCTCAAAAAGTGTTAAACAAACACTAAAGTGTTTACAAACACTTGTTTTTTGTGAAATGACATCATCATGCTTCTCTTCCTCTTTATCTTTAATCGATTCAACCTACAAGAAAAAAATTAGTTATATTCTGCAAAACAGAGGTCAAAAAGACAAAAAACAGATAGAAGAAGTAGAAATTGAAAAAAAGCATGTGCTATAAATTAAATTTCACTTCATACTCCCCTCCAGCGGTGCAATCTGTGAAGGTGTCACAATTTGATTTCTCCAGCGGTCCTGTATAGCATCGCTTGCTAGTCAACGTCGCTCTGTAGTCAGCCAGTGAGCGTGAATGCATCACCCTTTTGCCTAGCGGTGCAGTTTGATTTTTTGGAAAATTCTCGTGGGTTTGATTGGTCCAGCGACGCAGTTTAGAGTTTAAATCTCTAGGCGAGAAGACTGAAGCATCAGAGTTTAAATTTCTAGTGGTCCTATATAGCAATGTTGGAGAACCAGTGGTGTTGAACAGTGACGCTGAACCTGTAAACAAAGAAAAATGCATAATTTTGATTAAAAAATGTGATGGAAATGTGAGATTTCCCTCCTAGCACCAAATGCGCGAACCCAAATCCCAATACCTGCAAAACAACATGAAAAAACACATTAGAAGGTGAAATGCAAGCAAGAATAAGGATTCCCCATGAAATCCATTAGCATAGTTTAAAAATAGGAAAGAAGAGTGAAGAACACAATGAAATAGATTAAAATCCTATCAAAACAAGCGAACTCTTGATCCCATGGGGGAATTGGTGTCAATTTGATATGAAAATTGGCCCTTTCCCAACTCCTATGATGCAAGATTGATATGTGATGAAGAGTGATCCACTTTGTTGATGCTTGATGAGTGCTCCAATAGAAAAATCTGCATAACCTAGCTATGAACTCAACGATAATGGATAAAAATTGCTAATGATTTGAGCACAATAAGTTTACTCAAATCGTGGATGATCAAATGAGGAGATTAGCCTCTTATTTATAGAATGATAAGATGGATGAATGTTCAAAATAGAGCAATGTGGGACTAAGAATTAGCCAATGGCAAAGTGCCACTTGTCAACTTGTGAATGGATGGAGGATGTGCAAGTTTTGAGGATTGTGTCAATAAATGCATATATTTGAATTTTGAAATTGTTGAAATGACATGCAAGAGGGAAGGAAGAATGCATTGAATGCCACTTGGCTCAAGGAAAAGGACATGTAAGAGAGAGTAAATGCCTTGTTGGAAGGACCCATCCCACTTGGATTTTGAATTCAAATTTGGGGAATATTCCTTAAAAGATGCTTTGTTGAGGGAAAATAGAGATTTAATAAATCAAATAAGTCATGTGCAAGTGGTAAAAGCTAGATGATGGGACATGAGAGGAGATTAAATTAATCAAAGTTAATTAATTTAATGAAGGGGTTAAATGATGTGACCTATTTGACTTAAATTTGTGGATTTATTCAAATCAAATATTAGAAGAAGGGACTAATTAAATAAGGATTTTGATTTATTTAATTAAAAGAGATGATGTTAGATTAAACTAAATAAGGTTTTAATTTATTTTATTTAATATATAGACTTAAGAGATTTAATCAAATAAAAATTAATTATTTAATTAGATAGGATAATTAGATCAAAATGGTTAATTTAATTATCAAGAAAAGATGACTTAAACTGATTTATTTAATTAAGAGAGGAATATTGATGATTTTAATCAGATAAGGGTATTTGATTAAATGATTAGACTGAAGGACGATTCAAGACGAAACAATGTTGGTGGTGAGGATCAGATGCACAATGTCAATTAGTACATTTTACATGTCTACAAATAGATTTCATATCGTTGATTACATTCCATTGCACATCTTTCAAACTCAAAGCATTGCTTCATATTGCATAACCAATAACTAGATGTTGATAGATGACAAAATTTCAATTACAATATAGTTTTTACAAAGTCAATCTAAGTAGTTATGCAATTACTTCACATTGCATAACTAATAACTAGGAGCAGCTACCAATTTCATTTGCTTGTCATGGCATTCTATGAGACCACATTTCTTTGAGGCATTTTTTCAAACAGTTCACTGCCTTGTCTATACTACCACATTTTTGATACATGTCTACCAAAGAATTTTTCAAATAGTTCATTGCCTTGTTTCTATGGTTGAAATCCTAAAACAAATGCTTTTGAACAAGCTATGGATGCTTGAAAAAGATCTATCAAAAGCATAATAGTAAGCAATATCATAGACAAGGCAGTGAACTCTTTGAAAAAATGCCTCAAAGAAATGAGGTCTCATGGTGATGGAATGCCATGACAATCAAAAGCCAAAGAGTTCATTGCCTTGTCTATGATATCACATTTTTCATACATGTCTATCAAAGCATTTTATCAAACAGTTCATTTCCTTGCTGCTATGGCTAAAAGCCTAAAATAGGTGTATTTGAACAAGCTATGGATGCTTGGACAAAATCTACCATAGCATAATAGTAAGCAATAACATAGAAAAGGAAATGAATTGTTTGAAAAAAATGCCTCAAATAAATGTGGTCTCATGGTGATGGAATGCCACAACAAGAAAATTGCTATGGATTGTCATGGAATTCGATCACCATGAGACCACATTTCTTTGAGGCATTTTTTCAAACAGTTCACTGCCTTGTCTATGCTACCACATTTTTCATACATGTTTACCAAATAATTTTATCAAACATTTCACTTCCTTGCTGCTATGGCTAAAAGCCTAAAATAGGTGCTTCCAAAAAAGCTATGGATGCTTGGAAAAAATATATCAAAGCCTAATAATAAGCAATAGCATAAACAAGGCAACAGATTGTTTGAAAAAAAGCCTCAAAGAAATGTGGTCTCAATGGTGATGGAATGCCATGAAAATCCATAGAAATTTTCTTCTCATGGACTTCGTCATGCAATTCCATCACCATGAAACCCCATTTCTTTGAGGCATTTTTTCAAATAGTTCACTACCTTGTCTATGCTACCACATTTTTCATACATGTCTACCAAAGCATTTTATCAAACAATTCATTGCCTTGTTGCTATGGCTAAAAGCCTAAAAAAAGTACTTTCAAACAAGCTATGGATGCTTGGAAAAAATCTATCAAAGCATAATAGTAAGCAAAAAGCTATGGTCTCATGGTTTTTTTTCACACGAAAATCAACATGATTTTATTCACATTTTTTTGCAAGTTATAAAAAAACTTTTTTTTGGGAAATTTTGTTGTTTTAAATGACATTCAAGTTTATGGTGGTTTTGTTGTTTATATGAATATATGCGATATTCTAATCCTAATTCATGCTTCTAGGTTGCATAGATATATATTTTGTTTTTACATTTTTTTGTACCAACTAACCTAAAATGAACTAAACCCCCCTCCAAATTTTTTTGGCTAAACCGGTGAACCGAACCCCTGAACTTGAACCTCAAAACCTATTCCAACACTCTTCATTCTACCTACACAAACTTAATTGACCACCAAATTATGTTGCCCCTTGACTTTACCCACATTTACTCCCTCAAACCTCTCTTTTTTATTCAAAACCCATGTTTTCCCAACTAGGAGCATGTCATGCCATAATAACTTTTGACCTCCCATGTCCTTGCAGACCTTTTGAACACATCAAACTCCACAATCTCACCCTATTTCCAACCTATTCTAACTTATTTTCAAGCAATTTCTTCTTTTCACCTCTTCTATCCTTGCTTTTAAGGGGCCTCAATTTTGAATTTTCAACAGGGGCAGCATTAGTAATCTCTTCCAAAGCCCTTACTAATGCTATTTTCTTATTCCTACTCCCTATCCTACTTACATCAGGCCCATATCACTGAGACATATCCTGAACAATAGGTGGAATGGCCTATTTCAACATACTACACTCAAACCCTTAAGGGATCGATCGGTTGAATGTAGCTCAGAGCGATTCATGTTTGGGTGAGAAAAAGAACCATTCCTAGCATAAAAATTCCTATTCAACGTGTTGGAATAGTCCGTTTGGTCACACGAGTTGCAAAACAAAAGTTGCACCACTTTGAAACTTTCCATTGCTTCCATTTGATACTTTTTCCATCAACTAAAAACTGGACACCACAGGAAAACCACTCCAAGATAACAAAAACTGAGAGAGGTTATTTTAGAGGGGCCCAACACAATCCCATGGGATTAGACAAGAAGTTTCTAAGCATCACAGTGTCTGAGTAACCTCATGCTAAAGTTTACAGCCATTTTTCCCTTTGGACCCTTAAGGGATTGATCCAGTTGAACATAGTTCAGAGCGATTCCGCGTGTTTGGGTGTGAAAGAGGACCATGCCTAGTGTAAACATGCCTATCAAGACACATTAGAATAGTTTGTTTGGTCATACGAGTTAGAACTTAAAGTTGCACCACTTTGCAACTTTCCACTACTTTCCATTGACATTTTTTTCCATTAACTCAAAACTAGACACTACGTAAAAAATACTCCGAGATAATAAAAAATGAGAGAGGTTATCAGAGAGGGGCCCAATACTGCATCCCTACAGGATTAGATGAGAAGCTCTGCCATCACTTGTCCGAAAACTCCCATGCTAAAGTCAGCCTTTCCTGACCCTTTTTAAGGATCTAAGTTGGACATAGCTCAAAGCATTTCGCATGTTTGGGTGTGAAAGAGGACCATGCCTCAAAGCATAAAACCGACATTTGGACGCTACGGAATAGTTTGTTTGTCATTAATAAGTTGCAGAGCAAAAGTTGCACCCACCTTGCAACTTTCCACTCCGCTTGCATTTGACTTTTTCATCAACAAAAAACTGGACACCACGGGAAAACCACTCTAAGATAATGAAAACCAAGAGAGATTATTGTAGAGGGGCCCAATGTAATCCCATAGAATCAAATGAGAAGTTTCTAAGAATCATGGTGTCTGAGTAACTTCATGTTGAAGTTTGCAACCATTTTTTCCCTTTCTGACCCTTTTAAGGGATCAGATTCTGAAAGGCCTGAGCTGACCTATGTGTTTAAAAGCGAAGAGGACCATTCCTAGTGTAAAAATTCTTTTATCTCTGGATGTGTTGGAATAGTTTGTTTGGTCACATCTAGGAAAGAAAGTTGCACCCACCTTGCAACTTTCCACTACTCAGATTTGACACTTTTTTCCATCAACCTGAAACTAGACACTACTCTGAAAAACCTCTAAGGAGATAATGAAAAAAAGAGAGGCACCTGTGAGGGACCCAACACAATCCTATAGGATCAGACGAAGTTTCTAAGCCACGCGGTCCGGAAAGTAACCTCATGTCAAGCTGCAGCCATTTTCCCTGGACCCTTGCACTGATTTGGTTGGACACGAGTCAAGTAAGTAACAAAAGTTGCACCACTTGTAACTTTTCATCGCTGATTTGACACTTTTTCCATTAATCTGGTAACCGAAACTAATTTGTTAATTCTAAGATAACAAAACTGAGAGGAGGTTATTGTAGATGGCCCCAAAATGATCCTATAGATTCGCATAAAGATCTCTTAAGTGCCATGGTATCCGAGTAATACCCCATCAAAGATTTCTACCCTTTTGCACTTTGGGATTTGATGTTTCATTGAACTGTACTTCCGTATAGGTGATTGTGCTCTCTTTTCTGATGGAATTTATGGGTAGTAGACTTAACTCATTTTAGTTTTGGTTTGGTTGGATTTCAAGTGATTTTGTGCATTTTAGAAGCCAATTACTGAGGGTTGGTTTGTATACCCTATTTTAAGGGTTTTGAGTGCATTAAAATGTCATATTAAGCCTTTCACCCACTATATGCTTCTATAACTCAATGGAAAGGCTTATTTATGGTTATAAAACATGTGTGCATAGTTTTTGCACAAGGGAGGAAAATAGAGGGTTTTTAGGTGATGCCCTAGATGTCAAATGGTGCATTTTTTAGTGGAAAATGGTGGTTTACTGCTAGAGTTTGAAGAAATATTTAGGGGCAACAATATCTCTTGAACTTTTAAGCTTGTGTAGACCTTTTTGAACATGTTTTAGGCCTTGGTTGGTTGTGGGAATTTTTGAGGATGGGTTTTCAACAAACCTTTGCCTAACTTATAGTCTCTAGATCTCATCAAATGGGCTTATCTTTTAGAGAAGGTGATCCAATGACCAACCAAACATCAATCAAGCTTTAACATAGACCCTAAGATAAATTCCCAAGATATCATACCATGTTTCTTTGTACCATCATTAAGATCCAATAGACCACCTTGCATAAAGGCTACTAAATTAGCCCTATTTACAAAGAGACGGCCTTTTAAACATTAGATATTCACTCAAACTCCTAAAACAATAGTATGTTATGTGTCAAAACCTCCAATTCCATGATTTTTTTCCAGTTTCTAGACCCCTACACCCCTAACACACCAAACCCTCTATTGCAAGCAAAATACTTGGGGTTTTAATGAAACTCCTATCTCCTACACCTGCCATACCCAAACAAAGAACCAAAGACACTTACCAGAACCTGCACATGTGGTGAATAATACATTACATGGACAGTCCTTCCCACATTTTTTCAAAACACCACTTGAAACCCTCATTTTCATCATGAAAATACCCTGCTGCAGCCCTAGAACATCATCCCAAACACCCAACCTTGACTCCAAAACATTATAATCAGGTTAGGAATGTATTTTACAAGTTAAAGGACCCATTCCACAAGTTACAGTAGGCACAAAAAGTGTAATTGGTCAAATTACATCATGAAACCCTTCAATCCAAGAACACTGTGAAAGTAGGTAGCAGCAGTAAAACGAAGATAACATTCTTTCCCCTCCTAAAGTTTGGACCACATCCATTACCTCCATATAAAACTTGACATCCTTGGTCTTATTGGTTCCCACACCTTGATATGGTTATGCAAATGAAAATTAAGTAAAATTTAATCATCTCCTTCTCTGCTGGCTGGAAGAATGCATGCTTAATGTTTTGATACATGATATCAATTCCCTCTTTTGCTCTCATGGTTGAATATCGAAATCCAGTATGGTGGGTCTCCAGAGTTCTAGTCATCTTTATTCCTCTTCCACCAAATTTTGGCCTGATCCACACATCTGCCAGCCTAATTGGCTTTGTTTTTGAAAGCTGAAGTTTCTCCCAAGTCACCAATGTAGCTCTCTTTTCCTTTTCAAACTCTTTCATTGCTACAGATCGTCTCTTGGATTTAATCATTTGTAACACATGGTTGATGTGCTTTGAATCCTTGCATATAAAGGAAATTTCCTTTACATAAATATTGCTAGGGAATTTCAGTGTTGCCATTGTAGTTGGTATTAAAGTCGGTACCTACAACATGATGAGTGATTCTCATTCCTCTTCTACATTAGAGGGTTCATATCCTTGATCCGACTCTTCCGAATTATCATAATCAAAATCACTAGTAGAGGCTTTGAAAGGAAATCCATGAAAGCCAAGCTTTCTAAATGGTATATCAAACTCTAGTTCAAAATCTTTTAGATGAGGCTGCTCCCATAGCTCTCTTACTCGCTTGACAAATCCTTGAAACACTGTATTGATTTTATTTTTCATGTCCCTATCTTGTTGTTCTTCCTCAATTTCATCAAGATCATTGATGAAATTGGGGGAGGTCTTGCAACAAAAATAATCACAAATTCAACAACCAACCAGGTATTAGATCATCAAGTTCTCCATTTCACTCTTTTCTCAACCAAATCACACTATTCCCTTGTAGCATAGGAAACCCACTAAACTGGGTACAAATTCTCAACCACACACTTTCAATTCACAAAATAACTCAATTCAAGGACCCATTATTGATATTTTTAACATATCAATACAACTCCATAAGTTTCTTTGTAACAACTCCTTCAAAACTTGAAATTTCACTCTTTTTAGGCCTTAATTAGGCCATTTTTATAAAGGGTCTATACTCTAAACTTATCCAAACCTTACCAAATATTGGGGAAGAAATTATAAGGCATAAAAACTTCAAAAACTACAATCAAATCTTAGTTATACCACCGTACAATGGGTAAACCACAAAACCCTCTATTATAGCCTAAACCCTAGGGGTTTATTGAAAATGATACTTCCAAAGCTAACGCCAACATAAAAATTACTCAAAAAAGTTTTTGATACCCTAAACAAGCTCAAACAATCATAAAATAATGCTTCCCTATACAAAAACACAATTTGACTCTTTGAAACCACCATTTTTCTTAAAGAAAACTCACTTTTACACACATGGGTTTCACACCCATCTCACTTGCAGACCTCCCCAACACTAAAAAATAATTCCCACACCTTAATAATGTTAGTGAAGACCCATTCCTCAAGTTATAGATGCTACAGAAAGAGGAATGGGTCAAAATTCCATTTTTATTGACTCAAAACCTTCAAATGTACAAGTTTAGGCCGGTTTTAGTAAATTGATGATAAAATGCACAAAATGTTATGGAAAACCTTGTAAATGGATTCAAAAGAAAGGTAACTCCATATAATATGAAAATTTCAACAAATATTGATCAACTAATTGAAATACAGGTTGTACAATCTACTACTACAGCTGAAAATACAGAAAATTCTAGAAAATTCTAAGTCTTTATTGTTTTTGCTTCTTCAAATAAAAAAATCCAACCTTCAATTCGAGTTCTCCATGTTTTAAAATCTTTCCAACCAATTAAAAAATTATTCACCTTCCTAATTGAGCTTTGAACTGGTTTGAATCTTCACATTCCCTCCATAATGCAAATTTTGCAATTTTACAATGTTTGAGTTTGCAAATTTTGCACATTTTTGCAATTTTTAAACATTTTGCACTTTTTGAAAAACCCAACCTCCTAAACACCTAATACAGCTCAAATATGACTAAATACATAATATAATGGTCTCATATACCCTATTTTAATATAAAACTCAAAATCTTATATTCTACTCCTTATTTGCCTTGATGAATAAAACCTACTGAATGGTGCTCCTGCACCAATCATACATTGACCTTCTTGCCCCTCCTAAAATTTGGAAAAAATCCATTAAATCCACATAAAACTCGACATCCTTGGTATTCTTGGTTCCCATGCCTTGATATGGTTATGCAAATGAAAATGAAGCAAAGTAATCATCTCCTTCTCCGCTGGCTGGAAGAATGCATGCTTAATGTTTTGATACATGATATAGCCTTCCTATCTGCCATTGAATACCTAAATATAGTATGGTGGGCCTCCCAAAGTTCTTCCTCTTCCACCAAATGCTGGCCTGATCCACACATCTCCCAGCCTAATTGGCTTTGTTTTTGAAAGTTGAAGTTTCTCCCGAGTCACCAGTGTAGCTCTCTCTGCCTTTTCAGACTCTTTCATTGCTACAGATCATCTTTGGGATTTAATCATTTGCACCACACGGCTTCGATGTTCTTGGAATCCTTCATCTGTGTTTGAAAACTTCAACATACTGCCAAAATTTGCCGCCATTGTAGTTGGTATTAAAGCTCTGTGACTCAGAAGACATTGAAAATTATCCTTATATAAGAATTCCCTCCATCTTGTTATTTGTAACACTCTTTTCGTGGATGGCGGCCACATGGCCATGATTCTGATTCCTCTGCTACTGTATGGTACCAGCACATCCCGTTCCAACTCTTTTGAATTATCAAATCAGAATCACTAGCCTACACCAAAAATTCCCAACCACCATCTTCAATAAATTGGCCACTAGTTCAAGTTCATTATGCTTTCATAATACTTTATATCCATGGAGTTTAGCCATTCCTTCATGCCATCAAGTGAAGATTGAGGAATGTCGTCAATGTGGAGTACATCTCACTTGAAGTCTTTCAAAATAATAGCCATATCAAATGCCTTTTTCCCAAGTCATACTCTCTCAAGGTTAACAATCTCAATCTTGAACTAATAGTGATTACTAAGAAAGGTAATTCCACCAACTCTATCAAACATTTTATCGTAGGAACAATAAAAGTAGAGGATTTGAAAGGAACTCCTTCAAAACCAAGCTCTCTAAATGGTATATCAAACTCTTAGACCTCATTCTGGCACATTTACAACCAAATTCAAAGATTTTCCTTCAAAAGGCTACAAATTCAAATATTGACAATTTTGTAGCAAGAATGCATTTTTTTGCACATTTGACCACCAAGACTCTAAAAGTCACCCTAATACACCTTAAATGGTCTTGATTGACCTTATTTAGTATAAATAAACACAAAATACCTTAATCTAATCTATTTACCACCTATGAACCTTCAAAAAGTACAATTAGGAGTCTAGGTGCTCCTGCACGAAAATTACATTGTGTCTGAGCCTTCAAGAGGCTTTAAATCTAGCCTTTACAAATTATTCTACATATTTTGAATCATGCCTAACTATTGAGATTGTAACTAACATGACTTATTACATTATAAATCAATTGACCGTGTAATATGACCTTATTCAATTAACAATTTACTCAAAACACAATTTACTAACTTAAAATAATTCCATGAACCAAATTGTTCAATAACCTAGGTGCCCCTACACCAAATTTCAATATTTCAATAAATGTCATTACAAGTACAAATCTCATTAAAATTCCTTAGGAACTTTGTTCTCACAGATATTTTACAATGTCACTCATACATTCAATATTTTCTTATAATGTCTACATCATAGGTTCTCATTTAGAGGTTAACTTCAAATGAGTAACTTGAGATTCCCTCGCAAAGATTCACACTCTTTTATAATGGCTTCAAATCATGATTGATATTTGTCAAGATCGTCAAAATAAGGATGTTGCATTTCTTTTTTGGGTGAGATTCTCTTCGATGGCTCAAAAATCAACATTTTCTGCAAGGAGAGACCAATCAATTTTTACTAGTTTAGTTACAAATGTACGCAAAGTAAAAGAATAAAAAGAAACAACTCATCCAAAATGGAAATGAAATGAAAGTATATGGAAGGCACTTACAAATAGGCAAGGAAGTCTATCAACTTAGTCAGTCCTGGTGATACATCTTCACTGTGAGTTCCAAGATACCTATTGCACACACACCTCTCATGAATCTAGAATATCTTGAAATTCGAGATGCTCCTATAATGTCTACATCATAGGTGCTCATGATAAGGTTAACTTCAAATGAATAACTTGAAATTCCCTCACCAATATTCACACGCACTTTTGTAATGGCTGAAAATCATAATCACTGCCTTGTCAAGATCATCAAAATAGGGATGTTGCTTTGCTTTTATGCCTGAGATTCTCTTAGATGGCTCATAAATCTGCATTTTATGCAAGGGGACACCAATCAATGTTTACTGGGTTACTTACAAATATGCAAAGTAAAATAATATGATAGCATTGGCATCAAAAAAATTAATGTGGATACAAGTATAAATTAATAAGAACCATTGTGCATATACTTACAAATTAATCCAATGAACCATCCGGATCTGCTCTACTCTTTATTGTGTCAAGTATTGCCTCATGGTCAGAATCACAGACCTTCCACATGGTCTTGTTCAAAGGTCTACCCCCATATTTTCTCAAATGAACATTGAATGCCACAACAAGGTTCAAGTAATGAAGAATCTTACGATGTGTGTCAAAGTCCTCAAACAACCAATGTTTAACACTATTATGTGGGTACCTTCTAAGCCACTTTCCAGTAACAACAATTGAGCCTATAGGGTATTCGATGTTTTCTCCATCTATAATTGGGGCTTCCAATTTCTTTTTGGCCTCAACACAATGACAAAAGTAATAGTTTGTTCCCTCTTCATTTTCTTCATCTGCAATAACTGCATAAACATGCCATGCATTGATATGTGCAGAAAATCACTTGAAATTAGTCAACATTACGAATACAGTACAAAGTAAGATAATAATATGGAATTTCAAAAACTAAGCAAGTAGATATATTACTTGGTTGAACTAGATCCGATACGTGGTCAAAGTCGACTGATGATTCCATCTGTGTAGTTAGTTCCAATGCAATCAGAGGGTGATATGTGTGAAGTGGGCTAAGATAACTTGTCAACCATTTGTCAACCCACTCCCTGACTCACAATCATTTCAGGCTTGCATTGTACATGAAGAACAAAATCATGCCATCTTACATGTATTGATACTCCATGAACCTACATTTTAGCTAAGGAAAGAGTGTATCTCACTCAATCCTATTAGTGTACAACAATCCTCATATGGTGCAATATTAGTATCATCCATCAACCAAAAAAATCTATGAACTGAAGACGTACCTTCATTACCTAGACCCATTGAAGCATTACACCACTCAACGATTGAACTTGCATTTGTCAACTTTGCACTATCTTTATACTTTAACTCTTTTCGTGCTAATCCTCTTTTCATGCATGCTCCTACACCATCATGCTCCCCCTTTCCATTCTCGGCCTCACAAAATTTCCACATATGTTGAACACCTGTAGTGAGATGCATCCTACACAACCACTAGAACATGCATGCATTCTTGAACTGTGCTCCACAGTTATCCGACCATATTATATGCCGACTGTATGCTATGCCCCTCCAAGCCAAATCACTATAGGACATCTGGGAGAAACCTTTCATGAACTCTAGAAAATGTGTGCGATCATCACTAATATAAAAGTGATACTCCCTCAATACCTTCCTTTGGTACTCTATACTATCAGCTGCATGAATAAATGCTATGTGCACAAATATCAAAACCTATGTGGAGTTGTAATACTATGACTACATCTCACACTATAGTTGTAGAGTGTAGTTCTTTGTAAATTCAACCACTGATACTATGCTACCAACTAGAAAGGTGTCCTTGCATAACTTGAATTGTGTGTCCAACCATCAGACTCTATGGGTATTCCTTGCATACTCATACACTAGATTCTCACAAAACATGGACATAAACTGATACACTAGAATCTTCTCAATAACCAAATCACACATTTTTGCTTGAGACCCATCTTTTGTAGTGTATTCCACTATTTTATACTTCTTGAAATCTACTAGTTTATTTCCCACCTCATCTGTGCTTTCCATATGTTGACATACTAGCATTCATTGCAAGCCACCGCACTGCTCGCATGAACCATCCAAGCATGTTGTCCTGTAGAATATTTGGCCATCCTCTATTTAACAATTTTTTTTGATAAGAACTCTCTTGAATATTTTGGTGGTGCTTCTATGAAACAATCTTGCAAAACATTGTTAGTATGCAAATCTAAACATATAGAATGATAAACATCATAATGGTTAGCAAATTCAATATGTAGTCTACAACAACAAGTAGTGCGTGTGTGATTTATCTTGACATAAAAAGGTTTAAGCATTTCAAAAAATCTTTGAGAAATACTAATTTGAGGATAAGCATTTTTAAATTTATGAAAAAAAAGGGTTTGGGTTGTATCCAAAAAATGTTTGGATGTGGCTCATGGTTCTAACTACCGATTCTCCTTCTTACGACATCCCTTTGATTCAAAGATGGCCTTGTATTATTCTTCCAATAATATTCAATTAGTGTTCTCAATGATTCAACAATTTTTTTTATCTTTATGTGGAAGTCTTCCCAAGAATTCCCATAATTCATTTGAATTAGTGCCCTCAATTCTTTGCCGCCTTTGAATGGTTTTTGATAAATTTTTTCTACTAATTCCCATTTGTTCACTTTTATTTTTAATGAGATGAGATCTCTTTGTTTGATAGCTTACCAAAGTTGATGTAATGAAACGTCAGGTGACATTACTATCCTTTGAGCATGAGGTCTTACCCACACTCTCATAAGCATCCATTAGATTTTTCACAATAGTGTTTTCACTTGATGCATTCTATGTTCTCAACCCAAGAGTCTTCATGATGTTTTTGTACTTTAAACCCCGCATCATTTGAAAAAATAGTTGACATCTTGCGGTCTCACTTATCCTTTCAAAGAACATTTTCCAAATATTATCAACATATCTTCTACAAGTGCATTCTGGAATCTTACCTTCCATGTGCTACAAAATATCCTCATCAATATTAATAAAAAACTTTGGCTTTCTATGCAAAATTCTAGGTGGTGTTCTCTTAGGTACATACATAGATCAACATTAGCAATTTCATCAATATTTAATTGAGGTGGGCTATATTGCGTACCTTTGACTGAGGGTTGAATAGAATACATACCTTTAGGTTCACATGGGGATGATGGCATACCTTGTTCATCAAATCCGAGTGATGATGTACTCTCAACTTTAGATGTGGTGGATGGTGTCCAACCATACTCACTTGTGGTAGATGGCATCCCTCCATACTCACTTGTGCTTAATGGTGTCCCTTCGTATTCACTTGCAGTAGAGGGTGTGTCTCCAACTATGGTATCTGCATCTCCCCTAGCATGACTCTTTTGCATTCGTGCCCTTTGTGCTGCCAATTTCTTTTCTCTTTTTGATAGTTGAGGTTCCTCTTCAACTGGCTTGTTTTTGTCAATCGTTCCCAATTTATGCTTTTCACAATATTCCCTCATCCATTTTTTCTCTTTATCTTTGAAGGCTTGGAGCTGATCATTTGTTAGTTTTTTTCTTTTAATAGTTCATTTCTTTGGCATTACCTGTGCAAAAAATGCTAAGTCAAGTCAAATTAACTAATAGTGAAGGGTTGTAAAAGTCTATTAAAGAGGGAGACCAACAGTCACCTCTTTCAATTGTTAGTTTTCGAAGTTGAAGTGGTTTTTTTTAAGAGGGAAACATTATAAAAGGCCATGATAAACTTGAATGGAGGATGATCCTTGGATTGTGTGTCAAACCAAATGAGGAAATGTTGAGTTTTCCTTAACAAAATTGAGCTTTTGGTGACTGAAATTGAGTTTATGAGTTGGGCAGCATTTCTTTATGTTAGATTGAGCATGAGCAGGGTATATTAGGATTGTTTCAATAGTTCTCAAGTTTTGGAGTGTTTGGCAAGTGCTACTTTCAATAAAACATAGGGTTTCTAAGCCTAGGGAGAGGGTTTTATGGTTTGGGTGGTAAATGATTGAATCTCTATAATCTAATGCTATAATTTGAAGTTTTGATAGATATAAAGTTCTTCCCCAAGGTTTCAGGAGATTTGGATAAGTTTTGAAGGTGGTCCCTTTGTAAAAGCGGGCTAATTTGGGCCCTTAAAAGTGTAGAAAACTTGATAATTTGTGCATTTTGGTACAAAACAAGAATTGGTGATTGTTGGATATGTTGAAATGATTTGTAATGGTTAAAATAAAGGTGCCTAAATGGTCCTAGGTCTGTAGAATAACAAATTTGCATAATGAAGCTTATTAAGCAAACCATTGCTAATACTAGTACTTTTAGGCTTAATGGAGCTTTGGTGGTTCAAGGGTGGTTATGGGCATTGAAGGAAGTTGGGACTCCTAATTTGAAAATGTATAAAAAATCATACAAGCCTGAATAAAGGGTTCAATGAATTGCTTTTGAGGATTTGGTGCTCTACTCAATGCCTAAACTGTGGAGTTTCAAGTTTATTTTTTGTGTTTTCAGTTTATTTTTCCTGTGTATGGCCCAATACAGGCCTCCCATGATTAGAATTTCATAAATCACTGTGGTGGCAGGTCTTAACTTGGACTTCAATCTATTTTGAGACTCCTTTGGCTGTTTTGGTGAATGAAAAACTCCATTCTTCATGATCAGCCTATACAGACCATCAGGGTATGAGTTTTACTTTAATTTAAAGATGGAGCCTTTCCTCCTACTATGGTGACCTATGATTCAAAGGAAAGGCATGTAATATGTTGTTTTCAAGTTTAATGTTTTTTTTAATAGTGGTAAGATGTCTATAGGGTTGGTGATGTTATCTTAGGCTGAGAATGTGAGTTTTTGGCATGAAAAAGAGGAACCAAAGTGGTGTTTTTGAGATCTAATGAGGCTAAAGGCCTAGTGAAGGTTTATTTTGTTTTCCCAGACCTTGAAAAAATTATTTGATGCTTTGGTGAGGCTTGGAAGGCCTTGGAGTTGTGAAATATAGAAAACTCCAAATATTTATGAGCAAATTGAGGGTTTTTGTATTGAAAACCTATTTGAGCATGCAAGTTCCTAAAACCTGGAAAAACTTTTGTTTTGAGACCTAAGTAATGACTGTTTTTGTATTTGGGGGTATAATGAGAAGTGAGAAGGTTGTGTGGGGAATTATACCCAATTGAGTGACTTTGATATGCTACAACCTGAATGTGAATTTGTTGAAAGAAGAGGTCTTGATGAAATTGTAAATTGTAAATTTGTTTGTAGATTGGAGTTGTGTGTTTATGTGTTTCAAGCCTCCCCCTACTACATTAGGAGTATATTCCAATTTTTTAGAGACATGTATGGAAAATTTGGTAGCATAGACAAGGAAATCAGCTGGTTTGTATAACTGTTTGACAAAATACCTCAATGAAACCTTTGGAAGCATACACAAAGAAAGTCAATTGTTAAAAAATGTAATAGGAAAGTGTATACAATTGTGTAATTTAAAATGTCCATTGACAACCTAAAGTTGTAACATGACAAACAAATAATTTGATCAACATAGAATAAGCAAAACAACAAAAATGAAAGCAAGTCATAATAGAATGAAAGAAGATGTACAAAGACTTCACATACCTAAAAAACCAAAGTTTCAAATGGAGGAGTTCCACCCAATTATGTAGCCTTTGCTTCTTCTTTCCTCAAACTCCTCAAAATTTTGACTTTTTCAAAAGTTTGTTCCCCTCCAAAATTCAATTGTATATCATTTATCACTGTAATTCAAACTTGAATTGATATTATATTCCTTTCAATGTGAAAACTTTGCTATTTCATGCCAAGGTGATGGAAATATCATGAAAAAGGTGGTGGAATCTAAAAATCATGCATGCACACTTCACTTAATCACCAAAAAGCTACTTTTTGTCGGAGCATACTCAGAACCAAGAGAATATGTAAAATGTGGGCCGACATCACAAGTATATTGTGTTTTTTTACCATTTTTAGTGCAATAAAAAATGTGCTCGAGTTATAACTTGAGCGCATTATTTCTTGCTAGAGTGACCATGTCTCTACTTATTCATAATGTGCTCACGTTATAATAAAGTTGGTTTTTTTAAAGATTTATAGGGTAGAGGGTTAAGGGTAGACGAGAGAGAGATAGAGAGAGTGAGTGAGAGAGATACCTGAGAGGGGGAGACTTGAGAGAGAGAGAGGGAGTGGGAGAGAGATAAGAAGGGCCAAACAGAAGGTGGGCAAAGTTCGGGTTCCTATCGAGTAGGAGAGAGAAAAGAGGGAGGGGAGAAGAGAGAGAAAAGAGAGGAGAGGGAGAGAGGGAGAGGGAGAGAGAGAGAGAGGGGGAGGAATAGAGAGAAGAGGGGAGGGTAAAGGTGGGTGAAGATAGAGAGGCAGCCGTTGACCCAACTGGTTAAAAGCAACTCAATATATTAATTATTTAATCCATGGTCATGATTAAATAATGTCAATTATTTAATTATTCACTTTAACTTTATTTCTTCTATTAATTAAATAATCTTAATTATTTAATTGATTCACATTTTCTTTATTCTATCTGATTAATTAAATAAACACTTTTTATTTAATTATGTTACTAATTAACCCTATCCTTCTTATCAAATTAAATAAATTCTTATTTAATTTACTCTTTATCATACTTCAACTATAATTAAATAAATCCTTTATTTATTTAATTATTCATTAAATCCCTTCGTTACTAAATTAAATAAATCTTATTTATTTAATTATTCTTCAAATATCAAATCTTGAATTAAATGAATTATTTAATTCATAAATTCTATTTTAATGCATTCCTCTATATTTAGATAATTGTGCAAATTATCTAAGTATTCACTTTTACCTGACTCAAAGATCTATTCAAATTGTTCAATTAACTCTTGATTTAATGTCTGAGAGGCTTTCTCAAGTAATCTCTTCATCAAATCATTCAATTGTCCAGTGCTAACTCAATTGCGTGTACATGCATATTAATTAAATATTCCTATTTAATTAATTAAATATTCCTATTTAATTAATTAAATATTCCTATTTAATTAATTAAATCTTGTGTGTGCATTCGAACAAGGGTTACTTTAATTAATCTTTATCTTTGTCTTGCAAAGATAATTCTTCTATTTTCAAATACCAAAATGGAAAATTAAATCATTTATTTAATCTTTAATTCTATTTCTAATTTGTATCACTCATGTCGCTACTAATAGTTATCATAATGCATGTCTAATCAGCCAATCTCAACCATCCGTTGATCTTTTGATCTTGACATGTCATTCGAATAATCAATTTTCTATAAATTGATCTCTCATTCTTCATTCCAATCTCTCTTGAAATCTTTTGAATCTTCGATGTTTTGCTAAATCACTATTATAGTCTATACTTGCACGAACCTTTGAAAATCTGAGGGTAATTATACTACTACAAGTGAAACAGAGAAGGACAATAGAGATAAATCATGGAAGAATGTAGATTGGGTGAGATTGTTTCTTTATTTACATTTTGAATTCCTTTGTACTTTTTTGATATAGCTTAGATTGCATTTAGATTTGTATTCCGCAAGCTGTCTTGAAAGCGAAAAGTCATAGGTCTCAACTCTCGCATATATACGATGTCTAATACAACCTGCAATGGCATTATACATGCATCATGTCAGCATCAAACATCTATCCTAGTGCAAAATGACTAAATTAACTGCTATTTAAATACGTCATTATTTTGCAAATGCGTCAATCTTTTGCACATGCATCATTATTTTACATATGCATTGCAGAAAAATCAAATGCGTCATTCAAATACACATATGTGTCATTCTTTTTCAAATGCGTAACTTTAAAATGCATATGAGTGCATAATAAAAAATGTGTCTGTGAAAAATTAACTATTAAATGAAAATGCGTTGAAAAATAAACATATGCGGCTAATTTAAATGCAAATGCGTTGTTATTTATCACATGTGTTGAATTAAACTACAAATGCATTGAATTGCAGAAAACCTACGCTAAACTAGCAACGTAATTTTGCAAATGCATTGATCTGCATGCAAATGCGTCATTTGCGCATTCACATGCGACTTTTTAACAAAGTGATGCATAACTAAAATTGCGAATAAAAGCATAAAAAAGCGCAAAAATTAAAAAATTTAAAAGTCAAGTTTAAGGTACATACCAGGGGGTCCTCATCGGCTGGCCACTTGAATAGCCAGATCATGTATGCTCGATGGTGGGTGTTCGGAATGGGAGACATCGTCGCTGTGGGTGCAAAGCAAAATCTCAATTCTCAAAGCTATGTGGGTGAAAATGAATTGGTTTTTACCCCAATTTTTATTTATACCTAGGGTTTTGGTGGTATTCCTTTCTACTGGCCACGTCAGCTTCTAATTTCAATCAACTTGTACCCCTCCTTAACATTTCCAAATTCAATTCCGTCAACTCCACTGCATTTCTGGCTATCCAATGGACTAATCGGGATCATTTCCAAATTTTTCTGATTTTTTTTTAAAAATTTGTTAATTTTCCCAAGGGGGCATACCTTCACCTGTTTACACTGGGGCATGACTGGGGCATATTTTTATCGATTTTCTTTGACACAACACCAAAATGACATTGTATCAAAGATGGGCAAATGTAGACACCGAAATATGGTTTAAGCTTGTGACTTCAATATTCTTAATAATTCGTATTTCTTTCATGGTCATGATTAAATAATGTCAATTATTTAATTATTCACTTTAACTTTAATTCTTCTATTAATTAAATAATCTTAATTATTTAATTGATTCACATTTTATTTATTTTATCTGATTAATTAAATAAACCCTTTTTATTTAATTATGTCATTAATTAACCTTATCCTTCTTGTCAAATTAAATAAATTCTTATTTAATTTACTCTTTATCATACTTCAACTATAATTAAATAAATCCTTTATTTATTTAATAATTCATTAAATCCCTCCGTCACTAAATTAAATAAATCTTATTTATTTAATTATTCTTCAAATATCAAATCTTGAATTAAATGAATTATTTAATTCATAAATTCTATTTTAACGCATTCCTCTATATTTAGATAATTGTGCAAATTATCTAAGTATTCACTTTTACTCGACTCAAATATCTATTCAAATCACTTAGTTAACTCTTGTTTTAATGTTTGAGTCACTTTCTCGAGTAGTCTCTTCGTCAAATCATTCAATTGTTTAGTGCTAACTCAATTGTGTGTACATGCATATTAATTAAATATTCCTATTTAATTAATTAAATCTTGTGCGTGTATTCGAACAAGGGTTACTTTAATCAATCTTTATCTTTGTCATGCAAAGATAATTCTTTTGTTTTCAAATACCAAACTGGAAGATTAAATCATTTATTTAGTCTTTAATTCTATTTCTAATTTGTATCACTCATGTTGCTACTAACAGTTATCATAATGCATGTCTAATCAGTCGATCTCAACCGTCCATTGATCTTTCGATCTTGACCTGTCGTTCGAATAATCAAATTTTTATAAATTGATCTCTAATTCTTCATTCCAATCTCTCTTGAAATATTTTGAATCTTCGATGTTTTGCTAAATCACTATTATAGACTATACTTGCACGAACCTTTGAAAATCTAAGGGCATTTATACTGCTACAAGCGAAACAGAGAAGGACAACAGAGATAAATCATGGAAGAATGTAGATTGGGTGAGATTGTTTCTTTATTTACGTTTTTAATTCCTTTGTACTTTTTTGATATAGCTTAGATTGCATTTAGATTTGTATTTCGCAAGCTGTCTTGGAAGCGAAAAGTCATAGGTCTCGACTCTCGCGTATATACGGTTTCTAACACAACCTGCAATGGCATTATACATGCATCATGTCAACATCAAACATCTATCCTAGTGCAAAAAGACTAAATTAACTGCTATTCAAATATGTCATTATTTTGCAAATACGTCATTCTTTTGCACATGCGTCATTATTTTACATATGCGTTGCAGAAAAATCAAATGCGTTATTCAAATACACATATGCATCATTCTTTTTCAAATGCGTAACTTTAAAATGCATATGAGTGCATAATAAAAAATGTGTCTGCGAAAAATTAACTATTAAATGCAAATGTGTTGAAAAATAAACATATGTGGCTAATTTAAATGCAAATGCGTTATTATTTATCACATGCATTGAATTAAACTACAAATGTGTTGAACTGCAGAAAACCTACGCTAAACTAGCAACGTAATTTTGCAAATGCGTTGATCTGCATGCAAATGTGTCATTTGCGCATTCACATGTGGATTTTTAACAAAGTGACGCATAACTAAAATTGCAAATAAAAGCATAAAAAGGTGTGAAAATTAAAAATTTCAAAAGTCAAGTTTAAGGTACATACAGGGGGGTCCGCGTTAGCTAGCCACCTGAAGGTTTGGATCCTGTATGCTCGATGGTGGGTGTTTGGAATGGGAGACATCGTCGCTGTGGGTACAGAGCAAAATCTCAATTCTCAAAGCTAGGTGGGTGAAAATGAATTGGTTTTTACCCCAATTTCTATTTATACCTAGGGTTTTGGTGGCATTCTTTTCTACTGGCCACGTCAGCTTCCAACTTCAATCAACCCGTACCCCTCCATAACATTTCCAAATTCAATTATGTCAACTCCACTGCATTTATGGCTTTCCAATGGACTAATTGGGATCATTTCCAAATTTTTCTGATTTTTTTTGAAAATTTGTTAATTTTCTCGAGGGGGCATACCTTCACCTATTTACACCGAGGCATGATTGGGGCATATTTTTATCAATTTTCTTTGACACAACGCCGAAATGACATTGTATCAAAGAGGGGTAAATGTAGACACCAAAATCTGGTTTAAGCTTGCGACTTCAATATTCTTAATAATTCGTATTTCTTCCATGGTCATGATTAAATAATGTCAATTATTTAATTATTCACTTTAACTTTAATTCTTCTATTAATTAAATAATATTAATTATTTAATTGATTCATATTTTATTTATTCTATCTGATTAATTAAATAAACGCTTTTTATTTAATTATGTTACTAATTAACCTTATCCTTCTTGTCAAATTAAATAAATTCTTATTTAATTTACTCTTTATCATACTTCAACTATAATTAAATAAATCCTTTATTTATTTAATTATTCATTAAATCCCTTCGTCACTAAATTAAATAAATCTTATAAATATTTAATTATTCTTCAAATATCAAATTTTGAATTAAATGAATTATTTAATTCATAAATTCTATTTTAACGCATTCCTCTATATTTAGATAATTGTGCAAATTATCTAAGTATTCACTTTTACTCGACTCAAAGATCTATTCAAATCGCTCAGTTAACTCTTGATTTAATGTCTGAGTGGCTTTCTCGAGTAATCTCTTTGTCAAATCATTCAATTGTCTAGTGCTAACTCAATTGTGTGTACATGCATATTAATTAAATATTCTTATTTAATTAATTAAATCTTGTGCGTGCATTCGAACAAGGGTTGCTTTAATCAATCTTTATCTTTGTCATGCAAAGATAATTCTTCTGTTTTTGAATACCAAACTGGAAGATTAAATCATTTATTTAATCTTTAATTCTATTTCTAATTTGTATCACTCATGTCGCTACTACCAGTTATCATAATGCATGTCTAATCAGTCGATCTCAATCGTCCATTGATCTTTCGATCTTGACTTTTTCGAATAATCAATTTTCTATAAATTGATCTCTCATTCTTCATTCCAATCTCTCTTAAAATCTTTTGAATCTTCGATGTTTTGCTAAATCATTATTATAGGTTATACTTGCACGAACCTTTGAAAATCTGAGGGCAATTATACTACTACAAGCAAAACGAAGAAGGACAACATAGATAAATCATGGAAGAATGTAGATTGGGTGAGATTGTTTCTTTATTTACGTTTTTAATTCCTTTGTACTTTTTTGATATAGCTTAGATTGCATTTAGATTTGTATTCCGCAAGCTGTCTCAGAAGCGAAAAGTCATAGGTCTCAACTCTCGCGTATATACGGTGTCTAAAACAACCTGCAATGGCATTATACATGCATCATGTCAGCATCAAACATCTGTCCTAGTGCAAAATGACTAAATTAATTGCTATTCAAATACGCCATTATTTTGCAAATGCGTCATTCTTTTGCACATGTGTCATTATTTTACATATGCATTGCAGAAAAATCAAATGCGTCATTCAAATACACATATGTGTCATTCTTTTTCAAATGCGTAACTTTACAATGCATATGCATGCATAATAAAAAATGTGTCTGCGGAAAATTAACTATTAAATGCAAATGCGTTGAAAAATAAACATATGCGGCTAATTTAAATGCAAATGTGTTGTTATTTATCATGTATGCGTTGAATTAAACTACAAATGCATTGAACTACAAAAAACCTATGCTAAACTATCAACGTAATTTTGCAAATGCGTTGATTTACATGCAAATGCGTCATTTGCGCATTCACATGTGGCTTTTTAAGAAATTGACACAACTAAAATTGCAAATAAAAGCATAAAAAGGCGCAAAACTCAAAAATTTTAAAATTCAAGTTTAAGGTACATACTAGGGGGTCCGTGTTGGTTGGCCGCCTGAAGGTCCGGATCCTGTATGCTCGATGGTGGGTGTTCGAAACGGGAGACATCGTCGCTGTGGGTGCAGAGCAAAATCTCAATTCTCAAAGCTAGGTGGGTGAAAATGAATTGGTTTTTACACCAATTTATATTTATACCTAGGGTTTTGGTGGCATTCCTTTCTACTGGCCGCGTCAGCTTCCAACTTCAATCAACCCGTACCCCTCAACATTTCCAAATTCAATTATGTCAACTCCACTACATTTCTGGCTATCCAATGGACTAATCGGGATCATTTCCAAATTTTTTTGATTTTTTTTGAAAATTTGTTAATTTTCCCGAGGGGGCATACCTTCACCTCTTTACACCGGGGCATGACTGGGGCATATTTTTATCGATTTTCTTTGACACAACGCCGAAATGACATTGTATCAAAGAGGGGCAAATGTAGACACCAAAATATGGTTTAAGCTTGTGACTTCAATATTCTTAATAATTCATATTTCTTCCATAGTCATGATTAAATAATGTCAATTATTTAATTATTCACTTTAACTTTAATTCTTCTATTAATTAAATAATCTTAATTACTTAATTGATTCACATTTTCTTTATTCTATTTGATTAATTAAATAAAAGCTTTTTATTTAATTATATTACTAATTAACCTTATCCTTCTTGTCAAATTAAATAAATTCTTATTTAATTTACTCTTTATCATACTTCAACTATAATTAAATAAATCCTTTATTTATTTAATTATTCATTAAATCCCTTCGTCACTAAATTAAATAAATCTTATTTATTTAATTATTCTTCAAATATCAAATTTTGAATTAAATGAATTATTTAATTCATAAATTCTATTTTAATGCATTCCTCTATATTTAGATAATTGTGCAAATTATCTAAGTATTCACTTTTACTCGACTCAAAGATCTATTCAAATCACTCAGTTAACTCTTGATTTATTGTCTGAGTGGTTTTCTCAAGTAATCTCTTCGTCAAATAATTCAATTGTCTAGTGCTAACTCAATTATGTGTACATGCATGTATTAATTAAATATTCCTATTTAATTAATTAAATCTTGTGCGTGCATTCGAACAAGGGTTGCTTTAATCAATCTTTATCTTTGTCATGCAAAGATAATTCTTTTGTTTTCGAATACCAAACTGGAATATTAAATCATTTATTTAATCTTTAATTCTATTTCTAATTTGTATCACTCATGTCGCTACTAACAGTTATCATAATGCATGTCTAATAAGTCAATCTCAACCGCCTGTTGATATTTCTAACTTGACCTGTCGTTCGAATAATCAATTTTTTATAAATTGATCTCTCATTCTTCATTCCAATCTCTCTTGAAATCTTTTGAATCTTTGATGTTTTGCTAAATCACTATTATAGGCTATACTTGCATGAACCGGTGAAAATCTAAGGGCAATTATACTACTACAAGT